>VDFB02271358.1:449055729-449446807 GCA_007258455.2 Sequoia sempervirens | reverse complement strand
TCATGAGCAATTACTAAAAAAAACTACAGGAAGTTTTGTTATTGTTTATTTAGATGATATTTTGATTTTCAATAAGGCGTTGGATGAGCATCGGCGCATATTAGGAGAAACTTTTAAAGTTAGCGAGAAGCTATTGATTAATCCGAAGAAGTGTAGTTTTGTGAAAGAGGAGTTAGTGTACTTGGGGTTTTGTTGTCTCAGCGAGAAGGTCTCAAGATATGGACCCAAAAGAAGGTGAGAGCTGATGCAGGAATGGCCTACCCCAAGAACTACTACTGAGGTGAGATCTTTCCATGGTTTGGCTAGTTTTATAGAAAGTTCATTAGAAACTTCAGTAGTATTTGTGGACCCCTGACTGAAACAATGAGAGGGGATAGAAAAGAATTCAAGTGGAGCACTGAAGTGGCAAAAAGTTTTGAATTGTTGAAGTAGAAGGTGACAGAGCAACCTTGTTCTAGCCCTCCCAGATTTCAACAAAGTGTTTCAGGTGGATTGTGATGCCAGTGGTTGTGCCATTGGAGCAGTGTTGAGCCAAGAAGGTAAGCCCATTGCCTATTTCAGTGAAAAGTTAAATGATGCCAAGAGAAAGTATTTTGTATATGATCAGAATTTTATGCAATAGTTCAAGCATTAAAGAAATGGAGACATTATTTGTTGCGAAGGAATTTGTTCTATATTGATCATCAGGCCTTGCAGTACCTAAATAGTCAGGGAAAATTAAATCAGAGGCATATGAAATGGGTAGAATTTTTGCAAAGTTATACATTTGTTTTGAAACATAGGAGTGGGAAGTCAAATAGGGTTGCAGATGCCTTAAGTAGGAGGCATACATTGATGACAAAGATACAGATTGAAGTGGTTGGGTTCAATGAACTCAAGAAATTGTATGCAGAAGATCCTGATTTTGCAGAGGCTTGGAAAGATTGCAAAGAACCTGTTACAGTGGACAAGACAAGGTGGCTGGATTTCATAATCTAGGATGGCATGTTATTTAAGGGAAGTCAATTGTGTATCCTGAGGAGTTCCATGAGGGAGAATCTGATAAAGGAGAAGCACAGTGGAGGAATGGCAGGACATTTTGGTCGGGATAAGACCATTGCCATTATCAGTGAGCATTATTATTGGCCTTAGTTGTCACAGGATGTGAAGAAGTTTTTACAAAGTTGCTGGGTATGTCAAATGGCTAAAGGAGTGAGCTAGAATACACGCTTATATCAGCCCTTACCTATACTAGAGAGGCCATGGGAGGATATAAGTATGGACTTTGTTCTTGGTTTTCCAAGGACACAAGGGAATGATTCAGTCTTTGTGGTGGTTGATAAGTTTTCAAAGATGGCACATTTCATTCCATGTCAGAAGACCCATGATGCAGTCCACATTGCTGACTTATTCTTCAAAGAGGTGGTGAGGCTACATGGTCTACCAAAGAGTATTGTTTCAGATCGTGACACCAAATTTGCGGGGTACTTTTGGAGGACCTTGTGGAAGAAACTGAAGACAGAGCTGAAGTTCAGTTCTGCACACCATCCACAAACAGCTGGGCAGATAGAGGTTGTTAACAAGAGTCTGGGTAACCTATTGAGATGTTTGGTATGGGATAAACCTAAGGGATGGGACTTGATCTTACCCCAGGAAAAATTTTCTTACAATAATTCTGTCAACAGAAGCACTGGTAGATCACCATTCCAGATTGTGTATGGAGGTAGCCCTAGAACAACTCCAGAATTGAGGAAGATGGACCAAGAGAAGAAAATAAGTGTTGAAGTCAAAGATTTTGCAAAACACATCAAGGATATACATGAGAACGTAAGAGAACATATTAACAAGATGAATATGCAGTATAAGGCTAAGGCAGATCAAAAGAGGAGGTATAAGGAGTTTCAGATTGGTGATAAAGTGATGGTCCACTTGAGGAAAGAAAGGTTTATAGTGGGAACATATAACAAATTGAAGATGAAGAAGTTCGGTCCCTGTAAAATTTTGAAGAGGCATGATTCAAGGAATGCATATGAGGTAGAGTTGCCGGATGGATTCAACATTTCCCCTGTATTCAACATTTCAGATTTGATAGAGTATCATGAAGGTGGAATGGAGGAAGCACCAGCAATAGGACAGTATGACATTCCAGCACCTACTTCAGAAAGGGAGGAGATTGAAGCAATCTTAGATAGTCATGTGGGAAGGAGTACCAGAAACATGCAGTATGAAGAATATCTGGTGAAATGGAGAGGAAGGCCTATGGAAGATTCTCCTAGTTATCTAAGGCAGTGGTTGATTGGTTGGGTTTTCCTCAACCATCTGAGATGTGACAGGGTCACTTTTTAAATTACCTTGGGTGTCTGATGCAGGAGCATCCAGTGGTGTAAGGGAAATCTTGCATCACCCAAAAATAGTTAAATTTCAAGTTTCTTGGTTTTTAGATGTTTTTACATTTTTGGATACCGTTTTCATCATAATGAAATTTCCAATTTATGGTTTTTATTTTCTATTCCTGGGTTGAAAGATATTGCAGTTTTAGTTTCCCAGATTTGCACCTGAAAATCTTCCAAGTTGGATTTGAGGCACTTAGAGCTCCTGGAATGGCCCTGAAACTTGCCAAAATCAGCATAGCATATTTTTTGTGCATTCTTGACTTCGAGACCTTTCCAACGGTTCAAACGGTTCGCAAATCGGAGCCCAGATCAAAAGTTATGGCCCCGGGAAGTTGGCACACTTTCTAGGAGATACAATTGCAAATGTTCTTTTGAAATTTGAACTTCAAGTTGTAATTTTTGGCGCCAAACCACCTAAACTCAAATTTGAATGTTGTTTTGGCTCCAAACTAAAGATGAGCTCTATTTATGGGCGGGTTTCTAATTTTTGGGGGTAACTTTTTGGGGACAAGCTCGCATATTGCGAAAGGGTTATTCTGTAGCTTTCTATAACTTGCATGTGTTGTAGAACTTGGGGATTTGAGATCCTCTGCATGTAAGAAATTCCATTTTCTGAATAATAAAATTATTCTCTTGTTTGTGGGTTATTTTCTAAGTCTCGGGCTGCGCCCTCATCATAATTTTAGTAGATGTTGGTGATAGGGAAATTTCTTCTTTAGTGTTACCCTCACTCTAAATATTGGGTTCACCAATTTTTTCTATGGATTCTTGGCATGTAGAGGGAAGGAATCTACCCAAAGGATCTCGCTACCTCGGCATACATGAAATATGGATTTATAATGTAGCAGTCATGCACAATGTCAGTGTATCTTTTGGTGTAGTGAAAAAGATTAAGTATAACAATACTAATGTTGAAAAAAAAATGTAAACTTTGAAAGCTTAGAAAAAAAAAGTTTATGAAGATAGCACCTTCCTCGACAATAGTGCCAAAAATGTAGTCTAAACTAATGTATCGTAAACTTGGTAGAACCTACACAATTTAGAGGTTTATCTAACTAAACAATCCACTCAACATTACAAAGATTACATTAAAATTTCAACCCAAGGTTTGTAAACTTGTGATGGTGCTACACTGTATGTGCCTTTAGAGACTCAAAACTACTTAAGTTATCCTATTCAATATTTTCTACCTACTGACACTAGTAAAAAAACAACAATAAATGACTAAAAAAACTACTAAAAATTGCATATAAATGACTAATCTTGGCCACATGACCATTAGTAGTTTATTGCCAATCATTTATAATGCAACTAAATTTATGACAACCATTTTTATTCATTTATTGGTTGTTTTGATTGATGAATTTGGTAGTATATTTAGTCATTAATTTAGTCATTGATTTAGTCATATTTATTCACTAATTTCTATCAGTTGGCATTATATCTAGTCAATTTAATTGACATCAATTAGTAGTATATTTAGTCATTTTAATTGATTGATTTCCATTAGTTGGTAGTAAATTTAGTCATTTTAATTTGTAATTTTCATCATTTGGTAGTTTATTTAATTATTTTTTCTCACTGATTTCTACCTAAAAGTGTTGGAAATGAGACATTTCTTTTGAGGTTTAAACATAGAACATAGAAAAACATAATCAATCATTCATTTGGACATAATGAAACAACTATTAAGAAGGAAAAATTATGAAATTTTATTGAGATAAGGTGCTCTTACAGTAGATACAAGACTTAAATATGTGTCTTTGCTTTCAAAAATGTGTTACAAAGTGTGTTTCTCAGTGTTGTGACTAAGAAAATTGTGTTGCAAATATGAGCTAGTTTGGCGGTGTTATCATTGATGTCAACAATGTTCAGTATGTTGCAGAGTGTACATGTATAGTTGAGATGTTGCTAAGATGTTCTGAGTACATGGATCTATCTTATGTGGTTATAGATGCATTGTGTTGATTAGTTTCCAAGTGATTTTGAGAAAATTAATAAAGAAAAGAATTCATAGTGATGAATGTGTTCAGATTGTGCTTCAATATGTGCTATGTGTTTCTCCTATGTTGATCCTATGCTTGTGGAGTTTTGTAGATTTCATAATGGTGATCTAATGGTGATATCTTTTGATTTTTAGTTTCTGGCATGACAATGTGTGAAAGTTATGTTCACTAGTATGTGTGTTCTACCAGCATAGTTGATTTTTTGTGGACTGAGAGAAATGTTTTTTCTCCACAGTTCTCTACTTTTTTGTTTTAGATCTTTTGGATTTGAGATATGTATTATAATGGTGTTCTCTATGTTGTGGAAAAGAAGGTTGGAGACTGGTGATTTGGAAATCATGTTCTAGTATTTTAGTATGGGTTTGCACAATTTAGATGAATTGGTGAAAGGTATTTAGTGGTTGAAGATTTTTGTTCTTGCTACGGATGTATTTGAAGAAATCCAAAATGTATTTTTGTGCATAATGAAGCGTGTTGTGGATTTCACGTTTCATTTTTATGTTGGAAAGCATGTGCATCATTGTTCATTTGTGTTTTCATTAGGTTTGGCCAACCTGTTGTTTACACTTCATTCGAAGAATAAAATTCAATTGAGGAAATGTGTGGTTGATTCAAGAATATTATTCTTGATCTTGAAAAATATTTTTATTGGTCCATTCTTATTCCTTTCCACTGCAAAAATTTTGAGTTTCTGACCTAATTTGAATTTATGAAAGAAGATATTTGTGGCCCACCTTGGTAAATGCTTCTAAGGTTGAGAATGGTATTAAAAAAATTTGAATTGTGCAGAGTTGTATGACAGTGTGATGTAAAGTGATGAAAGTGAGACACAAATCATAAGAGCAAGGTATGTGTGTGAGTTGTGAAAGCAATTTTCATTGTGTTGGATTCCTGAAAGCAGTGAGCTAAAGGTTTATGCAATTCTTATTCAAGGCTGTGAAGGTGTGTTAAATGTTGTGGTGGATTTTTTTTTCTCTTTTGTATCTATAAGTAGTGAGCCTCCTTGTTCGATAGTGAGTCATTTGTAGGAAGTGAGCCTTTGTATTTAGACAATGAATCCTCTTCTGGGCAGTGAGCCTCTATATTTAGTTTTATAATCTTTATATTGTGAGTTAACCCTCACGGTGGTTTATCCCTTATTTGGTTTTCCACATAAAAATCTGGTGTTCATTGTACTTATTTACTTTCTATTATTTGTGTCATGCTCTTACTTAATAACAAAATAGTGTGGTTGTGGAATTGATAAGTGTTGAAGTTTTAAGATTGAATTGTGTGACAATTAATGCACCTCACCTCTCAGTTGTCTTGTGCCTATCTTACAATTGGTATCAGATCTTTTGGTTCCTTGTGAAGAGATTAACCACTTAAGGAGGATCTGATGGCATATAAGTTGGAGATCACTATGTTCGATGGAATTGACTACAATGATTGGAAGGGATAGATGAGAGGATATATTATCTCTCTTGGTTTTAAGACCTGGAAGACTGTAGAGAAAAAGTATACATGCCCATTTGGTGGTCTTACTACTGCAAATTATATTTCTACTTAGGAAGAAAATAAGAAGGAAAAGTAAGTGATTTGTAGTGGTCTATCTAAAAATGAGTGAGATAAAGTTCTTTCTTTGGATACTACATATGAAGTTTGGAAGAAGTTGGAAGACATGTATGAAGGAAATGAGAAAGGAAATTGACAAAGAGGTTCATGGCACAATGCAGATTTGTGAATTTGAAGATGAAAGAAGGTGAAGAATTTACAAGTTTCTTTTAGAGGGTTGAACTAGTAGCAAATGAAGTTAGAAATCAAGGAGGAAAATTGTTAGATGATGATATAATCGAGAAGATCCTAATCACCCTAATGGAATGCTATAGTGATAAGATCTTTGTTATTGAAGAAATATATGATCCTAAGAAGTACCCCTTGGAACAGTTGTTCAACACCTTGCAAGCATTTGAGATAAGGAAGTTTCAGAAAGAAGACAATCTAGAAGAGAAGACAAAAATGGAATTTAAGGAAATGAATATTGAAGAAGCAGATAGTTATGATGAAGAGTTGGAAGCAAAATTCACCAGTGAATTGAAGAAAGGCACTGGAAAGTATAAAGGTATGTTGCCCTTTAAATTTTTTAGTTTTGGTAATATTAGTCATTATTCTTCAAGATTTCCAAATAGAGTTGCACATAATAAAAACAAGGATTATAAGGATATAGATAAAAAAGATAAGAAATATAAGAAGTTGTATTATGTTAAATAATAAGTAGGAAATTTTGATGATGAATCTGAGAATGAGGCTCTGATGATAGTGAATGCTTATTCTTAGCTTTGGAAAATAAATTTGTATCCACTAACCTTGGAAAATATGTAAGTAAGAAGGCTCCAAAGAATAAGAAGAATATGATAGAAGGTACTTTGGTTACCGCTTTTCATGCAAGATAGGATGAAGAATACTTGGTAATTGATAGTGGATGTTCTAATCACATGACCGGAGATAAGAGTAAGTTCGCTAAACTTGAGAAATATGATGGTGGTTTAGTTATGTTTGGTGGTGATTTAGGAGCTAAGATCTATGGAAAAGGTTCAATTAGTTTTGATGGAGTGCACAATACTGATGATGTATATTATGTGAAGGGTTTGAGGCATAATCCTCTAAGTGTTGGTCAGATGTGTAGCAGTGGATTTAAGCTTGTGTTTCAAAAAAATACCTGTGGAATCATAAAAGGGTCTGGAAATGGAGATATGGTTGTTGTTGGAAGAAAAACTCATGGAAATATCTATCAGTTGAAGGGAGTTGACAGTTAATGCCTAGTATCTCAAATTAGTGAAATTTGGTTATTGCATCGAAGAATGGGACATGTAAATTTTGATAGCCTAGTCAAGATCAATTCAAAGGAGATTGTTCGAGGACTACCTAGAATCACAAGACTTGCTAATTCTATGTGTAGAAGTTTTCAATTGGGGAAACAAACTAGATGCAACTTTAAGGGAAAAGAGAACTTTACTATTGAAATGTTGGAGTTAATTCACACTAATCTATGTGTTCCGACTAGAACTAGAAGCCTAAATGGAGATAAGTATTTTATGTTGCTTATTAATGATTATACTCGAATGACATGGGTTTATTTTATAAGAGAAAAGACTCAGGCTCTGGATAGGTTTAAGGTATTTAAAGCAAGAGTGCAAAATGAGGTGAATTTGAAAATCAAGTGTTTCAGATCTGATAGAGGTGGTGAATTCACTTCTAGTGAATTTAATGCATTCTATGAGAAAAATGGCATAAAAGATAATTTTCTGCTCTAAGAACCCATCAGTAGAATGTAGTAGTTGAAATAAAAAATAGGAGAGTATAGGAAGCTACTAGAACTATGATGAAAGAGTCAAATTTACCAGATGTATATTGGAGAGAAATGATACACATTGTTGTCTATGTTCTAAATAAATTTCAGATCAGATACAACATCATAAAGACTCCTTTTGAGCTAGGATAGGTAAGACTCCTACTGTAAAATATTTTAAGGTATTTGGAAGCAGATGTTATATTAAAAGAATGATGAAAATATTGGAAAGTTTTATGCTAGAAGTGATGAAGGAATCCTTCTTGCGTATTCTACTAATATCAAAGCATATAGATGCTTTAACAAAAGATTGAGAAAAATTGTTGAAAGTGCTAATGTGAAAGTTGATGAAGACAGATGCAAACCTATTGAGATAAGTGAAGCTGAACCTAATGATCCTATTTGTGTACATGTACTGAAGGAGAATAAAGAGAAGGAAGAAGAAGAGAAAGAAGAACAAACTAAAGAAGAAGAAGAAGAAGAGAGTGAGTCAGAACCTGTTGTTAAGACTCTTAAGTATGTACAGAAGAATCATATGGAGGAACAAATAATTGGAAAAAAGAGTGAAGGAATGAAGACAAGAAGTAGAGTTGCAGTTGAGGTAAACTTGTGTTTACTTTCTAAAATTGAACCTAAATATGTAAGTGAAGCATGTGAAGATGAAAGCTGGATGAGAGAAATGAAAGAAGAGCTACAACAGATAGAGAAGAATTAGACATGGGAACTAGTCCATAGGCATGTGAATAAAAATGTGATTGGCTCAAAATGGGTGTTCCAAAATAAGCTAAATGAAAGTGGAGAAGTTGTTAGAAATAAGGCAAGACTTGTATGCAAAGGATATTGATAAGTTAAAGGGGTAGATTTTGAAGAGACTTTTTCCCCAGTAGCTAGAATGGGAGATATAAGGATGTTTTTGGCATTCTTAGCCCACAAGGACTTCAAAGTGTATCAGATGGATGCTAAATCATCTCTTCTAAATGGTGAGTTGGAGAAAGAAGTGTATATGGAACGACCTGAAGGGTTTCAGTTATCTAACAAACCAAACATGGTTTGTAAGTTGAAGAAGGAATTGTATGGATTGAAGCAAGCTCCCAGAGCTTGGTATGCAAGATTGGATAGATACCTAGAAAAGAAAGGATTCAACAAAGGTATTGCTGACAGCAATCTCTACTTCAAAGTACAAAAAAATGTTGATAGTAGTTGTGTATGTTGATGATATCATTTTTGGTGGAAGTGATGGTATGCGTAAAAAATTTGTTGAAGAGATGTAGAAAGAATTTGAGATGTCTATGATTGGTGAATTGAATTTATTTCTTGGTCTACAAGTGAATCAAAGTGATAAGGGGATATTCATTTCAAAATCTAAGTATGCAAAAGAGTTGTTGAAGAAGTTTGGGATGGAGTATTCCAAACCAGTTTGTACTCCTATGATAAAAATATTTAAAATGAACAAAGATGATGAATCCGGTAAGGATGATAAGAGAAAATATAGATCTATGATTGGCAGACTACTGTATCTTACTACTACTAGACCAGATATTATGCATGAATTATGTTTAGTTTCCAGATTCCAAGTAGATCCTAAAGAAGTGCATGCCACAACTATAAAGAGGATATTTAGATATGTTAAAGGTACAATGTATATTATGGATTATGGTACCCTAAGAGTGATGATTTTACCTTGAGTGTGTATATAGATGCTGATTGAGTTGGATGTGTTGATGAGCAAAAGAGTACCAGTGGTAGTGCTTTCTTTCTTGATGGAAGATTGGTTTCATGGTTGAGTAAAAAGAAAGATTTAGTTTCTTTATCTGTTGCAAAAGTAGAATATATTGCTACAACATCCTACTATGCACAAGTTTTGTGGATGAAGAAAAATGTGAAAGACATTGGAGTGGTATGTGATCAACCTATTTCTATTTTTTGTGACAACACAAGTGCAATAAAAATTTCAACGAACCTAGTTATGCATTCAATAATAAAACACATATCTATCAAATATCATTTATTGAGAGAAAAAGTGTTGGAGAATGAAGTCAGATTGGAGTATGTGACAACAAAGGAACATATTGCAGATATATTTACTAAGGCTCTTCCAAAGGATAATTTTGAGCATCTTAAGGAGAAGTTGGGGGTCATTGTCCCTCTGAACTAAGTGCACATGACAATGCATCATTCTAGCAAATTCACAAAATATTTATTGATCTAGACTAATAGATGGGTCTACTCCACAGGGGGAGTAGAGAAGGTTTTCATTGTTGTAGGATGAGTGTACTCCTAAGGAGGAGTAATCAAAGTTGTTGGTCTTTTCCATTGATGTCAAAGGGGGAGAGAAAGTCATGTGAAAAATAATTGCAATAGAAAGTGTTGTCTTTGATGGTTTTCACACAATGTGTTTCCATCAATGACAAAGGGGGAGATTGTTGTAAATATCAGCTAGTCTGGTGGTGTTTTCATTGATGTTCTCATTGATGTCAACATTATTTAGTATGTTGCAGAGTGTACATGTATAGTTGAGATTCTATTAATATGTTGTGAGTACATCTAGAGCTATCTTATGTGGTTGTAGATGCATTGTGTTGATGAGTTTCCAAGTGCTTTTGAGAAAATTAATAAAGAAAAGAAGTTAGAGTGATGAATGTGTTCAAATTGTGCTCCAATATATGCTCTACATTTCTCCTATGTTGATCCTGTTCCTATGTAGTTCTGTAGATTTTATAATGGTGATCTGATGGTGATATATTCTAAGTTTCAGTTTCTAGCATGTCAATGTGTGAAAGTTGTGTTCACTGGTATGTGTGTTCTACTGGCAGAGTTGATCTTCTATGGATTGAGAGAAATTTTTTTGCTCCATAGTCCTCCACTATTTTATGTTAGATCTTGCGGATTTGAGATATGTCTTATGATGGTGTTCTCTATGTTGTGGCAAAGGTTGGAGATTGGTGATTTGGAAATCATGTTTCAATATTTAGTATGGGTTTTCACAGTTTGAATGAATTTGTGAAAGGTATTCAATGGTTGAAGCATATTGTTCTTGTTGTAGATGTATTTGAAGAAATTTGAAATGTATTCTTGCGCATAATGAAGCATGTTGTGGAGTTCGCATATCATCTTAGTGTTGGGAAGTGTGTGCATCATTGTTCATTTGTGTTTTCATTAGGTTTGGCCGACCTGGTGTTTACACTTCATATGAAGAATACAATTCAATTAAGGAAACATGTGGTTGATTAAATAATATTATTCTTGATCTTGAAAAATATTTTTATTGGTCCATTCTTATTCTTTTCCATCACAATAATTTTGAGTTTTCGACCTAATTTGAATTTATGAAAGAAGATATTTGTGGCCGATCTTGGTGAATGCTTCTAAGGTTGAGAATGGTATAAAATCAAGTTGAATTGTGAAGATTTGTATGATAGTGTGATGCAAAGTGATGAAAGTGAGCCACAAATCTTAAGAGTAATGTATGTGTGTGAGTGAGTTGTGATAGCAGTTTTGATTGTGTTGGATTCCTGAAAGCAGTGAGCTAAAGGTTTCTACAATTCTTATTCAAGGTTGTGAAGGTGTGTTAAATGTTGTGGTGGATCTTTTGTTCTTTTTTGTATTTGCAGGTAGTAAGCCTCTTTGTTGGACAATGAGTCCTGTTCTAGGTAGTGAGCCCTTAGCAGTGAGCATCTATATTCAATTTATAATCTTTATATTGTGAGTTAACCCTCATCGTAGTTTTTCCCTTATTGGGTTTTCCACATAAAAATATGGTGTTCATTGTGTTGATTTACTTTTGGTTATTTGTGTTTCATGTTCTTACTTAATAATAGAATAGTGTGGTTGTGGAATTGATTCACCCCCCCTCTTAGTTTTCCTACACATGTTTAACAAATTGTGTTCCAATGCTCTATTTTTTTCTTATACAACTCCAAAACATGAAAGAACTACTTGGAAAATGAGGCCTAAGGGTCCTATATCTCACCCCAAGCATGGGAGAGCATATAGGAAGTAAAATAGGCTAAGTTATCATGCTTAAAAATAAGGAAACCTATTTTACACGCCCAAGATGTCTTCTTTCTTGGCTTGGTCTCTCCTGGCTCCTAAAAATGTGATCTAGTTGGTTGTGAAGCTCCTAGATACCCTCAAACTTTCCCCAAGAAGCTCGAACTATTGTCCTTGTCACCATATTTTTCTTTACTATTTTTCTATTCCTCCTAGATGCTCTCATGATGTCTTTAACTGCTCCTAGAACTACCAAACTATTAAACCTTTTTAATGAATTCTCAAACTCCCCCTTAAAAATATTAACTTCTTGTCCTTATCATCCTTTCATGAGTTTTTAGAGGTTCTAGTCATATAAGGTAGAAAGGCCTTCATTTTAGGGTTCAAAACTATCCATAACCGCAATCTTATGGGCTGGAAACTTCCCTTAACTCAAGTCATAACCATGTGGACTCTTAATTAACTCTCAAACTGGTAATAAGTGCTATGAAACTAACTATTTTGTGCATTTATTCTTCATGATTGTATCGTTGTGTTTATCAACAGGGTATGTGCAAAATCATCGTGGAAAAAATAGGCCCTTAAGTGGCAAAAAATTCAAAAAAATCAGAGTTGGGCAACTTGACGTAAAAATTTCAAAAATTTATCTATATTATTTCAGAAATATGTAAGAATAGAATCTATAGAAAATTGAATGTAGTTTCTAAACTACTAGGTTTATTTAAAAATAAAAGAAAATCTATTTTGTAAAATTTGAAATTTTAATGGTAGTACTTAAATTTTAGGGAAAAAATAAGTAGGTGTCCGTCTGACCACCCTAACCACAATAAAATGATAATATTTTTTTATAAGATTTTAGATATAAGTAGAGGACTCATGTCCTGACGTGATTCATATTTTTTTGTAATTTTTTTCTAAGTAAATAATTAATTATGAATTTTTTATTACAACTTTTAAAAGATATAAAAACTCGTATGTCTGACCACCTCAACTTGGTCAAAACTTCATGAAATTCATTTTTTCAATAATCCCATAGTATGTGAAGCATAGAATGTAACACATGTTTCAGATTCAAAAAAGGTGATACTTTTTGAAAGCTATAGATTTTTTTCAACCAACCTATCAATCAAGACTTTAGTCGTAATTCAAATAGAAAATGAATAATAATTATTTATTAAATTCAAAGTAAAACATAATTTATATTACTGGAAAGATGAGAATCTCCTTTAAAAACCCTTTTCATTTCATCAATTTTGGGTAAAAATAAATTCATTAGCCACATACCCTACACATACCCATCATATCACCACTTTTTGGCCCATCATGATCCTGCACATACCTAACACCGTGACACTAAATTCATCTCTGGTTTACCATTTGAAAAGAAAAACTATCCACTTAATTAACATCACAAGGTCGTTACCATACAACTAATATATGCCAAATAAAGTTCAAAGAAGCACAATATTTTCCTTGAGCTAATGACTATACAAACTTCATAAAAGTATATCCTCTAAAATCTTGTCATTGTTCACTTGTTAATAGGATTGTACTCTATACAAAGAAATTTAGGCTTTTTGAGGTATACAACTTTCCATTCCAAAAGTATGATATCTTCCCTTTTGGTACTATATGCATAGGTTTCATGAGAGTCTCAATTCATTAAATATACTTCAATGGAAGTATGTCCTCTACAATGAATAAACTACCCCCATGACTATCCATGCAAACTTTGATTAATAACACTTTTCACATCATGCACTTTGATGGTTATTTCACTTGATGCTATCATCACAACTTCACCCTTTTCCTTTGATCCTTTTTCTTTTCAACAACCATTGTGGACTATCATCAAAGATCCTACTCTCTACCTTGTTGGACTGCTCAACACAAGTCTAGTCTATACTCTCACCTTAAACACATCCTTTTATGCCAATCAAGATCTCATCAACCTCCTCTACCACCTATACATTGTAGAAGGCTATCATTTGATATAAATATTGCATAGGTTTTCTAATTAACATATATGTCACCTTTTCAATGTAAGACCTTCATAACACCAATAGGATAGAGTTTCATGCATATTATGGCTTGAATTGGGACTTTACACTATCAACTCAAACCACAAGGTTTAAGCATTTTATGACTGTCCCTATCTATTTACTATGACTGTGATCAAATGTTCTTGCATTATCCTATTACATTCCTTCAAACACCTTCATTAACTATCATGCATCATCAACTATCATTTTGCTTCTGATCTTTCAAGACACACCTATGAATTGGCGAACAATATCATCATGATGAGTCACCTTGAAAAATTTGTCTCTATATCATAAGTCACCTTTAGTAACCTTCCATATATGCTCATCATAGTCCTCTAGGGTTGTGTAATTTCTTTATGAAAAGCTCAACTTGCTACCCTTTCATGGATAGTAATTGCTTCTACACACTCTTCACAAAAACTTTCTCTCCATCTACTTCACATGTTTGCATTTTCACAAATGATACTGTGGTTTTCCTATGTCCTCATACCTTCTTGAATATCATCTTTGAACTGACAATATGTTATTATCTATCTGTGATTTTATAATCTTGTCATATAGTTGCATCTACTTGTCTTGAAGGTTTTCCCATTGCTCATGTCTATCCATTGCTACTTTTAGTACTGTCCTTTGTGTGTTTTGGATCTGATGTACTTTCCCTTATTTTATTTTTCTTCAAGTTTATCTACTACAATATTCAATCCCTCATTCACTTCCTCCTAGTAGAATAGTATCTTGTTGCTCTAAAACATGAGATGAAAACTGCTAAGTTTGATCAAGCTCATTATACTCTTGGCCATCACTCACCCTTATTTGTATAGGTTGCAAATAATTGCATCACTAATGTTGATGATAATCTTGTACATCATGCTCAAATTCTTGTTTTTTATGACTAACTTCAATAACAAGGGGCTCTTACTAATCAAAATAAATAGAATAAGGTTTCTCATTTGAATTAGATGTTGAAGTTGAATGCATTTGTGCTTGCAACATATGATCTTGTTCCAAATTCATAGATGAAGAAAATGGAGAATTTGAAGTTGGAATTTGTTTAAGTTGTTCTTTAAAAACTTAGTAATTTGATGCTCAATTGGCTATTTAAAGGTGTAAACTGAGATTGTGCATGATGAGATTCCATAGCTATCTTACCCATTACACATTCTCTCTTTTACTCACTGTGAAATTTGATTACTCTATCATGTACCCCCTTATTTAGACATTGACAACACTATTGAATTCCTACTAGATTGGTTTGCAATGTCACTTATTTGGTGTTGAATGATTTGATGAATGTCTGATATAGGTCATGAATTACCAAAGAAAGGCACTCTAATTGCTCCTAGAGATCAATTCCTCCTATAAGAATCAATGTTGAACGTACCTGATAGTCCTTATATAGTGATTGTTATTTCTGGGAAAAGACTATCCTTATATCATTAATCTATCCTTAGGTACAATCCTATCGTAGTGAATTATAACAAGTGTTGAATGTTGTGGTTGTGTTGCTGATGTGTGGTTGTCATTGATGACAACACTATTAGCATTTGATGTATTGAAGGTTGTATATGTCGAGGATATTGAAAAAAAAAATAAAGAAAGAGATCTAGGTTCCTAATGGAACTATGAAGGCCATGAAGGTGTCTTGTTTTGTATGTTGGAGATTAACTATCATGGAATAAAAAATTTATTGCTGAGTGTATCTAGTCCATCCACCAAAAGTTTTAGAGGTTTGTGTGAAGATTTGTTCGAGTTATGGAGATCTATATAATGATAGTATTTATGTGGTCTCTTTCAGTGTTCTTGATTAAATTTGGTATAATTTTGGTAATTCTAGTTGTTGCAGATGTTTTTATATTGTTTCTTGGTGTTCGTAGATGTTTCTAGATTGTGCTCTATCTTTGTTGCAAATCAACATTGATTGGTGTGCTCATGGTCAAATATTTTTCTCAATATGTTCAAGTTTTCATGTTCTTGGTTGACATGATGGGTGTAACACGTTATGGATCCTTGGAGATTAAAATTTGAATGTTTTGCATGCTCGAGGATATTGTTTTGCATCTTATCATAATATTAGTTGATGGTGTTTGACCCACATTGAAAATTTATTTGTAAATTTGGGCTGACATTGAAAATATATTTCATATTCCTAACTGACTAGGTTTTTGATGTAATTCCATGTTGTGAATATATAAGAGTGATTGTTTGAGCAAAGTTAGTGTGTCCATAAGAGTGAATGAAAGCCAAAGAAAGTGTAGATGTTTGAATAGTGTCCAAATCATTTGATTGCATAGTAGAGTGAGAAGAAGTTTAAGCGAAGTGTGAAGAAGGTTTTCTGTGCTTAATTGGAACTATAATTAGGCTTGTGTAGAAAATATTTTCTCACTTCATACTTTTTGGATCTAATCCATATTATTGTGTATTTTGGGCAGTGAGACCTCTTGTATTTGAGCAATGAGCTCTAGACAGTGTTCCTGAATGCATGTGCATTCCCATTATTTTTCATTATGCTTTTAATAGGGCATAATCTTGTGGACTAACATCCACCATGGTTTTTCCCCTAATAGGGTTTCCACATAAAAAATCTTGGTGTTCTCTGTGTTTCTGATGTGTTTAATGTTTATGGTTTATTGTTTATTCATCAAATTTGAGATTAAGTTAAGTAAAGTTTGAAAATTTTAAATAATTTGTGACAACTAATTCACCTCCCCCTCTCAGTTGTCTATCCTTTTTTTTCCAACAATTGGTATCAGAGCAGGTTCCTCTGAAGAAGTTTAAAAGCTTTAGGTGATCCGAGATGACATCATACATGAAGGACAATCCTAGATTTTATGGAACAAATTACTCATTGTGGAAAGCTAGGATGGAGTGTCATTTAAAGTGTATTGGTGAACCTTTCTGAAAAATTACAAAGAATCAATATGTTATTCCTCGAAATGGTCCTTCCACTACTTATGAGATTAAAGAGGTTGATAATACTATTAGGAATATGGAAACTTTGTTGAGTGCTCTAACAAATTAAAAAATGAAAAATGTATTAGGTTTGAAGATAGGTCATGAGATGTGGATGAAGCTAGAAACTTTGTATGAAGGAGATGTACATGTGAAGATGGCTAAGCTACATAGTTTGAAAGGAAAGTATGAAAATCTAAAGATGGGTGAAGATGAAATTTTTTCTTCTTTTATGCAAAGAGAAAATGAACTAGTGATGAGTATTAGATGTGTTGGTGGTACCCTAGATGAGGAAGAAATTGTGGCTAAAGTGCTAAGATCATTGCCTCCCTCCTTAAAAGAAAAGGCTCATGCTATTGAAGAAACCATATCATTGATGAATGTGACAAGGGATACATTGATTGGTAAACTTCCTACCTTTGAGTTGAGAAAATTTTGTGAATCTGCTCGACTAAGACTGAAACTACATTCAAGGCTACTATATCCAAAAGAAAAAAGCAAAGATATGATCTAAGAGATAGTTCTAGAAAGACATTAAAGTATGAGGAAGAAATGAAACAGCTTGAAGATGAAGAGAGGTAGAAGAGTTGGAAGCACTGATTGTGAAGAAAGAAGGTAGAGGAAAAGGTAAGTATAAAGGAAAGTTTCCTACCAAATGTTTCTCTTGTAGTAAAATAGGCCATTTTACATCAAGGTGTCCTAAAAGAGTTCCTAGATCTACACCTTACAAATCTAGATTCCAAAAGAAATTCTACTTTGCTGAAGAAGGTGTGACTGATGATGAGTTTGATAAAGATAATGGAAATGAAGATGATTGGTTTTTCATTGTTGTCAAGGAAAATAGTCATGTGGCTACTAAATCTACTAAAGTTGAGAAAGCTCTTGCAACCTGAATTGAAGAAAATAATGAGTGGGTCATTGACAGTAGATGCTCACATCATATGATTCGGGACAAAATAAAATTTGTAAGTCTAGAGAAGTATGATGGTGGGGTTGTAATATTTGGAGATAACAATGCTTGTGTGATCCGTGGCAGAGGATCTATTTGTCTTGTTCGTAAGCTTAACATTGATGATGTTCTTTATGTTAAAGGCTTTAAGCACAACCTATTGAGTGTTGGAAAAATGGTAGAAAAGGGATATGATCTTCAGTTCAAAGATGGAAGATGCATGATATACGAAAGTTATGGAAATATAACTAGCTTAGGTAAACAAACAAAAGGTAATATTTTTCATTTGAATGATGGTAGTGAAAGTTGTTTAATTGATCAAGTAGATGAAATTTGGTTATGGCATAGAAGGTTGTGTTATGTGAATTTTGATAACATTGTAAAAATAAGTTCCACTCAATCAATGAGAGATCTACCTAAGCTAGTGAAGCCTGCTAGCACAATTTGCAAAGAGAGTCAGATCGGAAAACATACTAGAGTTTCTTTTTAGAGAAAACAACATCATCCAAATGGATTACTGGACCTAGTGCATACTGATCTATGTGGTACCTCTAGAGTCAGAAGTCTCCATGGTCAAAGGTACTTTATGTTTCCTAATAATGATTATTCTAGAATGATATGGGTTGCTTTCTTAAGAGAAAAATGTGAAGCATTAGAAAAGTTCAAAAGTTTCAAAGCTATGGTAAAAAATGAGAAAGGTCTGAAAATAAAATTCTTAAGGTTAGACAGAGGCGGTGAGTTCACCTCCAGGGAGTTTAATTCTTTATGTGAAGAGAATGGAATCAAAAGACAGTTATCTGCTCCCCAAAATCCTCAACAAAATGATGTTGCAAAAAGGAAGAACAAAACAATTCTGAATGCTACTAGAACAATGATGATTGAAGGAAATGTGTCTCACATCTATTGGAGTGAATCAGTAAGCACTGCTATGTATACTTTGAACTGGGTAAATGTAAATGGTAATTCTAGTAAGACTCCTTTTGAACTATGGTTTGGTTATAATCCTAATGTTAAATATTTCAAGATCTTTGGAAGCAAGTGTTACATCAAGAGAGATGACGATATAGGAAAGTTTGATGCAAGAAGCGATGAAGGAATATTTCTAGGTTACTCTACTAGAAGTAAGGCCTACTGATGCTATAACAGAAGACTAAGAAAAATGGTTGAGAGTGCAAATGTCAGAGTTGATGAGGACTCTACTAAATCATCTAGATATTGTGGATATGATAAAAATGAAGATAATACAAACAAAGGAAAGAACGTTTAGACACAAAATCAACTTCAAATTGTGTCATATGTTTTGGTAAGACAGCTTCAATTTTTTTTAGTAAATCAAGATAGTCTGAAAGCAAAGACAAGTGTGAGTGCAGAAAAAAGAATAGAAGAATTAGAAGTTTGAGAGAATCCTGAAAGATTGCAAAAGAGTATTGCCTGATTTCCAAGATTGAACCTAAAGATGTCAAAGAATCCTACAATGATGAACACTGGATGGAAGCTATGAAGGAAGAATTAAAGTGGATTAAAAAGAATGATACATGGATACTTGTTCCCAGACCTAAAGAGAAGAATGTGATTGGTACTAAATGGGTCTTTCAGAATAAGCTAAATGAACAAGGTGAAGTTGCCCAAAATAAAGCAAGACTGGTATGTAAAGGGTATTCACAAATGGAAGCTATTGATTTTGAAGAAACCTTTGCCCCTATTTCTAGAATTGAATTCGTAAGGTTATTTCTTGCTTATGCTACATACAAGAACTATAAATTCTATCAAATGGATGTGAAGTCAGCTTTTCTGAATGGTGAGCTAGAAGAAGTATATATTGAACAATCAAATGAATTTCAACTGACTGAAAAAAGAATATGGTTTTTCGATTGAGGAAAGCTCTATATGCACTCAAGCAAGCCCCTAGAGCCTGCTATGCTAGATTAGGAAAATACTTACTAAAGATTTGATTCAATAAAGGTACTACTAATAGCAACTTATATTTCAAATTGGATCGTGATAAAGAATTAGTTATTGAGGTCTTTGTTGATGACATTATTTTTAGAGGAGTTGATAATCTATGTATAAGGTTTGTTGATGAAATGAAGAGTGAATTTGAGATGAGTATGATTGGAGAGATGAAGTTCTTTCTAGGATTTGAAGTTATTCAATTAGACAAGGGGATCTTCATATCTCAGTCCAAATATATGAGAGAACTGTTGAAGAAATTTGGCATGGATGACTCAAAACCTATTGGTAAGCCCATGGTAACTGGATGTAAGTTAACATAGAATGATGATTATCCTAAGGAAAATCAAACAAGATATAGGCCGATGATTGGTGGATTGCTCTATTTAACTTAGACCAGACTAGACATTATGAATGTCGTATGTATGGTTGCTAGATTTTAGGCTGATCCAAAAGAGTCTCATGTGACTACTGTTAAGAGAATCTTTAGGTATCTAAAAGGAACATTGTAAAAAAAAGTTCCACTCAATCAATGAGAGATCTACCTAAGCTAGTGAAGCCTGCTAGCACAATTTGCAAAGAGAGTTGGATCGGAAAACATACTAGAGTTTCTTTCTAGAGAAAACAACATCATTCAAATGGATTACTCGACCTGGTGCATACTGATCTATTTGGTCCCTCTAGAGTTAGAAGTCTCCATGGTCAAAGGTACTTTATGTTGCCTAATGATGATTATTCTAGAATGATATGGGTTGCTTTCTTAAGAGAAAAATGTGAAGCATTAGAAAAGTTCAAAAGTTTCAAAGCTATGGTAAAAAATGAGAAAGGTTTGAAAATAAAATTCTTAAGGTCAGACAGAGGCGGTGAGTTCACCTCCAGGGAGTTTAATTCTTTATGTGAAGAGAATGGAATCAGGAGACAGTTATCTGCTCCCCAAAATCCTCAACAAAATGGTGTTGCAAAAAGGAAGAACAAAACAATTCTGAATGCTACTAGAACAATGATGATTGAAGGAAATGTGTCTCACATGTATTGGAGTGAATTAGTAAGCACTGCTATGTATACTTTGAACTGGGTAAATGTAAATGGTAATTCTAGTAAGACTCCTTTTGAACTATGGTTTGGTTATAATCCTACTATTAAATATTTCAAGATCTTTGGAAGCAAGTGTTACATCAAGAGAGATGACGATATAGGAAAGTTTGATGCAAGAAGCGATGAAGGAATATTTCTAGGTTACTCTACTAGAAGTAAGGCCTATTGATGCTATAACAGAAGACTAAGAAAAATGGTTGAGAGTGCAAATGTTAGAGTTGATGAGGACTCTACTAAATCATCTAGGTATTGTGGATATGATTCAAATGAAGATAATACAAACAAAGGGAAAAACGTTTAGACACAAAATCAACTTCAAATTGTGTCATATGTTTTGGTAAGACAACTTCAATTTTTTTCAGTAAATCAAGATAGTCTGAAAGCAGAGACAAGTGTGAGTGCAGAAAAAAGAATAGAAGAATTAGAAGTTTGAGAGAATCCTGAAAGATTGCAAAAGAGTATTGCCTGATTTCCAAGATTGAAACTAAAGATGTCAAAGAATCCTACAATGATGAAAACTGGATGGAAGCTATGAAGGAAGAATTAAAGTAGATAAAAAAGAATGATACATGGATACTTGTTCCCAGACCTAAAGAGAAGAATGTGATTGGTACTAAATGGGTCTTTCATAATAAGCTAAATGAACAAGGTGAAGTTTCCCAGAATAAAGCAAGACTGGTATGTAAAGGGTATTCACAAATGGAAGCTATTGATTTTGAAGAAACCTTTGCCCATGTTTCTAGAATTGAAGTCGTAAGGTTATTTCTTGCTTATGCTACATACAAGAACTATAAATTCTATCAAATGGATGTGAAGTCAGCTTTTATGAATGTTGAGCTAGAAGAAGTATATATTGAACAATCAAATGGATTTCAACTGAATGAAAAAGAAGATATGGTTTTTCGATTGAAGAAAACTCTATATGGACTCAAGCAAGCCCCTAGATCCTGCTATGTTAGATTAGGAAAATACTTACTAAAGATTTGATTCAATAAAGGTACTACTAATAGCAACTTATATTTCAAATTGGATCATGATAAAGAATTAGTTATTGAGGTCTTTGTTGATGACATTATTTTTAGAGGAGTTGATAATCTATGTATAAGGTTTGTTGATGAAATGAAGAGTGAATTTGAGATGAGTATGATTGGAGAGATGAAGTTATTTCTAGGATTTCAAGTTACTCAGTTAGACAAGGGGATCTTCATATCTCAGTCCAAATATATGAGAGAACTGTTGAAGAAATTTGGCATGGATGACTCAAAACCTGTTGGTACTCCCATGGTAACTGGATGTAAGTTAACATAGAATGATGATTCTCTTAAGAAAATTGAACAAGATATAGGCCAATGATTGGTGGATTTCTCTATTTAACTTAGACCAGACTAGACATTATGAATGTCGTATGTATGGTTGCTAGATGTTAGGCTGATCCAAAAGAGTCTCATGTGACTACTGTTAAGAGAATCTTTAGGTATCTAAAAGGAAAATTGTAAAAATAAAATCCACTCAATCAATGAGAGATCTACCTAAGCTAGTGAAGCCTGCTAGCACAATTTGCAAAGAGAGTCAGATCGGAAAACATACTAGAGTTTCTTTTTAGAGAAAACAACATCATTCAAATGGATTACTGGACCTAGTGCATACTGATCTATGTGGTCCCTCTAGAGTTAGAAGTCTCCATGGTCAAAGGTACTTTATGTTGTCTAATGATGATTATTCTAGAATGATATGGGTTGCTCTCTTAAGAGAAAAATGTGAAGCATTAGAAAAGTTCAAAAGTTTCAAAGCTATGGTAAAAAATGAGAAAGGTCTGAAAATAAAATTCTTAAGGTCAGACAGAGGCAGTGAGTTCACCTCCAGGGAGTTTAATTCTTTATGTGAAGAGAATGGAATCAAAAGACAGTTATCTACTCCCCAAAATCCTCAACAAAATGGTGTTGCAAAAAGGAAGAACAAAACAATTCTGAATGCTACTAGAACAATGATGATTGAAGGAAATGTGTCTCACATCTATTGGAGTGAATCAGTAAGCATTGCTATGCATACTTTGAACTGGGTAAATGTAAATGGTAATTCTAGTAAGACTCCTTTTGAACTATGGTTTGGTTATAAGCCTACTGTTAAATATTTCAAGATCTTTGGAAACAAGTGTTACATCAAGAGAGATGACGATATAGGAAATTTTGATGCAAGAAGCGATGAATAAATATTTCTAGGTTACTCTACTAGAAGTAAGTCCTACTGATGCTATAACAGAAGACTAAGAAAAATGGTTGAGAGTAAAAATGTTAGAGTTGATGAGGACTCTACTAAATCATCTAGATATTGTGGATATGATTCAAATGAAGATAATACAAACAAAGGGAAGAACGTTTAGACACAAAATCAACTTCAAATTGTGTCATATGTTTTGGTAAGACAACTTCAATTTTTTTCAGTAAATCAAGATAGTTTGAAAGCAGAGACAAGTGTGAGTACAAAAAAAGGAATAGAAGAATTAGAAGTTTGAGAGAATCTTGAAAGATTGCAAAAGATTATTGCCTAATTTCCAAGATTGAAACTAAAGATGTCAAAGAATCCTACAATGATGAACACTGGATGGAAGCTATGAAGGAAGAATTAAAGTAGATTAAAAAGAATGATACATGGATACTTGTTCCCAGACCTAAAGACAAGAATGTGATTTGTACTAAATGGGTCTTTCAGAATAAGCTAAATGAACAAGGTGAAGTTGCCCAGAATAAAGCAAGACTGGTATGTAAAGGGTATTCACAAATGGAAGCTATTGATTTTGAAGAAACCTTTGCCCCTGTTTCTAGAATTGAAGTTGTAAGGTTATTTCTTGCTTATGCTACATACAAGAACTATAAATTCTATCAAATGGATGTGAAGTCAGCTTTTATGAATGGTGAGCTAGAAGAAGTATATATTGAAGAATCAAATGGATTTCAACTGACTAACAAAGAAGATATGGTTTTTCGATTGAAGAAAGCTCTATATGGACTCAAGCAAGCCCCTAGAGCCTGCTATGCTAGATTAGGAAAATACTTACTAAAGATTTGATTCAATAAAGGTACTACTAATAGCAACTTATATTTCAAATTGGATCATGATAAAGAATTAGTTATTGAGGCCTTTGTTGATGACATTATTTTTAGAGGAGATGATAATCTATGTATAAGGTTTGTTGATGAGATGAAGAGTGAATTTGAGATGAGTATGATTGGAGAGATGAAGTTCTTTCTAGGATTTCAAGTTACTCAGTTAGACAAGGGGATCTTCATAACTCAGTCCAAATATATGAGAGAACTGTTGAAGAAATTTGGAATGGATGACTCAAAACCTGTTGGTACTCCCATGGTAACTGGATGTAAGTTAACATAGAATGATGATTCTCCTAAGGAAAATCAAACAAGATATAGGCCGATGATTGGTGGATTGCTCTATTTAACTTAGACCAGACTAGACATTATGAATGTCGTATGTATGGTTGCTAGATTTTAGGCTTATCCAAAAGAGTCTCATGTGACTACTGTTAAGAGAATCTTTAGGTATCTAAAAGGAACAGTTAATTTTGGGCTTTGGTATCCTAAGGATGATGATCTTACATTGAATGCATATATTGATGTGGATTGGGCAGGAAATGTAGATGACAAAAATAGTACTAGTGGTGGTGCCTTCTTCCTAGGGAAGAAGCTGGTGTCTTGGTTGAGAAAAAAGAATAATTTCATTTCTCTATCTATCATTGAAGCAAAGTATATTGCTACTACAAAAAAATGCACTCATGTGATGTGGATGAAACAAATGATGAAAGATATCAGAGTAGTATATTATGAACCTATTTCCATATACTATGACAACTCAAGTGCAATTAAATGTTGAAGTTGAACTCATTTGTGCCTACAACATATGATCTTGTTTCAAATTCATAGATGAAGAAAATGGAGAATTTGAAGTTGGCATTTGTTTAACTTGTTCTTTAAAAACTTGGTAAGTTGATGCTAAATTGGCCTATTTAAAGGAGTAAACTGAGATTTTGAATGATGAGATTCCATAGCTATCTTACCCATTACCCATTCTCTCTTTTACTCACTATGAACTTTGATTACTCTATCATGTACCCGCTTCTTTAGACATTGACAACACTATTGAATTCCCACTGGATTGGTTTGCTATGTCACTTATTTGGTGTTGAATTATTTGATGAATGAATGATATAGTTCATGAATTACCAAAGAAAGGAAATCTAATTGCTCCTGGAGATCAATTCCTCCTATAAGCATTAATGTTGAATGTACTTGATAGTCCTTATATAGTGATTGTTATTTCCTAGGAAAAGGCTATCCTTATATCATTAATCTATCCTTAGGTACAATCCTATCATAGTGAGTTATAACAAGTTTTGAATGTTGTGGTTGTGTTTCTGATATGTGGTTGTCATTGATGTCAACACTATTAGCATTTGATGTATTAAAGGTTGTATATGTCGAGGATATTGAGAAAAATTTTAAAGAAAGAGTTCTAGGTTCCTAGTGGAACTGTGAAGGTCATGAAGGTGTCTTGTTCTGTATGTTGGAGATTAACTATTATGGACTAAATGTTTTATTGCTGAATGTATCTAGTCCATCCACTAGAAGTTTTAGAGGTTCATGTGAAGATTTGTTTGAGTTATGAATATCTATGTTCTGATAGTGTTTATGTGGTCTTTTTCAGTGTTCTTGATTAAAATTGGTATAATTCTGGTAATTCTAGTTGTTGTGGATGCTTTTCTATTATTTCTCAGTGTTCATGGATGTTTCTAGATTGTACTCTATCTTTTTTGTACATTTGCATTGATCGGTGTGCTCATGGTTGAAGATTTTTCTTGGTATGTTTAAGTTTTCATGTTCTTGGCTGACATGATGGGTGTAATAGGTTGTGGATCCTTCGAGATTAAAATTTGAATGTTTGGCATGCTCGAGGATATTTTTTTGGGTCTTGTATTAGCTGACAGTGTTTGATCCACATTGAAAATTTATTTGTAAATTTGGATTGACATTGAAAATATATTTCATATTCTTGGTGGACTAGGTTGTTGATGTAATTCCATGTTGGGGATATATAAGAGAAATTGTTTGAGCAAAGTTAGTGTGTGCATAAGAGAAAATTTATGCTAGAGAAAGTGAAAATATGTGAATAGTGTACAAATCATTCGATTTCAGAGTAGAGAGAAGAATTTTGAGCGAAGTGTGTAGAAGTTTTTTTGTATAACTGGAACTATAATCAGGCTTGTGTAGAAGCTATTTTCTCAGTTCATACTTTGTGGATCTAATCCATATTGTTGTGTATTGTTGGATAGTGAGCCCTCTTGTATTTGAGTAGTGATCTCTAGGTTGTGTGCATGAATGCATGTGCATTCCCATTATTTTTTATTATACTTTTAATAGGGTATAATCTTGTGGACTAACATCCACCGTGGTTTTTCCCCTAACAGAGTTTCCACATAAAAAATCTTGGTATTTTCTGTGTTTATGATGTGTTGAATGTTTAAGGTTTATTTTTTATTCATCAAATCTAACATTGAGTTAAGTAAAGTTTGAAAAGTTTAAATAATTTGTTACAACTAATTCACCCCCCGTCTTAGTTGTCTATCCTTGTTTTTCCAACAACAAGCACATCCATAAAGAATATTAACAAGGCTATACTCAATCATTATATTTTTTAACAAGGCTAGTACCTCTTGATCCTTGCTCTAGGTAACTCCTTGATTGATGCACAATCCCCTTAATTCCATTATCACTATTTGAACCAATCTATCAGTAAAGAACTTTATGAAATAACAAAAGCAGCATCGGAAAAGGAGACAACAATATATGCATCAAACTCATTATTTACATTCCTTTTAACTGTCCAAATTGTACTAAGAAAACAATGAATTCCTTGAATAATGACCTAATCTTATAAAGTACTGAATTGTTCCTCTTGTTGGTTATTTTGTTAGAACCAAACTGGTCTCCAAAGGTACCTATGGACTTTACTGTTTTCCAATAATCGGTACTTCTAAAGGGATTGGTCAACAAACAAATAGAATTTGTAAGACTTCTATTCCTACTCTTTAGGAACTGTAAAACCTAGGAGGGTGATCCCGCAATGTATACTCAAACACCTTACATAATTATAATCAAACACATTGTGAATAATAGATACTTCTCATAAAATTTATCAAGGTCCAAATACATTAAATAAGTTGGCATCTTATTTGTCAATTCTTTATACTTTGAACATAAGAAGGTAGAACATCAATGCACAACTATTACAATGGTATCCAACTGAATATTTGTAAATTAAAATTATCAACTGATGAATAAACACCAAAACTAAACCACAATCACTTTGCATGAACCAGTGGATTTATCTTAAGAAAATAGTCAATATCAGAATATGTGACTAGATAACAACATAGACAATAGTAGCTATAGTCTTAAGAAACCTTTCCTTACAACATCTCTCTATGGAATTCATGATTATTACTACTTACAAGCATCCTAGTATCTAATTCTTACGAGTTATCAACTTCACCCAAGCACTTATATTAATTCCTTGAAACAATAGGAAAGCATGAAATTAGACATCCATTGCAAAACAATAGAGACAAACAAAAGAATCGTTGATTTCTTTCATTCATAACTCATAAAACACACACAAGGAGAGATAATAACCATTAAATACGTAATAATCTATATTACAGTTACTATTAATGTTATCAAAATTACATATGTGATAAAAAACTTTTGAACTCAAAACATAAGACTCAAAAACATTTTATATACTTCTTCAATTTCACAGTGTTAACCCAATTTTTCAACTTACTACTACTTCTAGCCTTAAATTATTTCTTATAGAAATGAAAGAGTAAAACAAGCCTCAGGCCAGGAAGCACACATGTCAAAATACAATTGGACCACTGCAACAATATTATATTTTCAGTTACATTTGAGTTCTTTAGGTGGAGAAAATAAACATGAGGAAAAATTAACCTCAACTCGTTGTAGAGAATAGGTCCCACCTCAAAGGACATCATTATTTTGTTACAACAACATCAATGTATTCCCCACACACCCAAAACAATGCCAACTGTGGGAAAACTAGATAGAAAAACTTGCAAAGCAAGACAAAGAGAGAAAATAAAAAGTCAAAATTATTGCACCCATATTAGCACCATGTGCTATCCATCTCAATATTGAGGAGAGAACAATATTTCACCATATTTTTATCAAAAGCCTAATCTATATTATATTAAGGCTATGCATTGTTCTTCTCCTATACATTATTTATTCTGTGTATTTCTCCAACCAAGTATTATATTCTTCTTCAGTATGCCACTTTACATCTAATAAGGTTTTCACTCTAGTAATGTAATGATAATACCTAGCATCAATCAAGATCTAGGCCTCTTTAACAAAGATGTCCATCTTGGTTTCAATTTCCCCCATTGCATCAATTTTTTCATTGAATAGGATGGAGTTGGTGACAGTCAATTGGATCATGGCTACTCCAAGCATTTCTGCCAAGTCTTCTTTCTAGGTGTCAAATGCTAGCAACTCACCTTTTGGGCTCAATATCTTAGGCATACCTTGCTCTTCCATTTCCTTAAAATTACTTTAACTTACTATGGATTTGTACACCAAGCCTCCCATAGAAAGTGGTTATCTCATTAATTGATTCAATGATTTGCAAGAGTTCAAAAAAAATTGTTGGTGCCTCAGGATCCTCATTCATTTTGGACATCATCTTTTTCAAATTATTTACCCGAGTAATCCAATTATTCCATTAATTTTTGAAGGACTTTTGTACTTGTTGGTACCTAGTGTCTGCCTCATGAATATTCTTGTAAGTAGCCAAAACATCATTAGCCTTGTGGACCAACTTGGTCACCCTATGCTTTAAGACATCCTCAAATATTTTGTTTTCCAGCTTAATAGTATCAAGCTTGTCCTTTCTGACATTTTCCTTTTTAGTATTCAACTAATCACTCAAATCCTTAATTTTCAAAATTAAGGTCTCCTTATCTAGTGTAGCCAAATCAGTTCAAGAACAAGATGGAAAATTTATTATCTTGTGAGTAGCCTAAAGAGTGGCTCTCATCTTATGCAATTCATCTAAGACCTTGTTGTACTCTTTAACCAAATAATCATATCTATTCTAAGAAATTTGTGTAGTATCCACACTAAGCATTGCAACATGAGCAGTTAATATAGTTTCTTGGATATGAGTTATATTTGTAGCCATTTTGACTACTAGGGAACCAAGAACCTCCTCAATAGACCTAGAAACTTCAAGTTTACCAGTAGTAGGTGTCATAAACCATATTGCAATGTTGTTAAACTTTGGACTATATCTAGACCCAAACACCTTATCTTCAAATTGCTCCTTAGACACTAAAGCTTGGGGATCTCTAGTTACTGCATCATATGTTATGGCAGCAGTGATAGTACATCCTCGTAATAACATAATTCCACTTTCTATAAAATATTTTCTAGACTCAATGGGAGTAATGGTTGATATTTTAGCCTTGATCTTTTCCTCCTCTGCTCTCTCAACTTCTTCTTGATGAGAAGGTTTAGCTTTAGCTCATACTAATTCAATTCTCTCCTTTATTTCCTTACTCCATTGTTGAATTGTAAAATCTATAAATTATTTTCACTGCACAAATTTATCATCAACAAGGAACTCATCACATTCCTTTATCCTGGGATTATCATCACTTTCTATATCATAATGCCATATTACAATCTTGTTAGGGGGAATATTTGAACTACGAGTTTCCTCAATATGGGGAAGATGGAATTTTTGCTCTATCTCCTCATTGCCTGGCACATGTTCTACAATTTGTTCCTCCTTGACTTCTTGAACATCTACAAGCTACTCTAGGATATCCATAGCTTTCTTTTGTCATTGTTGTTCTAGGAGTACTTGTGCTTTATAAGTAGCTTCTTTTACTCTCACCTTAAACTCACCACACTAATAATCTCTTAGCATAATGAAAGCTCTTTCTAAAGGTTTTTCAATTTCATTATATCGACTTACATAAAGAGCATTCCTTTTCATAATTTTTTCTTCAATGTTAATGATAGTTGTCCATTCCTTCTTTCTTTTCATGATAGCCTCATCGCTTGTCAAGATTCTCAATACATCATCTCTATATAAGAATTTATGATGAACAACTCCTAAGTTCTTTTGTCTTCTCCTTCCTACCACAAATCCCTCTGGATCAAATTCTCTAATCTCCTCAATAAGCATTCAAAGATTATTTACCATGATGCCTAACCTTTCATATGACTCAGGGGAAGTGACCATGAAATAGGAAAAAGCACATTGGGGATATACCACAATACCATTCTTTGGATTCCTGAACATCTCATAATCCATGAAATCAATTTGCGACAAGAGTTCCATGAAAGAAAATGTGTATGAGACATACAAAGGTAGACAATGAGGTCCTACTTTAGCTCCATAGGCTCTAATCAAAGTGTACTTAGAATGAAGAATCCAATCCACCCAATTATGTGTTTCTTTAGAGTTTGGTTCATCCTTTGGGTGCATGAGGTTTTTGATTTCAGGAGAAAGCCTGTGAACAGGTGCTACACCTAGTGATTCCAAGATTCCATATCTTACAACATTAGCAAACAAGACATAATTTGAATTGGAATAGTCCTAATCCCAAATGTATGTCCACATTTGTACTAGTAAAGCATTATTTTCGTTGTCCATCATTCCCAAATCTAATCCCATTTTCCACTAAAAATCACCTTCCCAATGGAGCATATACATTAATAGAGAGTAATGGGGGAAATACAAAGGGAGCACTCCCTTTCTCAAATTGAGGAAATCCTCATGCATCCATTCAACAACAAAGTTTCCATAATAGAAACTAGTGTTTCGATTATGATTATGTATATCCATCACTATCACTAATAAATCAAGAGCAATTCTTACTTCAAAATCTTGAGCCAACTCTTGGTTCAAGCAATAATAAGTTTTCTTGAAGTAATGTACAAACTCCTCACCTCAAAAGGCTCAATATCTTTAGCAATGAATTTCTCCTTACCCTTTGTATGTTGAACTAGATGTTTCTCTCTCTATATGAAATTTTTTTCCTCTCATATTCAACATATAATTCAACATGCCTAAACTTCACATTATTATTGGGATTCAACCCAAATACATCTATCATCTTGTCCTTCGTCACTTCCAATATAACATCACCATTTTCACTCCTAATTTTTTTGTCATTAGGATTATATTGTCTAGAAAACTCCATCATCATGTCCACCTCCACAAACACATTTGGGACCACCAATTTCCTAAGGTTCAACCCCCATAAATAACATGAAGGCCTTGTAGAGTGCCACCTATTTAGAGCATACTTGAAAAGCTTCCACCCACTTTGAGGTTGGGTTTTCTAACCAATCTCACTAGCACTATCAATTAACCTAGTAGTCATGACAACTTGACCTGTATGCCATTTTCCAACTTGTGACCCTCCTTCCTTCACACCTATAGAGGCCTCCTACATAAATTTCTCTATTTCCTTCTTAGCACTTCTAAACCTAGTGGATGTTGCAGGAGTGCTTGGTGAAGGGTTGAATATTTTTGGTGCTGTGGGCTTAACCTCAAATTGAGCATCCTGAGTCTTTATTCATTTTACCCTCTTCGGTTTAGGTTTTCTCTCTGGTCTAATACTTGATTCACTTGGCTCTGAATCACTCATGCTTTCAATATAGGAGAATTATAGTTTTCAAAGTATTACAGCCGAAAAGGAAAAACCTTTTACAAGTATGGGGACACAAAGCTCTACTTATTGAATAAAAAAATATCCCCAATACTCAACACTTATCACAGAATTGAAGTTATCAACAATAAAAAAGTAAATAATCATCCCAATTTTCTATCAACTCTTTAAGTTTTTTTCACCTCAACATTTCAGCTATAAGGAGATATTAGCTTTGCTTACCCAAGTGAACACTATGCCACACTTGCTATTTGCAATTTCTTTGAGTGTTCCCACACAATTCCCTCTACCTCTAGTATCCTCTCTGCCTATGAGTGAATCCTAGTACATGACTAACTAGGTATCTACCTTCTTTTACAGCCAAGAAACAAGCATGCCACCATTAATGCTTGATGGTAAGTTCATGCGAGTGAACTGAAAAATTAGTTGTTCATGTCTATACCCCAACCATTGATCACCCTACTTTAAAAATAGATCAATTGATATCAACTTGCCTCACCACTTTCTTCCTTTACTTATACAATGTCCTCAGGGTTCTGCCAAATTGCTTCTTTATGTATAGTTGTCACTTATCATTAACGTGTCTTGTCCTCCAACAACTTTATTAGTAATGCAAGCATCCTTGTGATGAAATCTCAGCCCTTGGATCTATGGCCCGTCATTGATCATGTTCATCCTTACATCGCACATCTCTAATCAAAAGTATGCATCTTGGATCACATTAGTGACGAGAGAAACTATGAAGAGACCAGATTGAGACACGTACACCTGCATGAAAATCAATGGCACAAAAGACATCACACGTAAGATCTTATCATATTATTGAAAGAAATGTTAAACATATAACTCCATTGCTCATCACCATTTTGGAAATTAAGCATTGGAATGAATCCATGATGAATGATAAAATACACAAACACCAGGCCATTGCTCATCTCTAATCCTCCTCATACAATTTGCAAGACATTAGCAATGAGAGATCTTCATAGTGACAATGTATATCGTGTATCACTATTATAGAACTTAGCACTTAAAATGTATCCACAATATGTGATATAAGGGAGACTCATCTCATCGCTCATCGCCATTTAAAATTTTTCATTTTACAACCATCCATGATGAGTGATAAGAACATAAGATCATAAATACATTGCTTATTGTTATTACAATATTCTAAGCTCAAAAGCCATTAGCGATAAGAAAATTCTCAATGATACAAGGATCATCACTCATCACTCATTTATTTTAAAAGCTTCAATAGCTATTCATCATGAGTGAGAAAATGAAATGTCACTCATCGCTTGTCACTAATTTGGAACTTACACTTATGATGAGAAAAATGATGAGTGAGAAAGTAAGATGGCTGATGGGACTTAAGTGAAAACCTTTAGGGATGTGATCATAAGTTATTTTAATGGAAGGGGCTTCCTAGGATGATATGTTTGAAAAGGGCTTGAAGACTCCTATGTCACAAAATATAAAGGATGCAAAGGCCAAAAGGGACCCTCTACTTAGCCTTATAAAATTTAAGAAACTCAGACCTAGGCTTGAGGGACCAGTGACCTAATGACAATGAACGACATAATATGTTTTTAAAATGAACAGCAATGGGAAATAGGGAGTCAATGGAAAAATAGAACCTTAGAAATGTACATGACATGTAGAACCCTAAACCCTCAATTATTAGCTCTATATCCATATATGACACAATTTAAAGATGGAATAATTTTTTTTGTAGGTTCCATGAGTGGCTCTGACTGGGGATGTATGCCTCCTGTAGGCATAGCGAGATCCTAGAATCTTAGGTGAAGTAGACCAAAACTAGGGAAATAAAACATAAGGACCGAAACCAAGGAACTACCTAGATGAGGTAGCAAGACCAAAACAAACAAAACAAAAGCAAACACACCTATAAACATAATGTACAAAACCTACACGTACATGGAAAATAACATACTTAGGAGAAGTACAACTTTAAGAACTATCCATGTACTAGCAGTTCAAAAAGTTCACCTGTCAAGCTTTGAAGAAAGTATGAATCTTCTCTATGTGTTAGCTATCAAATAAGGGCTAGTCCATAATGCTTCAAATTTCCCATGCTTTCCCTTGTCTTGATCCCTCATGTTCTAGGCTAACCCCATACTATTCAATTCAAACTTTTTGGGAGAGGCTCTCTTGTCATGTAGATACTTAACTTGAAACTACATCTTCACATTTTTAGCTTTAGATTCTCTTCTAGTTTCATCCAATTGCACCAAATTATTTATTTGGTGTTGCATATCATCACAAATTTCTTTATCATATTCTTGCACGAACTTATACATTCTGAGTAGGTTATTTTGTGGAAATCTGGCATCTAGACCATATACTAGGACAAATGGTGAATAACTAGTAGCCTTCTTCACAATCACTCTATCTACCCAGAGTGCTAATTTTAGCTTTGGGTCCCAAGCCATTTTTTTCTTCTCCATCACTCTCTTGAATATTTTCATCAAGCTTTTATTACTAGATTTAGCTTGACCATTTCCCTGAGGATGGTAAGGTGAGGAGTAAGAAACTTGTATACCATGTTTATCACAAAAGTCTTCAAATTCATCAGACCTGAAACATGTAGCATTATCCAAGATAATCCTCTCAAGGACTCCAAATCTAATGAGAATGTTGTTTAATAGAAAATCCACTAGAACTTTGCTTGTTGCTTTCTTTGTGGGTATTTGTTGGTGTAATTAAATGTGTTGTACCTTTTCCTAGGTCATAATTACACCTTAGTTAAGTTTACTTAGGGACCACATAGGAGGTTGTTGGAGATTTTCCACTTTTGGTGGACTTGACATGTCATTACCTCATCACTTCCACCTTTTGTGGACACATCATGTGATTATCTCTCCACCTTTTGTGGGTGATCCACCTTTTGTGGTGATTATCACATTATCTCTTTCCCACTTTAGGTGGAGTGATAACTTTTCATAGTTGTCTCATGTCATAAGATTATGACACTTATCATAATCTTATGCCCTTCTATGTTCTCACCTTGGCTATACAACCAAGGGGTCTCCTATGTACTACTCATCCCATTACATTCTATTCTATTGACAAAATACAGTTTATTCTTGTCACCTTTTTTCTATCTCTCTTTTGCTTGTGCTTTCTATTATGCCTCTAGATCCTGGGTGGCTACCTTCATAGCCAATTATTATAGTATTTCTTCCAACCACTTGGTGAAATAATCGGTTGCAACAAGAATCCATGAATGGCCTCCACTAGAATTTTTCATTTATCTCTCCAATGAAATAAATCCGCCATTTTTGAAAAGGGGCTTGAATAGTCATAGGCTTGAGTGGTAGATTTCTTGAAAACCTTTGACAAGCATCACAGATTTTAACAAACTTGTGAGAATCCTTAAAAGTAGTAGGCCACCAGAATCCTACTCTCAAGATTTTGTGCAGTAGTTTATTCCATATAATGACCACCACATACTCCATTATACATCTCTTGCAAAAGTTCTAGTGCCTATTTTCCATCAACACATTTAAGAAGTACACCATCCAAGTTTCTCCACCACAGTTCATTTTAAATGATTACATGCTTGATGGCATGTAGTTTCAAAGTTCTTTTGTCATTGTTAGTCATATTTGTAGGACATTGCAGGGTCTGTAAGTATTATACAATCCTCCTATACCACCCACATGTCTACATGTAACAAATAGGTGAAACATCAATCACCTCTATCTAATTGATTTGGTTGGCTTCCAAATTATCTTCTGCCATTAGTTTAGCAAGGCCTTGACCTCTTACTAATTTGGTGATCTAAACATCAAAATTAAATTCCTGGATCCTGTTGATCCATCCGCACCTTCTTCCTATTGTCTCTTGCTGAGAAAAAATATCTTTTATAACATCACTTGGCACAAAAGCTATGATAGTAGCTCCTTGTAAGTAAGTCCTAAAATTATTGACATATTTTACCAGTGCATATGCTTGTTTCTCAGTAGTATCATATTTCAACTTTGTAGCTTGTAAAGACTTGCTAAAAAATACAATGGGTTGTTCAAAAACCTCTCCATTTTTCTACTACAAAATAGCAGCAATGGTATGAAAAGAAGCAAATGAGAAAATATGCATTGGTTTGGAAAAATTAGGAGATTTTAAAACTGGAGCCTCTTCGATAGCTTGTTTGATTTTCTTAAAAGCCTGACTAGACTCATCACTCCAAAGTACCTTTTCTCCCTTATTCATCATTTTGGAGATAGGTTTTTTGATCTCTGCAAAATTTGTCACAAACCTTCTTAAAAAAAATATTTGTCCAGAAAATGATTGAATACCTTTGACATTTTTGGGTTGAGGGATCTTTTCTATGATTGCTACTCTCTTGGGGTCTATCCTTACTCCTTCTTTACACACAATGTGTCCCAGTAACTTTCTCTCAGCCACTCCAAAGGAACTTTTCTTTGGATTCAAAGATATCCCATATTCTAGTGACCTAACAAATATCTTCTCCAAATGCATATAATGATATTCTTCATTTTTAAAGTGGTTAGGTAATCTTGATATGCAACCATAAATAAATCAATAAAATCAGAGAATCTACATCCATTTCTCTTTGAAAAGTGGCACCTACATTCATTAAGCCAAATGTAATCCTAACATAAAAATAAGCTCCCCAAGGAGTAGTAACTGTAGTCTTATATTGCTCAGACTTCTTTACCTTTACCTGATTGTAACTTGAAAAACTGTCCATCATAGCCAATAGTTCACAACTAGTCACCTTTTGTAACAAAGCTTCCATATTTGGAAATGGATAATTTTCTTTTAACAAAGATATATTCAAGTTCCTGAAATCAACACACAATTTGATATCACCATTATTTTTCCTTACTAGTAAAAAATTAGATACCCATGAAGAGTGTCTAATGGGTTTTATAATACCATCCTCTCTTAATTTCACCAACTCCTCTTACATTTTGGAAGCTAAATTAGGATTAAGGGGTCTTTTTTTTCCTGAAGGTTTATCGTTCTCCTTCAAAGGAATCTCATGCTGAAACAATTCCTCTATAAGCTTTCAAGTCATCATACGACCAAGCAAAAACATGTCTATATTTTCTGAGTAAGGTAATTAACATCGCCTTTACCTTTGGCTTCATATTTTTTCCTACATAAACTTTTTTAGGGCCATTCTCTGTCCCTAATTTTATCTCCTCCAAATCTTCTGGATGAGTAGCTATTGTCTTGGATTTACTTCTATCTTGATTATCAAAAACCCTTTCATGGGATACAAGGCCTTTGGGGATTTTGTTTGTCTTTAACTAGATGACCTCTTTACCAAATACTGTGTATTTCCCATCAAAATTCTCCACAAATCCACCAAAGTCTATTTCTTGACCTTCATATTTATCAACAGAATTTAAGAATCTAAGGATGTCCTCGTCATCATTAAAAATGTGATAATTATACACATTGTCAGGGATGGATGGCCTTATCTATATCTCAACCTTAGAGATTCCTATGAAAGTTATATCATTAGGTCTTAATGCAATATTAGCAAGTAAATCAGCTACTATATTTTGTCCTCTTTCCATCCAATCAATCCCAAAAGCATCAAACTACTCAATGGAATCCCAAATGACATTTTTGTATTGATTTAGTCTGTTATTCTTATAGGAATACTTAGCTCTCACTCGGGATATCACCAATTCAGAATCACCAATCACTACAAGCATTTTTACTCCATGTTTCTCAGCCAATCTCAATCCCAACAATAAGGCTTTGTATTCTACCACATTATTGGTACAAACAAAAGACAATGTAAAAGAGAATTTAGAAGTATTACCAGTAGGTGATACCAATAAAATCCATACACTAGATCCTTCTTTGGAACTTACACCATAAAAGTATATTTTCCGAAGTCCATTTTTGTTAGAGACTTGTGAAACTTCATTTTCTATAGGTACAAGACACCTATCAATCTCTCATGACATTTCTTCTACCTTGAACTCACCAATATTAGTGTCTATTAAGAGAATTGTGTCATCCTCGGGAACATGTTCCAACATATGTGGTACCCTTGGTCCTCTTATTACTTGGACATTCTTACCATCAATGGGAAATGTGGCACAAGACATGTCACATTGCATACTTCCTCCCATAAATGCACTCCACTTTCGAGATAACAACATTCCATAATTAGGTGGGATATCTAATACTACCACACTCATTTTGAATTTTTTATTAGGGTAGGCTGCTAATCTATAAGGAAGTTCATTTATCACACCTATGGTAACACATTTTTATCCAACAAATAGTAACTCACTTTTTCATCAAAATCATTGCAGTAGTTCATGCTACATACATGATCATTAATTGTACATGAGGAGGTAACCTCTTCCTAGAATTTTGGAACCTTGTATTGAACACAAAAATAGACTCATTGGGACCTTTCATAATATTATTAAATTGATTCAACATAAATCTTTAATTAGTTTTATCACCATACTGCTCTCTAACAATCCTCTTAAATTCTTCCCAAGAGACTATACTTTCGACAGGAAAACTTCTATACTACTCATGAGCATCTTTATTGAGAGATTGCATAAACAACTTCATCATGACATCTTCTTCCTCTACCTAAAAATCATCCATAACATTAGAAAATTTCTTGAGATAATCTTCACCACTCAATGCATTGTTACCAAAGAATCTAACTAAAGTAGGCCTGAAATCTTTAGGGAAAGGGTTTGGGTAGCCAAGTATTTTAGTGAAGCACAATTGTTGGTAGATATCTACTTGGAGTGACCTCTTAGTATATCAATCCTTATGATCATCTTTGTGCTCATCATCCTTCTTATTGTTAGAGTGGCTACTATATTTACCCTTCCCACTTTCACCATCACCTCCCCCTTTCTTACTTCCCTCATCATCCTCAAAATAAAAATTATCATTCTTATTTTCTCCTCCACCACCACCTCCTTGATCTCCACCAACACCTCCACTAGGAGTATGCTCATCATATTTCTTCTTTTGTGACTCACTATTAGTATGCCTAGAGCTTGAAGCCTTTGGAATAAGTGTAGAAATTTTAAGGAATGCAATCTTCCTAGCCATTTCTACATTAGAAGCTATTATTTTAGTTTTCTTCAAATCTTCTCATAGCTTTTCATTTTTTAATTGCAACCTTAATATCTAAGGATCTGGGGGTGCAGTAGATGGAGTTGGATTGATTTTGGCCTTGTGTTTCGGGATCTCAAAAAATGAAGTATTAGTATTAGTGTTGGTATTATATGTAGCTTTCTTGGGATAATCAACGAGTTTCTTTCCATGATCTAAAATGATGTCTTAGCATTGACAGGAGGATCAGAGGCTTTGTAGTTGAGATAGATGTTGTGTAAGTATCAGTAGCTGAAGTTCCCATTGAGATTGTTACTTCAAGGATATCATTAGTCATCTTAGAGGAAAAATTAGAGAGATTTTCCTCAAAATTCTTATGCCTAGTAGTATCTTTCCTCATTTACTCTATTTTTTTTGTTTTAGCATCTCTCTCCAGTTGCTTGGCCCTAATCCTATCTTCCCTCTCTTTTAACTCCATTTTATTCTCTTCTTGTTCTTGGAGCCTTTGCTCTACCTCTTCCATGGATTTCATATCTCTATCTATATCTTCCTCATCTTCTAGGACATCTCCAAGCTCACTTGGGATAGGAGTAAAGTAGGGTTGGTCAATAGGGTCATCTTGAAGAGAAAAGTGGGTTGGTTCATCAAGGGATTTACCTCTTGGCTTAAAAATTTTCCCATGAAAAACAAAGCCAATTTTTGGAGTTAAAGGATCCTAAAACCTCTTAATCTTTTCCCAAAACTCCCAGCTATCCTCCTCTCTTGAAATATTAAGCCCACTGTTAAAAAATTTCTCAACCGAAAAACTTCCTTGATCTATATTAGACCATTCAACTCCATGTGCGTCTTCATGGACACTAGCACTACTTATATCAACATTGAAAGTAGGAGATGTATCAATAGCAAAATCAATAGAATTACTTGATTTAGAAGTTTTCATGACCCATTCAGGTTGTTTCTCTTTTGTAGGTTTAGATTTTGCCTTCTGCTTTGAGTGCTTCTTCACATAACTTCTGGTCTTCCTCATGACTTCAAAATTTTGAAACTCTTTCTTCTTATTTTCCTATTGTGAACTAATATTTTTACTAGTATTAGAGAGCTTAGAGTTGTCACCCAAAATATTGGGAAATAGAAAGTGATTGAACTTAAAATTTGTACTTGTTACTTCGAAAAAGGCTTTGAACATTACCCAACACAAGGTGGTAGAATGAAACAAGAATAGATGCATAAGACTAAATACGGTGGAACAAATGCAATAGAATTTAAAATTGACTATTCTTCAAAACAACAAAAGAATATCACATTGAACAACTGACTCTAACTGCACCAAATATGAACAAGAAACTTTGAGCATAGTTCTCCACAATAGAGTCGCCAATCTGTTGGCTATTTTTTTAGAACCAAACTAGTCTCAAAAGGTACCTATGGACTTTTCCTTTTTCTAATAATCAGTACTTCTAAAGGGATTTGCCAATGAAAAAATAGAAGTTGTAAGACTTCTATTCCTACTCTTTTGGCTTTGTAAAAACTAGGAGGGTGATCCCACAATATATACTCAGAAACCTTACACAATTATAATCAAACACATTATCAATAATAGATACTTCTCATAAAATTGCTTAAGGTCCAAATACATTAAATAAGTTGGCAGCTTATTTGTCAATTCTTTATACTTTGAACATGAGAAGGTATAACATCAACACACAACAATTACAATGGTATCCAACTAAAGATTTGTAAATTAAAATGATCAACTGATGAATAAACATAGAAACTAAACCACGAGCACTTTGCATGAACCAATTCCTTTATCTTAAGCATAAAGTCAATATCAAAATATGCAACTAGATAACAACTTAGACAATAGCAACTATAGTCTTAAGAAACCTTGCCTTGCAACATCTTTCTATGAAATTCATGATTATTACTTCTTACAAGCATCCTAGTATCCAATTCTTACAAGTTATCAACTACACCCAAGCACTTATATTAATTCCTTGAACCAATAGGAAAGTATGAAATTAAACATCCATTATAGAACAACAATGACAAATAAAAGAATCCTTGATTTCTTTCATTCATAACTCATAAAACACACACAAGGAGAGACAATAACCATGAAATAAGTAATAATTTGTATTGCAGTTGCTATTAATGTTATCAAAATTACATATGTGATAATAAACTTCTGAACTCAAAGCATAAGACTCAAAAACATGCTATATAATTCTTCTTCAATTTCACAGTGTAAAATAAATTTTTCAAGTAACTACTACTTCTAGCCTTGAATTATTTCTTATAGAAACAGAAGGGAAAAAAGAGGCTCAAGCTAGGAAGTACACATGTCAAAAATTCCATTGGACCATTGCAACAATATTCTAGTTTCAGTTACACTCAAGTTCTTTAGGTGGAGAAAATAAACATGAGGCAAAATTAACCTCAACTTGTTGTAGAGAATAGGTACCACCTCAAAAGACATCATTAGTTTGTTACAACAACATCAATGTATTCCCAACACACCCAAAATAATGCCAACTATGGGAAAACCCGACATCAAAACTTTTAAAGCAAGACAAAGAAAGAAACTAAAAAGTCAAAATTCTTGCACCCATATTAGCACCACGTGCTATCCATCTCAATATTTATGAGAGAACAATATTTCACCATGTTTTATCAAAATCCTAATCTATAATATATTCAAGCTATGCATTGTTCTTCTCCTATCCATTATTTATTTTGTGTATTTCTCCAACCAAGTCTTATATTCTTCTTCAATAGGCCACTTTACATCTAATAAGATTTACACTCTAGTAATGTACTAAGAATACCTAGCATCAATCAAGATCTAGGCCTCTTTAGTAAAGATTTCCATCTTAGTTTCAATCTCCTCCATTGCATCAATATTTGCATTGAATAGGATGGAGTTGGTGATAGTCAATTGCATCATGGCTGCTCCAAGCATTCCTCCCAAGTCTTTTTTCCAGGTGTCAAATGGAAAAAACTCACCCTCTGGACTCAATATCTTAGGCATACCTCACTCTTCCATTTCCTTAAATAACTTTAACTTACTATGGAGTTGTACACCTAGCCTCCCATGCAAAGTGGTTATCTCATTAACTGATTCAATGATTTGCAAGAGTTCAGGAATATTTTTTGGTGCCTCGAGATCCTCATTCATTTTTGAAATCATCTTGTTCAAAGAATTTACCCTAATATTCCAATTATTCAATTCATTTTTTAAGGCCTTTTGTACTTGTTGGTACCTAGAGTCTGCCTCATGAATATTCTTGTAAGTAGCCCAAACATTATTAGCCTTGCAAACCAACTTCATCACCCTATGCTTTAAGACATCCTCAAAGATTTTTTTTCCACCTTAATAGTCTCAAGATTGGCCTTTTTGATATTTTTGTTTTTATTATTCAACTGATTACTCAAATCCTTAATTTTCAAAATTAAGGTCTCCTTATCTAGTGTAGCCAAATCAATTGAATAAGAAGATGGAAAAGTTATTGTCTTCTAATTAGCCTGAAGACTGGCTCTCATCTTATTCAATTCATCTAAGGCCTTGTTGTACTCTTTAAACAAAGAATGATATCTCTTCTAAGAAATCTATGTAGTATTTACACTAAGCATTGCAACATGAGCAATTAATTCAGCTTCTTGGATAGGAGTTATCTATGTATCCCTTTCGACTACTAGGGAACCAATAACCTCCTCGAAAGGCCTAGAAACTTCATGTTTACCAGTATTAGGTGCCATAGACCATATGGCAAGGGTGTTCAAATTTAGACTATATCTGGATCCAAACACCCTATCATTAAATTGCTCCTCAGATATTGAAGCCTGAGGATCGCTTCTTACTACATCATATGATATAGAAGCAGTGATAATACATCCTAGTAATAACATAATTCTACTTTTTGTAACAATTTTTCTGGCCTTAGTGGGAGTAATGGCTACAATTTTAGCCTTGATTTTTTCCTTCTCTACTCTCTTAGCTTCTTCTTGATGAGAAAGGTCAACATTAGCTCAGACTAATTCAATTCTCTCCTTTATTTCCTTACTCCACTGTTGAATCATAAAATCCTAAAATTCTTTTGATTGCAAAAATTTATCATCGGCAAGGAACTCATCACATTCCTTTATCTTGAGATCATCATCACTATCCTTATCATACGGACATGTTACAATACTATCAGGGGGAATATCTAAACTATGAGTTTCCTCGATATGGGGAAGAGGAAATTTCTGCTCTATCTCCTCATTCCCTGGCACATGTTCTGCAATTTGTTCCTCCTTGACTTCTTGAACATCTACAAGCTACTCTAGGATATCCATAGCTTGTTGTTGTCATTGTTGTTCTAAGAGGACTTGTGCTTTATTAGTAGCCTCTTTTAATCTAACCTTTAACTTTCCACACTGATAATCTCTTAGCATAATGAAAGCTCTTTCCAGAGGGTTTTCAATTTCATTCTATGGACTTACATAAAGAGCATTCCTTTTCATAATTTTTTCTTCAATGTTCATGATAGTTGTCCATTCCTTCTTCCTTGTCATGACAACCTCATCGCTTGCCAATATTCTCAATACATCATCTCTCTATAAGAATTTATGATGAAAAACTCCTAAGTTCTTTTTTCTTCTCCTTCCTACCACAAATCCCTTTGGATCAAATTCTCTAATCTCCTCAATAGGCATTCTAATATTATTTACAATGATGCCTAACCTTTCATACCCCTCGGGGGTAGTGATTGTGAAGTAGGAAAAAGCACATTGGGGATGTACCACAGTACCTTCCTGGGCTTCTTGAACATCTCATAATCCATGACATCAATTTTACACATGAGTTCCATGAAAGCCAATCTGATTGAGACATATCAAGGTAGACATCGAGGTACCACTTTAGCTCCATAGGCTCTAATCAAAGTGTACTCAGAATGAACAAACCAATCCACCCAATTATGTGTTGCTTTAGACTTTGGTTCATCCTTTGGGTGCATGAGGCTTTTGATTTCAAGAGAAAGCCTGTGAACAGGTGCTACACCTAGTGATTCCAAGATGCCATATCTTACAACATTAGCAAACAAGACATAATTTGAATTGGAATAGTCTTGATCCCAAATGTATGTCCACATTTGTACTGGTAAAGAATTATTTTCACTATCCATCATTCTTAAATATAATCTCCTTTTCCACTCAAAATCAGCTTCCCATAAGAGCATATGCATTAATATTAAGTAATGGGTGAAATAAAATGGGAGCACTCCCTTTCTCAAATTGAGGAAATCCTCATGCATCTATTCGACAACAAAGTTTCCATAATCAAAACTAGTGTTTTGATTATGATTTTGTATATCCATCACCATCACTAATAAATCAAGATCTATTCTTACTTCAAAATCTCGAGCCAACACTTGCTTCAAGCTATAATAAGTGTTCTTGAATTAATGTACAAACTCCTCACACTCAAAAGGCTCAATATCTTTAGCAGTGAATTTCTCTTTTCTCTTTCTATGTTGAACCAAATGTTTCTCTCTATATTTCAATTTCTTCCTCTCATATTCAGTATATAATTCAACATGCCTGAACTTCACAATATAATTGGGAGTCAACCCAAATACATCTATCATCTTGTCCTTTGTCACTTCTGAAATCACATCACCATTTTCACTCCTAATTTTTCTGTCATTAGGATTATAGTGTCTAGAAAACTCCATCATTAGGTCCACCTCCACAAACACATTCGGGACCACCAATTTCCCAAGGTTCAATCCCCATAAATAACATGAAGGAATTTTAGTGTGCTTCCTGTTAAAAGCATACCTGAAAATCTACCACACGCTTTGAGGCTAGGGTTTCTCACCAATCTCAATAGCACTATCAATTAACCTAGTAGTCATAGTAACTTGACCTGTAGGCCATTTTCCAATTTGTGACCCTCATTCCTTCACACCTCTAGAGGCCTCCTAGATAAACTTCTTTGTTTCCTTCTTAGCACTTATGGACCTGGTGGATGTTGCAAGAGTACTTGGTGAAGGGTTGGATACTGTCGGTGGTGTGGGCTTAACCTCGATTGGAGCATCCTAAGTCTTGAGTCATTTTACCCTTTTTTGTTTAGTTTTTCTCTCTAGTCTAACACTTTATTCACTTATGTCTAGATCATTCATGTTTCAATATAGGAGAACTAGGGTTTTTCAAAGTATTACAGCTGAAAAGAAAAAACTCTTTACAAGTATGGGGACACAAAGCACTACTTATTGAACAAAAAAAATCTCCCTAATACTCAGTGCTTATCACAAAATTGAAGTTATGAACAATAGACAAGAAAATAATTCTCCCAATTTTCTATCAATTCTCTAATGTTTTTACACCTCAACATTTCAGTCGTAAGGAGATGTTATCTTTGCTTACCTGGGTGAATGTTATTCCACACTTGCTATTCATAATTTCTTGGAGTACTCGCACACAATTCCCTCTACCTCAAGTATTCTCTCTACCTATGATCAAATCCTAGTACATGACCAACTAGGTATCTACCTTCTTTTACGGCCAAGAAACAAGTATGCCACCATTTTAATGCTTGATGGTAAGTTCACGTGAGTGAACTGACAATTAATCGTTCATGTTTAAACCCCAATTATTGATCACCCTACTTTAAAACTAGATGAATGGATATCAACTCACCTCACAACTTTCTTTCTTGCCTTATACGATGTCCTTAGGGTTTTTCCACATCACTTCTTTATGCATAGTTATCACTTATCGCTGATGTGTCTTGTCCTCCATTAGCTTTATCAGTGATGCAAGCATCCCTACAATGAAATCTCAACCCTTGGATTGATGGCCCATTATCGATCATATTCATCCTTCCATCATGCATCACTAATCAAAAGTATGCATCTTGGCTCACATTAGTGATGGGAGAAACTTTGAAGAGACTAGATTGAGACACGTACACCTGCATGAAAATCAATGGCATAATAGACATCGCACGTAAGATCTTATCATATTAGTGAAAGAAACCTTAAACATATAACTCCATCACTCATCACCATTTTGGAAATCAAGCATTGGAATGAATATGTGATGGATGATAAAATACACAAACATTAGGACAATGCTCATCACTAATTCTCCTCATATAGTTTGCAAGACATTAGTGATGAGAGATCTTGATAGTGACAATGTATATCATGTATTGGTATTATAGAAATTACCCCTTAAAACGTATCCACGATACACGATATAAGGGAGACTCATCTCATCACTCATCACCATTTGAAAATTCTCATTTTACAACCATCCACTATGAGTGATAAGAACATAAGATCATAAAGACATTCCCTATCACTATTACTATATTATAAGCTCAAAAGCCCTTAGTGATAAGCAATTTCTCAATGATACAAGGATCATCACTCATCACTCATTTATTTTAAAAGCTCCAACAACTATTCATGATGAGCGAGAAAATGAAATTTTGCTCAACACTTATCACCAATTTGGAACATACACTTCTAATGAGAACAATGATGAGTGAGAAAGTAAGATAGTCGACGATACTTAACTGGAAACCTTTAGGAATGTCTCATAAGTGGTTTTAATAGAGGGGACCTCCTAGGATGATATGTTTGAAAAGGGCTCAAGGACTCCTAAGTCACATAATATAAAGGATGCAAAGGCCAAAAGGGACCCTTTACTTAACCTTATAAAATTTAAGAAACTTGGAACTAGGCTCGAGGGATCGGTGACCTGATGATGATGAATGACAAAAGATGTTTTTAAAATGACTAGTAACAGGTAGTAGGAAGTCAATGTCAAAATAGAACCTTACAAATGCTCACGACAAGTAGAGCCATAAACCCTCAATTATCAATTCTATATCTAGATATTACACAGTTTAAAGATGGAGTAAAACATTTTGCAAGTTCCATCACATCGAGCATCTAGAAATCCACATCAAAACTTACATATCTTTGAAGTAAAATGGCATCTAAATTTTTGCCTTAGTTTTGTTAATATACCTTGTTCATGATCATCATTTACACTTTTACCAAATAGAATCCAGTGGGCTAGCTTTTTTCCTCTTTCATAATAGAAATTTGCAAAGATATTTTTTATCACAATGTATGCAAAAAGCTTTACCACCTTATTCATAATTTCTTCAATGGCTTCATCACTTAGTTTCTCATTTCCACCTTTATTATTTTTACTTCTTCATAAATTAGACCTTTGGTTTTAGGAATAAAAATATACACAAAAAGAATGCAACCATGAAAATGTGTAGCAAATAACAATCTACCCCAATATTCGTTCAAAAATTTAACAACTCACAAAACATGAAATGAAACTTGAAGAAAATTTAGTTCACATTGAGAATTACTCCTCAATTGCAATACTATCACAATTAATATGCTCAACCTTAATATTCCATCATGGGATTTTACACCTCAAAATATAAATAAATTTATCAAAACTAACTTAATATTCTAATTGTTGCATTACTTCTTCTTTGTTGCATCTTTTGTCTTGGTCTGCAAAACTAGAACCTAGCAATGCAATAAGTAAGTTTCAAATAAGTAACTTACTTTAACATATATTATTTGAAAGATTATTTACCTTATTGACTCCACATATCTTCTTAGATCCATTCTTCCTCTCTTTCAATTGCTTCCTAGACCTCTCCAACTTAGTAGCAAGCCCATTCTACAAGATTCATGCAACATAACAACCATCAAGCTATAAAATAAAACACTTCTACTGGAGGAAACAAAATAGAAGTACTCACAATTGAAATAACCTTTACATATCATGGTTAGGAGATATTGACTATGCTTCTACCATAAAATACATAGATAAAAAACAACACATAGCCAAACATTTGCTAAACATTGGCCCACAGTTACGTTAACTCTATATAACTATTTCATATAGCACCAAAGAATTGGGAAGATATTTCAAACTCCAAAAATGTAAAATGGAGGGGAATTGTTATTTGGAAATAAATTAATAATATACATTTGTTAAGTATTTTTGTAGTCCCTAAGGACAGGATAGGATTACTAATGTATTCCTTGGGCTCTATTAGTTTTAATTTACAAGAAATCTTACCTTTGTGTGCAATGGGTATGCTAAATATTTGTATCATAGAAATGGTAAGGTAGAAAGATGCAATTGCAGGATTTGAGATCAATTGGAATAAAAAATTGAAGAATATATTCATAAAAAATTGGTTGTTTCAAATAATCCATCCAAATTATTTATAATAAGAAATAATAGTTGTAAATGTAGTATTTAAGGAAGTGTAACATTGTGAAAAATCTCTTATCATAGCTAGGATTCACCAAACTATTGTAACATCTTTTACTTTCAAACTAAACTCTTGACTAGGTACAATTAGACAATCATTTATTTGATCTTATTGCATAGGAATTTAAGGGAACATGGTTCACATTCAGCTATCATGTCTTGCACTCATAAACGAAATGAAGATTGCACATATAAATGTGCCCAACCATGATGGAAATTTGTAATATTTTCTTCTTTTTTGACAAGTATATTTTATGTGAAGTTTCTTGTATAGTTTATTGATAGTAAATATTAATGCAAAATGTGTCCAAAGCAAGAAATTAATGCATAGACTAACCTTTACATTATTTGATCACTTCATACTTTTCAGCTTCTAGTTGTGTCTTTTAAGGCATAAATTTCTTGTTGACAAATAAGTTGATAGAAAGCATATTAGAAAGGGTAATTGATTTGTGAAAACCTAATCTAGATAATAGTTTACCTATAATCCTAAATACATGGAAATACAAGCTTACCCTAATAATCTTATTTTTAATATCTAGATTTTTTGAGTTCTACTTGGATAGTTCTCATAAGTGACTGAAAAAGAAAGCAACATCTTAGTATAAATTTTCAACAAGAATAGTTAGAAGAGTTAATTGCTTCATCAAGAAATAAGTTAATAACAAAAACTCTATGAAATTTAAAATATTGGAGTAGAAACATAAGTTGTGTTAAACAAAAATAGAAAAGCACCCCTTCATTAAGGGTCCACAATCATTCACATTCAATAAAATGAGAATAACTTGATCTCATAAATCAAGGTCTTTCATACATACCATACCAGCACATATCAAAAGCTTACACTTTTTCCAAAAATAATCATTAGATGTGCATCATGACCATTCAAGTTGTAACACTACTCAAATTTCATAGTAATGTTAAATACTCTGTTGCATGAGATCATCATAAAAGTAGACACTTTGGCCAACATTCTCTACTAGATAGATTAAAGAATTGACGTATGAACTTTCTTTGTAGACACTGTGTGCCATTCCTTCAAATAAGATTGAAAGTAGAAAGAAAAATATAGTTCATGATATCATCATATCAGATGGGTCAATACAAGTCGAAAGTAAAAAAAAGATAATCTATGCTATCTTAGTTAGAAGTGTTGATATCTCCATTTTTAGACTAACTTCTATGTGTTCAAACAAAAATATTGTTTGGTTCCAGAAATGGAAAACTATGAGACATCCCTTTGAAATTACAACAACACATTTAAATGACAATCTACATGGAACTGAAGCAAAATCAAAGTACAATGAAGAATCCAATATGCAACCCGGGAAACAATCCCTAAATGAAAGAAAACCCACAAGGTTCAAGCTTGACTTCATGGGAATTTTCAACAATATCAATTGGATGAGAAATAATTTTGCAACACTAGATACAATTGGATCAAATTCTCATTCTATTACTAGGTGCACCAATTTTCATGACTTTTCCTCTATGGAATTTGAAATAAAGATTTGTGAGAGATCTTTATTTGAGTACTATGAACTCACAACACTTAAAAAACAACTTGAGCCTGTGTGTTGGGGAACTACTAGTCCAGCTTATAGAAAAGAACTCCCTATGAGTAGGAAATTATGGGTGGGTCATGCCATTTGTCTTGGCCTCTACATCAAGATGCCAAAAGATAGCTTACCAAGGAATTTCTCTTAGATGATGATTCCTAGATACATTAATGGTAGGGAAATTTTGGATTCTAAGAAGAAGCATCACCACTAGAGGTTCTACCATTTGGAATTTCCTCAACTCATATGTAGAATTGAGCTCAATTTGGTGTGGCTTTACATTTACAAGAAAATAGGTCCATATCTTCTATGGATTTAGGCTCCAACCTCCTTGAAGTCCTTTCCATGTTTGAATATGTGAGACAATTGGACATTTGTAAGGATAGTTGAACCTTTCTGGTATTATATCTAATGCCAGGGGCCTAGATCATGAAGATGGCATGTGTATCCTCTGCTAGAGAGCTTCTTTTGAATAGATCTTTGAACTCGAGGTTGTCGTTATAAATGTGGGTTAGTGTTTGATCCTTAAGCCTCATCCTCTTAAATCTAGGTTGAGAATGGGGTGAGGAATGTTTCAAGTGCCTAAATTTTTTTTTTCCCAACATGAGACAACTTTCTCAAGAAGAAATCCCTTCATTTAATAGATAGAAACATAATTATGTTAAAATAAAATAAACACAACAAAAATGATCTAACGGTGTAATGATTCCAAAAAATAAAATTCACTGAAAACATGGCAAGTGACTTACCTAAAATTTTTGTACAAATTATGTTGCAATGTTGAAGATGTTGATGATAAAAAATAGAAACAACTTGTAATAAAAGAAAGAAACCGTAACACAATATAAATTTATTTAAATGACACAAACCAAAACCAATATTCCTATAGTTGTTGCTTCAATCTATTCACAATAAACGAAATCTAAAAATTTCAAGGTTTTAGGGCTTGCTTAGATTCTTGAGCTCAAAAAAATAAAAATAAAAATGGAAAACCATGCAAAATTTTGAGGAAGTTGTAGAGACGGTGTTGGTGACATTGCAACTTAGCCTTGGAATTTGTATGATCATGAAGATGACACATAATCTAAGGTTTTTTACCTGGTGATCAAACTAGTCATTTATTGAGTCATTTATAGATGTGTTGCAAAATATTAGTAGAATCTAGTCATTTTTAGTTGTCGTGACTAAAATTTCTAGTTATGTAGTCATTTATTTTTTAAATTATACTAGAGTGAAAGCATCACATAATTGTAAAAAACTAAAAGAAACAAACTAGAACTAATGGTTGTGGATTCCTACAGCTTGACTTATAGCTAAACTATTGCTAATAAAGTATTACTGTATCAACTAAAAACTAATAAAAGCTAACAAATAAACTAATTTAACGTCTAAAGTACTACTAGTTAACCATTGCATGCATGCTCATTAAAATTCATTATTAACAATCAAAGTATGATATTATAAATTAACTTGCATGTAGTTCATGAAATATTGATAAACAAAAAAACAACTACTAAACATAAAAAAACATATTTAAATGAAGTGAAGAATACTTACCTTGAGTGGTCTTCTCAAGTGGCTATTCTCACTTAATTAAAAACAAATCTAACTATCAGATTCGACTCATCCATGTGAAATTGACTTAATTCATTTCATATCATGAAAGATTACACAAGATCTTCTTCACAAATAGTATTCAATGAAAATCATTATGAAAACCATGTTTTTTCGTAACTTAAAACTAAAAACAACTATTAAAAATATACTAAAATCAAATAACTTATCTAAGGACTCCACCATCATATTTATACAAGAATGAGGGAGGCTTATTCTAAGCAACAACTAACTGCAATCATTAAAATTCACTCCTAGATATCAGAGCATATAGTTTTTGAAAAAGAGAAAGAACAGGTTTTGAATGGACCCGAACCCATTTACAATAGGTTTTGAATGGACATGAAACCATCAGGTTTTGAAGGGACCAAAAACCTAGCCAAGGATGGGAAAACTACCAGAAGAGAAGTAAAAAAATCTCCATAGCAAAACAAAGACAAACTAGCAGGCAAACCGATATGTCCAACAAAGAACCTAGATATTACATAGATCTAGAACCCATTGGTTTTGATGGGACCAATAACCCAAGACAACTAGGTTTTGGTAGGGACCAATAACCAAAGAGAGAAGCCTACAACAACCAGGCCATAGTAAACCAGTCACTCAAGTAAATTAGTCTCTCCAAACCACTGATAGAAACAACTAAGACATAGGTCTGAAGAAGTAGAGCCCCAAAAGTATACAAAACCTTTCCCATCAACATACCCTCTCCCCCTCTATAGGAGAGGTAATTCCAAGAATGTGAGGCTCCAAACATGTTCCATAAAAACCAGTTGCTCTATCCACCTCTATAGGAGACAAAACCCAGCTCATCCAAACCACCGCAGTCAAAGAACTCCTACATAACACCATTCGAACTCAATCAAAATGGGAACCCCCTCAATGGGAAAAGCTGAAAGAGACTTTCAACCACAAAATACACCTCAACCCAAGAGGGAGAAGACTCCACCTCCAAAGGAGAGGTCTTCACCTTAATAGAATACCTAGTATTCAAAGAGAAAGAAGGGACTGTACTAAGGAGGAGAACCAAAGCAAGCAATAGTAGCAGTAACAACTGGGTTTTCAAAATTATCTCTAAAAGCCACCCAACCCTCAAAACCTTCAACATAGAACAAAGTTGATATAACACCAGCTCCAACCCAACAGGGAGGTCCAACAAAAACACCAGCTCCCATACACCAACAAAGAGAAACAAGGTACACAGGGGCCTCACCTTGAGTAAGGGATTAGGAAAGACACCTACACTCATCCTGAAAAAATCTTGGAGATGCCAATGAAGGTCCGCGAAAAACCCAACAGAGTACAGGGAAGAAAATACCCAGATTTGAGTGATGCTACCACTCCACCAAATAGGCCAACAACCCAAAATAGTCTCCAAACAAAGATAATAGGCAAAGAAATCCATTAGCCATTTGGAAACCACAACCATTCCACCAATACCCCTAGAAGAGAGCCACCAAATAGAGGAAGCGTAGAAGCAAAGTGCCCCCCAAAAAATATGAGAAGAAGAAAGGGCCAACAAGTAAATCCCCCAAGCCATCCTACTACACTTAGCAGAACTAGAAATAGACCCCTTCTTCAATCTAGAAACTCCAAAACAACACCACACTCCCAACCAAAATGAAACCTCATCCAAACCGTCAAGCCTCCAACTAGTGAATGTATGGAAGCAACAAACACCCCAAAAGAAGTGAGAAGAATAAAGGGCCAACAAATAAAGCCCCCATCCTACTACCCCGAGTAGAACTAGAAATAAGCCCCTTCTTCAACCCAAAAACTCCAAGAAATCCCACACAAACCCACACACTGATTGAATTTTTCAAACCATAATTGAAAAGAAAGAAGAATACTAATAGAACTAAAACTCTATGAAAGAGGATTTCATGTAAAGAACACAAAAATTCATCAAATTCCTATCATCAAAAGAGTTCTTCTTCTCTAGCACTTTATTAACTTGTTATAATGATACACATTCAATCTCCATTAGGTGTCTTCAAACAATAGTTACTGCGTTTATCTTAATCTGGAACTCCCATGTTTTGATTTCATACTCTTCTTTTGTTGTGGGTTATAGCTTCCATTTGCTACATGTTATAGTTCCTCCTTGGCTGCAAAAAGGTTAATTTACAAAGCATGTGCACAAGAATAAATATCATAATTAAAACATAGAATTTCATAGACATTTTATGCATACCCACATATAAACCATACAATACTATTATGTCATAACCATATTTCCATCATTATGATTTAGGTTAAAGTTTGTTTAATAAGTATGAAAATATGGAATAATATAAGAGTATTTTCCAGAAGGTATATCTAAAAGTGTTTGAAAGTATGCATAAAAGTAACAAAAAATAGGCTAACAAAGGACCCCATCAAGGGTCCTCATTAAATAACACTTTCAGGAGGAAGATTAAAAATATAAAATCAAACCCAAAAGGAAATATATAACATGGATCTTGAAGATAAAAGTCAAAATAAGAAGTACAAGAAAAAATATTAGAAATCAGAGAGAGGTAAGATGGTGTTTACCAGTCACCAAAAGAGCTCTACAAAAGCTTATCTAGGACCCATTCACCTAGGTTCGAATAGGTCCTAAGTTAGGGTATACAACTTTTGGGAGCCTCTACTATGGATCTAAATCCTTTGATTTGCCCAGTTTTTAGGTTCAAAAAGCTAGAAATAAATTTTTTAGATGAGTTTTTGTGAGATAACTTTAATGACAACTTTTGTAACTTTGACAAGTTCTTCAATTTTTCTCTTCAAGATATCTTGAATATTTCTTCCATCTAAATCTAAAAACATAAATCAAGAGGGAATTTTTTTAATTTTTGGTGAAGGTTTTCCTTGGGAAACCCTTATTTTTGTAATCAAACCTTGAAATGAAACAAAATAACATGAAAGGAATGATGAATTAACAACTCAATGCCACAACTCACCAAACCCTTGGATGAACCTTGGAACATAGATCTACAACTTGAATGAAATGGATTCAATGGATGTGGATCTTGAACCTTGAATCTTGATTTGAAACAATGCTTTAAATGCTTAAATGTATCATGAACTCAACATCATCATATTAAATCCAATAACATGTATGATCTACAAGAAGACTTTGATATGACAATTGAATCTTGATTGCTACAATGATTCTTCACTAAACCTACCTTTGAATGCCTTGAAATTCTCTTGAAATTCTCTTGAAAGTGCTCTTGAACTCTAACTTGATCTCATAAATATTTATTAGATGAAACTTATTGAAATGACCTTATATTTATAGATATGTAACATTAATTTCCAAAAATTCAAATATCACAAGCTGACATCTAAATATAAATTTGAAAACATTAAAATACTACCAAAAACATGATTTAAATTAGGGTCCTAGATCTAAGTGACGACCCATTCACCCATGGGCGAATGGATCCTAGGTCACTCACCTAGGACACACAATTTTCAATTAGAAGTGTTATGTTAAGGAATCAATGAATGTCAAGTTTCCTCTTTGGAAAATACAATAAAAATGGCTTGGATTTGAATTAAAAGGGAAAATTAAGCTCAATTAATTAAGGAATCCCTAAATAAGTGTGAAAGTGTAAAGGGGTACACTTCAAAATACTAAAAATAAGGTATTATTAAGTTCATTTTAATTAATAGGGCCCTAAACTTAATGTGAATATGTAAAATACATATTATAACACTAAATTAAGGCATAATTAATTTTTTGATTAATTAAGCAGAGAAGGGACCTTATCCCATGGTTACACAACTGAAAAAAAAAAGGTTGGGAAGAACAACACTAGCCAATGACACAAAACAATAACATACAAGAATCAAAAACCAAGATGGCCCACAAGATGAGTATCGAAAATTGTAACCAGAGAACCATGGTAAATTTAATAAAAAAACATAATATCCCTACTAATCCAAATAATAATGTAGAGACCATTTATAAGGTCAACCAAAGTCCATCAAAATATTGACCTTAACAAACCTATAATATAATTGCAGTCTGAGATTATAAAGCATAGAGCCAAAAAATGTAGAGAAGCCATAAACAACAAAGAGAAACAATGCCCTTACTTGGTATTGGCTATCAGGTCCTATTATTTTCCAATTTGGGAGACAAAATCCCCCCAATTATGTCCCTCTTCTTCAGCCTAGTCCTTCTTTTCTTCACTCTTCCCCATCTTCTTGACCATTTCCCTTATCTTGGTTTGACTTGAAACAACACCCACCATGGCCCTACGCACAAGACCCTTGGTTACCCTCATGGATGTGATGATAGCTTTCTTTGTATCATCCATCTAGACTTGCATATAAGTATTTTTTTTTAACGTAATCAGTGTTAGAATCCTCAAGAGAGTTAGTGGCAATGACATTATTCTTTGTTTTAGTAGCTTTCAACATATCACCCCTTTTCTCCTCTTCTCTTCCAATTTCTCCCTCCTCATTATCTTCTCTATCCCCCTCCATTTCTTCCTCTTCCATAATGTACACAATCTCTTTGAAATCCATGTCCTCACTATCATCATCCACTTGTGGCTCAAACTCTTCAACCTCCAATTCCTCCTCTTGGACAATGGCCTTCTGTTTACCCTTTTTTCTTGAGAGGAAATCTTTTCTAGATGTACTGATCTTTGGCCTCCACTAAGCAGACCTGACTTCCCTTTCTCAAAAAAATCCTTTTGATTACCCTCTTTGTCTTTATTTATGTAATGACCACACAATTTTTTCATGTCATTTTCAGATTCTTGGCCCTCAGAGGTTCAAGGAGCAACAATAAGTGTTTTTGCTTCTCTATGTTGGCCTTAACCAATTCTAGCTCAAGGGAATTTTTAACAGGATCCTTTTTACCCACAAGGGTTGATGGAATGGATGTTTTAGTTGTGGAGGTAGAGACATTAAGTAGCTTGAGATTCACCTTGTGGGTAATAATTTGTGGCAAAGGACTAGGGTTAGGCTCTAGAATGGGATTAGTAGTAGCCATGGGTTCCTCATCTTCCCCTACATTTTTTTTTGGGATATTTAGTCAAGAAACCAAAGGATTGTTGTGGGGGTTTAGATCTAGGACATGTTTATATAGAGCAATCATGAGGCCTTGGTGCAAAGGGGGGTTTACACCATTTTTTATATTTTGTTACAATGAGTAAAGTAGGTAAGAAGGAAGGCTTACACATTCATTGTGATGAATGTGGTTAAGCAGAGGAAAGTGAAAAGCATGGGCAGACATATATCTACCCTCTAATATAAAATATCTTGTAACGAACATACTAACTAGTGCAAAAGGTGATAGAAGTTCTAGCCATGCATACCCATTCTAAAACCCTGTGAGTTTCTTAACATCATGGAGGAAATTTTCTACAAATTCATGGTAGTCAAGTACACTCTTCTTAACAAACTTTATTCCCTGGTTCTCTAGACTCATCATTTGTTCAATGAATTGACTTGTAACCTCAAATTTCACTACCCCAATAGCCACTTGCCCCTTCCTCTAAGAGTTAGTGAATTTTTTCATGAGACTCTCATTATACCCACTTATTGCCTCAAAAAATGAGACTATTCCCACTCTATTGAATGACATCCAAAGATCAGAATTTTGTTTGAGAGCCAAGAAATTTGGAGGTTCAATTTGTTTTCTAGGATCTCACATTTTAGAACACGTAATATTTTTGAGTTATTCTTCTACAAACCATTCCTCATACCACTGCAACACCCAGACACCCAACAAATCTTTCAAAGCACACAAAAACTTATGTTTTGATGAAAAACTCTTTTAGAAATGAAATTTGAGAACTTTCTTAAAGAAGTGACCTTTAACACACTTCCTCGAGTAGAAAAATCATTATTTCCTTTACAAATAATAAATGAGTCCATATTTTTCATAGCAAACTAATATTCAATGAAGAGGTGATATTTGAGATTAGGCACATTGATACATTGATATTTGGTGTAAGCCTTAACATTGAAATAAGCCATGTGATTCTTGGTATTCTTGGTAATGATATAAAAATTAAATTTCTCACCTGGGGATATCTTCTTACTCCTTTTCATACCAATATTCCCATCATTAATATCAGATCCCTTTTCATCATGAGGTTGCATAGTCCCCCTATACCAATCCCTTATACCAAATCTATAAGTTATAAACATTAACATATTTATCTTTGAGTACTTTGTCTTTCATTACCCAAGGAAATTGGTCATACTCCCATTGGGTCCACGTGTTACGCTTGAGTTCCTCATTGGCCACACAATTAGTAGAGAGATTACCTTCCCTAAACACATGTTGTATATGACAATGAGTGAAGAATTTCATTAGGACCTTGCAATTATCAATAATTTATTTTAGTTCCCAAGGAACCGCAACACCACCTTTCAAGATGTCAACTATTAATTTGGAGTCTCCTTCCAATATGACCTTAAAAATAAAGTCTCTAAGAACCTTTATTCCTCTCCACACTACCATTACCTTAGCTTTGTGGTTGGTACAAATACCTAGTTTTTTCCCATATCCCACTATACAATCTCCATGGTAGTTTCTTAGCAAATCCCCCACCTATGCAATGTCAATTTTTCCTTTCGAGCACTCGTCAAAGTTGAATTTGATCCATTCCCTCTTAGGTGGATTCCAAATAGTTGAATTCCTAGAATAAATCATGAACCAATTGATATTTATAAGGTCCTTCTTTATTCCCCATATCTGCTTGATTCTCAATTCTTTATAGGTCATCCATACTTTTGAGTAGTTGTACCCTCAAACTTCCACATTTTCATGTATCTAGGCCTTTATAGACATACATAGCTCATATTTTTATCTCTTAGCTTCCCTAAAAGTCTTATTATTCCTTTCCTTCTAGATTCCCCAAGTTATGAAACGGGGGCTTGATTCTAGAGATTTGTTATAATCTTATAGGAGTAAGGATAATTAGACTAGCTTCCAACAAATGACTTCATAGTAGGGGGAACACCCAATCCATGTGAAAAAAAGGGAGGAAAGAACACCACACTTCTCTAGAGTACTAACAATGGAAGAATAAATGCATAAGAGAATCTTCTTCTTGCTTACAAAGGATACATTTGTTAACTGACTGAAACCCCCTCTTCACAAGGTTATCAATAGTTAAGATTTTTCAATGTGTTGCTTCCCACTAGAAATAGTTTAATTTCAGAGTACGGTTTTTTATCCACACCTTGTCCCAATGAAGGCCTTTGTAATCAATAAGAGGTTTCTCCAATTCCTTATAATTATTTTTGACCAAGAAGTATCCAAAGGGGCTCTTAATCCACAACCATTCATCTTTCCTATCTTTAGAGAACCAATTCACCTCCCCAATGAGGCTATGTATCCTTTGCACCACCAGCTACCAATTAAGTTTTCTTTGACCTCTCAAGTTGGAACTTCTAAGAAATCTATTAAATTCATTCCATTTTGGTTCATCAGTCTCCCAATTGATGTACTCAACCACATTTTTTCCACAAATTTTGGTCAAACTCTATTTGAGGGGGTTGAAACCATCTAAGGAAGAGAAAGGAGATTCAACAACCCAAGGGTCCTTCCAGAAATCAGTGTCCTTCCCATTTCCAATATGATTTCTCACTCCAAATTTCAACACACTTTTGGATTTGATGAGGTGGTTCCAAAAAATGGATCCATAAGGCAGATTAGAGGAAGTAAGAAAATAGCCAAGATCTCTATTCTTAATATATTTTTCTTGGAAGATATTTACCTAATCCTTAGTCCCTTCCAAGAGACTCCAACCAAATCCAATTTTTTTTTCTCTTCCATTCCAAACCACATGAATCTTCTCTGTATTTGTTCTATTTTTTCCCTAATGAAGGCTAGAATTTTAAAGAGAGACAAATAGTAGACAAGAATGTTTTGAAGAGAAGCATTTAACAATTTTATTTTCCCCAATAGGCTTAGAAGTTTACCTTTCCAACCCACCATATTTTTTTGGACTCTTTCAATTAAGTGATTCTAATAATTATTATCCAATTTTTTTGATATCAAAGGGAACCCTGCAAGGTAAGCAGTAGATTGAATAGCTTCCTAGTAGCCCAAGATCTGTACCACTCTTTCTTTAACTATTTCATCGACATTGAAGAAGTATATCTTACTCTTATCATAATTAATATGCTGACCAAACTCTGAAGCATAGTCATTTAAAATAGATTTCCATTGGCTAGCTTCACCAACTAAGGCTTCTCCAAAATATAGTATCATCAACAAACTATTGATGAGAGTTAGGTGGGAGAGATGAAGTAGCTTTAACTGCTCTCGAGACTTTAGAATCAGTGGGATTTTGAATATTCCTTCTAAGGACCTCAACTACAATTATGAATAGATAGTGGGAGAGGGAGTATCCTTGTCTAAGACCATGACTACATGAGAAGAAACCCTAGGGGACTCCATTCACAAGAATTGAGCACATATGGGTGGTAACACAAGCAATGAGCAACTTGAGGAATCTACCATCAAGCCAAAATTTATTGAGAACAACAAAGAGAAACGACTAGGAGACTCTATCATAAGACTTCAAAATGTCAATTTTTAGGTCCATCTTTAGGTTTTTACTTAGGTCCATTGAGTGAAGGATTTCATGGGTGGTAATAATAGCATCTAAGATTTTTCTTCCTTGGACAAATCCTTTCTAGTTTGATGCTATCATTTTTCTTAACATAGCTTTTAATTTGAGCACAATTATCTTTGAGAAAATTTTATACATTGTGTTATAGAGACTAATGGGTCTAAAGTCCTTTATAGATGAGACATCTTCCTCCTTGGGGATAAGGGCTATGAAGGTTGGATTCATTATATTAAGAAGCCTTCCTAATCTAAAGAAATATCTAACAACATTTAATAGGTCAATATTTACAATATCCCAGTAATATCTAAAAAAGGGCCAGAGGGAACCCATCAGGTCCCAATGTTTGTAAGCCCCAAAGGAAAAAATAGCCTATTGAACATCCTCCTGGATAGAGACAACATTAGTCATAACCTTAAGATATTGCTTAGTAACAACTTTAGGAATCACTTCAAGGATATCATCAAATACCTAGTCTACATCCCCTGGAACATTCTGGAAGGAGGAGAAGTTCACAACTTCCTCATCTATTTCTCTTCTAGTAGTCACTGTTGTGTCATCTTATTTCTTAAGAATTCTTATCTTGTTCCTACTTCTTTTTTTCATAGTAGACTGGTGGAAGGATTTGGTATTTTGGTCTCCTTTAGTAAGCCACTGGACCTGAGATTTTTTCTTCTAGAAAATCTCCTCTTGTTTGTTGACCATAAACCATTGATATCTCATATTACATTCATGAGTGCAAATCTCTTCATCCACTAGGCCAGCCTCCATTTTATCCTGCACTTCCTTCAAGTTGTTCCCCAATATTTTTTTAGTTTCAAATATGTTACCAAAGGTTATTTTATTCCATCCTTTCACTCTTTGCTTAATTATTCTCATCTTTTCCACTATGAAAAACATAGGGGTACCCTTCATTGGTTCAACCCACCAATTTTTAATTAGGTTAGAAAATTTAGGATGGAGAGTCCACATTAGTTCAAATTTGAAGGGGAAAGGACCTTTGTTATGATCAACATTCTCTTAAGCAAGATGGCATTATGGTCTAAGTCGGATCTTGGGAGGGCAGAGAAAGAGATGTTGAGAGATACTCCAATTTGAGGAGATAAGAAACCTATATGGCTTAACTTGAATTAGTTGATTACCAAGCCTTCTATTGGACCATGTAAATTTGGAACCTAGTAGAGGAACATCAAATAGCCTAGTAGAACTAAAGAAACCAGCCAATTCCATCATACTTTCAATATAGTCATCTAGAGCCCCCAACTTCTTTGAGGGTAGGAGAGGAGAGTTGAAGTCACCTCCCATCATCCAATAGTCATCCATTCTACTTTTAATGATGTCATTCTTAAAATCCCATAACTCTAGTCCATCCCTACTAGAGTTGGGGGAACAAATATTGATTAAATTCCATTTCTCTAGAGAAGATAGATCTTCCAAAGACACCATTAGACTATTCTTTACTGCAAATCCCAAAGTCTCTTTAAATTTCAAATGATTCCATAGAGTGACTATTCCACTTGAGGCCTCCTTAGCCTCACTCAAAAGGTAATTCACACTAGGCTATATTTTCAAAACAGTCTTGTTAAAGGTCTCTTTCTTCATTTTAGTTTCTTGAAGGAGCAGGACATCCAATTTTTTATCTAGAATACACGCTTTGACCAAAAAATGTTTATAAGGGCTATTAAGGCTCCTCATATTCTATGAGAGAATCTTCATTATCAGAACAAAAATATTACAAAAACACTAAGAGGTTGTTAGAAGAACAATCAACATTACTTCTTTTTAGACTTTGAACTTGTGATCGAGTCCAAAGTTTTTTGTCTACTCGAAGCCACATCCTGCACTGCATCTTTATTCCTTGATTCCTTTGGTAAGGTCTTCCAACCTTATTTCCTCCACTAAAATTTGGGTTATTTTTCTTTTTTGGCGTACTTCAGGCTTGTAACCATTCTTAATCTTCTTTTCTCTCACTGGGATGAGGGGAAAAGCCCAAAATAGCCAGATAGTCACTCAGTTTTCCACTCTCCTTCTAAGACAGAAAGGAAATATCCCCCAAGGATGGAAGAGTTAAAGAAATAGTAGTAGGAATTTCCCCTTCCTCCATCCCTTCCACTCCATTAGCACCAAGATCAACCTTACCTTGATATAGTTCATTCGCCCCCCCTATGAGTCCTTTCCAACTCTTCATTTTATTTTTATTTAGGATTTTCCTCATCTACTATTGGCCTCATACCTTGCTTCAATCCCAAGATTGGGATTACTTCTACTAAGGCTACTTCCTTAATTTCCTTAGTATCCAAGACCCGAGAAACAACAAGAGGCTCAATACAAGCAACTTCCTTATATAAGGAAAAGGCGTCACTCCCTGGGGGGATTCTTTAGGACAACAACTTTCTCCTAGACATAGACATGGGTATGTGCAAGATCATGATGGGCCAAAAAGTGGTGATATGGTGGGTATGTGGCTAACAATATTTTTTTAACCCAAAATTGATGAAATGAAAAGGGTTTTTAAAGGATATTTTGAGCTTTCCACCAATATAAATTATGCTTTACTTTGAATTGAATAAATAATTATTATTCATTTTCTGTTTGAATTATGACTATAGTCCTAATTGATAGGCTGATTGAAAAACATCTATAGCTCTCAAACAATATCACATTTTATGAATTTGAAACATGTGTCACATTCTAAGCTTCACATACTATACGATTAAAAAAAGAAAAATTGAATTTCATGAAGTTTTGACCAAGTTAAGGTGGTCAAACATATAAGTTTGTATATTTTTAAAAATTTGTAATAAAAAAATCATAATTAATTATTTACTTGGAAAAAAATTACAAAAAAGTATGCATCACATTGGGACATGAGTTCTCTACTTATATCTAAAATATTATAGAAAAATATTATCATTTTATTGTGGTTAGGGTAGGCAGATAGACACCTACTTTTTATTTTTCCCTAAAATTTAAGTACTACTGCATTGAAATTTCAAATTTTCAGCAAATAGATTTTTTAATTTTAAAACTAAACCTAGTAGTTTAGAAACTACATTAAATTTTCTACAGATTCTATTCTCATGTATTTTTGAAATAATATAGATAACTTATTCCAATTTTTACGTCAATTTTCCTAACTCTATTTTTTTGAGTTTTTCACCACTTAAGGGCCTATTTTTTCCATGATGATCTTGCACATACCCACATCATATTGGGGGAGCAACAAAATCAACCTTAGAATCCTTAATCTTTGGCTCTATTAGGGATTGCATATCTTCATTTGGCACATCTTGAGTCCTTTTATGACATGAATCTATAAGGTGGAAAAGTTTCTTGCATAACTAGTAGAATTGTCCTATATTTTTGTACGCAATAGGTTGGGACTAGTTACCAAACTTTGACTTAAGGATAAATTAGGTCAGTAGAATCGTGTTAATGACAACATTAACAAAAATCCGAGCATAAACTAACCTTTAATTTTCTTCTGTTATCTTGTCAACCGCCAAGAGGCTTCCAAAAGTGTTGGAAATCCCTTTTAGGATGCCCAACTCCCAAAACTCAAGGGGTATACTTGGAAGGCATACCCATGTAGGAACCATATCACCCATGTCTGTAGAAGGGTCAATGCTTAGTTTCCATTTACACAAAAAGAGAAGTTTTTTGAAGCCAACATCAAAATCCTAGGGTCCACCCATTGAAACCTTTAACATATCTTCATAAACCACAAAGGAAAAAAGGAATATACCTTTGGGAATTGCACTGATAGAGATGCTTCCTTTTAGGATTCAAACAGAAGCAACCCAAAGTCATCCCTGTTTAATATTTAGTCAATACACCAAAAATTTTCCAACCAATGACAACTTGAGGTCATCCATTGCCTTCATCATCAACACTTCAAGGACATCAACTTCTCAACCAATAACTGAGCAGGAAGTAGACTCTGTGTTCAGTTTTCCAATAGATGGTGAACTCACACCCACCAATTTATGCACAAAAGATGTTTCTTTTTTAGAGAAGAAAGATTCCAAACCAAAAGATGGGGATAAAGGCATCTTTCTAGAAGTATCATCTATCTTTCTCATAGGAGAAGGGACAAAGGTATGAGAAGGGGAACCAACATGGGGAAAAAAAACAATGGAAGATGTTAAATCAAACACAACACCAAAAAAAAGGGACAACATTCCTGGAATGGGGAGCCTTCCTAGGCCCCCTACCCGACTGACCTATTGGGCAGTCAAATCAAAGTAGAAAAAGAGGAATTCAAAAAAAAAAAGGGCGGGAAAGTTGTAGAGTGAAAGAGTTGAGCTTGAGAGATATCCATTGTTTTTATAATTGTTATTTAGGCATAATTAAGTTCATTTTAATATTGATTCCTAATTAAGTGTGAAAATGTAAAGGGATACATTTTTCTACACTACGTTTAGTCCCCAATTTAGTGAGAGGATGAACTTGCATCAAACTCGCACTAAAGTAGACATTCAAAACATGTGTATACAACAATAACAAAGATACACAATCATACAACATCAAATACTTAGAAGAAAAGGTGAGAAAAAAGAAGGCAGATCAAGCCTTGACTATCCAATGCAATGTGGAACATGTCTCGACTGTTTGTCCAAGAAAAAGGGGTGAATCAAGCCTTAATTGTTTAACATGATGTGGAACACGTCTTGGCTATTTGTTTAGGAATTTTCACAAGTGAAACTTGATTTCCATTATGCAAACAACAATGCACGCTCACTCTGGGATAATGGAACCCAAGTTGTCCACTAGGTGAGGCCCCAATAGGTGGCAAATGAGAGAATCTTATTAAGATCCAATACCATATCAAAGCTATCCCTCTGACAACTTCAATAAGAAACCAAAAAATAAAAATGAAAACATCAGGCTTCATAAGGCCTAACAAGCTATGTTATGCTAATCACTTATGAACAAGGCAAGGCTCCATGAGGAAGCAAAGCGTGTTATGCTTGATGGCCTTGAAAAGAGTTCGAACTTCATAAGGTTAGAAAGCTATATTATACTAAACACTTATGAACAAAAATGAAAGTAAAGGTTTGTTCAAAGGAATCTTTCTTAGTTCATGTAAGGTCTCTTCTTAGGGAACATCGTGCCTAATGTCTCCAAGAGAGGAAAAGTCAAGGGTAAAAGATTCACAATCTTAGGGAATGAAACAAGTACCATCAACACTAAGAGGAAAGTTGTATGCTAAGAAATATTACTCCTAGAGGACATCAAACCCAATGACACCACCAAGAAAAAGATGCATAACAAGAAGAAACAAAATTGCACAATGAAACATGAGGAATGCCAAAAATTTCAAAAATAATGACAATGTATGCCCCCACTTTAAAGAAGTTGTTGGAACCATTGTTGTGAGAAATTTACTTCTTGACAACCTAAATTTTGGGATTTGGCTTGAGCCAGCTTCTCAACACAAGAATTTGGGTCATTATTCAAGAAAAAGGAATCAAAACCAAGGTAAGGAGAAGAGGGAGAATTTTACACAAAGTGCACTCGAGAATCTAAAGAGTGCAAGGAAAAAAGGATTTCACATTGACAATCCTATACGTAGAAGCAGACAAAGCACCACTTTTGACTTCCTCCACACCAAAGACAAAGGATGGGGAAGCTTGTTGGGCCCTCCACTAGTTGGGCCCATAGTGGACTACAACAAGGATAGACAATTTAAAATTTGAAAATTGCAAAGCACTGGATACTCTCAATTGACTATTTTTTTTAATTCTTATATATTTTTATGTAATCTCATTTTTATTATTTTTGTAATTTAATGTTATTGTGGCATTATATAGATATACTCCCACATATTTTCTCTTAACTATTAGTCCAAGCTTACATGCATCCATTCTCTACAAGGTCACAAAATTCACACCATTGGTTGACGTGTCAAAGGTCAAATAGTAGGCATGTCAAGATAGACAAGTAAAAAAATCTAACATAAGGAAATGTGTAGAGGATGGATGGAAGGCATGATAGGATAGGTAGGTTTGAAGACCTAATGAGAAATAAACAAAAGGTGGATTGGGATGAAATAAATACTCAAAAGGGGAACTTTGATCCTAACATAGACTTAGATCAAGGGGAAAGAATGCACTAGACCAAAGAATACACAAGAAGACAAGAAAACATCTAATTTGTATAGACCTTCAATCTAAAGTGAGACATGATATAGGTTTTTAGTAAGGTACAAATAGAGATTTAATATTTCTAATCACTAAGCATCATATTAAAATTATTCTCCAACTTTAAAACTAAGCACATTAACCTTCTTTAGATTCAAATTTCCAAAATATATAATTATTTAATTATCACTCCTACTATAATTTTGAATTAATTAATCTAGGTCTATTTTTATTATACCAAGCTAAAATATTACAAAATTAATCTAGGTTTTTTTTTATTGTACCAAGCTAAATCATTATAAATATATAATCATGGATACATACCAGAGATGATCTATCAACCCAAAATCAAGGAAACTAAGAGATGTTGGTTATAATAGCTATATAAAGGTTTAATATGGGTATGTGCAAGATCATCATGGAAAAAATAGGCCCTTAAGTGGCAAAAAATTTAGAAAAATCAGAGCTAGGCAACTTGACAATTTTTTTTGAATAAGTTATCTATATTATTTCAAAAATATGTAAAAATAGAATCTGTAGAAAATTGAATGTAGTTTCTAAACTACTAGGTTTAAAAAAAAATAAAAATCTATTTGGTGAAAATTTGAAATTTCAATGCAGTGGTACTTAAATTTCAGGGAAAAAATAAGAAGTGGGTGTCTGTCTGACCACCCTAACCACAATAAAATGATAGTATTTTTTTATAATATTTTATATATAAGTAGAGGACTCATGTCCTGATGTGATGCATATTTTTTTATAATTTTTTTCCAAGTAATTAATTATGAATTTTTTATTACAAATTTTAAAAAAATATAAAAACTCGTATGTCTGACCACCTTAACTTGGTGAAAACTTCATGAAATTCAATTTTTATTTTTTTAATCCTATAGTATGTGAAGCATAGAATGTGACACATGTTTTCGATTCAAAAAATGTGATATTGTTTGAAAGCTATAAATGTTTTTCAATCAGCCTATCAATCAAGACTTTAGTGCTAAATTTTTTGGATTTGATTGTGTTTTGGTTTTTCACATCAACATTTCGAATCATACTACATGATCCATCATCAGGATGAAAGAGAGCTGGAGGAGAACTACTTGATGGATTGTGGAAACTTGATATCTTTAATCAGGATTTTAGTCATAATTTGAATAGAAAATAAATAATAATTACTTATTAAATTCAAAGTAAATCATAATTTATATCGGTGGAAAGCTGAGAATCTCTTTTAAAAACCCTTTTCATTTCATCAATTTTGGGTAAAAAAATAGTCATCAGCCACATACCCATCATATTGCCACTTTTTGGCCCATCATGATCTTGCACATACCCATATGCATAACTTAAATAAAGAACAATAAAATTAAAAGAACTAAGAATTCATGAGCACAAATCACAAGTTAGCAGTGAATGAAGTAAGAGAGAGTTGGAGCATGTTGCTAGGAAAGGTAACATTATAATTGTGGGTATGTGCAGGGGATCATGATGGGCCAAAAAGTGGCAACATGATGGGTATTTGTAGGGTATGTGGCTGACAACTTTTTTTTACCCAAAATTGATGAAATAAAAAGGGTTTTTAAAGGAAATTCTTAGCTTTACACCAATATAAATTATGCTTTACTTTGAATTTAATAAATAATTATTGTTCATTTTCTATTTGAATTATGACTAAAGTCCTAATTAATAGGTTGATTGAAAAACATCTATAACTTTCAAACGATATCACATTTTTGGAATCCAAAACATGCATCACATTCTATGCTTCGCATACTATAGGATAAAAAAAGAAAAATTGAATTTTATGAAGTTTTGAACAAGTTAAGGTGGTCAAACATATGAATTTTTATATTTTTTAAAAGTTGTAATAAAAAAATCATAATTAATTTCTTACAAGGAAAAAAATTACAAAAAAATATGCATCGTATCTAGACATGAGTCCTCTACTTATTGCTAAAATCTTATAAAAAAGTATTATCATTTTATTATGGTTAGGGTGGTCAGACAAACACCTATTTCTTATTTTTTCCCTAAAATTTAAGTACTACTGCATTGAAATTTCAATTTTTCACCAAATAGATATATATTTTTAAATAAACCTAGTAGTTTAGAAACTACATTCAATTTGCTATAGATTATATTCTTACATATTTTTGAAATAATATAGATAACTTATTCAATTTTTTATGTCAAGCTGTCTAACTCTAATTTTTTAGAATTTTTTGCCACTTAAGGGCCTGCTTTTTCCATCATGATCCTGCACATACCTTTTTATCCTAAGTTGATAATTGTCTGTCTCCACATTCTTTGGAAAGTGTTCTAGAGGACATGAGGGGAAAATTATTTTTTATTTATTTTCTTATGACAAATTACAATTTCATTCAAAGAGGTGGACCCACTATGGTGGCAATCATAGAGCATCTTGATAGCATATTCCTTTTGGGCATCCAACTTTTGGGTGGGGACCACCTAGAAGTGTATGATCTTGCATGTTATTTGTATGTTACCTTGTGTTGGGCACCCAATCTTGCATGTTCTAGGTTTGAGCCATCAAAGAGTTATGGAGCATTCAATATTGACCAATTTTTATTGGCTATGGGTTAGGCACCCATGTGAAGGCCATTTGAGTATTTAATATTTTTCACCATGCTTATGGGCTATCCACTAAGGGGGCATGGATTTTTTCTATGGGTTTTATTTTTGTTTTTCCATTCCATTTGTGGTATTGTTTGCCACAAACTTCTATATATTGGAGCATTTGTGATGGTTGTTTGAAGAGTTTGTTTGTAGGTTGTCAGATTAACAAAGTGTTGCTAGATTGCAAAGAGGTTTTCTATATAGATGTACTTCATTGAAGATTAATAAAAATATTGGATCTTTTTAGGTGTGGAGTTTTTTTCTACAAGGATTTCTCCATGTATATCTTGTACCACTTGTGATTCTCAACTTATGGTATTGCTGATTTTTCTTTCATTGTTGAATTGTTAATCACATAAGCTCTTTATGGTAATCTTGGCTACATAATTTCATATTTGCAACCACATATTTAAGTTTATATTTTTTTCAAATTTTACCTTGAATATCTAGCATTTGGTATTAGAGCTAATGGTTTTGTTGAGAGAGGGATGCCTTTCTTTAGAGTGTTGAAGATTTTTTGGTTTTAGTGGGAGCTTGTGAATTGTGGGTTTTGCAGATTTGTGAAGAAGATTGTAAACCATGGCTTTTACCTCCTGTCTAGATATTGAGAAATTCAATGGAATTGGTTTTAGGATGTGGAAGTTGAAGATGGAGGACCTCCTTGAACTAAGAGATCAATGGTTCAAATTTTCAAGTGAAAGGAAACCATAATCAATGTCTGATGAAGATTAGAATAAAATGGACATGAAGGCACCAGGAACCATTTGATTGTGTCTTGTAAATTTTTTGCTCTTGAATATTTCAGAACAATCTACTACATAAAAGTTGTGGAGGAGGATAGGTGATATTTATCAAACCAAAAGCCTAGTTAAAATAAATTGTATCTCAAAAGGCATTTGTATTCTTTAAAAATGAAGGATGGTGATTCTACTGTAAAAAAATTAAATTCTTTTAATATGATTATAATTTAGCTTGCATCTATAGATATTAAGATAGAAGAAGAGGATAAATATATTTTGTTTCCTTTTTCTTTACCTAAATCTTTGGAAAATCTAGTTGTTTTCATAAGTGGAGGTGGTATAGAACCAAAGATGGATAGTCTCATTATTATACTTCTTTCAAAAGGGATGAGGAAAAAATATATGAAAGTGGGCTCCCAAGATGCCTTGCATGTGCGAGGAAGGTCCAAATAAAAAGGAGGGCCTAAAGGGGACAAAAAGAGAGACATTTCAAAAGGACCTTCCAAAACCCCCGTGGAGAACATATTAAAGTGTTGGAATTGTGGTAAGATATGGCATGTAAAGGAGTGCAAAAACAAGAAAAAGAGTTCAAATACTTCCATGGAAAATTCCTTAGAAGATGGTGATTCTTATGCTTTGTTTATTTCTGCTAACACGATTAGTAATGATTCTTGGCTTATTGATTTAGGTTTCTCCTACCATATGACTCCTCACAAGGAATGGTTTACTTCATATTTAGCTTATGATGGAGGAGAATTTTTCATCGGTAATAACAACATGACAAAGATTGTTGTTAAGGGAAAGGTAAAGTTTTTTTTTACTAATGGAAGGGTTAAAACCCTTAATGACATTTTACATATTCCAAGACTTGCAAGAAATTTAATTTTAGTATCCAAGTTGAATTATTCTAGAATGCAAGTGACATTCGACAAGTCTAGTTGAAGGTTGGTAAGAGGGAGTTTGGTGATTTCTAAAGGATTTCGGATAGGGACTTTGTTTAATCTTAATGCCTCCACTTTTTGTAACTGTTAGAATTGGCTATGGATGCCAAGATATATGGACCAAATGGAAAGCAAAAAAAGAGAGAGAATATGACAAGAATAGACTGTACTCAATGTCATTGATATGATATGATTATGATTGATTACAAATGAGAGAGACCCCCTTGGTTATATAGCCAAGGTGAGAACATAAAAGGGCATAAGATTATGACAAGTGTCGTAGTCTTATGACATGAGACAACTAAGAAAACCTATCACTCCACAAAAGGTGGAGAGATAATCACATGATGTGTCCAAAAAAGGTGGAAATGATGAGGTAATGACATGTCAAGTCCACCAAAAGTGGAAAATCTCCAACAACCTCCTATGTGGTCCCTAAGTAAACTTAACTAAGGTGTAATTATGACCTAGGACAAGGTACAACACATTTAATTACACCAACACCCCCCCTTAAGTGCAACTTAGGGAGAATGTACACAAATGAAAACAATGCAAGATGGTTCCCGACTACTAGGCCATGTTAGGTACCCATGTGCAAACAATGCAATCTCTCACAAGCGAGGAAAGGGAGAAAACCTCATGGGAAAAACTCCCCCTCAAAAGAGAGATGAAATACAAAATAGAAATGCTCTCAATGATGTATGAGAAGGTAAAAACCCCATGTGAGGAAAAAGACCCCCCCATAAGAGAGAAGTAGAAGAGAGACAAGGTAGCCCCCCCCTCAATGTTGAGTCTCCTGCGATGATGGTAGAAGCTCAACATTGAATGTTGAAGATGATCCAATCTCGCCGAACAACGTTCCTCCCCTTAGGAAGAAACAAAACCAAGGATGTATGAAAGATATCATGAAGATGGATGATGGATGATGGTGTCTTTGAAGCATGCTCAAGTGTCTCCATGTCGATGCAAAAATCTGACACACTCCAATCAGGCGTTCTAGGCCACACTGCTGAAGAGGAAAATTCAACATCTAGTAGAGATGAATGTAGAGCACTATCCAAAGACAAAGATATCCCCTCTTAAGACAAATAAGCCTCCTCCAAATGTTGTCCAAAAGAATCCACTCATGCCAATCTATGAAGAATGATCATGTAGACAATGAACAAGAGGGTCAAAGTGTTCCCTCACAACAACTGAAGAAGGAGCATCTTCATCAAAGAGAAGATGAATGCTATCAATGATGTCTCCTAAATCTGCAAGATGAGATTCCACAAACAAGTCTAAAATACCTGTTAGGAAGCCATCCAAAGTAGCCATATTTGGAAGACAATCAGGATCCTGCTGCACTGAATCACTAGGAGCCAAAACTGTAGCAACACAAGTATCATCAAGTACAACAGTAGATGGAGGACATGAAATGCATGGCTCAAGTACTGGATCTAATGTGAGAATTCCCAAGTTGAAAAAACCAAATGTCTCCTCTGAATCATGGTGTATGTGATCAATAGTTGAAGGAACATTGTCATTATCAGAAGCAAACTATGCAAAGGAATACAACCGAGATGAATGATCAACCACCCTAGTAGCAATGATATCTCAAGTCTCCAAGTCTCGAATGATGATAGAATTAGGTGTGAACTCCACAGTTCTCCCATCTCCACCATGTGTAATCTGATAAATGGAAAGCAGATTGTTCATCAAATGAGGAGCACACAAGACATCCTGAAAAGTGTTCTCCCCAAAGCTAATAGATCCCTTCCCTGTTACACTCATGTCTGTATTGTTTCCCATCAATATAGGAGACATAAAACAAGGCTGAAATGAAGAGAAGATAGTCTGTGAAGATGCCATATGATGTGATGCTCCTGAATCTAGAAGCCATCTCCCTGATCCTGGACCTGAATGAGCACAAAGAGCTTGTCCTTTATATCCTAATGTTTGACCTTTGTCCTTTTTAGACTATTTTGAAGTAGAAGGAGAAGAAGATTCAGACATTCTAGAAGGAAAATCAATGTGATTCTTTTTGAGAAGATTTTTCAACTCATCTATGTCCTTATAACAATAGTGTTCTTCATGTCCATCCTTCTTGCAATATACACAAAAAGGTCTCTCCTTCTTTGATGATTCTCCATTTGATGATGAGGATTCTGATTCTTTATGTGGCTTGTTCTTTTTCTTCTTTTGCTTCTTATCAAGATTCTCTAATTCTTTTTGTACCTTAGACTCATTTGCCACCAATGCTTGTGGTTTGGAAGACTTGATTAGACCCATGTTCATTAACTTAGCTTCCTTTTGGATTAGGATATTTGCAAAGTCATCAAACTTAGGATCAACATATGATGCTCCCATAGAAAGTCGATGGGTATGAAAGCCAGAAAAAAACACTGAATACTCAGGACCAAGCTTGGATAACACATTCAGAATCGATTGTAAATCCTCTTTTTCAATAGTGCATTCTTTCAATTGTGTTCTTAGTTGCTTGATTTTGGAGATGTAGTCTTGGATGTGGTCAAAAATTTTAGGATCAAGATTCATCAAATCATTATCAATCTGATAGCCTCTAATCTTATATGTTTTACCATACAATTTCTCAAAAGTCTCCCATGCTTCTTTAGGTGTATTACATGATTCAATATGAAATTGCAATTCAAATGAGACTAATGAACATATGCATCCAAGTGTTTTCTCACAATCAATCTCCCACTTTGCCAATTCTTTAGCATCAATAGGTTTTTGAATTGTGTCCTTTAGATGACCTATTAGACCTTTCATCATGCGATAATTCGATATTGATTTTCTCCATGTAGCATAATTATGTGAATTTAGGGGTTAAATTTGAGATCTCCCCATTGCAAGAACACAAACCAAGCAAAAGAATGTAAACAATCACTGCAAGATTACCCCCCCCAAATCATTCAATCAAGAAACCTCCCAAGAAATATCTAATTTGGCACTTTATATTTAGTGCATTTACAATTTCCACTTGCTAGAAATAGCAAAGTGGTCTTTGATCTTGGTACATGCAAATGCCCAAAATAGACCACAAAATAAAATACAATTTTTGGTATAAAATGAGATCAATATGATCCTACCACTGAGAAGTACATGAAAAATCATGCACTTTCAAAAAAACTTGCACCCAAAAATGTTACCGTAGGAGCAAGATATGAGCTCTCGAAGTTCCCAAAATGAGGATGAAGCAGCAACACCTGTGAGAATCTATAATTTCTAGAAACACCAAATACCAAAACCAAAAACCAATTGTGCCAATGCGTAGAGCACAAAAAATTATCCCAAATAAAAAAAAATTGCTCAAAAAAGGGAGTCAAAATGAGCAAGATATTAGGCTTCAAAGTTTGACTACAAAAACAAAGAGCTCATCCGTGAGGGGTAGAAAGTTTTCAATCCACTCTTGATGTATTGCTGATGTCAATAACCCACAAAGTTAAATTTGACAGCCGTCAGGAAAAAAGAATATTCTCCTTTCTACGGCTTAAAAATGATGGCCTTTAGCCTGTCGCTGGTCGGCCCACCTAGAAGAATCTACAAGGAATATTCCTCAGAATATTCTCAGAATACTGCCCGCCGGATTTTGGTCCACCGCCAGTTTGCTTTATTTTCGCCAGAGTTTTATTGCACCCACCTGATTTAGATTTGACCCACCGATTATTTCCATCTGTCAGTGAAGACTTTCGTCGGAATTTTTATCTCACCAACCATCGATATGAGGAGATGGGGGTGGTGGGGGCCATGGCCAAAGGCCACGTGGCCTCCATGTGGGTGACGGTACCCTACTATGTACAGGGTACCCAGCACAGCAGGGTACGATTCGTAGAAAAAAAAACCTTTCAATTTTATTTTATTTTTATTTTTTTTTAAATCAAAAAGCTTTTTACAAATAATTGAATCGGACTTTTTTGTAAAAAACTTTCAAAAAATTTCAAATGAAAATATATTAATTTTTCAAAATTGTACTGTCAACACAATGATGGCGACCTGGGGCCGTACGACTCTCTAGGCAAAATTTTTTTTTGCCTCACTGGACAACTGCTTCGGTTTGGACGAATTGATAGTTGATCTTAGGGTTTTTGGTCCTTCTGGACGCAATGACAGAGTTGGATTTGACCCAAAATGCTCCAAAATTGTAGCTACCTTCTGGATCTACCAACCACACTTTAGCTTCAAACCCCCTTAGATTTGGCCTTGTATGTCCAATTTGGATGAAATAAAAGGAAAATTTGACTTTCTCGAACCTTCCGGACGCAATGGCGAGCTCAAATTTGCACTAGCAAGCTCGGATATGAACCTGCAATAAAGAGCCAAAAATGGAACCTCCTCAGATCTGGAATCTCTCTTCAAAAAAAGACTCTCCAATGGCACCCAACCCGCTCTGATACCATGTTAGAATTGGCTATGGATGCCAAGATCTATGGACCAAATGGAAAGCACAAAAAGAGAGAATATGACAAGAATAGACTATACTCAATGTCATTGATATGATATGATTATGATTGATTACAAATGAGAGAGACCCCCTTGGTTATATAGCCAAGGTGAGAACATAGAAGGGCATAAGATTATGACAAGTGTCGTAATCTTATGACATGAGACAACTAGGAAAACCTATCACTCCACAAAAGGTGGAGAGATAATCACATGATGTGTCCACAAAAGGTGGAAATGATGAGGTAATGACATGTCAAGTCCACCAAAAGTGGAAAATCTCCAACAACCTCCTATGTGGTCCCTAAGTAAACATAACTAAGGTGTAATTATGACCTAGGACAAGGTACAACACATTTAATTACACCAACAGTAACTCTACTAATGTAACTAGCACTAAAAGTGCATTTATGTTGTGGCATCATATATTGGGTCACATAAGTGAAAAGAGTTTTAAGACCATTTGAATTAAAATTTGGTTGATGGTATTTTTGATATTTTATTGGTAAAAATTATGTTTATGAGCATTGTGTGTTTGGTAAATAGAATATATCATCAAATTGTGTCATGGAACTAATAAATCTAAGAGCTTATTATATATCATTTGTAAAAATTATTTTTATGAGAATTGTGTGTTTGGTAAATAGAATATATCATCAAATTTTGTCATGGAACTAATAAATCTAAGAGCTTATTATATATCATTTTTTTAGATGTGTTTGGAGTGGATGATGTTAAATATTTTGAAAAATATCATTATTATGTTACTTTCATTGATGATGTCTCAAGATACACCTAGATTTATTTTATGCATGCAAAATTGAAGGCTTTCACTCAATTTAAGGAATTCTAAGCCTTAGTTGAGAATCAAGTAGATTATAAGATAAGGTTTTTGAGATTTGACAATGGGGGTTAACATTGTTCTACGAAATTTGATGAATTCTATAAGCATGTAGGTATTGTTCAACAAAAGACTACTCCTTATACACCCCAAAAAAATGTGGTAGTAGTAGAATGGACCGGACCTTGATGAAAATATCTAGGAGCATGTTGAGTGGTACTAAGCTTGATAGATGCTTTTGGGTAGAAGCTATAAGTACAACATATTATTTTGTTAATAGATCTCCTTGTTTAGACCTTGTTTAATTTTAAGGTTCTTTTTTTGTGAGGACTTTGTTCATGTTCCTGAATAGAAGAATTTTAAATTAGATCCAAAAGCATAGAAATACATCTTTTTTGGTTATGGTGAGAATATCAAAGGTTATGAGCTTTGGAATTTACTAACCTGTAAAATGATTTTCTCTAGAGAGATGATATTTAGGGAGTTTCAATCTTACTTAGGTGAAGAACAACCAAAGGAGAAATAAAAGAAAAAAATAGTGCACTTTGAGACAAAGATTGAGAATAACAGGAAGATGCACATGTGAAAAAACAATCAGATGGATTTGAGGATGGAGAAGAAGAAGGTTCATAGAGTTCAAATGATGTGCAAGATGAGCATATAGAAGAAGAAGAGAAATAAGAGCCCCTTACTCCTACCTTGAGAAGATCCACAAGACAATGGAATCTAGTTGATAGGTATAGAACATCTAATTAACATTGTGTATTTTCTAGGTTGAGTATTGAAGATGAACCTAGATCCTACATGGAGGCTCTTTCTTTTGAATAAATTGAGTCTTGGATGTAAGCCATGCAAGAGCAGATGATGGATTTGGATAGTTGTGATACCTAGGATCTTGAGAGTTTTCCCAAAGGAAGGAATTCGATTGGTTGCAAGTGGGTATTTAAAAATAAATTTGGTGTAGATGGTTGGTTAGAGCAGTACAAGGCCATATTGGTGGCCAAGGGCTACTCCTAGAGAGAGGGAGTTGATTTTAGTGATATTTTTTCTCTAGTTGCTAAGTTAACTTATATTAGATTCCTATTATCTATTGTTTTTTCTTATGATTATGAAATAGAGAAAATGAATGTTAAAACTAATTTCTCATATGGGGATCTTGAGAAAAAAATTTATATGCAACAATCTAATGGTTTTTTCGTGAAATGAAAAGAACACTTGGTTTGTAGGTTAAAGATATCCTTTTATGATTTAAAATAGTCACCTAGGATGTGGTACCAGAATTTTGATGCCTTTGCATTGAAGTTGGAATTTTCTAGGAGTGAGTAGGATCATTTTGTTTATATTAAGCTTTTTGATGATTAGGTACTAATCATTGTCTTGTATGTTGATGACATGTTGTTTATAGGTAATAGCAAGGTGGTTATTAGGGATCTTAACAGTTAACTTTTTGGAATATTTGGTATGAAGGATTTGGGGGCTACAAAATATATCCTTGGGATGGAGATCAGTAGGGATCAAGTTCACATAAATATTTGGTTAAGTCGGAGTAAGTATGTTGATACCATTTTACATAGGTTTAGTATGCATGGTTGTAAACTAGTAAATATTCCATTTCCCATTGTTACCAAGTTGAGTTTAGACATGTGTCCTAATTATGATGATGATTTTCAAGAGATGTCTAACATTATTTATTCTAGTGTCATTAGTAGTTTGATGTATGCAATAGTTTGTAGTAGACCAGATATAGCCCAAGTAGTGGGATTTTTGAGCAGGTTTATGTCTAACCCTAGTAAAGAGCATTGGACTTTTTTTAAGAGGTTGTTTATATATTTTTGTGGTAATTTAGATTACTATTTGGTTTATCATGGTATTGATGATGTGGTTAAGTCATTGGACATACAACTTGGTTTTGTTGATGCACATTGGATAGCTGATTTGGATAGTCAAAGGTCCACTAGTGTCCATGTTTTTACTTTGTTTAGAGGTGCAATGAGTTGGATGAGTAAGAGGAAGGCTACAATTGCATTTTCCACCATCGAAGTAGAGTATATGGCTACTACACATGCCTCTAAGGAGGTGGTTTGGTTACAAAGAATTGGTAATGGTATTGGATTTTATTGTAAGACAATGAGGATTGGATGTGACAATCAAAGTGTCATATGTTTAGCCAAAATACTATGTATCATGCTCATACTAAGCATGTTAATGTTCACTATCACTTTGTGTGAGAAATGGTTGAGAATGGTAAGGTTTTGATTGAGAAGGTTGAAACTTTGGATAATATTGTAGATTCTCTCAGGAAGCTAATGACAACAGATAAGTTCTCTTGGTGCAAGAAGGTCATGGGCCTTGATCACTATACTTGATTATATTTTATTTGTATCTCATGGATGTAATTGCAATGTGTAATCTCAAGTGGTGGAATGTTTGGATAACTAGCATTATAATTGCTATCCTAAGTTGATAATTGTGTGTCTCCACATTCTTTGGAAAGTGTACTAGAAGACATGAGGGGGAAAATATTTATTACTTATTTTCCTATGGAAAATTGTAATTTCATTCAAAGATGTAGACCCACTACGATGCCCGTTACAAAGAATCTCAAAATCCTATTCCTTTTTAGTCTCCAACTTCTAGGTGGGGACCACTCAGAACTACATGCTCTTGCCTGTTATTTGCATGTTATCTTGGGTTGGGTGCCCAATCTTACATGTTATGGGTTTGAGCCATTGTAGCCATCGAAGATTTATGGAGCACTTGATATTGGCTAAGGGTTAGGTTCCCATGTGAAGACCATGTGAGCATTTAATATTTTTCACTATGCTTATGGGTTGTCCACTAAGGGGAGTGTGGGTTTTTCTAGGTGGTTTTGCTTGTTGTTTTGGGATACCTTTTGTGGTATTCTCTCCCACAAACTTCTATATATTGGAGCACTATGATGGTGATTTGAAGAGTTTATTTGTAGATTTTCAAAGTAACGAAGTATTATCGAATTATAGAGAGGATTATTCTATTAATGTACTTCCTTGAAGATTAATGAAAACATTGGATCTATTTGGTTGTGGATATTTGTGTTGCAAGGGTTTATCTATGTATATCTTGTGTCACTCGTGATTCTCAACTTGTGGTATTGTTGATTTTTCTTTCATTGTTGAATTGTTAATCACATAATCTCTTTATAGCAATCTTGGTTACATAATTTCAGATTTGTAACCACATATTTAAGTTGATATTATTGCAAGTTTTACCTTGAATATCCGACACATGTTGGGTCCCAAAACCACTACTCCACTTCCCAAAACAAAATATCACTCTTAGGGATAATGTTGTTGTCATGAAAGTGAAATTGTTCATCAACAATCATGGAATGTTGAAAAGTTGACTGTCAACTCTACAAGAGTGGGTTTCTTCTCCTATTATTTTATATTAGCTTGGAATCAATAGGTTTTTACTAGGGGTATACCTTAATAGGTATTTGAATCAATCAAAATGAACAACTAAAAATGACAAAAACTATACCCAAACTGTTTTCCTTACCCCAAAAATTTTCACCAGATCAAACAAGACTAATTATATGAAACCTCTATATAGATGATGTGATTGTGAAAACATACCCCATGTGAAATAAATTCATTTATGAATCTCTCAAAATTTATTCCATAGTTACAATGCATGATCATGAATGCATAACAAATGGTCATATATCTAAATCACTAATTAATATATTTATTCATTTTGATGATGTGAGATTGGTCAACTAGAACAAATATTAGTTCCTATCCAATTAGGTTACATAGTCACATATAAGTAGAAAGGAAAATGATAAAAGGGAAAGCAATAAATGATTAATCTTCACATTTATCCCGTCAAATTACAAGAATTATACACAAAACATACTTAGTAATCTAAAATTGAACTGCATAAATCTATTTGAAGAGAACAAATGATTACACAATGTTTGAAATATTTTAAAATGTTGTGACATTATCAAATGTTCAATACATTCACATCAGCAAATTTGATAGGAGAAAACCTTGATAAACATAAAGATTTTCCTAAATAAACACAAATAATTTGGAGACAATTCTACATAATAGCTATAGCATTTTTCTTTTCTTAAAAACTTTACTCCTTGCAACTAGATATGACATGATTGAAATCCTAAACAAATACCTACACCTACATAGTCTCCAACCACCACCAACCCCTTTTTGAAAATGACCACAAACTTATCATATACATATCTAGGTGCTTGCCCTAATCAACAACACTATAACACCCCCCTATTGAATGGTACAAATGCAGTATCCTTCAAATTAACATCCCAGATAAGAACCCATTAACTGTGGCTATGATATGCCCTTTAAGATTGAAACATTGAGATATGCAGGGTAGCTGGAAGAGCTACCCTACAATAATGGTGATTAGGTTTAGAAGACAAGCATAGCACTACTCCATTCGGTGCTCTATGTCACTTCAAAAGTATTTTAAACTGATATATGGGCTCCCTTTGGTTAATATTTCCTTTTAAATGCATTGAAAAAATCTTCAAATGTTGGCACCTTTTGTTTGAATCAAGCCCCTTATCTTTTAGATCACATGCCAAATCTATTTCATGGCAGCCTTTGACATTCTATTGGTACCCAAGGCTGAATGCATTATGATCTATAGGCCTTTGATAAACCCAAGGCTCACACTTGATGCCCTCAAGAATCAGCCAAGAACATTATGTTTGCTTTGAGGAGCGAACACATTATTATAATAAGACCCCCCACAAATGCCCAAGCCTTACTATATATTCTTCCAGCCAAATTCACCTTACAGTCTTGTTGGGTCTATATAGGAAAGCATGCATTAATATTTTCATATCTTCGATAGATAATGAGTTTCTTATCAAATATCACATCATGTTTTTGGAAATAGTGAGGCCATCGAGCCTTTGACAATGACTGTTTTCGTACAGATGGGATGGGATGATGCATAGCACTGATCAAGTGTCAGGAAGTTGGGAAATAAGGGAATGGGTACCGGGGTATGGGGTAACCTGAAACCCTGACACCCGACAAACGTTTAGACATGGTAATTCACTTGAGGTTATAGCCAATTAAGATTCATGTAAAACAAAATTATGAAGGAGAAAATAGAAAAAAGGAAACTTTGGAACTGAACACAAAGAAACTTCAATTTTTGACAAAAGCCCAACAAAGCTAAAATATAGAAAAATCTATAATCATATAGTTGTCCATTAAAAAAAATGATTATTAAACCTTAAGAAGACAACAAACTAAAGACCACTTGAATAATTTGATCAATCAGCTACTCCACATTTGTCTATACAATCCTTGAAATGATGGAGTTGAGTTTGGAGATGGCTCAATTATTGAGCCACGTCTAGGAGTACATTTAATTGTTCTTTCATAACAATGAAGAAAAAGAGAATCGTCTAAGTTAGAGATGGTAAACAATGGGATAGATGAAAGCATATCACTTCATGCTGAGAGATCTTTGAGTTCAACTCTTTGTGATTTCCTTTTAATCTCTTCTAATGTTTAAGACTCTTTTGATGTTCAAGCTTTTTGTTCACTTTCAACTATTCTCTCAAACTTGTAGATAAATTAGTTATTTGAAGTAGCGACATAACACCAAGCATTTGAACTTCAATTTTTGAAAGGAAATTAGATTGTGAGAAAGCAACACTACAATGGAATTCCTAAATGAATTTTATAATAACATAATTGCAAGTATCCTAAAGGAATTCCTAAACTATCCACCAAAATAAAAAAGGGGTGTGTGGGGCTTGCCTAGTTGAATGTTGCGGCTAGGCTCTATGAGCTCAAATCTACCCCTGGAAAGAGTAATAGAAAACTTTAACTAAGAAAAAGGTGAAAGAAGAGGGGAAAGGTCTGGTGGAGCCGCCGACCACTAACAATGATGGGAAGGATGCGATGGGAAGAGACTCCAAGGGGGATGTTGATGTTGCTACCATGGTGGAGACAGGGGTTGAAAATACTAGAATTAGGAGATCTAGCAGGATGGCAAAAAATAGCAAGAAAGTGCAAATTAATGAAATTTTTGTAAGGAAAGCTTAGGTGTGGAACAAACTCTCCTAATGTCAAAACCTCAAGGAAGAATGCAAATATGACTTTAAATTTTTTAATTACAGTCTAATAAGATGCACATGAAAAGAATAACATAAAAGAGAAATGAACACATACACAATTAGACACCAGATTTACGTGGGAAAACCCTTACGGGAGAAAAACCCATCACACCAAGAAAAGCATCTTTGTATTACAGTAAAGAAAATTACACACAGGGATCAACATCACTTTCTGATGTCAATTTACAACAGCAAAATTCACTGATCAAACTTGTATAGAACATTAACATTACAATGCTCTTCGAATTGAATTCATTCACACTGATCAAATCATGTTCAGAATCGAACAATTCTACCCCATCAAATTGTACATCGTCATCAACCATTGTAGAGAATAGTCATTTTTCCTCACAATTTATTCATCTTCCACACAAGAATGGTCACAACAGTCCAACTACCAACGGTTCACATTCCGCTTCTCTCATTGGTTCAAAACACACCATGTAGGACAGACGTTCGGTCAAAATGTTCAACTATATCGCATGTGAGTGAGACACTAGACCGTGTCTCCCCAATGCCAAAATGCCCGATCATAGAACCATCAACATGACAATTGCTATCGGTGAGAGCTCATAGCGAACACAAAACCATTCGAGAGGAATACTATCAGCAAGAGGTCATACCGAATGCAAATCTGTTAGCGAGACCAACATTGTCGGCAAGAGCTCACACTGAATGAATACATGTCGGCAAGATCACATCCATCAGCAGGAGATCATACCAAATGCAAAAATGTCAGTGAAACCTCCACTATTGCTTAGACTCTTATCGAGCCTTCATGTCACCTCGATGAATTCATGTGTAAAACCATTGGTGAGACATACTCTATTGGAATGAGTCACTCTAAAGGTTCACGTTTCTCCCCGATGCCACTCGTCGACAAGAGTCTCCCCGATAATCACTGGAAATCAACCCATCGACAAGAGGTCTGCCTGGGTGGAAAGAGTTAGAACTTTCACAGTGATAGACATTGGCAAGACAGAACCAAAGTCTCAGCAAATTTAATCTTTTGAACACAAATGTTGGTCGGTAAGACATTCAGAGGGTCTCACCAATTTTTCTCTTTCAAGATTTTCATGTTAGTAAGCTTGAGACACATTTTTCAACAATCTCCCACTTGACAGAGATCTTACTGATACCTCCAGAGCACAACAAGACTACTGAAAATCATGTGCACTAAGGCCCATCGAACTGGCACACCACCTAAACTTGTCTATGCTCACTGGTTTCGTCAATGCATCTACAACATTTTCTAGAGTATCCACTTTTTCTAAAGAGACCTTTCCATCCTCCACCATATCTCGTACAAAATGATACTACACATCAATATGTTTCATCCTAGCATGGAAAGTAGGATTTTTTCCAAACAAATAGCACTTTGACTGTCACAGTAAATTATAATGTTCCCTGCATCAAACCCAATGTTAGAACACAAACTTTTTAACCAGATTACTTCTTTACAGGCATGTGTTGGTGTCATGTATTCTGCCTCTGTAGTGGACAAAGCAACTACAGCCTGTTGCTTACTCATCCAAATAACTGCACCACCATTCATCATGAAAATATATTCAGTGGTGGATCCTCTACTGTCAATGTCCCCTTCCCAATCATAATCCACATAGCCTTGAATGCTAAGATTCCTTTTTAATTCAACCAAATTTCCATGGTAACACAAAGCATATTCTGAAGTTCCCTTCAGATATATGAACACTCTTTTCACAACATCCCAATGTGCCCTTCTAGGATTTTCCATAAAATGACTAAGTACTCCCATTGCTTGGGCAATGTCTGGCCTTGTACAGACCATTGCATACATTAAACTACCAACTACACTAGCATAAGGCACTCTGGTCATGTCCTTTATCTCAGTAGAATATTTTGGATAGTCTTCAACAAATAGCTTCATTCCATGCAAAACTAGAACAACTAGTTGCTTGCAATTAGTCATACAAAATCTCTCCAAAACAATATTAATATACTTACTCTGACTGAGCCAAAGTTTTCTACTCTTCCTATCCCTTGTTATTTCTATTCCTAGAATATACCTAGCTGCACCAAGATCTTTCATTTCAAACTTTGCAAACAACTAATATTTTAGATCAAAAATCATTAACTTACTATTTCCTATGAACAACATATCATCAACATAGAGAGCAATAATAAGAACACGATCATTTTTAGCTTTGAAGTATACACAGTGATCAGATTTTGATCTTACAAATCCCAATGACAAAACAAACATGTCAAACTTTTGGTACCACATTCTAGGAGATTGTTTTAATCCATACAAAGAGTTTTTCAACTTGCAAACCATATTTTCTTTACCTTTCTCCACAAAGTGCTCAGGCTGGGACATATAAATTTCTTCTTCAAGGTCACCATGAAGAAATGCTATCTTCACATCCATCTATTTAATCTCTAAGTCATACGCTGCTGCAAGTGACAAAAGAAATCTAATAGACGTCAACTTAGCTACAGGAGAAAAAAATCTCCATAATCAATTCCCTCTACCTGGGAATACCCCTTCACAACCAACCTTGCCTTATACTTTTCCACACTGCCATCTAGACCTATTTTCCAGAATAATATTAATATACTTACTCTTACTAAGCCAAAGTTTTCTACTCTTCCTGTCCCTGGTTATTTCTATTCCTAGAATATACCTAGTTGCACCAAGATCTTTCATTTCAAACTTTGCAGACAACTAAGATTTTAGATCATAAATCATTAACTTACTATTGCCTATGAACAACATATCATCAACATAGAGAGAAATAATAAGAACACGATCATTTTCAGCTTTGAAGTATACACAGTGATCAAATTTTGATCTTACAAATCCCAATGACAAAACAAACGTGTCAAACTTTTGGTACCACATTCTAGGAGATTGTTTTAATCCATACAAAGAGTTTTTCAACTTGCAAACTAGATTTTCTTTACCTTTCTCCACAAAGTGCTCAGGCTGGGACATATAAATTTCTTCTTCAAGGTCACCATGAAGAAATGCTATCTTCACATCCATCTGTTCAATCTCTAAGTCATACGTTGCTGCAAGTGACAAGAAATCTGATAGACGTCAGCTTAGCTATAGGAGAAAAAAATATCCATAATCAATTCCCTCTACCTGGGAATACCCCTTTGCAACCAACCTCGCCTTATACTTTTCCACACTGCCATCCATACCTATTTTCTTTTTAAATACCCATTTGCAGCCAACAAATTTTCTTCCTTTAGGCAAGGGCACCAAACTCCAAGTATCATTCTTTTCTAATGATGCCATTTCTTCATTTATGGCTTCCAACCAAGATTTTGAATCTGACATTCTAAATGCCTCTTTCACAGTCCTAGGCTCATCAGTGCTAGAAATTAAAGCATAAGAACAAGTAGAATTGAACAAAGAAAACCCATATCTATCAGGCTGCTTCCATTCATGTGTTGACCTCCTCATAGGCTAAGGCTGAGGTTGATCTTCTTCTTCAAAACTCTCAAAACTACTTGAGATCTCCTCAATTTTAGGTACATTTTTAATTTTCAATTCCTCTTTATCTAGTGTTGGGGGAATTTCAACTACATCATTTTTATCTTCTGATTTTGTCTCTAACTGCAGATCCAAAGTAGAAGGCTTCAGCTCATGAAAAATAACACTTCTGTTGTATAGAACCTTCTCCATATCAGGATTCCAAAGCTTGTATCCTTTTATGCCAACACTATAACCAATAAAAATACATTTAACAGTCTTGTTTTCCAATTTAGACCTTTTTTCATTTGGCACATATGCATATGCCTCACAGCCAAAGACATGAATGTGTCTTAGAGAGGGCTTCTTTCTAGACCATGCTTCCAAAGGTGTTTTCTCAATAAGAGAAAAATTTGGAGAATGATTTATTAAATAACATGTTGTTGCAACTACCTCAGCCTAGAACTTCTCCTCCAAGCCAGCACTACTCAACATACTTTGTGCTCTTTCCATCATTGTCCTGTTGAACCTTTCAGCAACTCCATTTTGTTGCGGAGTGTAGGGTGTAGTTGTTTGTCTTTTGATTCCATTCCATGATCTTTACATTACCTTTCAAAATCATTAGAACAAAACTAATTGCCATTGTCAGTCCTTAAACATTTTATTTTTCTCCCAATCTAATTTTCCACAAGGTTTTTAAATTCCTTAAAACGACTGAACACTTCTTATTTACTTTTCAAAAAATAAACAAATGCCCTTCTTGAATAATCATCAATGAACAATACATAATATCTTTATTTAGACAATGAAGAGTCATTTATTGGACCAAAAACATCAGAATGTATGTAATCAATTAAACTAGACAATTTATGAGGACTGGAGTTAAATGAAACACAGTGTTGTTTACCATATATACAATGTTCACAAAAATTGAATTCAAGGTTACAGTCATCAATCCCCTCAACCAGGTTTTTATTTTTCAAGGTTTTTAATCCTTTTTCTCCAATGTGGCCTAGCCTATGATGCTAGAGCATAGTCTTTTCTATTGGAATTTTAACTTCCATAGAGTTTGCACTATCAGGAAATTTTTTCTCCTTTTCTCCATGAGTAGCCTTCTGTGACTTTACAAAGACACTATTGCATTGAACAACAAGTGCATCCAGCTTATATAAAGTACAAATACGAGCACCCCTAGCTAGCACCATTGAGCCTTTAGTCATCTAGCCACCTTTTCCATAGAATGAGACTTGCACTCCAACATCATTATATTACTAGCAAAAAGTAAATTTCAAGCCAGACTTGGTATATGCATTACATCATTGATTCCCTTCACTCTTCCATTAGGGAACTGAATTCTAACTCTTCCATGGCCAACTATTTCTAGAGATGAATTGCTTGCCAAGTACACCCTTCCACCATCATATTTTTCATACTTAGTCAACCAGTCTCTATGAGATGTCATGTGGAAAGATGCTCTAGAATCAATCAACCAGACATCATCTGATGCCTGAGTTGCCAAGGCTGCAATGAAAGCATCTGCATCACTCTGAGAAGAATCATTGTCGGAAGAATACTTCTTCTTCTTTTTCTCCTCTTTGCAATCCTTTCAGACATGACCAGGTTGCCCACAATTCCAACACTTCACCTTGGACTTCTTTCTAGGAGACTTTGATCTCCCTTCTGATTTCGATTTGGACTTCTTGTCATTCTTCTTGCCTTTTTCTTTCAATCTCCCTCGAATAGCAAGAGCCTCCTTTGCCATCTCAGAAGATTTTCTTCTCATCTCTTCGGATAACAAAGAAGCAACAACATCTTCCATCTTAAAAGTGGATTCGTACTCCCAATAACCATCACCAAGTGATCCCAAGAATCCGACAAAGAACATAACAATAGCATACAACGATCTTTTTCATCAATCTTCACACCTACAAATGCTAACTGAGAAATCAACATGTTGAAAGAATTCAAATGATTAGCAACAGATGCTCCTTCTTGCATTTTCAAAGAGTACAACTTCTTCCTCAAGAACAACTTATTCACTAGGGACTTGCCTTGATAAATAGCTCCTAGTATTTTCCACAAAGAGGATGTTGTCTTTTCTTCATGAACATTTAGAAGAATAGAGTCTGCTAAATAGAGCCTTATCAGCCCCTTTGATTTTTGATCTGCAAGGTCCCAATCCTCTTGCTTCATGCTTGAGGCTTTGTTACAGACATAGCAAGCCAAAGATCACAGTCAACTAATAGATCTTCCATTTCAAGTTTCCATAACTCAAAATTGCTGCCATTGAGTTTCTCAATTTCAATCTTTCCTGACGTGCTTGCCATCTTAATCTGTAATTCAAATTACCAGACTTCTACAAGACTCCCTCTAAATAGAATTGACACAAAAAAACCCAATGTACCCACAAGGATAACACAACTAGCCAAGCTCTGATACCACTTGTAAGGAAAGCTTAGGTGTGGAACAAACTCTCCTAACATCAAAACCTCAGGGAAGAATGTAGATATGACTTTAAATTTTTTAATTACAATCCAATAAGATGCACATGAAAAGAACAACATAAAATAGAAATGAACACATACATAATTGGACACCATATTTACATGGAAAACCCTTATGGGAGAAAAACCCACCACACCAAGAAAATATTCTTTGTATTACAATAAAGAAAATTACATACAAGGATCAACTTCACTTTTTGATGTCAATTTACAGCAACAACATTCACTGATCAAACTTGTACAAAAAATTAACATTACAATGCTCTTTGAATTGAATTCATTCACACTGATCAAATCATGTTTAGAATCAAACAACTCTACCCCATCGAATTGTTCATCATCATCAACCATTACAGAGAATAGTCATTTTTCCTCACAATCTATTCATCTTCCACAAAGGAATGGTCACAATAGTCCAACTACCAATGGTTCACATTCCGCTTCTCTCATTGTTCAGAACACACCACGTAGGACAGACATTTAGTCAAAATGTTCAACTATATCGCATGTTGGTGAGACACTAGACCATGTGTCCCCAATGCCAAAATTCTTGATCACAAAACCATTGACATGACAATCGCGATCGGAAAGATCTCATAGCGAACACAAAACCATCGGTGAGAGGAATACTATCGACAAGAGGTCATACCGAAAGAAAATCTGTTAGCGAGAACAACACTGTCGGCAAGAGCTCACACTGAATGAATACATGTCGACGAGACCACAGCCATCAGCAAGAGACCATACCGAATGCAAAACTGTCAGTGAAACCTCCACTATCACTTAGACTCTTATCGAGCCTTCATGTCACCCCAATGACTTTGTGTGTAAAACCATTGACGAGACATACTTTGTCAAAATGAGTCACTCTAAAGGTTCACATCTCTCCCCAATAATCAACAGAAATCAACCCATCGACAAGAGGTCTTCTCAAGTGGAAAGAGTTAGAACTTTCACAGCGATAAACATGTCTTGTTGATGAGTCCCATTGGCAAGACAAAACCAAAGTATTAGCAACTTTAATCTTTTGAACATAGCTGCTGGTCGGTAAGACATTTAGAGGGTCTCACCGATTTTTCTCTTTTAGGAGTTTCATGTCAGTAAGCTTGAGGCACATTTTCCAACAATTTTTACTAATTAGGACTAGTCTACCAGTAAGGGAAATAGGAATGAGGAAGACACAGAGGAAGAGGAGGAGTAATTTGTTGAAGGGCCTAGCCACTTTTCTGACCCCAACAAAATGTTGAAGGATAATTTGAATTCCTAGTCTTCTAACCCTTAGGCTATGGAGCATGAAGACATCACAAAGATTCTAGAAAAAAGGGAGGATCATCGCATGTTGTTGGAGCAGGTGGAGAAGCTTGAGAAAAATTTCACTGGTCTAGCTCGCTTCAGTATCAAGATGGTCCACCGTCCATCTGGCACCCTTTCTATTGTTCTTAAGGATGAAATGGATAAGAAATCTATGGAGGAAGGTCCCAAATGGGTTGGGGAGGATGTTGTTTGCCTCCTATCTCAGATTTGGGAGAATCCTAGTTAGTCTACTATTGTTGTGTCTTGTCTACTGGGTTGTTATATTGTCGGTTGTTTGTTTGTTGTTACTGTGTTTTTTTTTGGTGGTTTTTTGTTCTTTTTTTATGGACCTAATCTTTTTTTGGCCCTCGAGGCTCGATGTGTAAAGGGTACAACACCATATAAATGTTTCCTATCTTATCAAAAACATAACTACACGTATCCATGGTAGTATTGTGGGGTGCATATAAACCTAAAAGTGTGATTTTCCAAAGCCACTAATGGGGAAATACGAGAATAAGAAAGAGGTGCATATAAGCCTTAAAGTGCAATTTTTCAAGGCCACTAATTGGGAAAAGAGAGAGTAACAAAGACATGTGATAACACCTAATCTTGTGAACTAGGAAAAACTAGAAGGCATGTTTAATAGATAGTTTAGGTGAATTGCAAATAATGCAAGTTGGTGGTGGATATATGAATTTCAAATGGGCACCATTGGAAAATTTAACAATGTGATGGAGCTTCCAAGTGATGAGTTGTGATTATGCATCAACTATAGACTACCAAATATCATGATAATTTATTCAATACATAGATCTAGAGAGATTCTATATCCATTTTGTGTTGAGATAGTGGGCTAAGTGAATAGAAGGAAGGAGAAATATATAAGTGGCTTTAAGGGGAGACAATATGATATTGCAGCTATTAGACCATCTACAACCCTTTGTAAATTTGTTATGAAAAGTGGGGAAAGCAAGATGGTAAGGGAACATAGGATTAGGTATTGAATATAATTACTGGTTACTACTTATAAACACATAAATTTGTCCATTACTTGACCACATTTTGAATTTTTCCTATCCTATTCATTATTAAATAAACTATATTAATTATTCTATTGATCCATCATTTACCTTTATCCCTTATTCTTAATTCAATAAATTTATATTTATTTAATTAGTTTTAACCTCATCCCCCAAATCCTCCATCTAAATCAATTAATTAATATCTACTTGATTAATTGATTAAGGTTAATTAATCCCCATTACAATGTTTCCTCTAATATTTAAATGGACACATCATCCTCAATTCTTGTCCATTTAATCCTAACCATTAAATTCATCTATATGGATCAAAATATAAACTTCACATCACTTGAAAAGTGTGTCTAACCCCCTCATGTTCCCACATGTGTAAATATACATATCTATCCTACTCCTTGCTCATGCATGTGTGAGCATTCTCCTCACACATGTGTGAGAATTCTCCTCAGACACATGTAGCCACCCTTCCTCTTACACATGTAATAAGGTAGCCATCGTACCTCTTACACATTTAGTTCTCACACAAATGTGAGTACACCTACTCTTACACCTCATGGGGAATTTGTCACATGACTACAATTTCAATACATTTCTCCATCTTCCTCAAATCCTAACCTTCAATTAACCAAAGTGGTACTTGATTTTCCTCATGGAAAATCTATAAATAGGACTCATCTCTTCCTATTTGATCATTCACTTTCATCATATTCTTATGTTTTCATTTTCTTGATCCATCTTCCTAATCCTAAAATCATGTGGTTGATTTATTAAGCAACCGCATTCCACCAATCCACTACACATCACAAAGAGCACATGAATTGGAGATTTTGGGTGCACTTCACTTCTACTCAATCAAAAGAGAAAAGAAGAAAAAAGAAAAAAGGTTCCATATATTGCACTTGATTTTGTTTCAATCCCTTCTCTATTTTCTTGTCTTTTAAAAATTCTCATAATAACTAACATGGAATTGATACCTTAGCTACTACTATGTTTTTTGTTTGAATTTATAAATTCCCCACATATCATAGACCATTTGAATTCCCTTTTATAGAGGCGCTTGCCTTTATATTTTTGTTTGGTGCACAAACACGTTTATTATCATATTTGTCAATCTCCTCCACTAGATGTAAGAGGTGGACAAGCTTAGGCGATGGCTTAAGGTTTGATTAGATCAAATAATTTTTTATAAGAAATTTTTGTGACTTTTAAATGCTATTGAAGGATACCAAACTTTGAGTTTTGATGAAAGGTTCTAAAATAATTGTCATTATAGTTCAAAAATTTCTAAGAATTTCTAACAATGACATATTGGATGCATAAATAAACTAGGTATTTTCATTGTTCCTCCACATTTAAGGCTCTAACAATCTATTTGGTCATTGAACACCCCTAATAGAATGGGTCTATGATTCTAAGGCCCCCTTTGTCTTTTGGTTGAATACAATGTAGCCACAAAGTATATGAAAGGCACTTATTATTCCCCCATTTAGTCTAGATAAAGATCCTTATATGTTGATTCAATTGATTGTAGAAATTCTTTAAGGAAAGAAACATGAAGAGATATACACAAGGTTGGCCAGTTGAATGTATCCAATCATAGATAAGAACTAGTTGGTCTAATCCATGATTTTTATTTTAATATTATTGAGAACCACATTTACATGTCCTTTAAAGTGACATCAATACAAAAAGGGATGATAATATATCTATTGAGAGAGCCATGTTTCACCTTTACCACTCATTAAAAATTCATTTAGGATGAGGACTAGTATAGATGTAATGATGAACTCAGTCTTATGCATGGCTAGCCTATAACCAAAAATTATAATAAGTACAACATATATACATCATGAGTCACCTCATCCACATACTTTTGGATGCGAATTACAAGTGTACAAGTAAAGGAGCAAGTGGAGAACATTTATGAATAGATTTTTAGAGGAGGAATTGGGGCGAGAGGGACCTATTTATTTTCAATATTATATTAGCATCTTGTGAACAACATTTGGATGTAATCAAGGAGCTTGGGTCCAAATCCTAATCATTGCATCATCTTAAGAAGGAAGGGTTATTTGATACAAGCATGTTCCTTTCTAAATTCTAGTTTGAGGATAAGCACATCTTGGGTAGTTTTGTTCCCATTCCACCATTTTCCAAGCCAAAACCAATATATCTAATATAGATCTATCACTAAGAAACTATATTGTTCTAGTCCTAGAATTTCATAGGTAATTTTTAATTTGATTTTATGATCTAACACTTTGGAAATAATTTTTGATGAGGTATTTAGTAGGATGATTGGCTACAATCCATCAAAAATGTCTTCTTGTTTACCCTTACGAATGATTTTTATTAGTCTCAAATTAATTGTGGCTCCTTGAGAAACAATATCAATCCCTTCAAGATACACAAAGTAGAAATCTTGTTGGATATGGGATCAAAGAGGCTAATATAATTCAAATGGAATACCATCCATCCTAGGGTTCTTCTCGTCCACCATCCAATACATATAGCTCCATCAATATCTTCTATGGTGAGGAGGTGGTCCAAAAATTTGTAGTCAAGTTAAATATTTTATTGGGATTAAAACTTGCAATACTAGCTTAAAGAATCATGACAAGAGTGGCGTTTTTCAATTCATTCATGAGAATAAGCTTATAATTCTAATAAAAAAAATTCATCATAGTATATTGATTGGATTGGAGGGTTCCATTTATTGTATGTATGAATGAAATATGCTCTTTTCTATGCCCTTTTTATACATATTCAAAAAATAATTTAGACCCCTACATCTTGTCTTTAGTCCATTCAAGGTGTGTATGTATTTCAGCACCTTTTCCTTTTTTGATAAATAGTTTTAGAATCAAAATTTCAATGTTGCAAGAAACCAACTATTAAAGAGGAATGTTATTGAAGTTGTTGGCTAAAAGAGTTCAACCCTAAACAAATTGGTTATTGAGGGATTTTTCTAGGCCTACAATGTTTATCAACAACTCTTTAAATATACTCTTGAATGAAGAGGGTGTGATGAGCTACAATTATTTCCCATCAACTGATCCATCTACCTTCTAGTTGTTTAGGTTTAATGTTCCAAGTAACAATAACATGATCAATGCAATCCCTCTACTACAAGTGATAAACATTCAACTTGAAGGGGAGTTCATTGGGAAAGGGGAAGAGGGTTTAGAGAAGGGATGGGCAGTATGGGGAAATGATCAAAGAGAATGGTATAAAGGTTGAGTTGGAAAAAATCCAAAGTAGGAGGGGATGATGTGGCAATTAGGGGAGTTAAATAATTTTTCAAGTAACTCATTTTCCTCAAAATTCCTTCAAGACAATCATTCCATGTAAACCAAAGGGGATTATAAAAATCCATTTTTCTTGGGAGGGGATAAAACACTTCTAGAGTGTTGTGTACCAAATTTCATGCATCCAACTCTAGTTGAGATAAATTGGAGTGACTTTCTCAGGTGTAATTAATGTAGTGTTCTACAATGTTGTAGTCACCCAACTACCCAATTTAATATAGGGAGGTGTAGACACATCCAATTAAGTTCTATCTTGAGAGTAATTACAAAAGAACATAAATCAAAACTCAAGCAACCCACCTCTATAAAGCATGGTGACCCAAATGTAGTAGTTACTAGGACCAATATTGAAAACAACAATAAATTCTACATTTTGAGGCACAAGGCCAATAACAACTTCATTTGTATTCTTAGGGTTATTGTTGTGGAAAATTCAAGTTTCTTATCAAATGAAGGCTATTGTGGAAACTAAGCAAACAATATTGGTTTTCACTTCTTAAAGCATGATTACATTTGTGTGATTATTTTGAATATAGTTTCTCACCTAATATTTATGGGAGGGGATGGAGAGTCCTCTTGGATTCCATGATTTCACATTAAAATTCATTGGGAAAGGGTGTACAAAGTGTCCTTGCTTCTCTAAAGAATATCAAACTCAAATTTTCAAGTGAAGATGAATGCATTTATGATAATTCCTTGGAGAAGATGCTCTTGAGAGGAATATTGGGAGGAAGTTAATGGGTTTAAGGGATGAAAGGATGTCATAAGTCATGTGAGTTGGTAACAAGAGGGTAAGGGCTTCCTTACACCTTTTAGGGACTCCTCATTCAATAACAACATCCTTGTAGGATAGGGAATTGAGGGGAGAATGTGTTGGTGAGAGGTAAAAGGGTTAGCATAGGAAGGGTAGAGGGAGGTATAAGGAGGTTTTTGGAGAATAAGCTATTAAGGGTGTGATGAGGGCTACACCACCCAAACCCCACAATTAAACTGTGTAGGGTATTGAGGCAATTCTTTCATGTTTAGAAATGTTTTTCAATTCTGCTCCTTGGGGTAAATTTTATGATCCATACAAACCTGTTTAGGTTGACTTACTAAAAATAGAAAGTGATTTTTTTTGCTATTTTTGAATTTTGACTGTCTTACACCCATTAAGTGCCATCATATGACTCAAAAAAATTAAAGAAAATAAGGAAAAACATTTTTTTGGGTGATGCAAGATTTCCCTACACCACTGGATACTCCTACATTAGATACCTAGGGTAATTTGAAAAGTGACCTTGTCACTTCTCAAGAGTTAGAGGAAACCAAGACAATTAACCTCAGTCTCAAAAAACCATGATGAATCCTCAATAGGCCTTCCTCTCCATTTCACCAAGTGCTCTATGTATTGCTTGTTCCTTGTGCTTCTACCCACATGACTATCCAAAATTTCTTCTATCTCCTCCTTTTCTGAAGTAGGTGTTGGAATATTCCACTATGTTTCTATTGTTTCTTCATTAATTCCCCCTTCATGATATTATATTAAATCTAAAATGTTAAACACATGTCAAATATGAATTTAATCAGGAAACTCTACCTCATATGCATTTCCTGAATCATGCTTCTTTAGGATCTTTAATGGTCCAAACTTCTTCATCTTTAACTTGTATGTACCAACTGGAAATCTGTCCTTTCACAAATGAACCATGACTTCATCTCCTAACTGGAACTCCTTATGCCTCCTTTTCTGATCTACCTTGGCCTTATATTGTGAGTTCATCTTATTGATATGTTTCTTCACTTCTTCATTTAAATTCTTTAGGTGCTTAGCAAAAATTTTAGCCTCTTAACTACTCTTCTCCCTCTTATCCATCTTTCTCAATTCAAAAGTAGTTCTTTGACTACTCTCATACACAATCTAGAATAGTGATTTTTTTTCCTGTGGTATAATCAAATCCCATCCCTTGGGCTTATCACCTACTAAGAACCTTAGTAGGTTACCTAAACTCCTATTCATCACCTTTGTTTTTCCATCAATCTGGGATGGTGTGCAAAATTGGGCTTCAAATTTGTCTTCAACTTCTTCCATAATGTCCTCTAGAAATAACCAACAAATTTGGTATCTCTATTTGAAACTATACTCTTTAGTAGACCATGTAGTCTCACCACCTCTCTAAAAAATAACTCTATAATATGAACATCACTGGTCTTATGAAACATAATGAAATTTTCCATCTTTGAATATCTATCCACCACCACAAATATGGAATCGTGTCCTCTTTGTGTCCTTGGAAAGCCAAGAACAAAATCCATACTAATATCCTCCCATGGCCTCTCAAGTATAGGTAATGGTTGATACAATCTAGTATTTTGAACTGTTCCTTTTGCCATCTAACATACTCTACAACTTTGTACAAACTTCTTCATGTCTTGTTGTAACTATGGCCAATAATAGTTCTCACTAACAAGATCAATGGTCTTATCTCGATAAAATTATCCAACCAATCTTCCACTATGCTTCTCCTTGGTTAGATTCAATCTCATAAAACTCCTTGGAATACACAATTTGCTTCCTCTAAAGAACATCCCATCATGGATTAAGAAATCCAACCATCTTGTCCTATCCAATGTAACAAGTTCCAAACAAGACTTCCAAGCTTTTGCAAAGTCTATATATTTTGGATACAAGCTTTGAGTTCATTGAACCCAACAACCTCTACATTCATCTTTATCAAAAAATTGTGCCTTCTACTTAAGGCATATGCAATTTTGTTTGACCTTCCACTCCTGTGCTTCAAAACAAAGTATAACTCTACAAAAACTCAACCCATTTTTGTGTTCCTTTGTTTTAACTTTCCTTGACTATTGAGATACCACATAGCCTAGTGATTAGTATATAAAATAAATTATTTTGGAAACAAATAGTGTCTCCATTTCTTCAAAGCCTAAAATATAGTATAAAACTCTTGATTATAGACATAATATTTCTTCTTAGCATCATTCAAATTCTCACTAAAATAGGAAACATGCTTACCTTCTTGACTCAAAATAGCTCCTATGGTAGTGCCACTAGCATCACAATCTACCTGAATAACCTTACTGAAATTTTCTAGTGCCAAAATAGGTTGCTCTGTAACATTCTTCTTCAACATATCAAAATTTTTGGCTACCCCTATAGTCCACTTAAACTCTTTTCTATCCCCTCTCATTTCTTTAGTTAGAGGTACATAAATACTACTGAAATTCTTAATAAACTTTTTGTAAAAACTTGTTAGACCATGAAATGATCTTACCTCTACAAAACTCTTCAGTTAGGCCATTCAATGATAGCTCTCACCTTCTCTAGGTCCATTTTAAGACCCTTTGAAGAGACAACAAATCCCAGATACACTAACTCTCTCTTCACAAAGCTACATTTCTTCAAATTAATCAATAGCTTCTCCTCCCTTATTTTCTTAAAAAATCTTCTGATATGCACATCAAGTGCTCCTCCAATGTCTTACTAAAAATCAAAATATCATCCAAATAAAGAATAACAAATTTTCCTAAAAAATCTTTCAATACCTCATTCATAGGCCACATAATGTGCTTGGGGTATTAGTTAGCCCAAAAGGCATGACTAACCACTTGTACATGCCCTCCTTGGTTTTAAAGGCTATCTTGCATTCATCTCCTTCTCTAATCTAGATCTAGTGATATCCACTCTTTAATCTATTTAATTATTAATTTAATTTTCTAAAATCCTTTGAATTACCATAGTGAATCAATTTTAATTTAATTAATTAATTTAAACAAAGTCATATAAACTATTAAGTTCTCTACATATTTAATGATATCATAACCAACAAAATACATGACATAATGAATAACTACTTGGAGAACAAGTAAGGCCAAAATGAATAGACATTACAATCCAATCCACAAAAAATTCTCAAATTCCATAGAACTCCTTATAATTGATTATGATTTCCATTTTAAAGGCAAGGGATGAATTTTTCATTCTCATGAGAAGGAGCCATTTGTCACTTATGTTTAGCAAAAAATTCCTTGTGTGTAACTACTTGTGACAACTTGGAGTCTTCATCAACATGTCATTTTCCTTTATATACTATAATGCACCTACTTATGAAAATAGCTTCTCATGTAACTAAATTTTTATTCGAATTTAATATTACACTTTAAAGGAAAAAAATGACATGATTTATTCTTTAATTTTTGATATGATATGTTTTTGAATCTTCACTAGGGGTTTTCAACTGATTAATCAAAAATTGAAGAAATAATCAAAATTGATTGGTTGTTTTGGGGTTCTTAAAATAGGAAAAACCTTTGATTTCTTCATCAAAATACCTATTAAAGAGTTCCTAGTTCCTAGTTGGGGGCTGATGAGCTGCTTGAAACCATCACTCTTTTTGATCAATCATTTGTCTTCTTATTATTCTTTACCTTGATTTGTAATAACACTTGTTGTTTATTCACTTTTTCTTTAGCTATCAAGAATTAGGGTAGGAACAAGAATTCGTTAGTGGTTCTAGTTGTTCTTGGAACACCTAGAACCTCTAATTTCTTCATTTGAATTTTTAACTCTCTTTTATTTTGGTTATTTTTATCTTTCTATCTTGTCCTTATTTGCGGGGCTTGGGATGAAACCAGTAACATGTCAAAGGTTCCAGAAGCTCTAACATTATACACTTTTTCCTTTTCTTCTTTATTTTTTCCCATATTTTACATCAATTGGATTGGAGTCCAAGTGTGAAGTGTTTTTTATAAAATTATTTTTCTTTTGAATGTTTGAATTGGTTGAGTTCAGTAGGAACAAATTCCTCCAAACAATACTTATATTTTCCTTTTTTAGCCATGTGCATTACATTTGCAAAAGAAACAGTCACTTGGTTTCAATTACACTTGGTTCAATTAGAGGTGATTTTCCCATAAATGCATAATTTTCACTTTCTATCACCATGCAAGATAGTCAAATTCAAAATGCCACAAAATATTGATCTACTATTGAACTGTTGAAGTATTTTTGGCATACCTTGACTAAATAGTCATTGGATAGAGGTAGATGGGTCTCAAGGTTTCAAAAACAACTAACAATGAGTGATAGTGATAAAATAAAGTTTGGAAAGTCATGCAACCTAGACAATAGAGTGAACATGGAAGAAATCCCATATGCGAAATACCAAGAAGTTGTAGGAGGATGGTTCAAAGTCTCCCATTTTATGATTGTTTGAAAAACAAGGATGGTTCTTACTTTATCATATTGTAGGGAAGAATAATAGTCAAAATTGAAAAGGTTGAGAGAAAATTTTGTGAGAAAAGACAAAATAATCAAAATGGGAGGAACCAAACACCAAACATCAACAAGATTTAGAAGAGAGAAGAAAAAACATATGAAAGTTTTATATTTTAAATAAATGATAGATTGGTAGACCAAATAAAACATGGAACAATTCCAATATAGTTCAAGAAAAGATTTTAATATACATCTTAATCAAAACATGAAACCTTATTTCCCTCCATGGTGGTTAAGTAGCATGATAGTTTAACATTTGGAAAGATTGTATCTAGATTTGATGCTTGGTTAGAAAACACCTCAATTTCTTAAAAGGCTTTGTCGAGGTCCAATTTTTCACAAAGGTTTGGTTATTTTCAATTTTTTATAAGTGGTAAATTTCATTGGTTGTCTGAGTTTTGGTATTAGAAAAATTTAATGGTTATTAAAGATTATTCGAGTTTTTTGTGATTTCTCACATTAGTTCCAATATTTTACTTGCAAACTATCTTGTGGAGTTTCAGTAGTCATTTGACCGTAAACCATTTTTTTTGCAAAGGTCAAGTGTTAGACAGTTTTTTACAAACTTAGATTAGGGTATAGGAAACCTTGGCTTCATTTCTTAGGTTTTTCAACAAGGTGTTCTATTTGTGAATTTTTTGTAAGGTTTTTCTTAGGTCAATTCTTCACAAAATTAGTCCACATAATTGTTTCCACTATTTTATTGCAAAGATAGAGTGACCCTTGAATTTTCACAAGTTTAAGGGATGTTTTTTTCCATGATTTGAGTCACCCTCAAATTTTTTCATTGTCAAAACACTTACATATCTCTATAAGACACACAAATTTTAGTTCATTACAAAAAGTATGCATACCCTTAGATATATCCTAACCACTCCCACTTTTCCATAATCCAACTTTCCTTAAAAAACCCACAATAGGGATTTCATCCCAAAATATAGAATTTCAACCATACTTTGACTTGGTCCCTCCTACCACCAAATCCTTTCATTATCCATCCTACTTCCAAATTTGTGCCATAATCCTATTGGTTTTTTTCTAGTTGATGCCTTGCAAATAATCCAAAGAATAGACAACTTGCATGTTCAAGGACTTCAAGACCAATGGAAAACAAATATGATATTTATTTCAAAAATTTCTCCCCTATAGTTCAAACTCTACAAATTCTAGGGGGTAACCCTTCATGACATTAGATTTAGATATTTAGCTTGTGGTGCAATAGAGTTTCCAATAGATAAACTTCACACTAAACAAAAATGGTTTGTATGGCTACATTCATGAATGGTACATCCCTTGTTCTCATTTAAATCTTGGCATGAAGTTGAAATAGAAATTAAACATAAAATAAAAGCATTAAGGGTATACAAGCAGGATCATGATGAGCCAAAAAGTGGCAATATGATGGGTATGTGTAGGGTATGTCACTGATGACCTTTTTTAAACCCAAAATTGATGAAATGAAAAGGGGTTTTAAAGAAGATTATCAGATTTCCGCCAATATAATTTATGCTTTACTTTGAATTTAATAAATAATTATAATTCATTTTCTATTTGAATTACAACTAAAGTCCTGATTGATAGGTTGATTGAAAAAAATCTATAGCTTTCAAATGGTATCACATTTTTTGAATCTGAAACATGCGTCACATTCTATGCTTCGCATATTAAGGATTAAAAAAAATGAATTTCATGAAGTTTTGACCAAGCTAAGGTGGTCAGACATACAAGTTTTTATATTTTTTAAAAGTTGTAATAAAAAATTCATAATTAATTATTTACTTGGAAAAAAATTATAGAAAAATATGCATCACATCAAGAAATGAGTCCTCTACTTATATATAAAATCTTATAAAAAATATTATCATTTTATTGTGGTTAGGGTGGTCAGACAAACACCTACTTCTTATTTTTCCCTAAAATTTAAGTACTACTACATTAAAATTTCAAATTTTCACCAAATAGATTTTTTTAAAAAACCTAGTAGTTTAGAAACTACATTCAATTTGCTACAAATTATATTCTTACATATTTTTGAAATAATATATATAAATTATTCAAATTTTTACATCAAGTTGCCTAACTCTAATTTTTCTGAATTTTTCACCACTTAAGGGCATGTTTTTTCCATGATGATCCTACACATACCCTTAAATGTTTTTTTGAATTAAGATTTTTTTATAAATATGGGAGGAAAATAAAGAAAGACAGGTGTCTACCTCATCCTACAAAGTCATATATTATGTATTGCATATGATAGAACCAAAACATATTTTGATTTTCATCTGGCATATTATCACCTTGTAATAATCTAACCTACACAAGCCTACTACACAGCCATACTTACTTATCCATAAAAAAAAATAGTAGTCCTATTAATTTATGGAAAGTATTTATTATATCCTTTTGACAAAAAACATACCATTAAAGTAATTCAAGACAAAAGATGTGCTTGAAAAGTTGATATCACCCTTGACTACTCAACTTAAAGAGAATTATCATTCACAATTGGAGATAATTGCATTAATAGTTCTCGTATATTCATATTTTAGCATCATAAATATTCACCCATGACAATTTCACACTATGTTTTTCTCCCCCTAAATTGTTGAGCCTAATTGGGTCCCTAATTTCCTAAATTATGCATTCTATAGCCCATTTCTATCACTTTTTGAGAAATTACAAGCATTGAACAAATGCATGCAATTAATATTTTTCCATTTGATACTAAATGTCTTAGAGAATTGGGCTAGGACTCATCCATCCAAGGGAAAATGGGTCTCCCTATTTTTTTGAGGACCAATTTTTAGCATGTTAGAGTGGTCATCTTAACATTCAAATTCAAATTTCAACTAATAGCTATTAGATTTAATTATTGGGAAATTAGAGAAACACCTATAAATACCTAGCTATTGCATCATTTGAATAGGAACAAGCTAGAGGTGAACATTACTTGAGAAATTAATATTAGCAAGAGAAATCTAAGAGCAACATATTTTTGAGCTTTATTGCAAAAATTCAAGATAATAACATCATGTCAAATTCTATGCGAGTTTATGTGTGTTCATGTTATCATTGTTTTTTGCAGGCTCACTTTTGTAGGTCTCCAAAGAATTCAATCAAATCAACCAAGCAAGATCCAAGACCTTGAGGTGATGTGCATAACTTTAGTCCTTCAAGGAAGCCATTTAAGGGTGGCGAGTTTGAAAACTTTGTGATTTAATAATTCCTTCCTATTCATTATCATTTATCATTGACATTTCTATTGTGGAAGTTGAAACACTTACATGGGGTTTGATTGAGGCAAGCACCTAAATGGCCTAATATTTTCCCTCTCTTTTAGTGTACATAGGTTATAGGTTTGAGGAGGATTAAAGAAATATTATAGAAAACTTGTCTATTGTTGCATCAAAAACCCTAAATATTGATAACTCATGAAAACTCACTTACGGATTTACCTGATAGTATTCTGACAATTATGTAACCAGAAATCATAAGCTCAAATCTATCATCAAAGGACCCTAAAGATAGAGAAAAAGTACCATACAAAGACCCATTCACCCTAGGCAGACCCAATCCTACTACAATACTTAAATTGAACTTCTAGTGATATGTACACAATCCTTTGTACTTCTCATGTGTGCCTATAGTTTACTATTTTAGTTTGTGGATTGTCAAGATCTTGTATTTTTTATATTAAAGCATATAGTTAAATTAGGTCAATCATAGAAAATCATTTGCAAATCATTCTAACTTTCAATAAGATGGAGATTCAGGTTTGATTGGATCACCTTCATGGTTGAAAGTCAATCTATTCACCTTGTTAGCCTCCATCTTAATGAAACAATAAAAAATACACAATCTCCCACATGCATCATCAAAAACTCTAGGTGTACATGCTAGACCTAGGGTACACCATTTTCTTTGTTTTATTTTGGCGAACCTGACCTATTACCATTATATACCTATTGATGATTTCATACTATATCTATGTTTTGCATTACATTGTTCTACATCTTACATTTAAGGTTTCACTTATGCATCATAAAAGATATAAAAACTAAAAAAAATTGCATATCATTGTGCATCATATATCACATTAGGATTCATTTCAGTCACTTAGATCAAATTTGCATAAAAAATTCCATTAATAATAGTTATTGGCATTGTCACACATTTGCATTTACATTGCAGAGTCTTCATTTGAGTAAATTATAGAATAATACTTAGTTGTAGACCTATTCGTACATAGAAGAAAAACCTTTAGAAAGTATAGTAAACATTCAACTTTTAAATTTTCAGAACCCCTATCAAGGACATAGATGCCCTAGGGTGCCTCTATCCTTATACACTTGGATTATCCAACTTTTTCACACTTATTTGTCTCTGTGTCTTCATTCTGTGTTTGCTTGCAATACTGTGTTTTGACATTCCTAATTGCATTCATTTATGCATCTTTCATTTAGTTCAAAAGAGTGATAAAAAGTGGAAAAAATACATTTTTTAGTTTTAGAATTGCATCAAAATCATCATTCTTAGATTTAGGCATTTGAAAACTAGTTAGTTTATGCATTTTACATTAGAAAAATGCATTCAAAATTATCATTTCTTGTTCACATATTATTACACATTTGTATTGGTATAAAGTAAGAAAATTTTAGAAAAATATTCACTATTCAAATAGTTTCCAAATAGATTTAGAAACCTTGAACACAGTCATACATAGTTAGCTTTTCAATTTCTAGAAAACTGACCTAGACGTTGTTTGGATCCCCTATCCTCTTGCTATTGATTGAACAAATTTTTGCACAAACTTATATTGTGTTATTCTCTATTTTCTTCTATTTTCTAATTCTTTTTTCTAGCTATTTTATTCTATTTTTTTGTTTGATTAGTATTAATATTGGGTACACTTAGTGTTTTGAAACTTGCATGAGTTTCACGACTTGGTGTCCTATTTCCAATATTTTAGTGATATATAGTTCTAGACTTATGGCATCCCACACTGTTATTACATTTGTTGTGGATCTTGAGTCTTCTAATTCTTTTATGTAAATTTTTGTAAATAGTCAACCCATTTTAGACTCTATCTTTGACATTTCCATACAAATGATAACCTTACTATCACACATTTTATAGATGTTGAGATTATGGTTTTGCATGTTCCTAAAGATAAACAAAAAAAGTTGGACAAGTACTTAGAAAAACTTAAATACTTTTGAATTGGAAAGAAAATGGTGTGTGGGGAGTGCCCACCTCTATTCTCTTTCGGCCACTCAACAATGTCCTAGGAATCCAAATTGGATTGACTATCAACCTCAAATGTGAGTCAATTCTCAACAAGGAAGACCTAGAAGGGGATTATTTTAGGCTCTGAAGGGTTCACCACCAAGCAAAAGTTTAGAAAAGACACTTTAACATTCAACTCACAAAACCTAGTAATGCAAGCTAAATGAAGGATGCAAATGATGAAATTAACCAAGAATAAGTTATGATGTGTGTACAAGTGGGAAGTCTAGAAATGTGATGAGGATTCTAAAAATGCAAATTTTTTGTCAAAATATGCTATGGAGGACTAAGACACCCTTACTATCTTATTAGTCTGGTTGGTATTTTTTGGGGAAATCTAGAAACTTCAGATGCCAGAATAGGATCTGAAAGAATCTCTACAAAATTCCAATTGGAGGAATAAGACACCCTTACTACCATCTTAGCCTCAATCTAAATTTTTGAAATCTCTGAATGTGGTCCTGAGGCTTGATTTCTACACTTCCTTCTTCTCTGACCTCATGTTCTGAAACTTTTGGATTTGGCATGTAGGTGAGTTTCCATGAAGATGACAACTTTGCAATGCAACTTTGAAAATTTGCAACTTTTCACTTCAAATGAACTTTAAGTCTTCAAACTAAATCTGTAATAACAAACACACAAAGGAGGAAAAACTTGTTGATGTTAGTAAATAGGGGTTTTCCTTGGTCATTTAACCCATTGTCGGTAATTAAACCTCAAAATAGAATGAAATGGAGGGAAATGATGAATGAAAAACATGCAATGTTACAACTCACCAAACCATTCCAATAAGGTGTTGCAAATATGCTTGAAATGGCTGCAATGGATGTGGTTCTTTACTCTTGCTTGAAGGATGTTGATCTTGAATGAAACACTTGCTTTAATCATAAACCCTACATCACAATTGTTAGCACAATAACAAACATGATGCAACATTATCCTTGATATGATGCTTAAATCTTGATGATGGCTCCAAGTGCTTGATGCCTTGCTCTTGAATGCTGAAATACTTGAATTATTGGATGCTTAGATTTCTTAGATATATCTCATGAATGCTTAGATATGAAAATGAGTGAATGAACCTTGTATTTATACTTATCTATGCTTAATATCCTAAAATTTCATCACAAAAAGCCAACATATGAATTCATTAACGAAAAGAGGCTAAATACCACCAAGATTTGAAATTAAATCTTGAAAATAAGCTAAGGGGGACTAAGATGCCCTAGGTGGCATTTTAGTCCTGAGGCATGAAACTCGAGGAACAGTCTCTAAAAAGAGTCTCATTTAAGGTTCCTTTGAAATCATGGTCCCTAGACCTTTGGGGGACAAAGACACCCTAGGTGGCATCTTAGTCCTAACCCAAAAATTAGGGACATTCAGCTAGAATCATTAAATTATCATTTATACTTTGAAGTTTTTCAGGATTAGCCAAAAAAAAATAGTTCGTTGGGCTTGTAAATGCAAAATAGGACCAATTAAGACATAAGTAGAGATTAAAAATGTAAGGAAGGCCCAAAAAGTGTGAAAATTCAAGGGTATGCATTTTCCTACACTACATTTAGACCCCACTTTAGTTAGAGGAGGAAATTTCTTCAAACTCACACTAAAGTAGCTAAACATGCAATCAAGAGGGGTTCAAATGTACGAATGCTAGTAAGATAGGATGAAAATAATCAAGAGGGTGGCCAAGCCCCTAGGATCAAGATCCTATGATAGGCCAACATAGGCACAAAGGAACACACATGTGGATGATATATGAAGCCATAACCAAATCACAAACATATACCATCAAAGATAGAAAAAGAAAGAGAAAAAGAAAAAGAGAAAAGAAAAATGCCACAGATCAAGCTTCGACTGGGTATCCAATGCATTGTGGACCAAGTCTAGGTTGTTTGACCAAAAAAGGTTTACAAGTGGAATGTGTTGTACACTATGCAAACAAAACACATGCTCACATGGGCTAGTAAAGCTAGTTTTTCACTAGGTGAGCCCTAGGTATCCATATCGAAGTCATACTCCCATGACTGTGATAAGGACAAAAAGAAAATGCACGCTCACAAGGGCTAGTGAAGCTAGTTGTTCACTAGGTGAGCCCTAGGGGACCATATCAAAGCCATACCTCCATGAATTTAATAAGGTATAAAGAGGAAATGCAATAGGAAAGAGAAATATTTGAAGGGATTTTACTTAATCATGTGAGGTCTCTTCTTAGGGGACATTATGCTTAATGTCTCCAAGAGAGGATAAATGCAAGATCTCATCCTGGGGAACATTGTACTTAATGTTTTAAAGAGAGGACAAGTGCAAGGTCTCATCTTAGGGAACATTGTACTTAATGTTTCCAAAGGAGGAGAAGTGAAAAAATATCATGCTTTCGGAGGAAATCAAGCCCAATGACACCACCAAGAAAGGAATGCATTATAGGAAGAAAGAAAATCACACAATGAAACTTGAGTGTCGATGTATGCCCCCACTTTAAAGTTGTTGCTAACATCATTGTTGTGAGTAATTGATTTAAATTAGAAGAAGACATGAGAGCTTACTTAGAAATCCCTATGCCAAGTCATATGTTTCCAGTAAGCTACATCATGAAAAGGGAAAGGGTTTCCCCTAAAATGCATAACTTAGTACATCACATGTGAGCCAACTTAAGGTATGTCATCCACATCTCAAGCTTTCTCTTATATAAACATAAAAGGTAGTCAACTAGCCAAAATAGGCAATGACAGGTGACACACGAGGACAAGGCTACCTAACCCTTTGCCCCCACTTAGTGCAAGACAAGGGTGAGCCTAATTGATTGATGAGATGAATGCTAGAGTGAAAATCATTATCAATTAGAGGAATTAGGTGCCCCCACATAAGTAAGAGCACCAAACTCCTTAAGATGTTGAGTTTTATTACTTAAAGCTTTACATTCATTAGTAGAATGACCATGAATTCTATGATATGCACATAATCAAGTCTTGTAATAAAAAAATTTATGTTCTTGGAGGGAGGGATATCAAATGATCTTGGAGGAGTCTCAACAAGATACTTTCTTGATCAATAGAAGATGTTCATTATTTTATGACAAAGATATCTCTTGCTTAGTATAAGTTTTCATACCCACACAAGACTCTTTAGAATGCAATATTTTGTTCTCTCCTTTACTGGAGGTTGTAAAATATATCAAATTCAAATTGTTAGTGTTTTACGTAATGACATTGATGTTAGGCAAGGATTTCTCTATTTCTTTCAAATGATAACAATCAAGACCACTAGTTTCTATCAATTTAGGATGCACTATTGTCAAAGTCTGCTTAGAGGAATCATTTGTAAGAGTGTTGATGTTAAGTGAAGGCTTGTTTATTTCTACCAAAGGAAAATAACCAAGACCACTAGTCTTTTCTTGTGTTTGAGGCACTATAGGGACATAGATACCTTGTTCTCTAGCACCACATCATTTTCCACTATAACCAAGTTGTTTCATCATTTCATAACCTTTTCCATAAAGTTTCTTCATCTCTTTTGGAATTTTTGGTTGTTGATAGTCAATTTCATCAAAGTTTGTTGTGTAATTTTCTTTTTCTTCTAAAGTCAATGGGGTAGATTGTTTTGAAGGGTTGTCCAAATTTTTGTTGACATTACCGCTTTTTCTTTTTTCTTTTTTAGAGTCTTTGTTTATGATCTTGTATTCTCCCATGAATGTTGGTTTGAAATTCAATGATCCCAAAGTATCTAGTGATATCATTGTGAATGGTTTATGACATCTATGTTTTTGTTGTTCTTCCATGGGTTCTATTTGTGTAGTTTGTGTCAATGTTTCCAAAGGGTTCTCTTTAACTTTCTCAATGTTCAAACAACTGTATAGATCAGGATTGACTTTGGTTGTATAAATTTTTTTGTTGTAGACATATTTCATGATATGATCAAGGGTAGAGGCCACAAATTTCATCTCATGAATCCATGGTCTGCCTAAAAGAATATTGCATGAAAGATCATCAGAAATAACATGGATTGGGGTTTGTAATGTAGCTTTTTCAACTTTAATAGGTAATGTGTTCACCCCAAGTGGTTGTTTTCCAACGTTATCAAAGACACTAATAAATAAAGAGGTGGGTTGGATTTTGGATTATCAATACCAAGCTTATCCAAAAGGTTTATACTATGTTGGGTGAAAATTATGTAATCAGCTTTTCGATAGATTACACAACTTGGACTTCAGCCACAACTGTGTGAGATGTAAATTTCTCCTCTCAAAAAGGGGAGGCGCCCTTCTTACTACTAATAGAAGCGATAGTAAAACAAACAAGTAATTACAAAATGTACACAAAACTTACGAAGTGGGGGGGTGTGTTACATTCATCCTTCTCTCTTTTTTCAGAGAAGATGTTTACAATGCTTCACTGTTGGAAGTTCACAATTCTTAATAACTTGAAACGAACAACTAGAAGTAATACCAATATCTCTATCTCGTCAAAGCAAAGCGTAGAGATAGCAGAAGTAATTAACAATAGACAAATAAAGTAAAAGGGAAAGCTCATGAAGGCACAAATTCATTCCGTAGCTTTTTCAATGTTGGATCTATGAAAATGTATCGTTTGTTACGTTAGAAGCACAAAGTCTTCTTAGACGTAGCAATTCCTCGAACAACATGAACAATTACAAGCGCAAAGTCTTGTAGATCATCCAACCAAAGTATCCAAGAGCATGAACGATTACAAGCACAAAGTCTTGTAGATCATTCAACAAAATATGCAAGAGCATGAATGATTACAAGCACAAAGTCTTGTAGATCATTCAATCGAATGATAAATATAAACACAAATGCAAATATAAATAATAAATGCAACACAAAGTTTACATAAACTATTTAGAGTCCTTCAAATTTCTCAAGCTAATCACCACCAAATAAGATCAACTCACAAAAGTATTGAATCCAATGCAAAGTTTGGTTTGCAATCCTCTTCGTTATTGATCAAAATCCATTCACAAAGCATGAACACAAAGTTTCACAAATTTGCTTCAAAAAGGGAAGCACTTCGTTGCAAAATACTAAAGGATGAATTTACAATGAAAATCCCTCACATTATATAGAAAGAGGGATGAAAAAAAATAGGAAACTAATTGAGGAAATTAAGGAAAGTTAGGTGAGCGATTTTAGGAGATCTCACCTAACTTTGACCAAAGTTAAAGTGTAATTTGTTTTCAAAATATTACATCTTCGATCTTGGTGTAATTACAATTTACAAAAAGACATTCAAAAATGGCAAGAAATATTTACAAGATGCATAAAGGGATGCACCGGAAATGTCTAACACTGGAGAATAGGGGGCTGCTTCATGTTTCTTTGCCTTGGGCGTGGAAGTCTTCAAATTTCCTCCTAGTCTCCTGCACGAACTTCTCATTTGGACCAATGGTGTAATCCACAATGGTGTGAATTCTTGTGATCGATCTCATGGCAGATGAGTGAACCTTCTTGCACCTGTCAAGATGCGTTTTCAAGTTATCCAATGTGAGCCTTGTATCACAAATGATGTTCAGTGAAGCTTCTGAGAAGTCTGAACTATTAATAAAATTCATGATGGCTTCCTTGAAGATCTGGGATATTTTTGTGGCCAGCAGGAAGATATGATTCTCCTCAAGGAGTTGACCAGGCAACTCTTTGATACCTTTTTCAAGAATAGCACGATGTCCTTCAACATCTTCCTGTACTTGGTGGAGATCTTCTGTAAGAGATTGAATTACTTGAATTCTGTGTTTCAATGATTCTCTTACCTCAACGAACTTTTCTTTGTCAGGAATTACCCCAACCTCCACCAATTTACTGAGCTTTACCTATTTCATTTCCGACCATGACAATAGGCATTTTTCCATGTCTTTGCACTCCTGGGAAAGTGCACTTTTTTCTTTATCAAGCTCTGTGGTGAGCTTGGCCAACAAGGTAGTTTTCTCGTCCACAGCCATTATAATTTGAGATCCGTGTTCAATGATCTTCTCAACAAAATCATACAACACTCTGCCTTTGGAGGCGAACTTCTCAGCTTTCTTGATAGCTGGGTCTTCAATACTTACTACTGTCAGCGATTGTGCATTACTTGGAGAACCTGCAAGTCTCTTTACAACAGTGGCATAATGCTCTGCCCTCTATTTGTACATATTGCGAGCTTGCTCTACTTTATCTAGCCTTCTAGTCAAGATATCCAAAGTGACTTGCGCATCGGCTTTTGCACCTTCATTAGTAACCTTGCCATGCTGGACCTTTGTCACCGTGTAGTCTTCCATATTGACATCACCTTCTTCACTTGGTGGTATGCCAATTTCTGCATACTTGTGGCCAAACTTATCAACATTCAGCCTTGAGTATACCTTTTCCTTTTTCTTCCCTTTACCTTTTGGAAGGACTATCTCTTCGAGGTTGAGCTCCTCTAGAGAAATCATTTGCTTTTTACGCTTCGACACTTGAGATATTAGCCAAGGAGGAAGAAAAGAAGTGTGAACTTCTGGATTCACTGTCAATTCAGTCACCATTGCTACTTTTGAAGTTATTGTCATGTCTGAAGTTACCATGGGTATCGTGACAATCGGAGAAGTGTCTGTCATCATCGCTCCTGTAGTTGACACATTGAGTTGATCATGCATTGACTCATTCATGAAACGATTGAATTCATTTTTAGAAGTGATATCATACGTTGCGAAGATAGGCTAGGAATGGATGATGGAGGGCATGACAGTATATCAACCGTATGGATGCTTGTCACTGAGGGAGTATCAAGCGAGGTTGATGCTGCAGGGATGGTGGATATCTCGGCTGTAGGAATGCATGTGGTAGGAATAGGTGATGAGGGAATAGGAGGTGGAGGATTTCTTGAATTTGGAGGGGTATGAGGAACATTGGAAGTCACAGGTGATGATGTTCTGGGAATTTCCTCAACTACATTCTCAGGAGGAGAAGTAGTTCTTTCTTGATCATGCCTGGGTTCCTGTTGATCACCCTCTTGTCTCTCTGATTCTAGTTCACCTTAAAAATCACCTTCAGATCCTTCTTCAGAATCTTCTTCAGACTCTTTCCCGCTTTCAAAAACCTCTTCTGCATTGGAGTCTGCTTCTGCTGAATCTTCATCTTCAGCGGATTGATCACTTGAAGTTTCTTCTTCATCGGAATCTACCTCCTCTAGAATATACTTTTTACCTTTAGAGCGAGATGGATTAGATTCCGTGATTTCTATCTCTGGGACGGACTGGGTATCTTTCTTGCCAACAGTGAACTTGATCCTAGGACCTCTTCGTGAAGAAGTGGGAATGGCCGCTGATTTATTTTTGTCGCGGAGTTCCTGCTGTTGGCGAGCTTCTGCTTCGGATTCCTCTCCTTCTGAGTCTGTTATGAAACTTTTCATTTCATAACCGTGTTTATGTAACCATTCTGCAGTGTTGGCTAGGATTGGCCTCAACCTCTCTCTTATGCTGGTAACTTCTTTCCTAGACCATTGAATTGTAGGAAATGGCCTTTTAGCAATTTCTTGCTCATCATAGACATCATTCATGATATCACTTGGATTTGCAAAATCCTCTGGTAGGTCAGCAATATCAAGATCTCTAATTTGTTGAACAGTCAACCTACAATAGTCCATTTTGCGAATGGCTTCTTCATCTCTGCAATCAGCCCAGATGTCCTCAAAATGGTACCTATGATGATGACCCTTTTGCAACTTTTTTCTGACATCTCGGTAATCGAAATCAAACCTATACCTATAGGTCTTGATTGTCATGATCTACATTTCAGCATAAATAGACTTATCCTTTTGTGCAGTTTGGATAGTATATCAGCCGGTAGTTAGTGGGAACTTGAATCCACGCTTGTGGTTGCTTCTTTGTTCTTTTTTCACTGACATCAACTGTCTGCATGTTTCCATGAGAACCCACTTATCCGAAGGATAATGTGGTAGCATGTAGGGACAACCAGTATAGCACCCTACTCTCAAGTAAGTAAACATTGGGAATTGAAGAAACAGGCATCCAACTTTACTTACCACCTTATAAGCCTCATCAGATACTCTTCTTCTTTCAAGAGCTGGATCAAAATTGAAAAGAAAAGGTGCAATGAAAGCATCTGTGACCCGTCTGAAGTGATGAAAGCTTTCCTTCAGCTCCAATTAATAGAAATATCTGTACACAGGTACCATCATCCGATTCCCTTTTGTAGATAGACCTAGGAATTGTCTCATTACAGCCGCCGCGTACACCAGGTAAGAAGTCATATAGAACTTCAATGTAGAAGGAGCATTGATCAACTGCTCATGTATTTCATCACTGATTTGTTTGCCCCAGTCAATATGCACCTTCTGTCTTCTTATGATCCTGATGTATTCATACATCCAATCATGAAAAGTGGATGATTCCGGCAAGCCCTTCACTCGGCTTAGAAATGTGATCATATCTTTGACATCATATTTGAAATCACTTCGTAGGAGTCCTTTCGGCCATCTTGAAACAGATGATCTAGGTTTCTTTAACCATTGAGTGTTTATCAAGTGTTTAGCTTTATTGGGATTAGCATCAAAGATCTCCTGTGCTTTTGGTATAGAAATATCGATGTATTTCTCCATATGAGGAACCTTGACAACAATGTCAAAGAAATCAGGGTCAAGTCTCAGAATCTCGTGCTCGGAAGAATCAATCACACTCCTACTTTCTCTGATGTAGTGAGACACCACCTAAAGAACAAACTTTGTATTGTGTGTAGCTGTAGGGAACATTGCCACCAAATGAAGGTTGTTGTGTATGATTTCTCTCATTGGATCAGGAAGAGGCTTCGTCTCTATTTGCTTTGCGAAATCAATCAAGTCCTAATGACCAACCTCCATGTCTTTTATCTCTTCCACCTTGGAGAGCACTACAGTCAGCGGATAGACACCTTGATATTTGTACTTCATTTTTCCTTTTTCTTTCGAAGAAGACAGAGGCTTGCCGGCAGTCATCAAAAACAACTAGAACTTTGATCACTCTGACTTGAAGATCTTTGAAAAGAGACTACAATTCGTTTAGCCAGAACAAACATTAATCGTTAGGAAACATGGGAATGCACGAAATGAGCAACGAGGATGGGAAAGCATTTAGTGGATGACGAGGCATGCAAAACGATGCACAAAAATGGAAGGAACAAGGCTCAGGAGTGCAATAGTAAAAAATGAAGCTCATCTAGAAAAGATTGTAGAAAATTGGAAAAAGTGTAAGGGCGCCAAAATTCAGTGCCCTTACATTTTGGAAATTTCACTTTTGATGCAAGGGCACTAAATTTTAGCGCCCTTACATTTCTTTAGAGTTAGAAAATATTCTGACATATTTATCATGTCATGGTGCTAAAATTTGGCGCTTCAGCATCTTAAGCACATTTTGGATAAAACAAATGTAGGGATGCCTGAAAATGGTGCTTGGAGTTGGTAAAGTTTTCATTTGTATGAAATTGAAAATTGAAGTTTGTTCCATAACCATCGTATTTTCAAAAGAACCATTCTTACAACACAAGAGAAACCCCAATGTTCGCATCAGAACATTATAGAAAGGGCGACAAGGAAGGAAGTTATCATCAAAAATGTTTGAAAGAAAAGCAAGATGGAGTGCGTTGAAAATAGAAGCTCACAATTCATTACATTGTGAAGAATAAACATGGATAGAGCATGCGAAGGAAATATGTGAATGGAGAGGAAAAAACGCGAAGAGAGAAAGAGGAAACAAAATCGTGTGGAAGAAAAAACGTAGGATAAAGAATGAGGGGAAGACAAAAAAGTGAATGGGGAAGAAGAAAACACATAGGATAAAACACATGCAAAGCTAAAACATAAACAAAAATGAATGGAGAAGAATAAAGAGGAAACGACTTACCCAAGACAAGACGTGAAGATTGCTAGAGAAGAATGCAAAATCCTCAAAAACGTTTTTGCAGTTTAAAGAAAACTCGCCCAGCATGAAGAGAGGAAAAAACATAAAACATAAACAATGAAAATGGTGAATTAACACTTTTAAATGAAAGAGAAAATAAAAAACCTAACTCAATTCGAGCAATAAATTTAGGCACGAAAAGTGGCATGATTGACGAAAAACGTGAAATTCATGAAGAAACGTGCCAGGGCCATAAAAAGTTTAAGTGGCGAGAAAAAGTGTAATGGCGCTAAAATTTAGCGCTATTACATTTTTTAGAAAATTCACTTCATGCAGGGGTGCTAAATTTTAGCGCCCTTGCACTTTTTTTACTTAGCCAAATTTTGGCTTCAGGGCAGGAGCGCACTTTTTCAGTGCCACTGCATTTTCTGCAACTTGCTAAGTACAAACAGTGAGACTTCGTGAAGGAGCTTGTTTCGAAGGTCTTCGCGAGACGAACATGGGGGAATGCTCGAATTGAATATTCAAGGCTTTGGAACGCATTTCAAGGTGGCTTGAAAACCACTTCGTTATGCATACTTGAACTTCACAAATCCTAGGAAACAGACAAGTTTCGTAGGGGGGTTATCTGTGGAACGAGCGCTGCTAGATTCCGCGATAACATACTACACACATTTAAGGTTGAGCCATTGTCCACAAGGGTTCATTTTATCCTTTTTCTATTGTATTGAGCTATGATCATGAAAATATCATATTGTTTTTACACTTCCAAAGGAAGGATCTCACTTTGGTGGAAAACAATGTTAGCATTTATTCCTTGAATCATCACTTCTATGTCATTTGGGTTTGCACTAAAAGGAACCACAACTTGTTGCAAAGCTGTTTGAAGCATAGTGTGATAATTAGGTGAATTTTAAATAAATTCCTAGAGGGATATCTTTGTAGGAGTATTCTTAAGTTGTTTAACAAGATCATACTCTTTTCCACTGTGTGAAGGAAAATGAGGGGCACTAGACAAGATAGGATTAGGCAATGGGAGGGATGTTGAACGTGTTTCTCTTGGTTGTGGATTTCTCCTAGTGTTGTATGTATGAGCAATGGTATTGTAACTCAGTTCTTGTGAAACATTGTTCTTAGGTGATTTGAGGATAAGGATAGGTTTTGTTTGAACTTGTGATTTTTTAGAGGGTGGATAAATGATAAGTTTAGGCTCGGGAGAGTAATCTAAGGGATGTCTAATGTGCATAACCTTAGAGGACTTTTCATGATGTCTTAGTGAAGGTAAGTCTAATGTCAATTCATCAGCTTCATCTAAGGAATTACTGTTGTCAATGTTCTCATTTTCTTCCACCATTATATCTTCTCTAGTCTAGGAGAGTTTTTAAGAGAACTACAAACCAAATGTTCTTGACATTCAAGGATTGGTTCTTCTAAAATGACTTCATCACAAGTTAGGGAATGATTAATGGAATTCTCTTGTTCAATAATGTTTTCTCTAGAGGGAGAGAGATAAATAGGATTCTTGTGACTCATAGCTTTGATCTTCTAACACTTCAATATATTCTTCACAACTATGAGAGATATCATGAGAAGGATAGATGTGATTGTCCTGATTGCCAGTGATTTCATTCTTGTTTTTTAGGTTCTCATTCTCTTGTGCAATAAATTCTACCCTAGTAGGAGAGATTTTAGGAGAGAGGAAAACAAAAGGTTCATCACTCTCTATTATTATGCCATGTAAAGTAACTTCATCACTAACAGGGGAAGCATCAAGAGAAGGACTACTATGATATTTGTGATTACAAATAGTCAAATAATTTTGTTCAAATAGGTCTTCCCAAATGTTAGGGACATTAGGAAGGAGAGAGATAAGGTTATCACTTTCAATCCACACATTTCCTCTCGAAAAATGTGATGTTCATTATCATTCACAATTGTATCCTCTTTTACTAAATCCGTCTTGCAATTAGGGGAGGTGTTGAGAGATGGGTTTGGGGTAAGAGAAGTGGTGGCATTGATCTCATCTTATTTCATCATACTATCTTTCCTAGGGGGAGGAGGAGAGAGACAATAAAGACTCTCATGATCCACAATGATTGTGTCTTCTTTCTCCAAGATACCTTTATCTCTAGTAGGAGATTCATTGGGAGAAGAAAAATTATATTTTTCATGATTTTTTATGCTTGTATCTTCTTGTATTATATCGTTCTCACCAATAGGAAATGTAATATTAAGGATTATATCAATTGTTTGTTCCTTTTTCTATAAGATGTTCTCATAACTATGAAAGATAGTAGAAGGCTAACTAACATGTTTCTTAATGACCTCATTGTTTTACTCTATATTGAACTCATAAGAGGGGATTTTGTACTTATGTAATCCATTTTTAAACATATCAAAGCCACATCTCTTGAAAGAAAACATGTATATCATTGAAAAGTAAACAAAGTGCAATTCTATAACCTCAAATGAAATGTTTAAATGTAATGTTTAGATTTGAAAGAAGCTAATTTGTTGATTATACTATGCAACAACCTAAAAGATGAAATGTTGTAAATGAAAATTTGGAATTGAGTAATACATGACATGAAACACTTTAAGCTATATTTAGTAAAATGCATGAAACAAAAAGTCAACCCACTAAAATAGATAACCAATGGCAACAAACAAAAGCACATAAAAGCAGTTTCAAATCCTAAAAATCTACAAAGTCAAATTCGACATGGACTAAGATGCTAGAAAGGGCATATTGGTCCTACTTGTGATATTTTGAAGTTCCAGAAAGTGAAATAGAAAGCAAACAACATAGATAGGATTCTGAGCCAAAAACCTTGAGAGGGACTAAGATGCTAGGAAGGGAATTTTTGTCCCAATAGAGGTTTTTGTCAAAAAATAGCAAATTATGAGTTGTTAATAGTATTCCCAGGTTCCCTACCTAGGGACCTGATGTTTAGAAACCAAAAACTACGTGAATGAATGCAAGAAAAAGTAACTAGTGACAAGCAATTGAATGTAATTTTTAAAATTTTGAATGCAATAACAATGTTCCTAAATGCAATTAGGATGAGAAACAATGCACTTTTTTAGTATTTTAATGAGATAAAATAATACAAGAAAGAAAAAATGCAACCTATATGCACTTTCACTAATGCAAATGTGAGAAACCCTAGATGCACTTTCACCAATGCAAGTATGAGAAACCATAGATGCAATTTTACTAACGCAAGATGCAATGCAAGAATGAATGCAATCAAGTTATAGGACTTTAATGGACTCCAAATAAGAAAATTAATGCTCTAAAATGTCAAGTTCACCAAATTGAACAAGAAAGAAAATAGTGTGGGGGGAGTGCCCAACTCCATTATCTTTTGACCACTCAACAATGTCCTAGGAATCCAAATTGGATTCACTATCAACCTCAAACGTGAGTTAATTCTCAACAAGGAAAACCTAGGAGGGGGTTCTTTTAAGCTTTGAAGGGTTCACCACCAAGCAAAATCTTGGAAAAGACACTTTAGCATTCAACTCACAAAGCCTAGTAATACAAGCTAGATGAAGGATGCAAATGATGAAATTAAGCAACAAGAAGTTATGATGTGTGTACCTAGGAAGTCTAGAAATATTATGAGGATTCTAGAAATGCAAAAAAGTTGTCAAAAATATGCTATGGTGGACTAAGATTCCCTTACTGTCATATTAGTCCTACAACTATTTTTTTGAGGAAATGTAGAATCTTCGAATGCCAGAACAAGATCCAAAAAAATCTCTGCAAAATTCCACTTGGAGGACTGAGACACCCTTACTACCATCTTAGTCCCGATCTAAATTTTTGAAATCTCTGAATGTGGTCTTGAGGCTTGATTTTTACACTTCCTTCTTCTCTGACATCAAGTTCTGAAACTTTTGGATCTAGCTTGTAGGTGATTTTTCGTAAAGATGACAACTTTGCAATGCAACTTTGAAAATTTTCACTTCAAATGATCTTCAAGCCTTCAACCTAAATCTACAATCACAAACACACAAGGGAGGAAAAACTTGTTGATTTTTAGTAAATGGGGGCTAGCCCTAGTCAAACCCCTTGTTGGTAATTAAACCTTGAAATAGAATGAAATGGAGGGAAATGATGAATGAACAACATGCAATGTTATAACTCACCAAACCCTTGCAATAAGGTGCTGCAAATATGCTTGAAATGGCTGAAATGGATGTGTTTCGTGACTTTTTCTTGAAGGATGTTGATCTTGAATGAAACACTTGGTTGAATCATAAACCCTACATCTCAATTATTAGCACAATAACAAACATGATGCAAAAATACCCTTGATATGATGCTTAAATCTTGATGATGGCTCCAAATGCTTGATGAATTGCTCTTGAATGTTGGAATACATGAATGCTTGGATGCTTAGATTTCTTAGATATATCTCATGAATGATTAGATATGAAAATGAGTGAATGAACCTTGTATTTATACATATCTATGCTTAATATCTCAAAATTACACCACAACAAGCCAACAAATGAATTCATTAATTAAAAGAGGCTAAATCCTACCAAGATTTGAAATTAATTCTCAAAAATAAGCTAAGGGGGAGTAAGATACCCTAGGTGGCATCTTAGTCCCAAGGCATGAAACTCGAGGCACAAACTCCAAAAAGGGGCCCATTTAAGGTGCCTTTGAAATCAAGCTCCCAAGACCTTTGGGAGACAAAGAAACTTTAGGTGGAATCTTAGTCCTAACCCAGAACTCAAGGAAACTTAGCCAAAATCATTAAATTATCATTTATCCTTTGAAGTTTGTCGAGATTAGCCAAAAAAAGAAATAGTTCATTGGGCTTGTGGATGCAAAATAGGACCAATTAAGACATAAATAGGGATAAACAAAGTAAGGAAGGCCCAAACAAGTGTGAAAATGCTAGGGTGTGCATTTTCCTACACTACAACTTTGTAAGTATTGAATACTTTGTTTGTAAAATGGTCCCTACAATAGATAACATGAGGAAGTTGATTAATGATGATCAAGGATTATAGGTTTTACGTAGCCTATACCATATAGTTGATAATAATGTACCTATAATGGTTAGTTGCAATCATTCTTAGGGACACACTCGAAGTCAAGGAGGAAATAAATTCTCCCTCCCTACAACAATAACTTTTATCGCTACATACATAAATCTAACTATTGCTTCAAAAATGCAACAAAGCATGGGCATAACTCCAATAGTAGGCCTTTCCACTAGGAATCCTTATGGTTTTTGATCTACAAATATGACACCTCAAGCTCCATCCCCGCTCATAAATTTTCAACATAGTATCCCACCAAGAACATATACACTTCAACCATATTCACCATATTCCAAAAACATGTCAACCATTGATTCCATCATCAACCAAATTTTTCAAAACATAACCTCACTTAAATAAAATATCTCAACCTTGGATCAAAACCAAAATGGAAAACCATCACAATATATAAAAAGGAGCCCATTTTCACTTGAAATATTGAAATAAAAAATGCCACAAAAACATAGAGATATCTCGATTTGACAAGTACAATGGTAAGGGAGATCCTAGCAATCATAAATTGACATATAGCCTTGTGTAGTGACTTAATTTTTCAAGATAAACTCCTAGCTAAAACCATTCCTAGATATTTGAAGGACATGGCTTTAGAATGGTCTTGTTCATCTCTAAATAATTCAATCAACTCATTAATTGAGCTTGCTGATGTGTTCCTCAATCATTTCCAAGTAAATATCGGTCCTAATATTAACATAACTGATAGATGCAAATAAAAGAAAAACAAATGTCATAGATTTAATAAGCTACTATTGGTTGCTTTATTCACAAACCAATCTTACTCTCCCTGATGTAGATTTCCAAAGAGTGTTCATTGAAAACTTGCAATCAGACATAAGGGAAAAAATCTTATTAAACAAAATTTTATCCTTCATACACTTTTGTATGACTCTTCATGACTATCAAAATTTGGTTAATCAGTATGAAGAGATATCTTCATCAACTCAAACTGATAAATCTAAATTCGTACCTCACAACAACTATCAACCATTCAAGAAGTAAAATTAAAATTTCATCAAGTTTCAAACACCTCAAACAACAGACTAAATTGGACCTCAAGTTGTTTCTAAAAGTTCAACTCCATACCATTTTAGACCAAAAGATACACAATTCAACCAATTCCCTAACACTTTCCATTTGATCATGTTAAATTTTTTGAGAAAGAACTTAATCCGATTGCCTCCTATTAGACCTATGGGAACAACCAAACCTTTACCTCCAAATTACAATCCAAATTTCTTTTTTCAATATCATCATGCAAGTGGACATGATACAGAATGATGCATGCATCTTAAACATCAAGTTCAAGACATCATTGATTCTAATCACATCTAGCTGGGTAGTGTTAATGATCAAGTGAATAAGTCTATTTCCCTTTCCTAACCAAAACTTGTATATTTTTACCAATCCAATGCCAAACCATTCATCCAACTTTGTGCAAGCTTGTGATGTTAAGAATGTTGAGATGAATATTGATAAGACTTATGATATGAGTGATGGTAGGAATAATGATGAGAATAACAATAATGATGATAAGTAAGTAGATAGCATGGCTACTTTAATATATTTTCATCCTCATAAGGGCCAAACCACTATGTTATATGACATTACTTTCACCAATAGTGATGCACTTAGACATGCACCTGATGGTCCTCTCTACATTGTCAGATGCATCTATGACAAACCTGTAAAAGGAATATTCATTGATTTAGTGTGTGTAGAGGATGTGATTGTTGAGGAATTCTTGTTTGTGCCAGAGCTTTATCAAGATTCTTATGAACAATCAAAAGAATGAATAAAAAATCATGATAGTTTTACTCACCCTATGATAGGTTTTATCACTCTTCCTCTAAAATTTGGACTGAAACAAGTAGATGTCTCATTCTCCACCATCCTAATTTCAAACCAATAAAATGTGAAGCTAGGTTACCCATGGCTATGCTCCAAGAATTTTGTCTTATCAATTATTCACAAGTGCATAAAGTTTCCATTTGAAAATGAGATATTTATAGTGCACCATAGTGGGTTTAATCCTTTGTCCTCTTGTGAAAACTTTTCATTAGATTTATTTTTTCCTCAACCCATGGAACATATAGAGCCTTGTGATGATTTCATTTTCTAGTCACAACAAAATTTTATTGAGAATCACATAACAAATTTATCTCTTAACAATATTCGTGATAATAATAGGTCCATGGTTATTCCTCCTCCCCCACCTATTAAAGATGAACCTATGCACCAAGTCAAGACCCTTCCAAGTAACCAAGTTAAGTATATTGTAGTTCTACTAACCATCTCTTATAAAAGACCAAGAGATAACTAAATGATTCCTTTTGTGCCACCAAAGATTAAAAAAAAAATATATAGACCTAAATAGATAGTGGTTTCACGCCACCTAATGGTTACTTTAGTTCCTCCCTTAAGGGAAGAAAAGAGACCAATGGTTGAGAAACCCACCTCTACCCCATCACAAATTGAGGATCATGTAAGAATAAATCAAAATTATAAAGAGAATATGTGTAGACATCATGCTATTGCTCATCAATTGGAAGAAAAGAATAAAAAATTATTATAATTCAACACTTATGCAAACAAATCATGAATAATTACAAATTTCACCACAAAAAGACATGGAACCAAAATGAGAAGTGAAATAAGAACACACAACTACCATTGTAATAAAACCTCCCATTGTGATTAATTTGGTTGACGAATATGAAATTTCTAAAATTGATGAAGTCCATAATGAGATTAATATTTTATTTTCAAAGAAAATGAATTTAGATGGGGGAAACCATGATGATCCTTCTAATGAGAGTAACCCACCACATGTTGAACCTAGAGATGCTCCTATTATGGCACTTTTTGTAGTCGCTTTAGCTAGTTGTCTACCTTCCGTATATGATGAGAAAGATTTGGATGCAAACAACCTGCTTTAGGTCATTTTGCATGTGTGGTATTACTCTATGTTTCTTTCTAAGTTATTTTTATTTCTTGCACGTGATGTGATTTACAATGTTGTGCTACTTAGCATGCCTTTGTGTTTGTGAGTTTTCTTTAGATGTACCTAGTTGCTCCATTGGTGCAAGAATATAAAGGAAACAAAATTGTATTACCATTATTCTATTTATGTCTTCATTCTTCTATATGTCATGATATACTTTGTGGGTATGTGCAGGATCATGATGGGCCAAAAAGTGGCGATATTATGGGTATGTGTAGGGCATGTGGTTGTTGACTTTCTTTTACCCAAAATTGATAAAATGAAAAGGGTTTTTAAAGGAGATTCTCAAATTTCCACCAATATAAATTATGATTTACTTTGAATTTAATAAATAATTATTGTTAATTTTCTATTTGAATTACGACTAAACTCCTGATTGATAGGTTGATTGAAAAACAACTATAGCTTTCAAACGGTATCACATTTTTTGAATCTGAAACATGCATCACATTCTATGCTTTGCATACTATAGGATTAAAAAATTAAATTCATGAAGTTTTGACCAAGTTAAGGTTGTCAAAATATGAGTTTTATATTTTTAAAAGTTGTAATAAAAATTCATAATTAATTATATACTTGGAAAAAAATTACACAAAAATATGCATCACATCTAGACATGAGTCCTCTACTTATATGTAAAATTTTATAAAAAAAATTATCATTTTATTGTGGTTAGGGTGGTCAGATAGACACCTACTTCTCATATTTTCCCTGAAATTTAAGTACTACTGCATTGAAATTTCAAATTGTCACCAAATAATTTTTTAAAAAAATAAACCTAGTAGTTTAGAAACTAAATTCACTTTTCTATAGATTCTATTCTTACATATTTTTGAAATAATATAGATAACTTATTCAAATTTTTACATCAAGTTGCTTAACTTTGATTTTTTTTATTTTTTTACCACTCAAGGGCTTGTTTTCTCGATGATGATCCTTCACATACCCTTGTCTTTTATTTTCATTTTAGGTATGATGCAAGTAATTGAGACATTAAGGCCTCTTCTATTTTGACCCTAAATTTTAGTTTTCTTCTCTCTATGTGTCATTCCTCCACTATCTTCATTTTTCCACAAGTATTGAACCTAATTGGGTCCCTAATTTCCTAAATTATGCATTCTATAGCCCATTTATACCACTTTTTGATAAATTACAAGCATTAAAAAAATGCATCCAATTGATATTTTTCCCCTGATGCTAAATGTCCTAGAGAATTGGGCTAGGACCCATTTTCCCAAGGGTGAATGGGTCCCCTATTCTGTCGAAGACCAAATTTTAGTATGTTGAAGTGGCCATCTTAACATTCAAAATCAAATTTTCAAATGTCACCTATTAGGATTTAACTCTTGATAAATTAGAGAAACACCTATAAATACCTATTTATTGCATCATTTAAATAGGAACAAGCTAGAGGTGAACATTAAGAAATACCCATTTATTGCATCAATTGAATAGGAACAAGCAATTACTATTAGAAAGAGCAAGTCAAGAGTAACATTTTATAGATTTATTGTAGAAATTAAAGATCATAATATTATGTTAATTTCTATGCGAGTATATGTGATTTCATGTTATCATTGTTTTGTGAAGTCTCACAATTTTGTAGGTTTCCAAAGAATTCAAGAAAATCAAGAAAGAAAGATCCAAGACCTTAAGGTGATGTTTATGACTTCAGTCCTTCAAGGAATCCATTGAAGGGTGGTGAGTTGCATCACTATTATTTCATTATTCCTTCCTATACATTATCATTTTATCATTGACATTGCCATGGTGGAAGTGGAAACACTTGCAATGGGTCTAAATCCTAAGAACTCATGGAAACTCGCTTACAAATTTACTTGATAGTATTTTGAAAATTCTACAACTAGAAATCAAAAGCTCGGATCTATTATCAAAGGATCCTGAAGATAGAGTGGAGGTGTCATACAAAGACCCATTCACCCTAGGGTGACCTAGTCTTTCTATAGTACTTAGATCCAACTTCTAGTGAGAGGTACACAACCCTTTGTACTTCTCAGAATTTCCTATAGTTTATTGTTTCAGTTTGTACATTATCGAGATCTTGCACTTTTCATTTTAAGAAATATAGTTTAATTAGGTCAATCATAGAAAATAATTTCCAAATCATTCATTAAGGCTCAAGAGGATGGAGATTTAGGTCTAATTGTATCACCTTCATGGTTGAAAGTCAACCTATTCACCTTGTTAGTCTCCATTTTAATGAAACAATAGATAATACAAACATCTCTCACACACATCATAAAATACCCTAGGTTTACATGCTAGACCTAGGTTTCATCATTTTCTTTATTCCACATATAACCCACAATTTTAAAATATAGAGACGCTATCAATTCAATGACTAACTAACACATACCATCACGTTTGGAATTCAACAATTTATGTACAAGGCCTTATTCCTTGGGAAAAATTGAAAACCATTTGAAATGTGGAAAATATTTTCTTTTATAGTTTAGGAATAAATTAGACGATTGAGTGTCAAACCCTAGTCTACTAAGGGTTAACACATGAAATAAAATCTGATTAGATCATAGAATATGATATTAATCATGCACATAACAATCTTAAGCACTAAATAAGAGTTATCCACATATAATTCATGGATAGACTAAAGGAAGGGCGGGGGCCCTAGCTCGGTTGGCTAAGTAATTCCGTTGCGGCTCTGCTGGTCACGAGTTCTAGTCTCCCCCCGTCTCGTGGTACCGGAGGGCGTGTCGTACCAGTGCCGCCGGTCACATTAAAAAGTTTACCAGGCGCACTGCAGTTTATAGGGGGTCGTGCTACCCAATTCTTGCAGTCTAAAAAAAATAAAAAATAAAATGGATAGACGAAAGGAACCTTCCCAAAATTGTGCATCATAGAAACCTATAGGGTGTAACATTATTTAATTATATCACTTAGTAACCTTGCTATCATGGAAAAAGAATTGAGAGTGATGGGAGAATTTGGAATCATTCTTTGTAGAGTATAACTTGATGCATTTACGATATTATTATGTTACCTTGGGTTTGAGAAATTATTGATGGACGATGTAAGAATTATTTATTCCCTCTTTAGGGCTCTACAAGTAGACATTGTGCCACTTTAAATATGGGTCATTAGTTTGTTGAAGATCAATTTTGATCATAGATATTTGAAGATGACTCAACCAAAAGAATGTATATTCTTTGTTACTTCAGCCTTTAGACATGTTTCACCATTTTTGGTATTCATAGAGGTAAAAGGAACTTGCAACACACTTCTATGAAGAACAATACTCACACAAAAATGAAAAGAATCCTTTTTTACTTCAAAAATAAAATATTTCACTCATTCATAGAAACAATTATTTTAGAATAAAATGGCCATGCATAGCATATAGCTAGAGCTACTTAAGAGGTTTACAACACACATGTAGTAATTAGATCAATATGTCACTATGAATAAGGGGCTAGTAATACATGATTAAAAGGGTTTTTCTAGAAAAATTAAGCTATCAAGAGTTAGAAAAGGTCACCAATTAAGGAGAATGTGAAATAAAAAAATCTTGTGAATTGATGGGATTAAGACCCATGCATGTCACCAATAAAAAGTAGTAAGGTAATTTTTCAAGCTCATGGTGGTAAAATAGTAACATGAATAGCTTTCGTGAAATGAAGAGACTATGAAAAGTGATGTGATGGGTCTTGTGGGACCTGGTAGTACACAAATTTTTAAGTGGCTCTTGAAAGTATATAAAGGAAATGAGCTCATCTGATGTTCTAAGAAATGGGAATGGTAAACAAAAAAGACATAGGCCTTAAAGATATAACTTAAAAGGCCAAGACACTGGTACAAATGGTCAATGAACAAATATAAGAAAAATGTAAGGGCTTGGACAAGAGTTAGGGTATCAATGAGGGTTTGGACTTTTTCCAAAGCCTAAATGAAAATTTTAAAATAAATGCTTGCAAAACATAAGGTTTTAGGATTTTCAAAGGATCAAGATATCTTAGAGGGAAGGCTTTAAATAAGCATCACCAGTGGCTCTAGATGGGGATGGTTCTTAGAAGAAACAACATGAGGATCCATGAATCTCTAGGAATAATATGTGCCAAGTTTATTGGGATCTATAACTACTCAATATGTGCTACATTGAAACCTATATTTTCAAACTTCATATGGTGACCTCAGTCCCCCAAAAAATTAATATCTAATAGTTACCTTTGTCAAACACTATTCTCTATTAACATCCCTTAGCCATAATTTAAAAAAATTATCACAATCTGCTTGAGAGATAACATTTCCATTAACATCATTCACCATGTCACTAAAATGACCACAAGTAAAGCTATTCATGTCAATATACACTTTAAGATCATGCATTAATAGAAATATTTCATTGTGTGAAATAAATTTATCACATTTGTCAAATTAATCATACTCATAATCAATGTGGCATCTCTCATTAGTGGGATTATTTTATACACAATCACTTTCTTAACAAACTAAATTGAAAAGTGAAAAAGATCATAATCTACTTAAAAAAAGTCATTATGATAATTCATCTCATTATTTATTTACATATCAATTCTAAAACTCTCATAAGCATTAGGCTTGATAAAAATACCCTTCCACACATATGGTATGCAATCATGTAATAAACAATAGATTTCACACACGGGTATTAACTTCAATTGAATTGCATGACATGAAAATTTATCTCCATGTAAGAAACATAACTTAGTAACATTATTATATGCCACAATTATTTTAAAACAAGATTTATCAACATCCATAATATCATTTTCCATATTCAAATCATGGGTTTTAGAAAAATATTAGCATCCCATGCATCAACAAAACTCTTCCTCGAGTTCAGAGACAAGGTAAAGATGATTCCTTAGATCATCATACAACTATATGTGAAATATTTCAAATGAAGGCTCAAATAATTTAGAACTTAATCTTGAGCCAAATGTCTCATAGTGACTATTTGTAATGTATTCACTACTGTAATGAGTATTATAGTCAACATGACTATCTAAATCATTTTTAATATTGACAAATGCAAATTTAGCATATTGGTAAAAAAAATTAATAGAGAAACCTTTAGATTCATTTTCATCATCATCCATGAGAAATTCTAAGCCATATCCTTGTAGTTCATCATAACACACTACTTGTTTGAGTTGAGGACTAAACACATGGTTTGAACAATATGCACATTAATGTCTTCTATAGATGAAGTAAAGTCTTCCATATCAACTTCATATAATAAATCATGAGTAGTATAATATAATTAGGCTCATAGATATCACACTGAGCATCACAAGAAATTTCATCATTACATAAATCATGCCTAGAATCTTCAAAATGAATGCCTAGACATTCACTTTCAAAAGAATAAATACAAAATTGTAATGGGATATCTATTGCACACTCATTATTTTCATTGGTTGATGTTGGTAGTTGTTTTCATTGATGTAAACACTATTGGTTTTCATTTATGTTAACACTAATTATTGTGGTGTTGTCATTGATGGTGATTGTTGGCACATGAGTAACATGTTTTTAGTCCTTGACATATTTAGTTTGGTCTAACATTGAAGAGAAGAGTTGAAGAAGTTCATGGTTGGATGGCATGCCTTATAAAAGAAGTATTATTGATGATATTCATATAATGAATTATTATTAACATTAGAGCAATTTTCATGATAATATATTAAGGGGAGGATTCGAAGCATGACTAATGTTGAAGAGATGATATACAATATATCTCATGCTCTCTCATGATGTTCTTGATAATGCATGTGTTTCTAAAAGGAATTTTTGGTCTTTGCAAGTTGCACAAATGTTTCTGGTTTAAAAAGTTGCATTAAAGTTTGTTCGTAAAATGCTCCACATTCATCCAATGTTGTATTTCTAGTATTTTGGTTTGGTATTCAATGTAATTGTTCTATGTAAATTGCACTCCTATCCTTTTAGGTCACCTATGTTGCCAAGGAGGTTCCTGTAAATTATGACTTGGTAGTGTGCTAGTTGTTTGGACTAGTCCAGGAAATGCTCTACATTTCTCTGTATTGGTGTCTTTACTCCTACAGATTTGTGAATTTGTTCACAACATCTATGCAATTTCTCTATTCCAATCTCATATGTTGAAATTTTCTCCAAGTTCTAAAAATGTTACACGATCCTGTTATGTATTTTGTGTTTCCTGAATTGATTTGTCTTTACCTTTTTGGTATGTAGTGGTTGTTGATGGCATGGAAATATGAAAGAAGTGTATGGAAGTGATGTATATTCAAGGAACATCCATATGTGATCCACACATTGCTAAATTGTCATTTTGGTACCACATTACATCTTGAGTTGGCCTTCTTGATATTTTGTGGATATCTGGCCAATAGGGCTTGTTCCTTTGCTTGTTCCATGTGCTTGGGGGGCTACGCCAACAATGGAAGATGTGTCATGATAGATTTTGGTCTTGACCTATCTTAATTAGGACAACATCAAGTAAATTCAATTGAAAGAGTGTTTATGGGCCAACTAGTTATGTTATTCATTCTCTCATCCACACATTTCCTTGATGTCAAATTAGGTTAATGTGTGCCTATGTGTGACTCATTTTGGATCACATTGAAAGAAGTGTTAAGATTTTTTTTGGTCCTCTATATCCCCAGGATAGGACTACATCCTGCTTTGGTGGAAAACCAATTGAATTCATTATTTATTCTCTTCTTGGTTGACCTAATTAAAGAATCAAAGTCTTATAGTGGATATAAATGGAAGATAATTTTCAATGCTTGACATGTAGGATGTAGTGTACAAGTGAAAAAGAGTGTTTGAGTGAGCTGTAATGAATGTCCAACAAAGATAGTGTTAAATATTGTAAAAGGAATTTTTTTTTTTAATGCCTCAATCTAAAGAAGGCCAATGGTGGAGCTGTTAAGTTTGGTGATGATAAGTCAACACAAATCCATGGAAAATGTGATATAAAAATTGATGGAAAGAATATAATTGAAGATGTCCTTTATGTCAAAGGCCTGAAACATAATCTCTTGAGTGTCGATCAAATGTTTAGCAAAGGATACAATCTCACTTTTCATGCTAATGGATGTGAGATTAGAAAGGAAGGTTTTGGAAGACTTGTTGCTAAAAGAACAAGGAAAAATGGTAATATATATCATCTAAAGGAAGATAATGGAATAATGTTCTTACTGGCTTCATTTGGATAATGTTGGTTGTGGTATAAAATAATGGGAAACATCAACTTTGAAAACATGGTGTCAAAAATTAGTTTCTCTCATAGAGTAAGAGATATGCCTAGGATAACCAAGCCTGCAAGCATATTGTGCAAAGAATGTTAGATAGGAAAGCATATAAAGAAAAATTTCAAAAGGAAGGAGTGCTTTGTTTCAATGCCATTAGAGCTAATTCACACTAATCTTTTCATATCTACAAGGATAAGGAGACAACAAGGTGAAAGGTTTTTTATGTTGCTTATAAATTATTACACTAGAATGAGGGGTTGCATTCTTGAAAGAGAAACGAAAAACCTTTGATAAGTTTAATATTTTTAAAGGAAAAGGAGAAAATGAAATGGATGTTAGGATCAAATGTTTAAGGTCAAATAGAGGAGGATAATTTACCTCATATGAATTTGAAAAGTTTTGTGAAGATCATGATATTAGCAGACATCTTTTTGATCTTAGAACCCCTCAACAAAATGGGGTAGTTGAAAGAAAAAAAAATATAATTGTGCAAGAAATGGCTAGGAAAATGATGAAAAATGTTGACCTACTAGATATGTATTGGAAGTAAGCAATACATACTATTGTATATTTTCATAATAGAGTGCAACTGAGGGTCAATAACAATAAGATCCTTTATGAGGCGTGGTATGGAAGACCTCCTATTGTTAGATATTTTAGAATATTTGGAAGAAGATGCTATATTAGAAGATATGAACGAGACCTTGGAAATTTTGATTCAAGGTGTGATGAAGGAATATTTCTCAAATTTTCAACCAAGAGAAAGGAATACATTTTTTACAACAAGAGATTATGAAATATGATTTAAAGTACAAATGTTAATGTTGATGAAGACTTCTGTTAGATCTCACATGAACTTGAGGTTTCTAAATATGATATACTTTCCTGGATTGAAGAAGAAGAAGAAGAAAGAGAAGAGAAAGAAGATGAGGAACTAGAACTACTGAAGACTCTCAAGACTCCAAAATATGTGCAAAAGAACCATTCTCGAGATCAAATAATTAGAGAAAAAAATGGTGTGCTAGGAAGAAGAAATTTTTCAAGAGAAAATGGGCAAGAAAATTTATGCCTATTGTCAAAATTGGAGCCCAAGAACTTTACTAATGCAAGCAAAGATTAAAATTGGATAAAGGAAATGGAGGATTAAGTGAATCAAATAGAGAAAAGTTAGACATGGGAACTAGTTCCTAGACCTATTGATAAGAATGTGATAGGAACAAAGTGGGTATTCCAAAACAAGTTGAAAGAAGATGGTGAGGTGGTAAGGAGCAAAGAAAGATTGGTTTGCAAGGGCTATTTACAAGTTGAAGGTATTGATTTTGAAGAAACCTTTGCTCTAGTAGCCAAACTGAAGGCAATAAGAATGTTTCTTGCTCTTGCTACTCATAAGAACTTCAAGGTATATCAAATGGATGTCAAGTTTTATTTCCTAAATGGTGATCTAGAAGAAGAGGTATAGATTGAGAAATTGGATGGCTTCCAGTTATCATAAGATCCATACATGGTTTGAAAACTTAAGAAATCTCTATATGGTATTAAGCAAGCTCACAAAGCTTGGTATGGAAAGATAGATAAGTATCTACCTCAATAAAAGTTCAAAAAGGGTAATGTAGGTAGTAATCTATACATTAAAGTTCATGAGGACAAGTTGTTTATTATAGTTGTGTATGTTGATGATATCATCTTTGGTGGAGATGATAATATGTGCAAAAAATTTGTAGAGGAAATGTAGAAATAATTTGAACATTTTTCAATGATTAGTGAGTAATCCTTCTTTATTGGTCTTCAGATTATTCAGCAAGATGGTGGTATTTTTTATTCTCAGGCCTAATAAATGTAAAGAAAATGCTAAACAAATTCAGAATGGAAGATTCCAAATCTATGGGTACTCCTATGGTGATTTTCAATCACCTAAGTAAATTAGATGAGTCTCTAGAGGTTGACTAGACTCTCTATAGGTCTATTATTGGAGGATTACTATACTTAACTACTTCCAAAACTAATATTAGGCATGCACTATGTTTAGTTTCCAAATTTTAAGCCTATCCTAAGCAATCTCATGAGAATGATATGGAAATAGTTTTTAGACACTCAAAGGGAACTTCGGCTTATAGGCTATGGTACAAAAAGGATCAAAATTTCTCTTTGGGTGCCTATACTAATGTTGATTGGGGAGGTTGTGTTGATGACGAGAGGAGCACAAGTTGAAGTACATTATTTTTTGGGAGATATAATGGTGTAATGGTTTATTAAAAAGAAGGATTCAATATTTTTTTCCACAACAAAAGAAGAATACATTGTTGCAACATCTTGTTACACTCAAGTGCTTTGGATAAGGAGACATTAAAAGATGTAAAGGTTGTGTATGAACAACCTATTCCTATATCGTGTGATAACACAAGTACTTTCAACATTTCTAAGAATTCAGTAATGCATTCAAGAACTAAATAGATCTCAATCTAGTACCATTTTATGAGAGAGAAAGTTGCAGAACATGAATTCAGAATGGAGTATGTGCCTACAAAGGATTAGATTGCACATATCTTTACAAAGGCTCTTTAAAAGCATAGCTTTTAATACATAAGGTAGAAACTAGGGTTCATTGCCCCTCCTTGTTCTAACTAGATGCATAGTTGGTGCATCTTTCTAGGGGAGAAAATCATGTCATATCCTTTCTCCTAGATTGATGGGTGTTATCCTTTAGGGGGAGCTAGTAAGGGGGGGTTTTGAACAAATTGTACAGCTATTATATATTTGTGAGAAAATAAGTGATACTAGTCAAAAGGAGAGCATGTGTTATAGATTCAATAGAAGATCATTTTTCCCTTTTATCCTAAAGATAGAAAAGGTTATGTTGGCTTGTGTAGAAGTGTTTGGCCCTTTGTCCTTGATGTCAAAGGGGAAGAGTGAGTAGTTTTTTTCCATCAATTCTAAAGGGGATAATTTTTCCAATTATTTTAGTTGATGTCAACACTAGTGGTTGTGTTGTCATTAATGTCAACATTGGTGGTTTTCATTAATGGTGATTTTTGGTACATGAGCAATATATTGTTAGTCCTTGGCATATTTAGTTTAAGCTAACATTGAAGAGAAAAGTTGAAGAAGTTCATGGTTGGATGTCATACCTTATCAAAGAAGAGAAAGAGTTGAAGAAGTTCATAGTTTTATGGCATGCCTTATCAAATAAGAGAAAGAGTTGAAGAATTTCATGGTTGGATGGCATGCCTTATCAAGGAAGTATTATTGCTAATGTTCATATAATGCATTATTACTAACAACAAAGTTGATTTCTGGATAATATATTAAGACCAGGATTAGAAGCATGACTAATGTTGGAGAGATGATATACAGTCAGTATCATTGGGTATGTGCAGGATCATGATGGGCTAAAAAGTGGCGATATGATGGGTATGTGTAGGGTATGTGGCTGACGAATTTTTTTTACCCAAAATTGATGAAACAAAAAGGGGTTTTAAAGGAGATTCTCAGCTTTCCACAAATATAATTTATCCTTTACTTTGAATTTAATAAATAAGTATTATTCATTTTCTATTTGAATTGCAACTAAAGTCTTGATTGATAGGCTGATTGAAAAACATCTATAGCTTTCAAATGATATCATATTTTTTGAATCCGAAACATTAATCACATTCTATGCTTCACATACTATAGGATTTAAAAAAAATTGAATTTCATGAGTTTTGACCAAGTTAAGGTGGTTAGACATACAAGTTTTTCATATTTTTAAAAAAATTTAATAAAAAAATCATAATTAATTATTTACTTGGAAAAAAATTACAAAAAAATATGCATCACATCGAGACATGATTCCTCTACTTATATCTAAAATATTATCATTTTATTGTGGTTAGGGTGGTCAGATAGTCACCTACTTATTTTTTCCTTGAAATTAAGTACTACTACATTGAAATTTTAAATTTTCACCAAATAGGATTTTTTTAAAATAAAAATAAACCTAGTACTTTAGAAACTACATTCAATTTGCTACAAATTTTATTCTTACATTTTTTGAAATAATATAGATAACTTGTTCAAATTTATACGTCAAGTTGCCTAACTCTGATTTTTCTAAATTTTCATCACCACTTAAGAGCATGTTTTTTCCATGATGATTATGCAAATACCCCATTCTCTCTCTTGATGTTCTTGGAAATATATGTGTTGCTAAAATGATGTTCTGGTCTCCACAAGTTATACAATTTTTTCTAGTTCAAAAAGATGCATTGAAGTCTATCTAGGATAATGCTCCACATTCCTTTGTTGTTCCAATTTTGGTCTTCTAGTTTGGAATTCAATGTTAGTGCTGTGTATGTTACACTCCTATTCTCTCATGTCACCTATGTTTCCAAGGAGGTTCCTGTGAATTGTAATAGGTTGGCAATGTGATAGTTGTCTCGACTAGTCTAGGAAATGCTTTACATTTCTCCACATTGATGTCTTTGCTCCCATAGCTTGGGGAATGTGTTCAAAATATCTATGCAATGTCTCAGTTTGAATCTCATGTTCCATAAGTTTTTCTTCAAATGCTACATCATCTGGTTATGTATTCTATGTTTCCTAAACTGACTTTTCTATACCTTTTTGGTCTACAATGTCTATTTATCTAGCATGAAAATATGAAATAAGTGTATGGAAGTGATGTTGAATGTTCAAGGAACATGCGTATATGATATGAATGTTGCTAATTGTCTCCTTTGGTGATATATTACATCTTGACTTGACCTTCTTGATCTTTTGGATAGATATCTAGTTGACAAGGCTTGTTCCTTTGCTTGGTTTGTGTGCTTGGGGGGTTGCGCCAACAATGGAATATGTGTCATGATAGATTTGGGTCCTGAACTATCCTATTTAGGACTACACCAAGTGAATTCAATTGAAATATTTTTTTATGGGTTGAATGGCTATGTGATTAATTATCTCATCCATACGTTTCCTTGATTCTAGCATAGGTTGATATGTGCCTACGTGTAAATAATTTTAGATCACATTTAAAGAAGTGTTATGATTCTTTTTTATCCTCTCTATCCTTGGGATAGGACCACATCATGCTTGGGTGGCCAACTAGTTCAATTTATTTTTTATTCTCTTCTTGGAAAACCTAATTGAAGAATCAAAGTGTTGCAATGGATATAAATGAAAGATAATTTCAAATGTAACATGTAGGATGTAGTATATAAGTGAGAAAGAGTGTGTGAGTGAGTTGTATTGAATATCTAGTAGAGAGAGTTCTAAAGATTGTGAAAGGAAATAAAAATTATGCTTGAACACCTTAATCAATAGAGAGTTGTGTTGGAAATCTTTGTAATTTTCTTATATATATTTTTTATCCTACTCTGAGATAGTGAGTCTCACTAGGTCCTCTCTATCTTGGTCCTAGAGTTGGTTGGTACTTTAGTGTTGCATGTCCTCCTTGTATCCATCTCTAATGAAGTGCCTTCTTGCAAGTCTTTTGGTAGTGATCCTTATATTGTGAGTTAAATCTCACCATGGTTTTTCCCTCATTAGATTTTCCACATAAATATGGTGTCTCTTTGTGCATGTGTGTGTTCTATATCTTTTTCTCTTTTTTGTTGATTTGATTACCATTATATCTTTTATTGGTAAAGTTTTTTGAAGGTGTTAAAGATTCAAATTTCCATATTCTTCTCTGTTACTGCTCTTCTTAAAGTTTTATTCTTCTTTGGTAAAGAAGTTTGAGTTGTGCTAAAAGTTTCATGTTCAAAAAGGGGTTAAGTTCTTTATAGACTAATTCACCCCCCTCTCTTAACCTTTGGAAGTTTTCAACAGTTGAGACATCACAAGGCATGACTTCATGTATTTCTTTTACTTCTTCACATATTTTATTTGGATTGTGATGGGTATAATACTCACATAAATATACTTTTTTTGTGAGATGATCTTAAATATTATCTTCATTTATACAAGATGCATCTTCATTTTCATATACTCTCTTCATCCACACAAATCATGTCCTTATTTTTCTCACACCTAGCAATGAGATAAATGTTAAATCAAGATTTTGAGATATCACACTTATTGCCTAGTAACATTTGACTCTTCAAATAATATCTATCCAATAATATACTTGATCAAGATTATGAGGCTTTAATAGTTTAGGCAAGGAACTCAAACTTGGCCCAAAAGCTTCACAAAACAAATCAATGTATATTAATTTTTTAGGTGTGCAATATTTTGGGATTGATAAAAAAATTTCTAAGAACCTTCCAAACAAGTTATATGGTGATTCTTTATTATGTATCTTTATGTCAAATAATGTATGAACAAGAAACATAGATTGAATACTATCCAAATTCTACTCATAATTTGTCTGGAGTTTCCCATGATTTCTAGGATTAAATTATAAAATAAGACAATAGATTTATTATTACCTTGACAATCATTTTTATTCTCCAATCCATATATTTCATTTCCAAGAAGTATGCTTGGGGGTGATTGCAGGATCAAAAAGTGGCGATATGACAAAAAAATGGTTGATGACTTTTTTATTTGAATTTGATGAAATGAAAAGGATTTATTCAGAAAATTGTCAAATTTCTAAAAATATAAGATATGCTTTATCTGGAATTGAATAGATAATTATTATTTATTTTCTACATGCATTCTGACTAAGTCCCTAATTGATAGGCTAATTGAAAAACATCTATAATTCTTAAATTATTTAACATTTTTTGAATCCAAAAGATGTGACACATTATGTGCTTCCCATAATATAGGATAAACAAAGGAAAAATTGAATTTCATAATTTTTTGACCAAGTTATAGTGGTTAGACAAACAAGTTTTAATATTTAAAAAATAATAATAAAAAAATTACAACTAATTATTTACTTGCAAAAAAATGACAAAAAATGCAACACATCTGGGCATGTTTCCACTACTTATATTGAAAGTTTCAAAGAAATGCATTTTTTTTTCTTGTACTTAGGTTAGTAAAAAATACACATTTTTATTTTTTCCTAAAAAATTAGTACTACTGCATTGAAATTTCAAATTTTCACCAAATAGAATTACTTTTATCCAAAAAAGGACTAGTATCTTAGAAACTACATTCAATTTTCTATAAAAAAATTTCTTACATATTTTTCAAATTATGTTAATAACCTATTCAAATTTTTATGTCAAGTTGCCTAACTCTATTTTTTTGAATTTTTTTGCCTTTTAAGGGCCTAGTTTGGACCCCCATGATCCTACACTGACCCTTGGATGAAAAGTACTTGTAGCCACACATCCATTTGGCATTGAATATTTTATATTATTTTTAATATTAATAATTATAGAATATGCTTGATATAGTGTTGTAAGCTCTTTATTTCACAACAAATAACCCATTTTTTATGAAATGCACTAAGGTAAAACACTAGAAACATTGCATTAGTCAATCTAATGCTTTCTATAATATCTTTGATTGCCTTTGAAAATCTCATATTGAAGGTTGGAACCAACTCATCCACCTCTTCCTGAATGTCCATGAATTTTCAAATTACTGAACTCATATTAAATTTTTCACCAAATTGTTCAATAAACATTTAAATGAATTATTTCCAAGATGAAATAGAATAGGGTGAAAAGTCTAGAAACTAATATTTGGCATCTTACCTTAGAGATTGAACAAAGAGTTTCATGACAACATCCTAAACATCTACATTGAAATATCCCATTAGATCCAAAAATTCTTGTAAGTGTTTACACAGTGATTTATAACTTTTTCCATTGAAATTTGGAAAATGTTTCCTAACCTCATTAGGAACAAGGTTTGGGAAAATATGGATGCCACTAAATTCAATTCTCTATACCATTCCAAAAAGAAGGGCCTTATCTAAATACATGATTACTGCTCTATCATGATATTATAGCTTGTAGAGAGAGGACCAAAATGGTAATACATATTTGAAAATGAAGATGTGTCCCTATTGAGGGGGATGTTACTCACTCACAACATAACAAGCTATAAGATTATTTCCCCTCTTTAAAAGTAGTATAAACTACTCCAAGGTTCCTTTCTCATCAAGGCTTGATAGTGTGGATGGAATAGAGGTGGGAACAATGTGATTACACATGGGATTTGGATTTTTCAAAAAAGTTGTAAATTTAAATAAAATTGCAATATAAAAATTTCATTGAGTAGACTCATATCACATTAAAACATAAGAATATTTAAAACGTTTTAGTGCTCTTTCATACTATTTTCATAACCATGTTTTAGAATAAAAGGAAAAAGAGAATAGGATAAAAAGAGATATTTTGAAAGAAACCTATAGAAATTATTGAAATGAATCTAACTCTATTTGGACAACAAGACAAAGTATTATATTAATCACACCTACAAGTTTAAATAATATATTTCAAAAAACCATTAACACAGATAACATTCACACATCTAATATAAATGGAGTGAAATATTCAAATGAAACTCAAACACATAAGATTTTTGAATTTCATTTAACTAAAACAACGTCAATCATGCAAAAATATAGGAAAAAATGCTACTTAGGAAAAAATTAACTCAGGTCTCATTAATTTACTAATTATGATTAAAATAAATTGATTATACCATCACCATGGTGTTGAATCCTAATGTATGCAATATGAGCATAATCCTCAAATAAATAAATCAAATCTTTTTGCACAAAAGTCAGTAGGTAAACTCCACACCAAGATTGTATTATTGGTAGTTGTTGTAATTACATAAGAATTCAAACCTTTATAAATGATCCAAAATCAAAAATTTATAGAAAAGAAAGTTCCTAAAATTATGGATCTGATAGAAAATCTAACTACAAGTACCTCCAATGATTGAGTTTTAAACTAAAAGAAAACTAAAATTCTAAACAATATCACAACTAGGTGTCCCAATTGGAGTTGATTTTCTTGCTAAATTCGAGAAGCATGAAAATAACAACTAAAAGTAAACTAAAGAAAGTGGGAGTCTTCAAAATTCACAATGCCACTAAACTCAAGTGCATGATATATGCTTTTATTTCTCTAGCAGTTATTTTGCACATCCTTGGACATATTTGAGTTAGGTGGAACTAGGAGAACATGTCATGCATAGCATTGGCAGCATCACTTATCACAAAACATGGGAAGATATCAACAACGATCTCCACCAATCTCCCATTATCTAGAAAAGTGATCGAACTAGGTTGGCATAATTTGATTCACCCTTTCCATTGGGTGGTATCATTTAAACTATTACTTAATTTCCTTAGAATCCCTTGGAGGCATATCCATTGCAAAAACCAGTACCAAGAATTATCATTTTCTTACACCAAGAAGAGAAAACTTGTAAGATAAATCATGTTAGGCCAACCATTCTTATCTCAAAGTTATAATTTTTTCAAGCCAAAATTATACATCTTTGTGGATCAGCCTTTGGGCCTCCCGCTTACACTTTACCATCGATATATACACTTAAGCTTTCATCCTTTTACTATAAAATACCTCACACATTAAGGATTGGGAATCCCTAAAATGTATGAATTGAATTTACATTGCTAAGTTTCAAAGTGTCTTGGGTATCAGATATTGGAGATATCCTTTACCTTTTGTTCATTCATTAAGTCTCTTAAGGATACACTTCATCTTTCAAATGGGTATCAAGGATTGAAGATCCCCTTTACCCTTTAACTTCTTAGAAATGGTATTGTTTAATGAGTATCTCTTATCTATAAAGCCAAAAAGGACTTTGGGGGTCAGAGTTTGACTTTTTTATTTACTCCATGCCACCCTTTTACAACTATTAATCATCCTCACATTATATTTTCAACCTTCGATTTTGAATATAGAAGTTGCTTATATTATTTTTAATCACTAAAAGAAAATCATTCTTAGACATTGGGAGTTAGGGATAAACCTTACCCTTTGCACCTCTATATGCAAGAGGTAGGATATATCGACAATATTGGATGTCTAAAAGGTTATGCAAAGGAAGACATTTTGGCTAAATTTTCATTGGTATAATTGAGTTTTGATGTACCCTTTACTCATTAGTGAACTCTTCCAATGGGTACTTGTTTTTGATCGGGTATGAGAGATCAGAGATCCCCTTTACCCCTTTCCTTGTCATTATTGACATAATGTAAAGGGTACTCCCAACTCATGAAGTCTGAAAGGACATCAGAGATTGGGCTACAAGGTTTCATCCTTCCACTTCCATGTTTCACTTAGGTATCACTTATTACAAAACCCTAACCCCAATCCACATTTCATTTGTCTAAGTTGATTCGGGTATGTGTAGGATCATCATGGAAAAACAGGTCCTTAAGTGGAGAAAAATTCAAAAAAATCAGAGTTAGGCAACTTGATATAAAAATTTGAATAACTTATCTATATTATTTCAAAAATATGTAAGAATAGAATTTGTACCAAATTGAATGTAGTTTCTAAACTACTAGGTTTATTTAAAAAAAAAAATCTATTTGGTGAAAATTTGAAATTTCAATGTAGTAGTACATAAATTTTAGGGAAAAAATAAGGTGTCTGTCTGACAACCCTAACCACAATAAAATGATAATATTTTTTTGTAAGATTTGAGAGATAAGTAGAGGACTCATATTTTGATGTGATGCATATTTTTTTGTAATTTTTTTCCAAGTAAATAATTACTTATGAATTTTTTATTACAACTTTTAAAAAATATAAAAAACTCATATTTATGACAACCTTAACTTGGTCAAAACTTCATGAAATTCTTTTTTTTTTATCCTATAGTATGCAAAGCATAGAATGTGATGCATATTTCAGATTCAAAAAATGTGATACCGTTTGAAAGTTATAGTTGTTTTTCAATCAACGTATCAATTAGGACTTTAGTTGTAATTCAAATAGAAAATGAACAATAATTATTTATTAAATTCAAAGTAAAGCATAATTTATATTGGTGGAAATTTGAGAATCTCCTTTAAAAAGCTTTTTCATTTCATCAATTTTGGGTAAAAAAAAGTCATCAGCCACATACCCATCATATTGCCACTTTTTGGCCCATCATGATCCTACACATACCCACTCGCTTTGAAAGGTTTTCAATGAAGGATTTCATGGAAACTTTACTGTGATGAAAATAATCCTTCGTGATGGCAGATATCAAAGGTTAGGGGTTTGTCATACCTTCTACCTTTATAAGGAAACAAACAAATGGGATCCCCGACATCCAATATCTGAAACAATAAAATGAAGACTAGGATTTTAGCTAAGTGAAATATTACGCACAAAATTGAGGATCAGTGGTTGGTGATCCTCAATATCCTTTGCACCTCTATAAGCAAGAGGCAAGGAGGATCTCCCTTACCCCTTCCACCTCTATAAAAAATTCATTAAAAAATATCCCAAAAGGATAAAATATAAAGTTGTTTAAGATTTCCTCCAAGGCATGATTAGGGCTTGCGATCAGAGATACCTCCTACCTTATGCAAACAAATTTGGGTAATGAGTGGTGTAGGAGCACCTTGTTCACTAAATGCCTTCAATAGGAAAATTTGCAAAATTGAACTTTCAAATGTAAAAAAAGTGGAAAGGTCATGTGAAGGTAATTTTCAATGTAATTGATTCATCAATAGGTCTCTAAGTGGTCAAAATAATAGAAAATGTAAAACTTACAAAATTTGCAAAGTTGTCAATTATGTAAAAATGCAAAAAAGCATAAAAAGCAAAGAATATGAAGATTCAAGTGGGAAAATAGAAGTTTTATTCAATTAGGGAAGATGAAAAGCATTAAAAAAGGCATTTTACATTGTTTTCAAGTAGAGAGGGGAAGTTTGAATAAGAATAAAATCATTTAGAAACCCTTGTGCATGCTTAAAACTTTGCATTTTTTGTATTTTAGACTAGTAAAATGTTGTTGTAGGTTGTTGTACGGCCTTGTATGATAATATTCTGTTGGGTCAGTCATTGGATTTGATGGTGGCATAAATTTATAGCATTTTGGTTTCCATTTCATTCAATTTCATTAATTTTTGCTCTAGTTATTACAAATTTACTCTAGGCAATTAAGTTCAGATTTTAAGAGGGCAACAGGCAATTAAAATTCAAGATCTCTTAATTTCTCCAATGAAATCTCATAAAAAATGGTGTGAAGTTCTGTGAGGACATGTTCTTCAATATTCTCCAAGTTTCAAGGTAAAAAATTATGTTCTTATGCCTTCTTGAGAAAGCCCTAGGCTGTCCCAGGGTGTTTTTAGTGAATCAGTGTATGAAAATGGTGGTTTGAAGTAGTGTTTTGTTGAAATCTTGATGTTCTAAGTTTGGTGAAGGTTTGAGAAGCCTAAAAAGACATAATATAACATTTTTAAAGAGGTGGAAGGTTTATTTGAGGTTTGCAACATTCATTTTCAATAAACCCTCACCCTTTTTGCATTGTAAAGCCTATAATTAAGGGTTTTTGGATTCAACGCTTATTTGAGTTTTTCATCCCATAAAAATGGATGAATATTAAGTTTTGAGACCTATTAAAGGAATTTTTAAAGCTTTTTGGTGTTTAAGTGGTGATTTAAGATTACTTCATTTGTAAATTTGGCCTAATTAATAGGTTTCTTCAGTGGATAGTCTATTGGTTTGCATATATTTTCCTTGAAAAAAGTGTTTTTGCTTTTGTGATATGTTAAATTTGAGAAAAATAGGTCCCTAGAATAGTGAATGGCTTATGGAGATTCTATAAGGTTTTCTTGTTATACCCATTTTTGTAATGTTGTTGTGCTACTAGGAGATTGATGTTTGAACGCATGAAACTAGGATTTTGATGGAACAATGATATGAAGGTTTGAGTTTGTCTTGAAGCTATAAATTTAATGATGTTAAAGGTGTCTTGGAAGTTTGGAAAAGTATCTAAAATCAGAATGGATGATTGTAGTCATTTGTCTTATGCAACACTAGTTCTATTGAAGTGTAAAAAGTGTTTGCTAAATGAATTGATGGGTATTGAGTTTTTTGATCAGATTGTTGCCTTATTATATTCAATGTAATGTGGAAGAAAGTGCATTGTGGTTAGTTGAGATTCTAGAATCAAGATTTGGTATTATGATGTCCTTGTGCCTTGATTTTCTTGTAGAAGGGTTGGTGCGAGTAGGGTGACTTGCATGAATAGAAGAAATTAGAGTTCCTAAAAGTATTTTATTTTGAAACAGTTAAAAGAATGTTGGTTGAGATGTTTTTTGAGTCTGAGAAAGGTTAAGAGACAAGTTTGATGAATTGATGTTTTGTAGTAAAGAAGTGAAAATGATGAGTTTTGTTCAAAAGATAATGGAAATTTGGAGACTTGCTTAATTTGATCTTCTCCATTTGAGTTTGGGTCAAAAGTACCCTTGGTGATTGATGCTTTGGTAGATTCTCTTGCATTAGGGAGTAAGAGGGAACAACAAATCCCAAAATTCGATAGTTATCAAAACTCAAATCATTGAAACGACCAAATGAAAATCATAGGGAAACCCAAGGTCCGACACTTGACAATGATATCATAAACACCATCACTCAATGTGCAAATGAGACACATGATCTAATAGATAAAAATAGCCGAGAAAAATAGAAAGAGAAAATAAATAAAATGTGGAAAGATGAAAAGAAAAGAAAATAACAAAGGAATACCAAAACTAGATCGAGAACCAAGAAGAAAAAACATGACAACAAATACCAAAACTAAAAAGAACACCAAAATGAAACCAAGCCAAAAACCAACAAACCCAAAATCCTAAATACATAGCCATATCGAGCAAGCCAATTAAGTAAAGAATTTTACAAGTTAAAGGGTCATAAATTAATGGCCTAGATAATATTAGTCGCACCTAGGAGGAATAAAGAGAAAGAAGAATGAGCCAAGCCATGAGAATGCAACACATGAGAACACAAGAAAGCAAGAAACAAGAAAAACACATCAAGACCAAAAACTAGTTGGGAAACCAACACATGCACCCCTTCACATGAAAACGTAGGAAAATATTCCTCAATAAAAATGATGAAGAGTTGTAGAGCTCTCATGAAATAAAGTGTGTTGGTCTGATCTAATGAAAACAAAAAGGAATGAAGTTTTAGTCAATAGCCCTTCAATCAACTTCATTAATGGAACAAAAGTACATGTTAGTAACATTAACTCTTGATGGTGCTTATCTTTTAATTCAACTATACACTCTTTTAGGTTTACAAGATTGATTTGGCATGCATGTCAAATGAAAAACAAAGCAATTAAAAGACAAGAAACAAAGAAAAGAAGAAAAAATAAAAGGGGGGAAAAAGCACAACACTCCAAAGCCAAAAAAAAGGAGGGGTCCCCACTTTTCAAAAGAGCAATGAGGGGCATGAGTGCGAAGGCACAACAAAGAGCCACCAAAAAACAAAATGCTTGTAGAGCATTCCTTCCTTACAAAATTTTCAACAAGCTTAGACCCAAAGGTGTCACAAACTCAATGCTAAACAATAGAGTCAAAAGCGTATCCAAGTATTCAACCAATTTTACCCTTCACAAAAATTTTCATGGATTTGGAAGTGTGTCCATGTGATTAATCCTTTAAAAAAAGAAGCATCATTGAAATATAATAACCAACAAATCAAGACCATTTATTTGACCTTTCCTTTCTTCCAACTACTTTATTACACTTTTTATTTTTCTTTTTACTTAGAACTATAGTTGGTGTTACTTGGGCATAGCTTCGTTGCTAGCTAGGGATCCATAGCCCTAATGAAGATACGTTTGATTCCCTTAAACCTAGCTCTACTAACAAATGAGAATCCATAGCCCCGATAGAGGTTATTTCAATCACCCTTTTCATTAATCCATTTTTTGATTATTTTTTCCAAGATATTACCTAGAGTTGGGTTGGGAATCACGATGGTCAATAAGAAATAAACACCCTTTTTATTTTATTAAACCTGTAGATTACTAGCTTTCATTTTTGCTTCAAATCATGATTCTTTAATATTTGTAAGTGTTGATATCCAAGCAATAAGATTCCAAGATGAATTGGGTTCTTACATTAGACAAATCTAGACTCCAAAGTTTAAAATTAGATTAATAAACTTCAAACCCAAACAAGGAAAATATTTGAATATATAAATAGCTCAATCACTTGCTCTATGGTGTATATTTAAACCTTGATACTTGTGAGACCCCCACAAACAAAGGAAAACAAGAAAAAAAACAAAGAAAAAGATAAGGGAAAGGTGAAAAGAAAAGAAAAGAATGAAAACAACAAAACCTATCATAATAATATACAAGAAAGAGTCAAACTCTTCCTTAGGATCTAAAATAGTGTTCGAGAAACTATTCATTAATAGGAAATGGGAAAAATTGTATAATCATTGTATTGATCCTAAAGGTATTGTCTCCTAATATTTTAGTTATTTGAGAAGGGCCTTTCCAAATTTTATCAAACTTTGAATGGTTTCTTTTTTCTCTTTGTATTTGTCCCATAATAGGACAAGATCTAAAATCCTAAAGGCCTTAATCTTGGCTCTTTTTTCAAACCACTATTTAACCATAGCTTGATGATTTGACACATGTTCTAGGGTAGTGTTTCTCTTTTCATTTAGATTCAATACGTTAAGCAACCTAACCTAAACTTTTCATCTGGGCATGTGTAGGATCATCATGGAAAAAATAGGCCCTTAAGTGGCAAAAAATTCAGAAAAATCAGAGTTAGGCAACTTGGCGTAAAAATTTGAATATGTTATCTATATTATTTAAAAAATGTGTAAGAATAAAATCTGTAGCAAATTGAATGCAATTTCTAAACTACTAGGTTTATTTTTAGAAAAAGAAAATCTATTTGGTGAAAAATTGAAATTTCAATGCAGTAGTACTTAAATTTCAGAGAAAAAATAAGAAGTAGGTGTCTGTCTGACCACCCTAACCACAATAAAATGATAATAATTTTTTATAAGATTTTAGATATAACTAGAGGACTCATGTCCCGATGTGATGAATATTTTTTTATAATTTTTTCCAAGTAAATAATTAATTATGTTTTATTACAACATTTAAAAAATATAAAAAATTGTATATCGACCACCTTAACTTGGTCAAAAATTCATGAAATTCAATTTTATTTTTTAATCCTATAGTATACAAAGCATAGAATGTGACACATGTTTTGTTTCAAAAATTTGATACCATTTGAAAGCTATAGATGTTTTTCAAACAACCTACCAATCAAGACTTTAGTCATAATTCAAATAGAAAATAAATAATAATTATTTATTAAATTCAAAATAAAGAGTAATTTATATTGGTGGAAAGCTATGAATCTCCTTTATAATCCCTTTTCATTTCATCAATTTTTGGTAAAAAAAAGTCATCAGCCACATACCCTATATATACCCATCATATTGCCACTTTTTGGCCCATCATGATCCTACACATACCCATCTATTTCCAAATAACTGCCTATGAATTTGACTATTGGGATTCTACTATTCATGGGGAATATGGGTTCCAAACCATAGACCAACTAATAAGGAGATGTCCATAATACATTTTTATTCGAGTCTTGTTAGCCCATAATGCAAATTTAAGATGTAAGTTCCAATCTTTTGGGTTTTTGTCCAATAGTTTATTGATGACACTTATTAGGTTTTGATTTGTAGACTCAAACACCTCATTACCTTGTGGATAATAATTTAATGAGTATTTTAAAAACACTTTATGCTCAAATTCCCATTGTATAAATTGAACCGAAGAAAAGGAAGGGTTATTGTCACATACTAGAGCGAAGCACATCCTAAACCTCATCATTACATGACTCTCCAAGAACTTGACCACATCGAAAATAGTGCTTTGTTTACATGTTATGGCTTCTAACCACCTTTTGTAATAATTGGTTGCCACTAGAATGAATCTATGCCCTATAGATGAATGCAGATGTATCATACCAATAAGATCAAGGCCCCACTGGTTGAAAGGACATACCTCATGTATAGGTTGCAAAGGAATAGGAGCATTTATTTCTTTGATAGTCACTATATGACAAATATGGAAAACTCCTACATGTTGGAAGACATCTTTAAACATGATTGGCTAGAAATATCCTTCCTACAATACTTGATGGGTTGTTGCTTTAGCTAATCCATGGCCAATATCAAGTTTATCATGGAATTCCATCAAGACTATGGAAGCATCTTCCTTCTCCAAGCATCTTAAATAAACACCTTCATAGTTTCTTCTATATAAAACCCTAGATTTTATCACATATGTCTAAATTTTGATCTGTAGAGCCCACCTCTAAGCTACATTCATGTTGTCTAGAGACTTGTTTTGTAACAAATACTAGATGATATATTTGTACTAGTCATAAAATTATACATCTTGTTGCAAATATTGTTGACATGTCAGTTGTTAATCTACTCTAGCTAGTGTCTTCAATAAACCTTGTCCTCTCACCAACTTCATAGGCTATATCTCCATGTCATACTCCTAAAGAATGAACATCCATTTTTCATCTTGTTCCCCAAGTGCATTTTGTATTAGCATTGATTTAACTACTGCATCATGGATGATTGAAATCACCTTGCTTCTCATAATATAGTTTTTTAATTTCTTGATGTCCTTGACTAAAGAAAATGATTGCTTATCCAAATTGGGATATCTAACCTTTGCATTCTTAAATGGAGCACTCATAAAAGGTAGTCATCCTTTCATCACACTTCATTCCTTTTTAAGAGATAAGACCCACATAGGAATGCTCTAAGGAAAAAGTATATATGTGGAATGGCCTAAACTAATCTAGGCTAGCTAATACTAGCCCACTTGTGATAACCTATTTGATTTCCTAAAATTATTTCTTAGCTTCAGCTTTCCACTTAATTTTAGCATCTTTCTTAAGCATAGAATTCAGTGGGTGAACAACCTCTGTGAACCCACTAATGAATTTCATGAAAAATTTTAACTTTTTGAAGAATTATTTCAATTCTTTCTTAGTGTTTAGGAGTGATAGTTTCAATATTGATTCAATTCTCTCTGGATCTATAGAAATGCCATGTTATGATATTATGTGACCAAGAAGCTTCCCTTTTTTCACACCAAATATGTACTTCTTAGGATCCAAGGAGATTCCAAAATCTTTATAACGTTGTAGTATCTTAAGAAAATTTGCTACATGATCAGCTATATTTTTAGAAAATACCATCAGGTCATCCATATAAATAATTATACACTTTCCAATTATCCCCTTGAAATCTATTTCCATGGCTCTTTAGAAATTGGCTCTAACATTGATTAGCTTGAATGGAATTTTCTTGTATGCAAAGGTACCCCACTTGGTGGTGAAGGTGGTTTTTTATTTATCCTCCTCTCTAACCGTCACTTGGTTGTATCTTGTGTACTCATCCAAGAAAGACATCATTTGGGACCCATTTACTATCTACAAAACTCCTTCAAGTGAAGGCAATGGATAGTTGTCCTTTTTGGAAGCCTGGCTGAGATTTTGAAAGTCCACACACAATTGAATTTCTCTATTTTTATTTCATACTAGTACCAAGTTTTCCACCTAGGTAGAATGTCTTACTAGATAAATGATCCTTATTCCCAATAGATTTTGAACCTCTTTCTGAATCAAAGGCTCTAACAATGCATTGACTATACATTGCCTCCACCTAAAAGGTTTTGTATCTTTCCTTAAAGGGATGGTGTGGGTAATGATGGAGTTGTATGCATTTAACTCTTTGTAACTCCAAGCAATTACTTCCTTGAAATACTTCAAAGCTTGAATTATTTCATCCTTTTCTTTAAAAGTACAAACCTATCCAATAAATACCTCTTTTTTACCTAATTCATTTCCCAGGTTATGGACATCACAGTTGCCCCCTTTTTAGTCTATGGTATTCATTTTATCCTTTCATGTATTATTGGAATCAAAGATCCTTTCTAAGGAAACCATAACCTTTGGAATGGTGTTAGTCTTAAATTTTATTATATCATCTTCATCCTCTTCGATTGGATTTCTATATCCTCATCCATGATCTTAGCAGTGAAATTATTGAAGTTGGTAATGAATTTGAGGATGTGTTGATCATCCTCAAAAATTTGAAAGTTAGTGGTTTTATCTAGAATTGATGGAACAAGAACCATATCTATTGAAAAATGTTTCAAATGAGAACTAGTGATAGGTTCCAAGGAACTTGCAGAAGTGATGAGGGCATCTACAATATAATTATTTCATCTTATGACTGATTTTATGTTAAAAGCTTCAAAATATTTAATTAGATCCCATACCCTGTTTCGATAGGAATGTAACATTTTATCATGACATGAATATAAGATTCTTACTTGTCTTATAATCAGTTGAGAATCTCCCTCCATAATATGGTGTTTGGCCTTCTTTTAGGGTGCTAACAATATACACTTGATCAGAGCTTCGTACTTAGTTAAATTATTGGTGCACATGAACTACAATCTAAAAGCACACAAAAAATATTTTCCTTATGGATTGATCAACTATATCCCAACACCATTCCCTTGCTTGCACTTAGATCCATCAAATATAAGTTTCCACATTGCCTTCTTTTTATGGGGTGATGTTGGTGGAACATTGCCCTTTTTTTGGCCACTTTGGCTAGAAAAAGCTAATTCCTTACTTTATTTCTCGTGTCTTCCAAAATATTTCTCTCCATAGATGTCAAACTCTCCTCATCAAGAGGTCCTATGAGGAAAAAAAGAACTTCTTCTGCAATATCAGGTTCATTTTCTGAGGTCAATTGATCTAATGAGTTAGAAATTTCATTTTTTGTAGTGTTTGCCTCTAAATCACTACCCTCCATCTTTGGGTATTACATCATTCTAACTCTTTCCCATGCATCTTGACAAGCTAGACAAGAGAATTCATAGTGCTATGTCTTGTGAATTCTACACCACCTTGATAATAATAGTATAGATGATCTGCATATTCTTTGAAGTTAGTTATATCATTATGTTTTATTCAAAAACTCTTGAAATACCTAATCCAAAATTCTAAACTCTTGCAATCCCTTAATAGGACTGTCTACTTTTTATTGTTCTTTAGTTGCAAATGAGATCATCATAATGTCATTCATTTTATACACACCTAAGTCTATCTCTATGAATTCCAATTCATTTGGAGCATTGCATGAAATTATAACATTTTTCAACTTAGGTTCAACATCAATCCTGATTTGGTTATTAAGGCCCTTCCATGGTAGCCAAAGTTGAGTAAAGTCAGTTGAGAACCATCCTCTTATGTTCTTAGTCCCTTCTTTTTTGAGGAGTATTCCATACATCTCATGGATGTCTACTATGTGTATATTAATATATTCTTAAACCCTTAGGTTAGAAGGTAATATCATATGAACATTTTCTAACTCCAATATGACTTTGACTTCAGTTTTATCTAACAATATGGAAACTCTATTGGTTGGTATAGATGTTACCCCTATATTTTGATAGATGGAATAGGGTATGATGTTGCATGATGCTCTGGAGTCCACTCAACAATTATGAATTTTTTTTACAAACATGTGTACTATTAATAGAAAAGGTGGGATTATAGTTTTACCTTTAAAGATAGTTTCCATGGCATCAACGGTATTAAGAACTTTCCCTTTATCCTTTTGAGTGGGGCCAATAGAAGATCCAATGGTATTGCCTAAAGATTTCAACAGTTCTTCTTTTTGGGTCGAGCAATGTTGCAACATTTCATAAATGGAGATGTTTTCTTTTTTCTTTTTTAAATCATCCATAAAACTATATTTTCTTCACTCTGATTAAAAATTCTATAGGGAGTGAAGCTATTGGATCTATTATTCCACACAAAGGGATCTTTTAGAGAAAGAGGGTTGTTTTTCACATGAGGGTCTGGGGGAGTTGGATGTGAGATTGGTGGGATCCCATTAGTCAGAGGTTCCTTCCTACTCATCAGATTATAGTTTCTCCTATTTTTTTGGAAGGAAAATATTTCATGGCTTTCTAGTTCATTTTCATTTTCAAATGGGAATGTAAACCCTTCTCCTTGAGTTGAATGTCCTAGGATATTCTTGTAGGAATCTACCATCATAAAATTTATGCTACTAGTAGAGGTTTTAGAATTACCCAACATTAACAAAGAAATTCTCTACATGTTCAAGAAATTCACCTCACTATGATCATATGTTTCATGAAATCTACAACCAAGGTTGTCTATGAAATCTATAAAATTAGCACCATACATGGGGTTGGAAACTACTCTATTGTTTGGTTTCCTCTCTAGGAATTGAACCCTCTATTTTCAAACCCCTTGTTTTTTTTATTATTTACTTGGTATTGACCAAAACCCTAGTTATTTTGATTGTTCCCCTTATTATGACCAAAACCCTAGTTATTTTGATTGCAAGTGTTCCCTTCTTGGTAAGGATTGATTTTCAGACATGTCATTTCATTTTTCATATGAGATATCATCTTTTTCATGGCATCAATATCTAAAGCCAATTAAGCATTCTGACCTAAGTCAAAGGATGATGTTGGTTGCTCAAAAAATGGTTTGGTTGGTTGTCTTGCACCATTTGTGATGTTGGCTTCCTATCCATAATGATCAGAAAAGTAAGCATTGGTGTAGTAAGGGTCTATTTGCCAAGAGATTGATATGGCAGTAGGTTTGGAAATTGGTTTACTATTCTATGGATGGGACTCATCAGAGGTGTATGGCTGGTTAAAGCATTACTTGTAACAAAAATTTGGTTGGTCATTCATGGAGGACCACAGGATGGAAAAGATCCAAAAAAATTTCCCACTTGTTGATCCATTTGTTGTGAAATTGTGATCATTTCGTGATAGATTTTATCCAATGTATTCCTATCATTTTTGGATAGCCTCCTCAAGAACAAACTAGTGAAAGTGTTAATAGATCTCAGCGAAGTTTGAATAGATGCTAATTCTAGTATCGCATAAGGGATTTATAACTTCTTGAATGTCTTGCAGTATCTAGTGTTATAGATACTAATTGGATCCTTTGGATCCTTCCAACAAGTCATGAATTGTTGGTACTAAATAGTAGGTGTTACTAATTTTTTGCTTCCTACTTAATTAGTGAAGTTTTAAATAGGAAATTATTTCATGGGGTATAAAATTTTGATGTTCAGAAATTCTTTGAACATTTTCTATCTAAATGAAGGGATTTTAAGAATTGATTTATCATAATTATCCAACAATTTGGGTGAAACTATTGAACAATCTAGACAGAGAAACAAACAGCTCATTTAGAAAACAAACTTTCAAAGGATAGTTGAACTATTCTATGTGGTTTATGTTAATGCTTCCTATGATAAAAGAATTGTAGTTATGGAGCAAAGTATGTAGAAATTATCATTCATTTCGATTTCAGAACATGTGCTTTAAAAAAATTCATTTTAGTTATTTCAGATTATGTAATTGAGAACAAGTTCAAATTGATACACATGTCATTACATATGAAATAGTCGATTTATTAAAAGCAATGTTTTTGTAATCCCACACAAGTTGTGGGAGTGACCGAGTTGATTTAATTCAGCATTAAATGTAAATCATACATCTGAAGATCAACTAAAAGACGGAAAAAATACATAAGAGGAGGTCATGTTTGTCATTTCCTTAAGGGCTGATGTAGGGTTAACTCTTTAGTATTTGGCTTGATCTTCAATGTCTTTAACTCCTCTTGCTCCCAATTTCCAGAGGCACCTGCAATTGATTGAGAAATTTTGTTAGAGCTTAGGGCATGAAATAGAACTACATGTTTCATCAACATACATATAATTTGTAGCCATTATCAAATTAAATCAACTTAGTCATTATCAGAGAGATAAATGCAAAAGTTTCAAATCAAATCATCAGAGAATTGTCAAATTTACTATTTTTGTGTAACTTTTTTGCTTCATGTGCAGATATAGGAAAAGTAATGTTGTTTTGATTCATCAAATTATGGAATGTGGGTTAAAATGTGGCTCCCACAAGGATTGATCCTAGCATGTTGAGTTTATCAAATAATGAGCTCAATTGAGCTTATTTAAGAGGGAAATGCAATGTTAAAATTCATTATATCAACACGGTCATGGAATGATAGTGAACATGCATACATATTAAGTTCACAAAATATTTCTTCAAGGAGCATCTACAAAGGCAATGAAGTGCAGCAGTGATTCATTCATTTAAAAGTCATTTTTCGTTACACACTGTTCTATAAATATTCAAAGAGGATATGTCACCCGAAGAATAGTAGCTTGAACATTCATTTTAATTACCATTTAAGAGAGTTAGTCATCACAGTGCATTCATGAAGCAAGTTGAGGCTTTAATAATCACAATACAATGACTAAAGGAGATCATTAACTTAGTCATAAAAGATCAACCACAATCAAAATATGCAATCATGGCAATGATCTAGAAGCTTCAAAATGCATTTTTAAAATCTTTTAAAAATGGTGAGGTCATGACCTTCAATGGAGGAAACCAAAAGGAACTATATTCTCTCACAGAAAAGTCACGGGTTTCTCTCGTAGAGTGCCTTCACGATCTCAATCAAGGTCAATAATGATAAATTCAAGGTGAAGAAGACATCAATAGAGGAAGCATTGATAAATATAGTAAGAGTTATAAATCAGAAAATAATAACAATTCATGACCATAATGTGTAGAGGGTTTGTTAGAAACAAATGCATGGAGAAGCTAAAATATGCATTCTTTTATATAGCTTTATGAGCTTGTTTCAAGTTCTTACCAACAAAAAACATAAGAAGTTCAAAGAGCTTGATTTGAAGAAATATTACCTCATGTTCTCACAAAAATATACATTCAAAACCCATGAGTTCAAGCTCTCCAGAAGTTCCTTAATGGCAGTCAGGAATAGCAAGAAGTTTTCACAAAAAAAAATCAAGAAAATGCATAAAAGAAAGTAGTCAAAGCCACAACTAAGAAGGTCAAGAATTGACATGGAATAAAGCAGAATGTTCATATTTTGTTTAAAAAATGTCTTACCTTGCATCTCCCTATTACAATCTCCCTGAAAATCTCTCAGAAGTGGCAAAAAAATTGATCTCAAAGCTCCAAACCCTAATCAGGCATGGCGGCGCTCTATCTTCTCCAGAAGGCAGCAAAGTGAATGAAATAAAAATAAAGTGATTACCATTTGATTTATGGTTTGAATCCCTAAGGAGGCCGATGGAGTAAAGGTTTTTTTTTTCCTTAGGTTTTTTCAAAAAAACTTTATTCAAGTGTTACGCCATGGCATATAAATTTCCTTATGATTATTTTAAATAATCTCTTTAAATGTTTCATAAGACTTAATACTTAGCCAATAAATCTTTGGTATTTGGTTTTGTTAAAATTCTTTTTATTTTTCATTTCAAATTCAAAATTGTATGACTTTATTTAAAGTGGTGAAGTATAAATCACTCTAAATAAAAGTTATTTATGAATGCAAAGTAAAGGTATTTTTTCATACAATTTTAAAATGATGGACTATGAAGGGGTTAAGTGGAGCTTTGAGGTTTTTCTTAAATATAGGGATGGTTGGAGAAATCAGTGCTAACATGTGGAGCAAAATTAGGAGATTTGATCACTTAATTGAGAGTTCTACTTTAGTTAAGAGTCCAAGTTGATGGAGTTTCAATCAAGGAACAATTTGGGGTACATAACTCCTTGTTTCAGTCGATTGCAACCCTTTTTTGGAGGGGTTTTCAGTTACATATGACCCTTGGAGTTGTTTTCAAGTGGACAATTCCTTATGCATACTTGGAGGAGTTTTCTTTCAGTCACATGCTTAATTTGAGGGAGAGGTTGGAGTTTGACAACTTGTATAAATATTTTCTCCTCTCATTTTATCTATAGTTCTTAGCTTTACACCTTATGCACATTGTATCTTTCCTAAGTTCTTTTGCAGAAGAATACAACTTTGTAACTCATTTGTTCAGATTTATATGCATCCTTTTGGAGAGTATCTTTGACCAATAAAAGAAGTCATTTTATCTTCCTTTACTACTATTTTTTGTGTGTACTAAGATGGTGCATGAAAATATTGTGGTGATTCTTTCTTTCCTTTGATTTGTGTGCTATCATCTACACCATATTTCAGGAATATTAAATTTTTGTAGGTCAAGACTTGTGTTTAACCAGTGAAGGTGAAATTTTCAGTTGTGTTAGTTTTCCTTTTAAATGATTACCTTCTTATACTGAACCATTTTATGAATTACTGATGTAAAATCATATGTAATGTGGAATTTGTGTATGTCATGATTTCAGTTATTTTCTATATTGTGTGCTCAAAGTAAGTTGTGTTGTAAGTATGGAAAAATCATTATCTAGTGCATCACCTTTTTAAGAGATAGGTTTCATTTTACATGTTCTTTTTCTCACTCTTTCCTCTACAATATGGGTTAGTTTAGGTGAAGTACTTAGGAAGAACTAGCTTACTCTTGAGGTCCACTTCATTTTTAGGTCACCCACAACCTTGAAGTGTTCCCATGTGTCAATAGGTTGTTGAAGTTCATAGCTTAGCAAGGGTTCAAACCTTATTGACAATAGTAGGATCTATGTATATTTTGAACTAGTTTAGGAAATTATCTTCTAGATCTTTCCAACTATGGATCATTCCTCTAGGAAGGTGCATATACCAATTGTATGCAAATTTTCCCAAGGAATATGGAAACAGTCTGTAAACCACTTCTTGGTGAGCAATTTGTGCTTTGTTGTTTATTTCTTTAAAAAATTTGACATGATCTTCTACTATCTTTTCCTCATCATACAAAAATTTAGGAAGAATTTTTTTTGGGGTCTTAAGTCATGTAAATCTCCTTGCATGTCCAATAAGGATCTTTCATTTATCATGAAAAATTCCATATGTAATGCTGGAGGTGCAATAATATTTGTGATATGGGGTGTTACTAGACTTACAAGTGATGATGGAAAACTTAAGTCTAGTTGTGGAGCTGCAAGGTTGGAAGCTTCACATTTAGATTTACCTTTGTCACTCTAGGTTTTCCTATGTTGGAGTAGTTCTTCCAAATCTCCTTTATTAGGAGAAGACCTAAGAACTCTACAGTATCATTCCATGGAGAATGACCCAATGTTTTCTAGCTTTTCTCATTCAATCCCTCCTTCTAGAACCAATTCTGTTGAGGGGGATGTTATTCACTCACAACGTACTAGGAATTATGATTATTTCCCCTCTTGACAATTAGTATAAACTACTCCAAGTTTCCTTTCTCATTAGGTCTTGATAGTGTGGATGACACATAGGTGAGAACGATATGATTACATGAGGGATCTAGATTTTTTCAAAAATGATGGGAATTTAAATATAATCTTAATATGACAATTTTATTGATGAGAATCAGATTACATTAGAACATAAGAAGATTTTAAATGTTTCAATTCTAGTTAAAACTATTTCAATAACCATGTTTCAAAATAAAAGGAAAAAGAGAATAGGGTAACAAGAGATATTTCAAAAGAAACCTACAAAAATTATTGAAATGAATCTAACTCTATCTAGAAAGCAATATAAGAATTCTATTAACCATGTCTATAGGTTTAAATAAGATATTTTAGAAAACCATTAACATAGATAAAATTCATACATCTACTATCAATGGAGTACAATCTTCAAATGAAACTAAAACACATAATTTTTTTGAATTTCATTCAATTAAAACATTGTCAATCATACATAGATCTAGGACAAAATCCTACTTAGTATAGATTTAACTGAGATCTCATTAATTTAGTAATTGTTATTAAAATAAAATGATTATACCATCACGATGATGTTGAATCCTAATGCATGCAATAAAGGTGTAATCCTTAGATAAGTAAATCAAATCTTTTTGCAAAAAATTTAGAAAGTAAACTCCACATTGAGATTGTATTATTTCTATTTGCAGTAATTACATAAGAATCTGGACCTTTAGAAATGATCCAAAATAAAAAATTTATAGAAAAAGAAGTACTTAAAACTATGGATTTGATAAAAAACCTAACTAGAAGTACCTACAGTGTTTGATTTTTAAACTAAAATAAAATTGAAAACTAAATAAAAGCTCAACTAGGTGCCCCAGTTGAAGTCGTGTTTCTGCTAAATTCGAGAAGCATGAAAATAACAACTAAAAGTAAACTAAAGAAAGTGATAGTATTCAAAATTCCCAATCCCACTAAACTAAGGTGCATGATATGTGCTTTGATTTATTTAGAAGCTATCACACACATGTTGGAATTAGATGAAGATTGTTAGCATTTGAGTTTTGATGGGTTGGCATTAGATTGCCATTGATGTCAACTCCTAGTATACAATGTTTGTATGCAACTTCAAGAACAGGTATAGCTATAGAAACATCTCATTTTGCAGTTACAATTGAGTGTAGTTTAGGTGTCAGGAAGATGACTATTTGGCGACAGGAGCTTCATAATGACGGATTTAATAGAGTCAAAATGACTTTAAAAAACTAGTTACAATTTTAATATGCAAAAAGCCACCTTTGCAGCTTGGACCAATGAGTGAAAGTTGGTGTGGCTAAGGGAGATTGGATGAATGGCTTCCTTGTAATTATCTAGAGTTTTTCCAACTAAATCATTTTTATCTGCTAGGTTTTTGTTGAGTGCAACTATAGAAGATTAGATTTACATCTATCACTGTTCAAAGAGTGTGACAACTATAGGATAATATGCAGCTGACTTAAATTTTGTTTGCATAAGGTATGGCGGTTTAAAATTTTAATCAACATCTTTTTCAACAAGGTGGTTTCCCTTGGTCGATGCAAATCAGATTTTTTTCCTTTTAAAAAATATTCTTTCCTTGCTTTTGAGCTGCATTAGAAAGTTCTCGAATGAAATCAGATTTTATTCCTTGCTTGATGGAAAAGTCTCTTTCCTGAAGCTAGACTAGATTATTTTTTTTTAAATCCTTTTCCATATCTTTTAAGTTGTATTGGAGGCCAACTTGATTCAATTAAAAATAAGATTAAGGATATTCTTTGCTTAGCCATGAAGTATCCTTCTGTAGCAGTGATTGAATGAAAAGGTTTTTTAAATCTTTTTGTCTGAGTTTCATACCTCTTGCAGTTTCTAGGTGATTCCCTAGACAAGGTATCTATTTATTGAAGATTAGACATTGAGATCAGATTTGTAAGTTGTAGATTGAACTAGGAAAAATCAATGCAAAGGAAATCAGATGGTTATGTCATTTAAAATAAAGAAAAGGCATTTTAAATTTATGGCAGCCAGTCTAAAAAGAAGAAGCTACATCAAATCCTTTGGCTGCTCAAGAAGAGAATTAAATATGTATAGATGGAATAAGAAAAGAAGAATGAGATTTAAGTTTTTAATTTTCTATAGACTACTACAAGAATATGTAGAAAATATGCTACAAAGATGTTAGAAAGTTACTAACAGTAAATTGCAGAATTATTTGTTTAAACATTAACATTGTGAATTTTTCCATTTCTCTATAGTAGTAATGTAAAAAAAAATTATTAATTATTTTAGATGTTACTAATGTTGTAATCTTCAGAGTAAAGAGTGTGAGATAGAAGTATGAGTATGGAGAAGAGAAGTTAACTCTATGAAAACAAAGTATGTATTTTCCTAAGTGTTAAATGTTTTACTTTTGCAGGAGTGTGAGAAGGCATATGATATGTTTTTGTGGAAAATTATTGTGTTAATGTAGAGGATATCACAGAGTATTTTGTGAGGTTGAACATGAATATAAAAGAGGCAATCAAGAGTATTTGCAGAGGCTGTGAATGTTTGAAGACTAGAAGCTATTTAGAGGCAACAAGTTAACAAAAGTGCAAAAATCCATTTGAGTTACAAAACTTCACTTGTAACATGATACTAAAATTGTAATCATAAATCTCTTGTTGTAAACTCAATTGAGTGGATGCTCATATTAGGGGTAGAATCTCATTTGAGTTGGTGCTCATAAACTTGGGATAGGTGCTCCTTTGAGTTGGTGCTCATAAAATTGGAATTGGTGTTCCATTGGGTTGGTGCCCATACATTGTAACATAAGACTTTTTCATTGTGAGGTTGGATTGGACCAATAACCTCCAACAACTATTATCATCAAGGTTTTTTCCCATCTTGGTTTTTTCCTCATACATCTTGTGTTGTGGGATGCATTTTGTGTGATTGGTTTAATTGCCTTACCTTTGCTTCAGGTTTATGCTTTTAGAGTTTATTGTTACATTACTTAGAAAGTTTTTAATTGTTTCCCACTGATTCACCCCCTCCTCTTAGTGGCCTTTTTGTTCCTTGAATTGGTATTAGAGCACCTGGTTCCCTATTAGAAAGTTTTCTCCAGCTTGGGTAGATTCTAGTTTGTGAACACAGTGTCTAAGAATGAATCCTTCTATGTGAAAGTACCTATTGTATACACCTAAATATGGTCTAGATAATCTAATTAATTAAATAGGATTTATTTGATTAATTGAATCCATAATTCATCTACTTATAAATAAATAGAAATATTTATTTATATATTTCACTTTTAATTCTTCTATCTTTATCATATTATTTCATCTTAATTAATTAAACAAATTTAATACTTCATTTTATTTAATTATCTACTTCTATAATTCTATATTTATTCTATCTTAATCAAATCATTATATTTTAATTAAATAAACAAGTTTCATACTTTTTTTTATTTAATTACCACATTTCTTCCATGCTTATTTAATAAACAAATTTCTATAGTTTCTTTGATTAAATTAAATAGTCTCTTTTGCTAATTTGAATAATTCCAAATATTCAATAAAAGCATATTTCTACAACTATTTCCTCTTTTCACTCATCATATCCACCAAAAAAATTAGATATTTCATATCTAATTAATTCAACTCAGTCTTCATGGACAAATTTGGAGACAAATTATAAAAAAACTTCTTCATCTTCTTCCATTGATCATTCCTATCCTCTGGCTGAATATTTTTGTGGGGAGGAACAATCTCCATAATCTTCTCAGGAATCTTCATCTTTCACCATTGAAACTTTCAAATCAAATCTAGAACTTTACTTGTTGCCACATCACAAATTTTCTATCGAGAATCTATAAATACAACTTCTTTCACAGGAAATGGATCCCAACTTTGTGCAATATTACTCTACAGAAATAGCATTAGAGCAATTAAGCATTGAGCATTGAGCAAATAGAAAATAGTAATTAGCAATCATATAGCAATCATAATCATGGCTTTTCATTTAGTTTCATCTTAGTTTATAGTACTTTGTTTTATCATTTTCATGTCAATTTCATCTACAGTATCATCATCATATCATTTATCAATCATTGCATAGGATTAGATTCCTACATTTTACAATCTCATTCTCTAGATTGTCATTTTAAGTGCTTACACAATTTGAGAGCCATAATGATTTAATAAATCTTTGGAGATAGAGAGCAAGAGGATGCTTTCAATAGATTTATGGCTTTTAGGAGTTTAATTTTTGTTTAAATCTCTTGATATAATGTCTTATTAGGTGTTTTTGTTTATCAATTGTACTGCTAAACATATACCTTTTCTACAAACTTTAGTGTAGAATCGAACTGTGTCAGTTTCTAAACACTTTTTATATCACGGTGAAAGGGGAGGGAAGAATATGCCTCCAAGACACTTACCATATAACTATCAGAGACCCTAACCAAAAGTGGAGGATTCGACTTTGGTTAAGACTTGGGAAATTTAAAAACACGGGCACCCTCTAGGGGGTGACAAGGCTATGTGAGCTAACATAGTTGTAAGTTGTGGATTGTGATACTCTAAGTGACCTTTTGAGATAGAAAAGTGCTTGACCTGTATTATCTTGTGTTAAACCTATAGAAATTGAAAGAATCAAACTTGATTCTAGAATACACACTCTTTTTTCAATACCTAGTGTTGAAAACAATGTTTACAAACTTGTTGTTGTGTGTCTAAAATATTTTCCGAGGGTATCATCCAATTAGATCATCGAATTATGAGATTTACAAGAAAAATAACCCTCTACAATCTTCATTGGTTAGAAAATTACACCTTGAAAATAAATCCTTTTATTGAGAAAAGCTAGAACAAATAGATAGAATCGTGAAAATACTGACCACTTCCAGATTAGCGCAATCAACCCCTATTTTAGTGCATGCACCTAGTCTTTTAGTGCATCTACCTTATTTAAACAGTGCATTAAAACTCTATTTTAGCGCAACCACCCTCTATTACAGTGCATATACCTATTCTAACAATGCATATACCCAATTTTTTAGCGCATTTGTCCTATTTTGCACTGCATCTATATACTCTATCAACACATTTTCCTTGTTTACTAGCAAATTTAACCTTTATTTCAGCACATCTGAACTGTTTTCCGGCATATTGACCCTGTCTTTTAGCACATGCATCCCTTTTTTCAATGAATTTGAGGAAAGGTTTAGCACATCTAAGGTCTGTTATAGTGCATCCAAAAAACTAAAAATTAGAGAGTTATTTTCCCCATCAGTCTGACAGTTAACATCAGTATATGGATTTTTATCTAAACAAAAACATTTTATCAGTCAAACTAGTGTCTCAAACTTGCCAAATACTAAACTTTTCAAGTGAAATTATTCAAACTAAACCAATACCTAGCATTCTAAAAGTGCCTAAAAATCACCAAACATAAATCTAATTGTTAAGCTAAGTTTTTTCATCAAGATTTGTCATCCTACAATCACAAAATGTAGCAAAATAATCAAAGTTTAACTTAGTATCATCAATAGAATTTATCATTTTATTTGACTTAGTTAATATCCTTGGCACTCATCCAAACAAAAGATGAAAGTTTAGTGAAAATAACAACACTTGTATGCTAGTTTTGATAAGATTACAAAGGAAGAAACTTAGAGAGAAAGAAATTGAAACACTAAATACCATGGCTGAAGAAAGTCCCTTTCATAGGTTCCACCAAAATGACAGTAATGAAATAACTAAAGAGGATATCCAAATGGCACAACAAGATCCTAACTTCCATAAATTTATGGAAAAAAATTTGGAACAAGATGGGGAAAAAAACCTTTTTATGCTAGCTGAACTAGGTGCAAAACTTCCAAAGGACTTTGATGTCAATAAACTAAAAGAAGCACCATTTAGAGCTGAAACTAAACCACAAAACACAGATCAAGTGGTTTCCCTAACATATCAAATGCAAAATTTGCAACCACAACTTTAGGATATGAAAAAAGGGACAACAAAAAGATATTTGTTACAAGACATTTGTCCCTATCCTTATCATCCAAGTGTGGACATGATACTCTTTCATAGACATTGCGAATTCCCAAAATATGAAAAATACAATGGTAAAATTGATCCAATAGATCATGTGAGGGAATTCTAAAAAATGAGCTTAGAATTTGCACAAGAGGAAACTTATTTGATGAGATTGTCCCTAAGAAGCTTAGGAGGCCAATGTATGGAATGGTTCTCTAAACTACTACTGGGAATTCGATAATTTGAAGAACTAGTCAACAAGTTTATCTCACAATATTCCTATAATATTCAACATGAGATAACAATAAAGGATCTTCACAATACAAAACAAAAGAAAGGTGAAACATTCCTCTCATTTCTACAATGATGGTGAAGGTTGTTTTCTAGGTATCCTTATTCCATACCTGAAGAGGAAAAGATGAAACTATTCATTGAAAACCTAATTGATAGATGAGCTATAGGCTTGACCTACAATTCCCACCTACATTTGAAAAAGTGATTGAAAATGGGCTCAAGATTGAAGAAGTCTTGGTCAAGAGAGGTGTAATAAAAATATACAATGAAGGATCAAATTATATGAACTCCTCGAATCCTTACAACAACAATGATAAACCAAAGTTTTGGAAAAAGAATAGAAATATTGCTAATAATGATGTTGCAAATGAAACACAAAATGAAAGACTAGTATTTAATTTGACAATGACTACTACAAAGACCAATCAAAACAATGAACAAAACATCAATCAAAGTGTCAATCAAAACAACAATCTGAATAATGGTGAATCTAAACCACAATCATATCAAAAAACATCAAATCAAAGAAGATTCACATTGTTGGGACATACACTAGAATCAACAATGAGAGAAATTCTTACACATGGACTTATCACACTACTTGAAGTAACAAATTGGGAACCAAGAGTAAATCCATCTTGGTGGAATGAAACTGACTATTGTGACTTTCATAAAAATGCAGGACACAAAACAAATGATTGTATGTAGTTGAGACATCTAGTACAAGATTTGATTGATAAAAAGAAAGTATTTGTAGAAGGACATCAAACAAACAATGATCATAGCACATTTAAAAATCCTTTACCAAACTATGAAAAGGGAGAATCTTCTTCTACAAACAGTAAAGGTAAAAATGTAAACTACATTTATGAATACACTATTCATTGTATTTTTGCGGTTGAGAATAATGGTGCTACTGATAATCAAACTGATAATGTTGGAATCAATGAAATCATACCATTAAATCTAATCCCAAACATGGTCACATCCAATAATCAGATTAATTTCATAAAAATAATGGAAAAGCAAGATTACCAACCAGTCAATGTGACAACAAGGGGGCAATCCAAAGTAATATTGAAAGGAGTTGCATCTAAAACCACTGCTTCCCGATCAAATCAATACAACATAGTCAATCAACTATAGAAGATACCAACCCAAATATCAATATTAAAACTCCTTAAAATGTCACCATCTCATAAGGAGGTTTTGGAACAAGCTCTTGTGGCCACCATAGTACCCAATAATCTGGAAGTTTTCCAATTCCAGGCTTGGTGGGACACTTAACCATGCCTCACTCATTAGTTTCTGAACAAGATGATGTATCACTAAATCATCCACACAATTTTTCCCTTCACATTGAAGTCTTAATCCACAAACACCGTGTTAAATGTTTCCTAATAGATGGTGGAGCTGGTTTAAACATTTACACCTTAAAACTGGTCCGTGCACTAGGATATTCTAATAATTCTATTGATGTTAGAAGGAAAATCACAATAAAATCTTATGATGAAGAAGAAATATCCTCCAAGGGATTTATTGTGTTTCCTATTCAAGTAGGACCAATTATGAAAAATATAGTTTTTCAAGTGCTAGACAAAGAGATGACATATAATATACTCTTGGGATGTCCTTGGATTCGTGAGATACAAGTAGTTCCTTCAACTTATCATCAATGCTTAAAGTTTCCTATCAATGGACAAGAAGTCACTATCTCAGATGACTACAATAATCCCCAATATTGTAACACGCTTAAAATAGCTCAAGACACTTTTGTAACACACAATAGGGAAGCAAACACTTCTAGTTCATCCAATAGTGAAAGGAAACCAAAGGTGGTATCTAAATGGGTTGAGAAAAAGGACTAGTCAAAAGATACAAGTATTGTTGACTCCACTCCATAAAACAATGAAGGTCAACTAAATTATCTATCACATCAATTCAAAGAAAAGATTTAGTTAAAAGACAAAGGAAAGGGAGAATATTCCATTGAGCAATCTTTATGTCTTTCACAACTTCTGCCATCTCCAAGATCATATGGGTAGTCATCAACACTAACACAACAATCATCACAACCTACCATAGTTTTGGATGATAGATTTGTAAAGTTAGGTACTTTAGAAGATGAATCTGAAGATAAGTCCATCCTCAATTGGCTCTACAAAGATGAGGAAGCATCTACATCAACAACTATCAACATAAAGACAAATCAATATGGAAAGGGAAAAGCCATATTAGAGAAAATGGGGTATGAAGGACAAGGACCTATTGGAAAAATAAAAGAGGGAATTGTAGAACCCATCCAACCTCTCACACTTCATTCAAAGGATAAGAAAGGACTGGGTTATAAAGAGGAAACAAAAGAAGAAATCACTCATAAAGTTGTTGAAAGAATCCTTTAAATGTAGGATAGTATTGAAACAAATTCCAATGAGTATGAGTGGGATTCTTTATCTGAAGCATCATACAAAGACATACAAATTGATGCCATAAAAGAGTATGCACCCACGTGTGAGGAGGGACAAAGCTCAGGGACTAGATCCCTTGTAATTAGATCACAAAATATCGACGACTCAAGTGAGGATGGATAGATATCGAGTGAGATAGATGACTTGGAGTAGAGTAATATCATAGACCTTGGCATTGCTATTGAAAACCTTGACAACATGGCTATCAGAACCCTCACTGACATTGATCTTAGTCAATCTAATGATCTTTTACCCTTAATACATCCTAAACTTATCACTTGGGAACCAACTGAACCTATCAATCTACCTATCTTTGTGAATGATGATTCTATCATTAATTTCCTTTGTTGTGACAAACTTGACACAAGTTCTAATCATAAATCTCATAATGATGCTTTGAGTCAAGAGGGTGTCAAATATTTTAGTTGCAAAATTGAAAATAGGAATAATGTATCTAATGGTGAAAACCATTTAACGACAACTTTAGATCTCAAAAAAGTAAAAATAAAGAATGCATCTAATGGTGAAAACCTCTCTGAGGAACCAAAGGATGGGAGATTTGACACCCTTCTAGAACATTTTCATGAAAGATCATCAGTATTGGTGGAGCCTCCATAGTCTATCAATCTAGGCACAATAGAAAAAGCAAAAACTCTACATCTAGCAGCATCTATGACTGAACAAGAAAAGCTTGAAATCACTAAGTTCTTTGAGGAAAGATGAATTAGCTTTGCTTGCTCTTACTCTGATATGTCGGTTTTAGATCCAGATCTTCTAATGCATCATTTATCTCTACCATCTCGAATAAAACCTGTGAAGCAAAAACTAAGAAAAATGCATCCACATGTCGCCCTATTAGTAAAAGTAGAATTGAAGAAGTTGTTAGATTCAGGATTCATTAGATCTATTGATTATGCTGAGTGGATTTCTAATATTGTACGAGTTTCTAAAGTGAAGGGTAGTATCAGAATATGTATTGACTTCAAACATCTCAACAAGGCATGGCGAAAGGATGATTTTCCTTTGCCAAACATTCACATTATTGTAGACTTAACAGTAGGAAACACTATGTTATCACTAATGGATGGCTTCTTAGGTTACAACCAAATCAAAATAGCACTAGAAGATCAAGAGAAAATAGCATTCACATGTACATGGGGAACATTCTGCTGGAACGTCATGCCCTTTGGGTTGAAAAATGAAGGGGCTACATATCAATGAGCAATGAACACCATTTTCCATGACATGATGCATACTTTTATGGAGGATTATGTGGATGATATGTTAGAAAAGTCATATACCAGAGAAGGGCATCTAGAGATCCTAGAAAAAGTCTTTACCAGATTAGAGAAGTTCAATGTCAAATTAAATCCTAAGAAATGTGTGTCTAGTGTTACATTGGAAAAGCTTCTAGGATACATAGTTTTAGAAAAGGGTATCGAAGTAGATCCTGCCAAGGTCAAGGCCATAATGGAAATTCCACCACCAAAGAATATCAATCAACTATGGTCTCTACAGGGAAGAATGCAATTAATCAGGAGGTTTATCTCCCAATTAGTAGACAAAAGTCATCCCTTCAATCATTTGCTACATAAGAATGTCTCTTTCAAATGGGATCAAGGATGTGAAACAACTTTCATTCAAATAAAGAAATATCTAATGTCACCACCCATACTAATGCCACCTACAGAAGAGAGACCATTATTACTATACATTGCAACAATTGAGATTTCTTTGGGGGCTCTATTAGCACAAGAAGATCCTGTGGGAAAGGAATAGGTTATCTAGTATAACCAGGACTTTGAATGGTTATGAGATAAATTACACCTTCATTGAGAAATATTTTTTGGTGGTGGTATTTTCTACTCAGTAGTTGTGGCATTACATGTTAACCCATACAGTCAAACTCATAGCCAAGATTGATCCATAAAAATATTTACCAAACAAGGTTGCCTTAACAGGAAGACTAGCCAAGTGGGTGATGATCTTGAGTGAATTTGATATCTAGTATGTGGATTGAAGAGCCACTAAGGGTTAGGTGATAGTCGATTAGTTAGTTGAAGCCCCACTACTAGATAATCATCCAATAAGCATTGAGTTTCCTTATGCAGACATTCTAACTATGAAAACACAACAATTGATGCTTTATTTTGATGCATACTACACACAACATGGGTCAGGTGCAGGAATTATGTTTGTTAAACCTCAAGGACATACCAGCCCAAAGTCCTATAGACTCATGTTTCCATGTAAAAATAACATAGTTGAATACAAGGAATTAATCATTGGCATCAAAGTGGCAGTTGAATGGAAGATCACATAGCTACAAGTATATGGAGATTCACAACTAGTCATTTATCAAGAAAATGATGAATATCAAACCAAAGATGAGAAGTTGATGTCGTATAAGAAAATGGTGGATGATTTAAAAAGGTACTTTTTGGATATCAAATTTGAACAAATTCCAAGGGAAAAAAACAAAGTTGTTGATGCTATGGTGACAATTGCTTCTCTCTTCTAGATACTAGAAAAGTGAGTTCGTTATGAGTTTATGGTGGAACAAGTGTCTAATCCTACTTATGATAATCCTAAATCTCAAACCATATGCTATTTAGTTGACGTTGAATCCTCAATTTATGGAAAGACCTATGCTTACCTAAAAGACAATATCCTTCCTCCTAATCTTTCCAAAAACCAAAAATGCAACTTCATCTACCAAACGACATGATATACCTTAAATTTCATCATACTTTACCATCGAGGTCTGGATGGTACTCTTCTTCAGTGTCTAGAACACAAAAAATCTAAGATAGCCTTACATGAGGTTCATGAAGGTATTTGTGGAACTCATTCAAGCAGACTAACCCTAGTGAAGAAACTCCTCTGTTTGGGGTATTACTAGCCGAATATGGACAAGGAGTCTTTTTTAGTTTGTTAAGAAGTTCCAGAAATGTCAAATCCATGGTAACCTAATCCACACACCAGCACAAGAATTGCAACCATTCACTTCAACATGGACTTTTTGTTAGTGGGGACTAGACTTGGTAGGAAAGATTAATCTGTCTTCATCCAATGGACACAAATTTATAATCACAACCACAAAGTACTTTACAAAGTGGATAGAAGTTGTTCCCTTGACAATAATCACTAGAAAACAAATTTCTTCTTTCATACTAAATTACCTCATCTATTGGTATGGCATTCCTTAGTCCATTGTCATAGACAATGGTAGATCTTTTAAGAATCAAGATGTTCAAGAACTGTGTGAGAGGTTTCATATCCAACATCATTTTTCAACCCCATACTATCCTCAAGGAAATGGCCAAGCTGAAGCCTCAAACAAAACTATTCTAAAAATCCTAAAGAAAATAGTCAATGATGTTGGACATGATTGGCATAGTCAACTAAACCCTGCTCTATGGGCATACCAAACTAGCATTAGAACACCTACAGGAGCTACACAATATTCCTTAGTATATGGATTAGAGGAAATCCTACCTATTGAGGTGGAGATACCATCACTCTGTGTGTCACTAAAGGGAATTATTTCAGATGAGGATTATAGAGTGTCTAGACTTCGAGAGCTAGAATTGTTGTATGAACATTGAAACAAGTTGTGGACCATTTGAAGGCATATCAACAAAGGATGTCCAAAACCTACAATCCTATAGTAAAACCTAGAGCATTTCAGGTTGGTGATTTGGTCTTAAAGGAAAACCCTCAAAATCAACAAGCTAGAGAAAAGAAAGAGAATTTTGAACCTAACCAGCTAGGTCCCTTTGTTTTCATATCAATCTATGGATTTGGAGCCTATTAGTTGTCAACACCTAAAGGGGATTTGTTCAATGAACCTATCAATAGTCTCCATCTTAGAAAATTCTACACTTGAATCATCTAGTGCATGGTTAAAGTCTTGGGAAAATGGTCACCTTGATGAAAACTTGGAAAATAGGAATCTTGGTGACAAAGAAATAAAAAAATAAAAAAATACAAAAATACAAAAAAAATTAGAAAAATACAAAAATACAATTTTTTTTAGAAAAATACAAAAATACAAAAAATCAAGAAAAGAGAAAAAATACAAAAAAATCATAAAATTTGACAAAGTACAATAAAAACACATAGTGAAAACCTAGAAACATGCACTACTTATGATTTAAACTATATTTTCCATCTATTAGATACATGTCTTGGTCATTTAATTTTGCCATCATTCTGTCTATCATTGAAAAGAGAACATCATGTACATATCCTGGCAATGTGGACTTGTCTCACCTTGGCTTGGGGGAAAAATCATGAACTCACTGGAGGCAATAAAATTTGAGCTTAAACAAATAGACAAACAACAATATGACAACACAAAAAACACAATAATCACAATGAAACTCAACATTGAACATACATCAAACATCAAAACATTTTAGAAAATCAAACAGCTGAAATCAAATCAATCAAAACAACTTTAGATGGATGATATTATTTTGAAACATAATTTTATCACTTTAGCTTGAATGTTAAAATGTTGTACTTTTATTTTTGTTATCATTTCTTTGGAGCAACTTGATGATGTATTGAACTAGAGAAGCTAGGAAGGAGAATGGTATTTTCTTTGTTTGATGTCTGTGAGTTGAACATTATTATTGTGTGAGTTGTCGAGAGATGTGCTCTACAAATTATCACTGATGACATTTAGAATTCACATAGTAAAATGATTAATTCTTGTATGCTTACACAAGAAATGCTCAAGACATATTGTTTTAATTATACCTAGATGCTTGTGTTAACTTGCAATATCAAAAAAAAATTCATGAAAGTAGTACTCAGGTCATCATTGGTCTGAATTATACCATTGATGCTTGTACTCTCAACATTTTAAAGGCCCAATAATGATAAAAATCATGATAAATGGACTATTACGGTGAAAAATTTGGCATATGTAGATTTGTATGGTTAAATTATATTGCATTTATGTTAGTTTCCAAAGGCTGGGGGAGAATCAAAAAACAATGTTATCTTTTATCATTTATGGATTGAGGATACTTGAAATTAACAAAAACATCATCATTATCATGTAGTTGCATAATCATTTGCATTACATACATTGGAGAGCATTATTATATCATTTAATCATTCATACATTTGATCATATATTTGCATTTTCATATCATATTTTTTATTTGTGCATCACATCATATAGTTGCATAAGAAAAATATCCAAAACAAATCATCTACATAGTTACATTTTCAATTAACATTATCATATCATACATCTTACATTAGAAGTATCATCATATTGATCATTCATTCATCCATTCATTACATCATATACTTGCATTTGAAATACCAAAAATAAAGTGCATCGTATCCCATTTGCATCATTATGTCATATATCATACAAACATCATATCCAAAATTGTACATATAGTTGCATTAGCATATCATTTGTATATACACATTATCATAGCATGCATCCATACATCATCATTATAAGCATAATCACATTTAACATCATAAATAAAACATCATAAAATCATAGCATGTTACCATGATCATAAATTGTATCCATAACATCATTATATAAAACATCGCATGGCATATACAACAACAAATTAAATGCATCTATCATAGGAATCCATCATAGAATCATATAGAACACATATAGATCGATAAATCCACCGCATATCATATAAATATCAAAACTAATAATGTCAAGTATACAATGATGTCTGAAATGTAAAGAGATACAACATAAAAAAATGGCCATGAATAAAAAATCAGAGTATACATCATGTCTCAAAATACATCAAGGAATCCAATCATGAAACTATGTGTTGTTGGCCCCAGATAGTGCCAGAATCTCTGAACCAGTTCCTCCCCCACCGGACATACCCAAATCTCTTGGATCTCTTAGAAGAGGTTGTGTCACACCCCTGCTAATAATCCTGGAATGAGTCTTGTCTGATCGAGACTGAGCATAACTAACACTCTACTCTACAAGAACTACATCATGGTATTGGCATCTATAGTGCTCAACCTCTCTACCCACATAGAGAACCTCTCTCATATAATCAGCTACGGAGGTACCATGAACTAATCTTTGTAGTATATCAACCAATCCCTGTGATTGCTCTGTAGTCCATCTAGCTGCATCTCTCTCTGATGTCAAAGAGGCTATCTATGCCTGTACCTGTGAGAGATCCTATGTATGAGCTTGTGCCTAGGTCTATATTTGTGTCTGTGTCTAGACTAATACCCCTAGGCCTATGCAAACTGACCCTATAGTGTCTGCACCTAAACCTGTAGGTTGGCAATTTGAATCTAATATTGTTGGGAGGGTACTCCAATCTACACATGTTGCTCTGTTAGAGCAACTAGTGATCACCTCTTACGAGGCACCATGAAGCCAAAAACCTCAAATGCTAAGCCTCCTCCACCCTCATCTCCTCTACCCCCATCTCCATCACCATCCCCATGTCCATTTCCATGTCCATCTCCCTCATCATCATCACTGCTCTTTGCATCATCTGACTCCTCCCCCTCCTCCTCATCTCCCTCATCTCTCCTCCATTGATGCCTGTGTGCAACTACCATCTCCTCCTCACCTAGTATCAACACTGGCTCATCTAGAATAGAGATTCATCAGAATGGATTTAAAATGAGGTACTATGCATACTCATTAGTAATCAAAGCCTCAATGATTTTAGGATGAATCTCCTAAATAAAGGCTGGTAGAACCTAGTACTCCTACACTGCAACATCATATGGGTATGTGCAAGATCATCATGGAAAAAATAGGCCCTTAAGTGGCAAAAAATTTAGAAAAATCAGAGTTAGGAAACTTGATGTAAAAATTTGAATAAGTTATCTATATTATTTCAAAAATATGTAAAGAATAGAATATGTAGCAAATTGAATGTAGTTTCTAAACTACTAGGTTTATTTATTTTTAAATATATTTGGTGAAAATTTGAAATTTTAATGCACTAGTACTTAAATTTTAGGGAAAAAATAAGAAGTAGGTGTCTGTCTGACCACCCTAACCACAATAAAATGATAATATTTTTTTAATAAGATTTTAGATATAAGTAGAGGACTCATGTCCTGATGTGATACATATTTTTTTGTAATTTTTTCCAAGTAAATAATTAATTATGAATTCTTTATTACAACTTTTAAAAAATATAAAAACTCGTATGTTTGACCACCTTAACTCGGTCAAAAATTCATGAAATTCATTTTTTCTTTTTTTAATCCTATAGTATATGAAGCATAGAGTGTGAGGCATGTTTTGGATTAAAAAAGTGTGATACTGTTTGAAAGCCATAGATGTTTTTCAATCAATCTATCAATCAAGACTTTAGTCATAATTTAAATAGAAAATGAATCATAATTACTTATTAAGTTCAAAGTAAAGCATAATTTATTTTAGTGGAAAGCTACAAATCTCCTTTAAAAATCCTTTTTGTTTCATCAATTTTGGGTAAGAAAAAATTCGTTAGCCACATACCCATCATATTGCCACTTTTTGGCCCATCATGATCTTGCACATACCCATATGATAAACAGGGTCCCCAGTGGTTGGTATCTATCTAATGTCATGGATAATGTGCAACACCCTAGGGCATGTATTGTACTATGCCATACTGTCTAAACACCCTCTTCAACAAAAATATCTCAATGACAAAACGTGTCCTACCAATCAAGTACATGGAATAGCATAAGTATGGCATCTTTGTATCATCCTCCGGCCAGTGGTCACAATCAAGATAGGGCCACCATGTAGCTATCTGTACATCATCAAGGAATCGCCTCCAATACTCCAATTTTCCTAGTCTAGGCTAAGCAAGTGGACTTGCATATGCATGAACGTATGGCGTCATCGTGGGACATTGTCTGTCTATAACTAGATGAGTGACCGCTATATACTCCCACACCCACACCTGAAGCAATGTAACTTCTAAAGGAAAAATCATGCCTCCAAGGTAGACCACCTAATGCAAATCATGGTATAGGTGGGAAAACATGCACATAACCCAAGTATATTTGGTACCATGGATGATCATACTCTCCAAAATGCAACCCCACCCAACTGAAAGTCCCTTTGACCTACGATTAGGACAAAGGAACCCTCCAATGAAACCAACAAGCACTGATGGAAAGGTAGCATAGGCATCAACCATCTCTCACCATGGGATCTTGTATCCACAAATTGTATCATCCTAAAAAACTCAGAGTAGTGCATTAGTCCCACCCTACTCAAAAGAATCATAAACTACTAGCTCGCCAAAAATAGGTATCGACAAAATCTACCATACATCCTAGGGAGTCACTATCATCTTGCTAATAGGAAGGTGGAAGGTATTGTGCTCACTATGCCATCTCTCTGCTAAGGCTGTCAAGAGACCCCAATTAATCTTAATCTAGGGCATATCTAGAAGAGAAGCCAAACCACATCGTTTGATAACTATTGTCTTAGGATTCACTAGTTGTGGTATCAAATCAAATATCCTAGGAAAACACTCTTGAATGTGTAAGTTCATCAAAGGCTCCTATTATCACAGAATATCAAAAGTTAGTAATCTTTGTTAATTAATCAAACATCAATCAACCTATCAAATCTAATCAGCTCTAGTGATACTTTGATCAAATCTCGTGAGAAACTATCATTGAACCTCACCTATCATGAGGTCAATCATCAATCTATTATTGCACCTTGTCTATCATGAGGTCAATTAATCAAATCAATCTCAATTATAATGAGGTTTATCAATCAAAATATAATTTTTCCTCGCCTATCATGAGGTTAATTATCATCAATCAATCATCAAACCTCGCCTATCATGAGGTTGATCATCATCTAACCTATCATGATCATCAATCAACATCAACTTAAAGGTTGGTGTGATCAAAAATAAAAAAATAAGGAGTTAATTGAAATTTTTTCTCATTCTCACTTGGATGTGCCAAAATAGAATTTCAATGTGCCAAAGAATTCAATGTGCCATTTCAAGATGTGGGTATGTGCAAAATCATCATGGAAAAAACAAGCCCTTAAGTGGCAAAAAATTTAGAAAAATCAGAGTTAGGCAACTTGACGTAAAAATTTGAATAAGTTATTTATATTATTTCAAAAATATGTAAGAATAGAATTTGTAGCAAATTGAATGTAGTTTCTAAACTACTAGGTTTGTTTAAAAATATATATATATTTGGTGAAAATTTGAAATTTCAATGCAGTGGTACTTAAATTTCAGGGAAAAAATAAGAAGTAGGTGTCTGTCTGACCACCCTAACCACAATAAAATGATAAATTTTTTTATAAGAATTTAGATATAAGTAGAGGACTCATGGCCCATTGTGATACATATTTTTTTGTAATTTTTTTCCAAGTAAATAATTAATTATGATTTTTTTATTAAATTTAAAAAAAAAAATACAAAAACTCGTATGTCTGACAACCTTAACTTGGTCAAAACTTCATGAAATTCATTTTTTCTTTTTTTAATCCTATAGTATACAAAGCATAGAATGTGACACATGTTTTAGATTCAAAAAATGTGATACGACTTGAAAGCTATATATGTTTTCAATCAACCTATCAATCAAGACTTTAGTTGTAATTTGAATACAAAATGAATAATAAGTACTTATTAAATTCAAAGTAAAGTATAATTTATATCGGTGGAAAGATAAAAATCTCCTTTAAAAATCCTTTTCTTGTCATCAATTTTGGGTAAAAAAATAGTCATCAGCCACATACCCATCATATTGCCACTTTTTGGCCTATCATGATCCTACACATACCTGACATCAATGCACCAAAATAGGTGGTCATTGCACTAAATATATTTATGCACCATTTTAGGACATCGATGTGCTATTTCAGGTGACCAATGCACTATAACATTCAATGTGCCATTTCAGTGATTAAACGTGCTAATCTAGGTCATCTATGCACCATATTTTGTAATGTGCTACTCTAGGAGGTTTATGCGCCACATCATCTATCATATGAACTAAAATGGTCTATGTGCTAATTTATCCTATCTATTCGCTAAAGTGGTCAATGCGCTAGAATAGTAGTTCAATCCACTACATTGGCCTATCAATGTGCTAAAACTGAGTAAAACTGAATTCAAAAGACAAAACGTGCCAAAAATAAAAGCACAAATTACGAGGAGATTTTTAGGGTACATATTGGAGGTCCGTACATGGTCAGGCTGTTGTGTCATCGCATACACTCGAAATGGTGAGTGTGGTATGGAATAGACATTTTGCTCCAAATGCTAAGTTTGCTCTTACTCTCAAATTTTAAAACTCAATATGCACAAATGAATTTGAAAATATGAATTTTTGTGGGATTTATTTATTTTATTTTCTAGGGAGCTTAATTCATCAATTTCACATCTAGCGGAGTAAGCATCATTTTTTTCAAGAGGTAAATTGATTTTGCATCTTTGAAATTGAACATTTTTATCAAATCATTAGGAATCATAATTTTGTTGAAAAATTCTAAAAAAATACTAAAAAAATCAAATAAAAAATCATCGATTGATCTCCCAAGGGGGCATATATCTATCATCACTTGAAAATCAACATTTGGGGCATATTGAAAATTTTTCATCAGTACTAGTAGCAGCAGCAAAATTTTCTTTGAAGCAATGCATAAACACATCACTTCAAAGAGGGGTAAAATGTATACACCTAAAAATGGTTTGGATAATCTAATTAATTAAATACGATTTATTTGATTAATTGACTCCTTTAATTCATCTACATATAAATAAATAGAACTATTTATTTATATAGTTCACTTTTAATTCTTCTATCTTTATCATATTATTTCATCTTAATTAAATAAATGAATTTAATACTTTGTTTTATTTAATTATCTACTACTTCTATAATTATATATTTATTCTATCTTAGTCACATCATTCTATTTTAACTAACTAAACAAGTTTCATACTTTGTTTATTTAATTACCACATTTCTTCCATGTTTATTTAATAAACATATCTCTATAGTTTATTTTATTAAATTAAATATTCGGGTATGTGTGTAGGATCATCATGGAAAAAATAGGCCCTTAAGTGGTAAAACATTTAGAAAAATCAAAGTTAGGCAACTTGACGTAAAAATTTAAATAAGTTATCTATATTATTTCAAAAATATGTAAGAATAGAATCTGTAACAAATTAAATTTAGTTTCTAAACTACTAGGTTTATTTAAAAAAAAATTCTATTTGGTGAAAATTTGAAATTTCAATGCAATAGTACTTAAATTTCAGGGAAAAAATAAGAAGTAGGTGTCTATCTGACCACCCTAACCACAATAAAATGATAATATTTTTTTATAAGATTTTAGATATAAGTAGAGTACTCATGTCTAGATGTGATGCATATTTTTTTGTAATTTTTTTCCAAGTAAATAATTAATTATGAAAATTTTATTACGACTTTTAAAAAATAAAAAAGCTTGTATGTTTGACCACCTTAACTTGGTCAAACTACATGAAATTCAATTTTTCTTTTTTTAATCCTATAGTATGTGAAGCATAGAATGTGATGCATGTTTCATATTAAAAAAATGTGATATCGTTTGAAAGCTATAGATGTTTTTCAATCAGCCTATCAATCAAGACTTTAGTCATAATTCAAATAGAAAATGAATAATAATTATTTATTAAATTCAAAGTAAAGCATAATTTATATTGGTGGAATGCTGAGAATCTCCTTTAAAAAACCTTTTCATTTCATCAATTTTGGGTAAATTTTTTTTGTCAACCACATACCCCTCATATCACCACTTTTTGGCCCATCATAATCCTGTACATACCCATTCTCTTTTTCTAATTTGAAACATTCCAAATATTCAATAAAAGCATATTTTTATAGCTATTTCCTCTTTTCACTCATCATATCCACCAACAAAATCAGATATTTCATATCTAATTAATTCAACTCAGCCTTCACCGACAAATTTGGAGACAAATTATAGAAAAACTTCATCTTCTTCCATTGATCATTCCTATCCTCTAGTGGAATGTTTTTTTGTGGGGAGTAACAATCTCCATAATCTTCTCAAGATTCTTCATCTTTCAAATAAAATCCAAACCCTTACTTGTTGCCACATCACAAATATGCTATCAGGAATCTATAAATACAACTTCTTTCTATAGGAAATGGATCCCAAATTTGTGCAATCTTACTCTATAGAAATAGCATTAGAGAAATTAAGCATTAAGCATTGAGAAAATAGAAAATAGTAATTAGCAATCATATAGCAATCATAATCATGGATTTTCATTTAGTTGCATCTTAGTTTACAGTAGTTTGTTTTATCATTTTCATGTCAATTTCATCTATAATATCATCATCATATCATTTAGCAATCATTACGTAGGATTATATTCCTGCATTTTGAAATATCTCATTCTCTAGACTATCATTTTAATAGTCACAGTGCTTACACAATCTAAGAGCCACAATGGTTTAATAAATCTTTGGAGATAGAGAGCAATAGGATGCTTTCAATAGATTTATGGCTTTTAGTAGTTTAATTGTTGTTTAAATCTCTTGATATAATATCTTATTAGGCATGTTTGTTATTCATTATGCATATTTTACTCACACACCTATGTTTGATGGCACTAACTATGCCTTTTGGAGTAAAAGAATGGAAACCTACCTGTCCTCCTTAGGTTGTGATGTATGGTTGATGGTCAAAAATGGTTACATTGTTCTCCAAAATCCTCCAACTAATCTTGATGCTAAAAAGGAATATGATTTGAATTTCAAGGCCAAGCATTCTATCCTTAGTGGATTGTATGATACCAAGTTTTTCAAAGTTATGCACTACAAATATGCAAAAAAAACATGGGATAAACTTCAAAATATTTATGAAGGTGATGAGAATGTGAAGGATTATAAGTTACAAAATCTTAGAGCTCTTTCTGAAGGTTTGAAGAAGGGAGATGATGAAAATATTTCTGATTACTTACTAAGAGTAGATGAGATTTTTAATGTTGTAAGAGGACTTGGAGAAGAAATTGAAGATAATGTAATTGTTAAGAAATTTTTGAGGTCATTAGCATCAAAATATGATACTAAAATTTTTTCCATAAAAGAAGCTAGAGACTTGAAAAATTTATCTATGTATGAATTATTTGGTTCATTATTAGCCTATGAAATGAGGACTATGAGTGTTGAACCTTCTATGAAAGAAGCTACCTTCAACTTGGTGAAGAAAGGAAAAGAAGTAGCTGCAAATGGTGATCAAGAAGATCCTGACAATGTTGAAGCAAACTTTGTCAAGAAACTAAAGAAAGGATTGGGAAAGTACAAGGAAAAGCTACCCTTTAAGTTTTTTAATTTTGGCAAGATTGGACATTTTTCTGCTAAGTGTCCTTATGAGAAGAAGGAAGAAAACATTAAAGAAACTAAAAATTTTAGACCTACGAAGTTATACAAATCCAAGAAGAAAAACTATCAAAGGAAGAGAAGTCTTCTCGCTGTTGAATGTGAGATATCAGATGATGAAAGTGATTTAGCTAAAGACTCTAGTGAAGATGAGAAAGAGGTTAATCTCTTCATGGCTCAAGAAGTTCTAAATGACAAGAAGACTTCAAATATTGAAAATAATACTCAATCTAAACATACAAAAACAATTGATAGTGATGAGGAAGATGAAGTTGATGATGAGGTTGATCTTGAAGGAGAGATGATTTGTGCTCTTGATGAACTAAACAAGTTGAAGAAAGAGCATACCAAATTAAAGAAAAATTCCTTAAAAGAACAAAACTAGTTAGAAAATAATATTGTTACTCTAAAGACTCAAATGGAAGAAGAAAAAAGAATGTCATGCATTAGAACAAGAGGTAGTGACTCTGAGGAAAGAGGTAGAATCTTGTCAAGAATACCTAAAGCTGACAATGAAAAATGAAAGAAACAACAATGCTCTAAATGATATACTTGGTAAGAAGAAAAAGAACACATATTTTTGCTGTATTGGCTATGAACATGGTGAGAGCTCTAACATGGGTGAAAAACCCAAGAAGATTGTTTTCACTATTGTAACAAGTGAAAACATTGCTGCCCTAGGAGTTAGTATTGAGGGTTCCCCAAATAATAACACCCCAAGAGATTGTATTGATGCTTCAACAAGAGAAAATACTGTTGTCACATGAGATAGTGTTGCTGCCCCAAAGGATAACTTTGTTATCCTACAAGTAAATGTTGCTGCCCCAGGGATGAGAAGATCTACTACTACTATGAATACAACTAGAAGTATTCCTCAATATAAAGATTGGTATACCCCTAAGTTTTATGGTTATTTTTTATGTAATTCATTTGGTCATAAGTTCATTCATTGCAAAATGGTGAAAAGAGAAGCTCCAAATTTCATGAGCAAAAATCCTTTTGCACCATTGAGAGATTTGGATGTAGAGTGTTACAATTATAATAATATAGGACATAGAAGTACAGATTGTAAAAGTTTAAGTCAGACTAGTAAAAGCTTCAACTTTCCTATGTTCAATGAGAAGATTGAATGTTATTACTGTCATAACTATGGACACAACAAATTTTTGCAAAGCAAGATCTACTAAACTTGGAAAGAATATAGTTGCTGCCCTGAAGAACAAAGATGAAAAAAAAGTAGCAGCAAAGAAGAATGAAACCAAACAAGAATGGAAATAAGTAAGTAAAGATAAAGTTCAATCAAGCATGATAGCACAAACATCATTACACATAGAGAAGAAAAATCTATGGGTGATAGATAGTGGCTGCTCCAACCACACGACTGGCGACAGGAATAAGTTCAAAAAGATAGAAGATTGGAATAGCGGTTTAGTTAAGCTTGGTAATAACTCCTCAATCAAGATAAGAGGAAAAGGAACCTTACGTATTGATGGAAAAAAACTAACAAAGGATGTATATTATGTTGAAGGGATCAAACACAACTTACTTAGTGTAAATAAAATGTGTGATAATAGTTATAAGTTTTCATGTGATTCCAAGGGATGTGAAATCAAGAAAGAGAGCAATGGAAGATTGGTTGTTGAAGGATGAATAGATGAAAATGTATACAACTTGAAAGAATGTCATGAATCTCAATGTATGATTGGAAAAGTGGATGAGAGTTGTGTTGGCATAGGAGGTTAGGTCACATAAATTTTGACAACCTTGTCAGGGTTAGCTCAAAAGGATATGTGAGACATATGCCAAAGATAACTAAACCAAAAAACACTTTTTGTGGTGAATGTAAAAAAGGAAAGCAAACTAAATTGAGTTTCAAGACTAAAGAGTACTCAAATACAAGGCCACTTGAGTTAGTACATACAGATTTATGTGGTCCTATAAGGACAAGATCTTTAAATGGTGATAAGTACTTTATGATGTTGATAAATGACTACTCAAGGATGACTTGGGTAACCTCCATACAAGATAAGTCACAAGCATTTGAAAGGTTCAAGGTATTCAAAAAATGGCTGAGAAAGAAAGCTTTTTCAAGCTGAAATGTTTAAGATCAGACTGTGGTGGAGAATTTACATCAAATCAATTTGAAGATTACTGTGAATAGCATGGGATTAAAAGACAATATTTTGTTGCTCATCTCTCCTTCCTACTTTACCAGAAGCCCCCTATAGTTCTCAATATTCATAGCCATTTTATACACCTCAAGAAAAATTTGTGGATTCTTGTTCCTAAGTAACACATCTTAGAATCAGAAGCATTGCATTATGTTACCAAACATGCATCAGAGTTAGGTCTCAAATAAGTAGGTACTCTATTCATAGACTTCTGAAATCTTGTGTTGAATTTGACAAAAGATTCATTATGCCTTTTGGTGATGTTATTGAAATCATTCAATCTTAATATGGGAATAGTCTAAACCCCATATTGTTCCCTAAAGGATCGGTAGAATGATTCCTTTGAATCAATACTTCCATTGGGTAATCCTCTATACCAATCCATTGCATCCTCAATCAAGGATTGCATAAAATACTTCATTGCTACATCATCTTCGCATAATTTCAAGTCCTCAACAAAACTCTGGAAAGCTTTCAGATGATCTTCTCTACTAAGAGCATTATTTTAGGTAAATTTAGGGAGATGTTTCTTGACATTGTTTAGGACAATATTTGGGTAACCACTTGGGATGTTATCAAAACACAATTTCCTATATTGATCATTATGAGGTGGCCCTCTGAGACACCTATCATTATGATTATACTTTTGTTCATAATTTTTCTTACTATCCATTCAATCCCATTCCTTACCTTTCCCATTTCCTTTGCTACCATCGTTCTTATTCCTACCTTCTTCCTCATCATCAAAATAAGAACTATTGTTTTTATTTCAACCTCCTTTATTACCACCACCCCCTCCACTAGGAATATGTCCCCCAGGCTTATTTTCATGAGATCCACTATCACTTTTCCCAAAACCTAAAGGCTCTAGGGTTAGGATTGACATTTTGAGGAAAGGAATTCTTCTATCTCTGCCCTCAGTTCTTCTTGCAATTTCTCACCCTTCAACCGCAACTTCAAGGTGTCAAGATCTAAAGGTGTATCAGATGGATTGGGATTGGTTTCGAGATTGATAATAGATGTCTTGGCTACCAAGGTAAGTGTATTTGTGTTGGTATTGGTATCAATAGCATTGAAGGAATTTTGTTGAGAATAGTCAGCAATCCTTTTTGCACAATCTATGAAGGATGCTTTCTTATTGGGGTTAGAATTCTTAGTGGAAACAATGGTCGATGTGTAAGTGTTGGCAGCAAAAGTTCCCATTGGGATTGTGATTTTTGGAACTTTGGGGAAAATTTGGGTTGCTACTTTAGCAGCTTTCTCCCTAGCAATCTTTTCTCGAGTAGCCTTTTCTTGGGCTATCTTTTCTTCAGTAGCCTTTTCAATAGCTCTTTTATTAGCATGTTCTTCTCTAATTTTCTCCACTCTTTCTTTCTTATAATCCCTTTCAAGTTGCTTAGCCTTAATTCTATCCTCTCTTTCCTTTATATCTTGGGATTTCCTTTTCTCCACTTGTTCAACCAACCATTTGGCCTCTTCATCCAAGGCTTGTATATCTTTGTTGATGTCTTCCTCATTTTCAAGGAAATCCTCATACTTACTCTGAGTTGGAGTATGGAATGTTTGATCCACAACATCTTCCCCAAGGAAAGTAAGTGCTGGTGGACTGGTATTTTCTCCTCTAGAATTAAAATTTTCCCCATCAAATATAGATCCCATCCCAAGTGTTGGTGGGTCTGAGAGCACTTTACTCTTACCCAAAAATTCCCATTTGTCTTCTTCTCTAGAAATTATGAGATTATCAAATACTTGTTCAACAGGGAAACAACCTTTTCCTCCCTTAATTGACCCACTATTACTTCAATCTCTAGAAGTATTTACACTAATTACTTCATTATTAGACATTGGAGATGCTCTAAGAAGAAAATTGAGGCACTTACCGGATTCTACAAATTTCTTCTTCCATAGAGGTTGTTTATCCTTTGCAGGCTCAAATTCTTCCTTCATTTCAGGATTTTTCTTTAATTGACTTCTGGTTTTCCTCATGATGCTTACCGAGCTATCAAATTTCTCCTTATCAGGTTCTTTGTGAGATGTTGTTGCACTAGTGTGAGAAAATTCAGAGTTGCCACCTAGGATACTGGGAAATAAGATTTGACTATATCTAGAATTGTTATTTGCAACTTTAGAGAAAATTATGAACATAACTCGACATAAAGTGATAGAACTAACCAAGAGTTGATGCATGAATAGAAAATGACGTATATAACTCTGAAGATAAAATGGAAACCTAGTTCAATAAATGATGATAAACACTTGAATCTGACTATACCAGATCTTCACTAGAGATGCTAATTTTTGTGAAAGATCCCCAACATAGTCACCATTCTATTGGTTAATTTTAGCAAACCAATCAAGCCTAAGCAAGCACCTATGATTCTGCCAAACCCAATTCTCGAATACCTTCTAGACAACTGGAAAACAAATGAGATAAAGCATATATTACTTTATCTCCTACACTTCAAGTTCTACCAGACCTGGGAGGGTATTCCCACAATGCCAAAAATATAACTCATTTCAACAATTTACAAATACATTGTAAATCAAGGAAGATAGATTCTCATTAATAGAAAATAAGATGAAATCACTCACAAAGATGGAAATTTTTTGAGTTAATTATGCATCTTAAGCTGAGAATGTAAAACAACAACGAACAATAGGCGGGTTAATGATTATTTTAAAATATTGCTCTCAAGTTGGGTGCTCGAAACCACAAGAAAGGTTCAATGGGTTAGATATTAGTGCCATAATCTATGGGCTAAGAGTCTACACAAATTGAAACATAAGGCATGTTTAATTCTGAGCAATTATGATCTAGTGATATGACCTTGTAATTCACAAATCAATGACTGAGCATTAAAGACTACTTATCAAAGCCAAATTACTTCATATTTGAACCAATGATCTAATTCAAGCATTTTAACTCATTCCACGAACAAGAGCCAAAACAAGATCACATATCAAAGTATGACACCATGACAATTAATGAAATGATCGTTGATCAGTATTTTAATTAATGATTCTAATACAAAACTAGAATGGAGAGACCATAGACTCAAAAAATATCCATTATCATTCAAATATACTTATAAAGCATACATTTAACTAAACTTACTATCTAGACTCAAATAATTAGATAAAGACTCAACATATTTGCTCTCTCTTTTTCAATTCTCTCAATGTAGGTCCATAATTTCAACAAAAGATCCGCACAAATGGCCTTGAATTCCCTTTTATAGAATAAAGTAGTAAAACAAGCCACAGGCCAAATGTACACATGTTGCACTTCAATTGGACAGCTGGAAGGTATATTTCCAAATTCAGTTATATTTGCACTCATTGAAAAATGGACGGAATACACATAAGACAGAAAATTTACATTTGCAATAAAGAGCAACTTTTTCTTTTCAAAAGTACATGTCAAAAGGAAAGCATCCAATTTATCAAGCAAGATGACAAAATGACATAGACCATAGGTGAATCAACATCTCAATGAGCATCCTGCATCATCAATAGCTAATACTTCTCTATGAAACATATGTTTTAACTTTGTAACATCTAAGGCCAGACCTGTACAATACATGACCTAGTATTATGAAATAACTTGCACAATAGAAGAATACGATATGAAATATGTTGAAAATATTTGATAATAACTGAGAATAACAAGCCACTTTGAGGGGTCAAACCTACAAATATCTCTAATGAGAACACACTTCCAACTTGATGATGAAATAAGACTCACAACCTCCTATATATACCTATTTATGCCTAGGATATCACCTAGGTTGACTTAGACACACCTATATAAGTCTTAGGCTAACCTAAACAACTCAATAACAATATACTAATGATAATATGACTTAATAGAGAGTTAAGATAGCCACAATCCAGCTATTCATAACCTGATGTACACTAATATTAAGGGTGTAGCATGCCCCCTTCTTCAAAGAAGCATTGTCCTCAATGCTAATCAAGTTTGGATTCTTTTGAATGAGCTCCTCATCCTCCCATGTGGCATCTTCAACTGGTAAACTATTCCATTGGATGAGATACTCAGTAAGAGTTCTATTCCTTAGCTTCTTTGTGTGTGTTTGACAAATTCACTCTGGTTCCAAAATGATTCTTCCTTATTCATCGAGCGCTGACAATATTGTTTGAGTTGGAATATTATGCCTAATTACCTTCTTCAAATAGGAAACATGAAAAACTGGATGTATCTTTGTTGTTGGTGGAAACTCTAGCTTGTAGGAAACACTACTGATTTTTTGCATGATTTGGTATGGACCATAATACCTTGGAGACAACTTATTATTCTTTTTATGTTGCTTTAGTGAGATTTGTTTATAAGGCTGCAATCTCAAGAAGACCCAATCCCCAACTTCAAAGCTTCTTTCACTACGATGTTGGTATGCCTATTGTTTCATTCGATTTTGTGAGAAGGCTAAATTCTCCTTGAGTCCTAAAAGTAATTTTTGTTGATGAAGAGAGTGGTATTCTACTACCTAAGCTCTTGGTGAGACCTTTATTGATGATGTGATGGAGGTAGGATGATCTCCCTAAAGTGCCAAAAATGGAGACATTTTTTATGAGCTATGAAAAGAAGTGTTATACCACCATTCTACAAGTGGTAGCCAATCTACCCATCGAGACTATTTCTCTTAAGTGAAACAACATAGATATCCTTCCAAAAAATTATTAACAACCTCAGTTTTCCGATCTGATTGAGGGTGGTATGAAGAGCTATGAGCCAATTGAGTACCCAAACATGAGAATAAATCTTTCCAAAAGTGACTAGTGAAGATAGGATCATGATCACTAACAATAACCTTAGGTGTACCATGTAGCTTTTGGATATTCTCCAAAAAATATTTTTCCACTGCACTTGTTGTAAACGGATGTGATAATGCAATAAAATGTGCATATTTAGTGAGAAAATCAACTACTACCATGATGACATTATGACCTTTAGATTTGGGAAGCCCTATGATGAAGTCCATGTATACCTCTTCCCAATGCTAGCTAGGAATAGATAAGGGTTGCAAGAGACCTGGTGTCTTAATTGTCTCCCCTTTATTCCTTTGACAAACCAAACATTCAACCACAAATTTTTGAACATCACCTTTCAGTCCTTCCCAAAAAAAATATTGCTTGACTCGATTATATGTCCTCAAAAATATTGAATGACCACCAACTGGAGACTCGTGCAACTCTATGAGAATATTGTGTTTAAGAGTGGAATTCTTACAGAGATACAAACACTCTTTATACCGAAGAGTATCTCCCTTCCAATAAAACTTATCTAAACTACTACAATCATGTTTTAATTTTTTGATGAGATTACTTGGTGCAACACCATTTTTCCACTCTTCTTTGGATTCCTCCACCAATTTTTTTTGTAATATTGAAAGGGCACACAATAAGGCTTCATCTTTCTCATCCTTCCTTGAAAGTGCATCTTCTAGAATATTTTCTTTCCCTTTCTTATATACAATCTCAAAGTCATATCCTAACATCTTCATGACTCATTTTTGTTGCTCTTCAAAAGATAGTCTTTGTTCCAAAAAATGTTTTAGGCTATCATGATTTGTCTTAGCCTTGAAGTGTCTTCCCAATAGATAAGGCCTCCATTGTTTAACTACATGAAGGATTGCTAGCATTTCCTTCTCATAAATACGTTTTAGCTTATTCTTACCCTTTAATTGACGACTCTAAAAAGAAATTGGTCGACCTTCTTGCATGAGCACTGCTCCTATCCCATTTCCAAAAACATCACATTCCACAATGAATTCCTTGGTGAAGTCAAGAGTGGAAAGCATTGGAGTTGTACACATAGCCTCCTTCAATCTCTCAAATGTTGTATTAGCAGACTCGTTCCAATGAAAAGAGTCCTTCAATAGAGTGGTGAGAGGTTCTGCTATACAACCATAATTCTTCAGAAATATTCTATAGTACCCTATCAATCCCAAGAAACCCCTCAATTTCTTAATGGTTTTTGGAATAGGCCATTCCATGATAGCCTTAATTTTGTTAGGGTCCACTTTTACTCCATGTGAAACTATGTGTCCCAAATACTCCACCTCCTTAAGACCAAAAGCACACTTGGATGTCTTAGCATAGAGTTGAAGATCTTCAAGTATTTGTAATGCTTGATGCACATGTTGCAAATTTTCTTCCCAAGTCTTGCTATAAATCAATATATCATCAAAGAATACTAACACAAACTTTCTCAAGAACTTCTTAAAAATGGAATTCATCAAACTTTGGAATGTAGATGGTCCATTGGTAAGACTGAATGGCATCACCAAAAATTAATAATGACCCTCATGATTCTGAAATGTTGTCTTACAAATATATTCATGCTTAATCTGAATTTGGTGAGAACCAGATCTAATATCTAACTTGGTAAAATACATAGCTCCATTCAATTCATCTAGTAAATCATCAATGACTAGAATATGAAACTTATCTTTAATGGTGTACATGTTGAGTACTCTATAATCTAGAAACATGCACCAAGTATCATCCTTCTTAAATACCATCACCACAAGCAAGGAGTAAGAACTTTGGCTATGCCTGATAATTCCTACCTCTAGCATCTCCTCAACAATTTTTTCTATCTCACTCTTTTGTATGTGTAGATACCTATAAGGCCTAATGTTTAGTGGTTGGCTCCATGCAACTAATCATATGGAATGATCATGATCCCTCTTAGGATGAATCCCTTTAGGAATATCTCCAAGAACAACTAAGTGGCGATCAATTATAGCTTGAAAATATGGATGAGTAGGAGCATTAGATTGAGAGACTTCTAATGAACATAGTTGGGCCACAAATCCATCCACTCCTTTCTTAAGCAACTTTTGCATTTGATGAGAGATTACCATTTTTTTGGATTTTTCCTTCAACCTCCTTATCTCTACTACCCTTCCTTTTGATTAAAATCTCATGAATAGTTCTTGGAAGTTCATCTCAATCATCCCCAATGTAGTAAGTCATTGTACTCCCAAAACAATATCTATTGCACTCATGGATATCACATACATTGGGGTATCAAGTTGATAATATCCCATGGATAATTTAATGCTATGAAACTTCCATGAACAACTAAATATACCACCACCTACAATCAAAAATTGAAACTCTAGAGTTTGATATATAAAACAATTTAGACGAGTAGCTAACTTTTTGTTGATGAAATTATGAGTACTACCCGAGTTGATCAACATTGTTACCTTTTGCTTCTTTAAGAACCCCACCACCTTGAGAGTTTGTGGAGCACTAAAACCTGAGAGTGCATGACAAGAAATGATTGGTTGAGAATCATGTGATTCCTCATTTAACTCCCTTTCATCCTCTAGTATGGGTTCCTCTTCTTCTTCCTCACTTGGACGTTCAATATAGAACAATTTATTTTCATTGCATTTATGTCCTTGACTGTATTTGCTATCACAATTGAAACACAACATTTTTGCTCTGTTCTTCTCAAATTTTTTTGGAGTCAACCTAGTAGGTTGTTTTGAATATCCTTTCTCTCTTGTCACATTAGCCCCTTACTTCTTAGGAATCAAATACTTCTCCTTTACCCTACATGCTAAGATAAAAGACTGATTTATGGAGCTAGGGATAAACATGCATACCTCATGTTGAATGTGATCCTTGAGACCCCCCAAGAATAAATCATTCAAGTTTTCCTCTATAATTGTATCCAATCTTAAGGATAGATTTTGGAATTGTTGAATATAATCCTTAATTGATCCTATTTGTTGAAGTTTAGCCAGCTGGCTAAAGAAGTTGTCTATCACGCTATTGCTATATTATGCTTGGAGTTCCTCCATAAAAATTGAACATGAGACGGTGAGCCCCTTTTTCCTTCGATGAGTGCAAATCCAATGATACTAAATGAATTGATCTGGTTCTAGATATAGGGAATCCATCGTGACCTTTTGTCCATTTGGGATTTGGTGCACTTCAAAAAAAATATCCATTTGGCTTATCCATGTTAGAAGATCCTTGCCATCAAACTTGTGCATATCCACCTTTGGAAATAAATTCCTAGATCCCATAGGAGTACTAAAACTTGTCTCAATGTTAGCTGACCTAGAATCTTCACCTTGGTTGCTTGAGACCTTTCTTGGTTCAGCCATATAGGTGCTTAACATGTTTCGTATGTCTGATATATCTCCTCTTCGGTCACACATATCCATCTTCATTGAGGAAATGTCTTCCTTGACCTTATTGATTTCCTCATTAGGAGTAATATCCTCTATTGTTATCCCATCCTTATCAGGAGTCTTCCTCATAGTAACAACATTCTTTTTGCCCCTTCTTGTAGTCCGCGTCATGATGGGAACCACTAATTTTGAAATAAATCACACAAATGAAACTTAAATTATCTAAAATTATTACTATAACTTACTAGGGCCAAAATAACTCACCCAGAAGAATCTCCAAGAAATAAGTAGATTTGCAGTGTGGAGAGTGATATTTGTGAAAATTTTAATTTTTCAATAAATAGCTTATTTCTACTCCAATTTCTCCAATTTTTTTATGGTAATCTTCTTTAGTATGTCTCCAAAAACCTAATAAAACTAAGGCTCCAATTCAACAATATGTATGATATATGAAGATCCCAAAAAATGTGTAGAAACCCTAATTCTACAATCATTCACTTAATTCTACTCCAATTATTCTAAAATATGGACTGTATCTTCTTTAATATATTCTTCAAAAACCCTTTAAAAATCAGAAAAAAATTCACCAAAATTTGAAAGATATGCTCTTCCCAAAATCACCTCCAAAATTGAGAAAAAACCTTGCCTCTATAGTGCCAAGATCATGCTCTGATACCACTTGTTATGAAATAACTTGCACAATAGAAGAATACGATATGAAATATGCTGCAAATACTTGATAATAACTAAGAATAATGAGCCACTTCGAGGGGGAAAATATCCAAATATATCTAATGAGAACACACTTCCAACTTGATGATGAAATAAGACTCACAACCTCCTATATATACCCTTTTATGCCTATGATATCACCTAGGATAACCTAGACACACCCATATAAGTCTTAGGCTGACCTAAACAACTAAATAAATATATAATAATGATAATATGACTTAATAGAGAGTTAAGATTTCCACAAACTGACTATTCATAACCGAATGTACACTAATATTAAGGGTGTAGCTCCCAGTATATGTTTCACAAACCAAACCTGCCAACATACAACCTTCCCCATTCTTCATAGTCTTCCTTAGACGGCCAATCAAAATCCATAATTTTTTCCATGGATTTCCTATAAGGGGATTACTTGGTTACTACTACATTGGATTCCCTGTCAAAATCCTCTAGAAAGCTGATAAGAAATGTTAACCTCCCTAGGGTGTTATTGAAGACATCAATATTAACTTCTTTGAAAATTTTATCTACCTGGGAATCAATAACTTCATTCAATTCCTTCTTCCACATCTGTAATGGTTTCACTTCATAATTTTCCACCTCAATATCTAGTAGTGGTGCCAAATCAGTGTGGTTATATTGATCTATCAACTCTATTATCTTCTGTTCCAATGGGGTTGCATATCCCTAAAACTTTCGCTCACTTAACTCAAAAACAAAGTCATAAACTGGGAGCACTAAACGGTACTAGTATTCATGTTGGCCAGCTCCCACTAATATCAACTTCAATCTCTCAACTCTTGGGACCCATTTATTCAAGGTTGGTATGGCCAACACCTTATCTCTTTGGGACAATCTCATTGCATGCACCATCAAAGCATAGTTGTCATGCACACTATTGAGTCTATCATGAATCTTCTCATTTAGAGGATTTAAGGTAGTGTAGAAAAAAATTGATATGTTCTTATACATTATGTCCTAAGCTTTCTCTAGCAATTGATCTTTGTCAAATGAGCTAGAGCTTGGTCTACTTATTTCTTCCTCTACAATTGATTCTTGTTCCCAAATATATGGTACTATTGCTAAATCCTGGCTATGAAATGAATGTTGCACAAATTTCATTAGAGAATCTGAAGGTGGGTAGCTTGAGCTAGGTTGACCCTACTCTCTCTATACTTCCTCTCTTTGTTTATAGAATGCCAATTTAGTTTCTAGTGTAGCCACTTTATGTTGGTTGTTGTCATAGTCATCCATGAGTTCTTTGTATTTAACTCTAAGATTATCTCTTTCCAAGGCGAGACCCACTATAGTTGACCAGGTAAACTTGGCAACATTAACAACCATGTCTATAGCTTCCAAAGCTAGAGTATCAGCAACTCTTTTAAAAAGCAGTTGTCCACTAAGTTATGATGGATCTGCGAGGGCTAGTTTCCTGGATGCCAAAGATAGTGACCATATTGCCAATGCATCCCAATCCTCACTAAAAGATGAACCTCATAGTGACATTTCTAGTTCTTCCTCTATTTGTACAGGAGGCCTTTTAGCCCTTCTTATGGAATCCAAAACAATAGAATCAGTAATATTCCACTCTAGTAATAACAACACACCACTCTTGTTTACAAGCTCTCTACCCTCTTGGGCGTTAATCATTTTAAAATCATTTCTTAGAATTCTTCTTACATTTTCTTGAATAACATTTTCAGGCAATTCAGGGTGCAAGCTTCTTTCAATGGCAACCTTCTCTGCATAGTTTGCATTCTTGGATTTCCACTAGAAATCCTAGAATGTTGAGGTTTCAATGAAGGAATCATCTTCCATAAACTCTTCGTTGGCCTCTACCCTCAAGTCATTTATAGTATTCAATCCTCAAATGTTAAGCTTTCCTAACCTAAGGAAGCTCTGTCCTGAACTTGAAGCAATTTATCCTTCATAAGGAGGCATTTCTATCTACATTTCCTTAGGGGTGACATAGATATCATCATCATCTATGTCAGAATAATCAACCACTCCTCTTGGTTTAGTTCTTCACTTCTTTTGAGGTGGTTGCTCAGGAGGGGTAGAAATTTCAGGAGTTGAATCAAGATCAATTAAAGGAAAAGAGGCCTATGTAGGAGGAGTTGGAACTACACTTTTCAAAGAGTTAGCTTTTGGCTCTTCAAAGGTGATAGGGGTTGTTGAGCTCCTTTCCTAACTTTCTACTTTCTTTATCCTAGAATAAATCCTCAATTGTTTGGGTGGTTGATATGGATGACTTTGTTCTAATGTCACTTCAACAATTTCTTCAACCACCATTGCCTTTCCTTTATCTGGAACTTCCTGATGTTCTCTCAAAATACCAACAACATTCTCAAAATTGTCCATAAAATGCATAACATTATTGAAATCACCATGTATATTTGGAAGAGGATCATACTATGGATTATTCTTCTTCTTAGCTTCCACCATCTTTCTATAAGCCAGGTACTCTGCCTTTCTCTCATCCTGCTCCTCAAAATTGAAAAGATTCCTGATGACATCCTTAGGGTAATCACAAGAATGTATAAAGGTACCCATTTTATCATCTTCTTTAATTTTACTAATGAATCCTTCAGGATCATGATTTCTTAGGCTCATGGTCATCAGTTTATAAGTAGTTAGTAGATATTCTAATTCATTCATTGTTCCTTTTGTCACAATGTAATCTACAAATACTGTCCATTCTAAGAAGAATGACCCCTTCCTTGTTGATTCAGGTAAATGTGCTTCTTGTGTAGCTCCTAACTACCTCAAGATCTCAAGGAAACCTATTCTCAAAGGAACATCTACAGGAAAAGCATATGGGGCGAAACCACTACAATATATCCTAAAAATTTTCTTATCAGGATACAAAATGAAATCTCCCTAATTATGGCTCAAATTCAAATCTGGCCTCAGCTCCCTTAGTCTCAAGAATTCATGGATTCCTTTGGGGATTCTAGGTGGTTCATATACTAAGGCCCTCTTTATCTTGGATGCATAGGCATTTCTAAACATTACAAAGTTGTACCTCTAGTCATCTTTATCCAAGATTCAAGTCCAACACTGAATAAGAAAGTCAACATCATCCTTCTTCCTTTCCAAGGTAATCTCTTTCTTGAAGGATCTTTGTCCTTTATATAAGAACATATGCATTAACAATGAGTACCACCAAAACTTCACCCATTTTTCTCCTTCTTTCAATTCAACTAAGCCATTATGGATGTGTTCAACTAGATAAGTTCCATAATCATAAACAATACTACACGGTGGGTGTTGCAAATATGTGGCCAAGTAGTTGTACTCCTTCTACAATGGGTCAGGTGGATTGGCACCAACAATTTGGTATAGAGAATATATAGTCTTTCTAAAATAACTAGAAAAATAGCTCATTGGGAAAGTTTTGAGCTCTCTATCATCAATCCTAATCCTTTGTTTCCTAGTTCAAGTCATTACAGTATGTAGAGGAAACATCTTCTTTCTAATGAACACCTTGGTATTGTTGTACTCTATTCTAATAGTATCCATGTTCAAAGTAACCAAGTCCTGACCCCATTCATGCAAGTCAAAGACTTTTTCAATTTCTTCCCTAGTTATTTTTACCATGACCACCCCATCAAATGCTCTGACTACCCTAGAAACTAGGTCATATTTTGATGTGATATATTTGAAGATATCCACATCCATGTACACATTGGGAACAATCAATTTTCCCATATCCAACTTCCATGGGTTACTAGAAGGGGACCCAAGGTTCCTATTTCCAAACCAATGTTGAAACATCTACCATCCCATGTAAGGTACCTCGACATCCTTGATGAAACAAGCCTTATCTATTAACCCTTCCTTCACAATAAGGCCATGAAATAAGACCCTTCCCTCTAGTTTCTTATTTGTAGATTGGGGTAAAAAATCAATCACATCCTGAGAAAGGGTTTTAGATTGGGTAGAGGAAGCACCCTAAATTTTGGGATCCATGGGCTTGAATATACAAGAGCTCTTACAAAGGAATTTTAACTACTCAACTTCCTAATTTCAATTCATGACTTAGGACAAGAGGTAATTCTCGGCAATTTACAAGGCTACATATTTTAAAAGAAAAGATTAACTCTTATTTAAAGCAATGAAAGCATAACAATGAAACACACTCATTTTAAAATAGATTAAAAGCATACCCTAACTCAGAAAACTGAAATGGCATAAAATTGTGTTTATTATACTTACTGCTTTCAACTGTGGCAAACCCTAGTGCCAACCAGGATAACTTCTGCCATTCACTTCTCAACTCTTTGTATTTCCTTGGACACATCTTCAAATCTCAAATAAGCAAGAGTTAACCACATACACAATTTTTGAAGGAATTGAATAGTTTTATAGTTCACCTTTGCCATTAATTCTCATTCACATGAAGCAAAACAATTGCAATGGGTGTACTTTGCATTTTTTAATACATGTTGATCCATAGTTGAGCTGGGCATCTCGGATGAATTAGATTGAGTCAAACTCATTTGAATTCATAACAACGCTCTAGCTTGAATGAACAACCAATAGAAATTTGTTGACATGACTCTCCCCATGTATGTGAGGGCCCCACCCACTAGTAGTCATAGAGTGCATGTGGCATTATATCGCGGTCTCACCTTTTTTAAAGAACTTGCATCTTTCCTCTATGAGCTAGTAGGGAATGGCTGTGATCATCTTTCTTCACTCGATTAGCACGTTGATCCCAAAGTTTTGGGAATTGAGATGGGACATAGCGGCCAGACCCACTTACACATGGCATTATTTCGCTAGCCCCGCAACAATAAAACTACATTCACTTCAAATAGACGGGCCAGTAGGGAGTGGCCCAGATTAAATCCTATCGTCTTGTGATCATCAAACTTGCACGAACACAATAGTTAGTCTTAAACCAAGGCTTTGACTAGGCTAACCAGAACTTACCCCTTAGGGGTTTATGACTTAGACATAAGTCATTTGTATGTGAAATATTGAAGGATGACTTTTGGAATATTTAAGACACCTTGTGACCAGGGATGACTGAACAGTCCTAAGCGATGGGGCTGGTGAGAAAAGTTAAACGATGACTCAAGAGGTAACTTATTTCACTGGTAACTGGACAAACAAGTCAATACAGAAATAAGACATCTGAGGATTATATGGGGATTTTGGATGACAATGCTACTCAAATAAAACCCTAAACCTTGTGTGTAATCAACATATTATGTTGATATTAAGGATAAAAGACCTCAAAGTATCAAGGATTTTTGGGGGTCTAACATTGGCTCATGCTCGGGGATGCATACCCCTAGTGGGTATAGTGAGAAACAAATCTCCTAGTGGAGCAAACCAAACATAGAGGGATCAAAAAGGCATGAGATTTCCCATACAAGGTGAGCAGACACAACAAAAAGAAAACATACCAAACCCTATGTACAAAATTTATAGAACTATACAATGTACATGGAGACAAACCTATTTCAGGTGAAATAGGGTTTCATGAACTGTCCATGTACTGGTAGTTCTATAAATTCACCTACAAGTGATTGCAAGAAGTAAGAATCCTCCCCATGAATACCTATGATTAAGTAAGGGCTAAGCCATAGGGGATCTGATGTAGACGCAATGGTGGAATTATCAAACTTAGGAGGCACAACTTCTCTCAAATAAGGGTCATCATTCAATCATTTAACCAATTAGGCTTGTTCCTAGGATTCCAAATACCTACTCAAGGAACTCACACCCAATCACCCCAACCATAGAAAAAATTGACTTAGACATGTTCAAAATGCTCACACAACACCTTAAAACAATCACCATGCTTGGAAAAGGCATATTTCATCAAACTCACCATTTAGACCCACTAGGCCTAGCCAACGCTGTCAGGAGGATAGTCAATTGTTTCTAACCCAAAAGACTTCACCAAAGGCTCAAATTTAGGATTTTGACTCTTCAAGGGTCTCCACACATGTCCACAAAAACACTGGTCAAGATTCAATAAGGAACTAGGGCTTCTAGACCAAGGAAAACTATCCCAAAGGTCTAATTAGGTATGTGTGTAACAACTTCAATGCTATCTAGGCTCTCCCCAACACCCCTCAAGCCTCACAATGCTTCTTCAGGCATCAAGCAACCCCATTATATCCTTCCCAAGCATCAAACTCTCCATATCAACCTTCCTTTGCATATTTCTCTCCAAACTAGACAAATTCAGCTTATCACATACAAGAATGCTAGGATCAACATACACACATCCTTACAAACACCTAAAATCCCTAAGATGAGACCTTTTCCAAATGAAAATATAGTTTACAAACCTCCATTTTGACCAGGATCTAGAATTTCCTCATGATGGAGAATGGAGTTATCTACATTTTATTGCAGAAACCCTTGTTATGAGGGTTTTCAGACCTATCAACACTAAAGTGGGTGTATCTTCATTAATTCTTGATGAAATGAACCCAAACCAAGTTAGAAAAAAAGTTAATTCATTTCCCTATCTAACCATAATAGTCATTATTCCGTACAAATACTGTTCTAGGCCATACAACATGAAAAACAGTGAAAAATGTGCCTTTTCTCATAAATTTCAATGTTTTATTGATTCAAAAGTCTCCAAAATCCTCCAAAAACATCCTATCAACCTCATGGGAGGTTTACATAGTCTTCCCATGACCATTGCAACTATCTCCAAATAATTTTGAATTAGTTGACCATTGGAAGACAATTATGCCCTTTTTACACCTTGTTATGACAAGTAGGCATTTTTAAGCCTTTTACATCTTTTACATTTTGATGTCTATGAATCCAAGCCTACTTGAATCAATCATAACATGCCTAAATAGGCTTACAAACATGAAATAAATGATCTTCATCCCTTGCCCACACTTGTGGAGGGTTTTGACCTCCTTTGAAAAACTAGGTTTTGATTGCCTACAACAAGCAAAAAATGACAAAAGTTCCTTACAACTTGCTTCAAATAAAACACAAATGGTCCTTTGGACCTTATTACATCACATAGACATAGAGACCAAACAAAATCACAAACCAAAACACACTAGTTCCATTGGAGCCATAGGTGCTCCTACACCAGGATCAAACTTCCCATGTTTTCCTTTATCCTCCAATCTGGCATTCCACATAATACCATACATCCTATCTCAAATTTCCTTAGCATAGCTCACTTGTCATGTAAATATTTAAATTGAAGCTGCATTTTCTCATTCTTCTTGTGAGATTTTCTCCTTAACTCATCAAGCTCGGCCAATTCATTCATCATGTTCTGCATCTCATCACAAATGTCAGCATCATATTCCTATACAAACTTATACATTTTCATCAAATTATTGTGTGGGATCCTAGCTCCGCTCCATACACCAAGTTGAAAGGGGAATGCCCAATAAATTTATTGATTGTGGTTTTGTTTTCCCACAATTCCAATTGCAATTTTGAATCCCAAGCCTTCTTGTTCTTGTCCAGAACTCATTTAATAATCTTCATGAGGCTTTCATTTTATAAGATCATCCTCGTAGATAGCAAGGAATAAATCTATAAAATTGGAAAAAGCCACATTTATATCCCTCTAGAAAGTGGCACCAACATTTATTAAACCAAATGGCATCCTGACATAAACATAAGTCCCCCATGGGGTTGTAAAGGTTGTTTTGTGTTGCTCTAATTCCCTGACCATGAATTGGTTGTAGCCAAAGAACCCATCCATCGTAGAAAGTAGTTCACAACCAATGAATTTATGTAGCATTGCTTCCATGTTAGGTAACAGGTAATTATCTTTCAAGGATTCAACATTTAGGTTCCTAAAGTCTACACATAATCTTAAGTCTCCATTCTTCTTTCTGAGAGGAACTAGGTTGGACACATATGAGGAGTGTCTTATTGGTTTGATAATTGTCGCATCACTTAATTTTGTGAGCTCCTCTTGCATTTTGGGCCTTAGGGTAGGATTATTAGGCCTTTTTTCTACCTAAAAGGTTTTTTGTCAGGCTTTAGTGGAATCTCATGTTGAAACAACTCCTCTTTGTAGGCTTTCAAATCATCATAAGACCATGTGAACACATGTCTATACTTTTGCAACAATGCAATCAACATAGTCCTCATATGTGGCTTCATCCTTTTCCCTATATATACCTTATTAGGAGCAGTTTTTGTTCCAAAATTGATTTCCTCTAGGTCCTCTTTATGTGCACTTGATTGCTTAACATTGGATATATTTGGGCCATCAAAAACCCTCTCAAGTGCAACTAAACCCTTAGGATTTTTATTGGTCTTAAGTTGGATTATCTCATTGCCAAATAATGTCTCCTTTCCATCCACTTCCACCACATGTGAGCTGAAATCAATCTCTTGATTCTCATATCTATCCACACAATGTAGGAATATCAATATGTCATTGTCATCATTGAACAACTGCCAATTGCAGATGTTGTCAAGTACTTCTAGCCTTGTTTGTACCTCAATTCTTGAGACACCATCAAAAGTTACATCATTGAGCTTGACTGCAATATTATCCAACAAATCTACTTTGACATTCTGTCCTCTTCCTACCCAATCTATTCCAAAGGCATCAAATGATTCAATAGTATCCCATACCTCATTCCTTTACTACCTCAACCTTTTGTCCTTAGTGACAAATCTTGACTTGACTTGGGACACTACACTTTCAGAGTCCCCAAATACTTTAAACAACTTTACACCATGCTTAGAGGATAACTTTAGACTAAGTAACAAGGCTTGATATTTAGCCACATTATTGGTACATACAAATTATAGTAAGAAAGAGTATTTAAGCATCTTACCTTGAGGGGAGATAAGAATGACCCCAACACCTGAACCTTCTCTTGAACATGCTCCATCAAAATAGAGCATAGAGAACCTTCCTAGGATGTTTGTGTAATTTCCATAGCAATTGGAGTAGGCTTAGTTTCTTCCTCATCTTGTTTTAACTCCTCTACAAGGAAAGTTTCAAGGCCTATGTTCACAACATTAACCATCAGGGGCTTCTCTGATTCTTCAACTAGCTCAATCATATGTCAAAATCTTGATTCTCTGGTAATTTTAACATCCTTCTGGTCAATGGAGAAAATGGAAAATGATAAATCACATGGCATATTGCCCCCGATGGAGACACACCATTGTCTAGATAGCAGCATCCCATAAGTTAGGGGAATTCCCACTATGGTAACACTCATGACTAAGTCCTTTTTAGGAAATATAGCCAGTCTATATGGAACCTCATAGATTACGTCAATGATAGTGACCTCCCATGAATCCATGGAATAATATTTTCCATATGTACTATCAACTTTCAAACCCATTTCCTCCATGATCTTAATAGGCATGACAATATTTGAAGCCCCAAAATCAATCATACTATTTTTGAGGTTCTTACCATCAATGATCAGACTCAAAAAGAAAGGATTAACAAAACTTGGGTTTGTTGTAATAGTAGTTCCTAAGTAGATCTCAGGGTTTTCACTGAAAATTACTTCCAGTTCAGTACCTTCTTCTTGACTAGCACTTATGTCAGGTACATCAACCTCTGCATTGTACTTATTTCCTCTTGCAATACTATTGATGATAGCCACGATTTTATTTTAATGATCATCAATCCTCATCATTTCAAGGAGTGGGACTATGACCTGGATTTGGGATAAGACTTGAAACATGTCAATGGGAGAATAGCTAGGAATCTCAAGAAATAGTATTTCCTAGGGAATTGCCTTTTCAACTTGTTGATCAACTTTCTCAATAGTGGTTTTTGACTCTTTAGCTTTTGGGCCATGACGTGCAAGTTCAACATTATCCTTAGCTTTGGTACCTTTCTTCCCCTAGATTCTTATTTATTTTGGCTCTTTAGGCTTGGTTTCTTCGTTATTGTTCTTTGCCTTAGCTCCTTTACCATTTACATTGCATTCTTTTATGAATAGACCTCCAGGATGGCCTTGATTTCTACTCACCACTCTATTCCTCAAGCAGAGATCACTTTGTGCTTGAGCTATTGCAGCTAAGGCAGTTGTATATCTCTCTATCTCCTCATTTGAAGCTCTTCTAAGAGAAAAGTTTGATGCCCCAAGATTGTAGGTGGTATACTCATCTTCCCTTTTCTCATTTGAAAATACCTATTGATGGTATATACTTTCTTATCTCCTCTATGTATCCACATCATCTGTGTCAACATCATCACTAGAAGAATAACCACCATATTCCAAATTTGACCTAGTCATGAACATATTTGCTGACTCATCTAGATTGTGAAGTGAATAGGATTCTCCTTGATCTTGTTGGTTTTCTGACATAGACCTAGCTACACAACACTATTGTGATGCATGGGGCATCTCACATGCTTTGCACCATGGTAAATCCCCTACTACATTTATGGTATTCTTATGTAGAGGATCGGGTGTAGGTTGGTAATTCTTTTGATTATTCTGAATTGGCTTGCCATTATGCCAATTGGTATGATAGGGGAAATATTGAATTCTAGGGGGCCTATTATTTCTCTAAAATTGAGGTTTATCATTTTTTCTTTCTTTTGTAATAGACTGAGAACTTGATCTAGTTTCTCATAAGGAGCTGCAGTCTTGCTAGATTTCTCATTTTGAGCTTTGGGATTCTTTAGAAGTTTAGGGTCATCTCTCCTTCCTACTTTACCAGAAGAATCCTATTGATATGAATATTCACAGCCATTTTATACACCTCAGGAAAAAATTTTGGATTCTTGTCCCTAAGTAACACATCTTAGAATCATAGGCATTGTAGTATGCTACCAAACATGCATCAAGGTTAGGTCTCAAATAAGCGGGTACTCTATTCATAGATTTCTGAAATCTTGTGTTGAATTCAACAACAAATTCATTATTCCCTTTCATGATGTTATTGAAATCATTCAATTTCAATATGGGATCAATCTAATCCCTGTATTGTTCCTTAAAGGCTCGGTAGAATGATTCCTTTAAATCAATACTTCCATCAAGTAATCCTCTATACCAATGCCTCTCATCCTTAGTCAAGGATTGCATAAAATATTTCACTACTACACCATCTTCCCATAATTTGAAGTCCTCAAAAAAACTATGGAAAGCTTTCAGATGATCTTCTCCACTAAGAGTAGTATTTCTAGTAAATTTAGGGAGATGTTTCCTAGAATTGTTTGGGATAGGATTTGGGTAACCAGGGATGTTATCAAAACACAATTTCCTATATCAATCATTATGAGGTGCCCCTCCGGGACACTTATCCTTATGATTATCCTTTTGTTCATCATTTTTCTTGCTATCCATTTGATCCCATTCCTTACCTTTCCCATTTCCTTTCCGACCATCATTCTTATTCCTACCTTCTTCCTCATCATCAGAATAAGAACTATTGTTTATGTTTCCACCTCCTCCACCTCCTTTATTACCACCACACCCTCCACTAGGAATAAGTCCCCTAGGATTATTTTCATGAGATCCACTATCACTTTTCCCATAACTTGAAGGCTTTGGGGTTTGGATTGGCATTTTGAAGAAAGAAATTCTTCTAGACATTTTTGCATTATTTTCTTCTATCTCTACCCTCCTCAGTTCTTGCAATTTCTCACCCTTCAACTGCAACTTCAAGGTGTCAGGATCTAAAGGTGCAGCAAATGGATTCAGTATTGATAATATATTTCTTGGCTACAGAGGTAAGGGTATTTTTGTTGGTATTGGTATCAAGAGCATTGGAGGCATTTCGTCAGGAATAGTCAGCAATCCTTTTCCCATGATTTATGAAGGATGTTTTCTTATTGGGGTCAAAAATCTTAGTGGTAGAAATGGTCAATGTGTAAGTGCTAGTAACAGAAGTTCCCATTGGGATTGTGATTTTTGGAACTTCAGGGAAAATTTGGGCTGCTACTTTACCAGCTTTCTCCTTAGCAGTCTTTTCTCGAGCAACCTTTTCTTGGGCTATCTTTTCTTGAGTAGCCTTTTCAATAGCTCTTTGCTTATCATGTTCTTCTCTCATTTTCTCCATTCTTTGTTTCTTCTCATGCATTTCAAGTTGCTTAGCCTTAATTCTATCCTTTTCTCTACTTGTTCAACCAACCATTCAGCCTCTTCATCCAAGGCTCTTATATCTTTGTTGATTTCTTCCTCATTTTTGAGGAAATCCCCATACTCACTTTTAGCTGGAGTATGGAGTGTTTGATCCACAACATCTTCCTCAACAAAAGTAAGTGCTAGTGGACTAGCATTTTCTCCTCTAGAATTAAATTTTTCCCCATGAAATATAGATCCCATCCTAGGTGTTGGTGGGTCTAAGAGTGCTTTACTCTTACCCAAGAATTCCCATTTGTCTTCTTCTCTAGAAATTATGAGATTGTTAAATACTTGTTCAACAGGGAAACTACCTTGTCTTCCCTCAATTTCCTCACTATTACTTGAATCTCTATACACTAATTACTTCATTAGTTAAAGTGGGACATGCTCCAAGAAGAGAATCAAGGGACTTACCGGATTCTATAGCTTTCTTCTTCCATAGAGGTTGTTTATCCTTTGTAGGCTTAGATTCTGCTTTTTGTTCAGGATTTTCTTTAATTAACCTCTAGTTTTCCTCATGATGCTTGTCGAGCTGTCAAAATTATCCTTATTATCTTCTTTGTGAGATATTGTTGTTGCACTGGTGTGAGAAAATTCAGAGTCGCCACCCAGAATACTGGGAAATAAGATTTGATTGTATCTAGACTTGTTATTTGCAACTTCAGTGAGAGTTTTGAACATAACCTGACATAAAGTGATAGAACTGACCAAGAGTTGACACATGAATAGAAAATGACATATATAACTCCAAAGAGAAAATGGCAACCTAGTTCAATACATGCTGATGAGGATTGGGCTCTGACTATACTAGATCTATACTAGAGATGTTAAATTTTGTGAAAGCTCCCCAGCATAGTCATGATTTTGTTGCTTAATTTTAACAAACCAATTAGGCCTTAGCAAGTACCTATGAGTCTATCAATCCCAATTCTCAAATACCTGCTAGACGAGTGGCCAACAAACAAGATAAAGCATATATTACTTTATCTCCTACACTTTGGTTTTTGCCAGACTTGGGAGGGTATTTCTGCAATGCCAAATATATAACTCATTTCAAATATTTACACATACATTATAAATAAAGGCAAAAAATTTCTTATTAATAGAAAATAAGATAAAATTACTCACAAAGATGGCAATTTTTTGAGTTAATTATGCATCTTAGGCTGAGAATGTAAAACAACAATGAACAATAGGTGGGTCAGTGATTATTTTAAAAGATTGATCTTAATTTGGGTGACCGAAACCACAAGAAAGGTTCAATGGGTTAGAGATTAGTGCCATTATCTATGGGCTAGGCATCTATAGAAATTGAAACATAATGCATTCTTAATTATGAGCAATTATGATCTAGTGATATGACCTTGTAATTCACAAATCAATGAATGAGCATTAAAGACTACTTATCAAATCCAAGTGACTTCAAATATGAACCCATCATCTAATTAAAGCATTTTAACTCATTCCATGAAGAAGAGCCAAAACTAAATCACATATCAAAGTATGACACCATGAAAATTAATGAAATGATCACTGATCGGTATTTTAATTAATGATTCTAATACAAAACTAGAATGGAGAGACTATAGACTCAAAAAATCAACATTATCATTCAAATATACTCAAAAGCCATATATTTAACTAAATTTACTATCTAGACTCAAATAATTAGATAAAGACTCAACACATCTGCTCTGTGTTTTTGAATTCTCTCAATGTAGCTCCAAATTTTTAGCTAAAGATCTGCACAAATGGCCCTGAATTTCCTTTTATAGAATAAGGGAGCAAAACAAGCCACATGCCAAATGTACACATGTCACTCTTCTATTGGAATGCTAGAAGGTATATTCCCCAATTCAGTTATATTTTCACTCATCAAAAATGGAGGGAATAAACATAAGACAAAGAATATTTACATTCACAGTAAAGAGCAACTTTTCCTTTTCAAAGGCACATGTCAAAAGGAACATATCCAATTTATCGAGCAATATTACAAAATGACGTAGACCATAGGTGACTCAGCATCTCAACCAACATCTTGCATCATCAACATCTGATACTTCTCTGTGAAACATATGTTTTAACTTTGTAACCTCTAAGACCAAACCTATACATTACATGACCCAATATATTTTTCACAAGCCAAACTTGCCAACATACAACCTTCCCCACTCTTCATACCCTTCCTCAGATGGCCAATCAAAATCCATAATTTTTTCCATGGCTTTCCTGTAAGGGGAGTACTTGGTTACTATTGCATTGGATTCCATGTCAAAATCCTCTAGAAAGCTGATAAGAAATGTTAACCTCCATAGGGTGTTGTTGAAGACATAAATATTAACTTCTTTGCAAATTTTATCTACCTGGGAATCAATAACTTCATCCAATTCCTTCTTCCACATCTGCAATGGTTTCACTTCATAATTGGCCACCTCAATATCTAGTAGTGGTTCCAAATCAGTGTGGTTATATTGAGCTATCAACTCTATTATCTTTTTCTCCAATGTGGCTGCATATCCCTGGAACTTCTTCTCACTTAACTCACACAAAAATTCATAAACTCAAAGCACTAGAGGGTACTTATCTTCATGTTGGCCAGCTCTGACTAATATCAACTTCAATCTCTTGGGACCCATTTATTCAAGGTTGGTATGGCCACCACCTTATCTCTTTGGGACAATCTCATTACACACACCATCAAAGCATAGTTGTCATGCACACTATTGAGTCTATCCTGAATCTTCTCCTTTAGATACTTTAAGGAAATGCAAACAACTTTTGATATGTTCTCATACATTGTGTCCTAAGCTTTCTCTAGCAATTTCTTATATGTCTCAATTTGAAGAAGCAATTGATCTCTGTTAGATGAGCTAGAGCTTGGTCTACTTATTTCTTCCTCTGTAATTGATTCTTGTTCTTGAATATACAGTACTATTCCTAAAGCTTGAATATGAAATGAATGCTACATAGATGTCCTTGGTGAAGCTAAAATTGGGTGGCTTGAGCTAGGCTGATCCTGCTCTCTCTGTACTTCTTCTCTATGTTTATAGAATCCCAATTCAATTTCTAGTGTAGCCACTTTATGTTGGCTACTATCATAGTCATCTAGGAGCTCTCTATATTTAACTCTAATATTATCTCTTTCCAAGGTGAGACCCTCTATAGTTTACCGGGTAAACCTGGCAACATTAACAACCATGTCTACAACTTACAAAGCTAGAGTACCAACAACTCTTTTTACAAGCATTTGTCCACTAAGTTCTGATGGCTCTTCCAGGATTGGTTTCCAGGATGCCAAAGATAGTGACCATATTGCCAAAGAATTCCAATCCTCATTGAAAGATGAACCTTGAATTTCCATTTCCAGTTCTTCCTCTATTTGTACAAGAGGCCCTTTAGCCCTTCTTATGGCATCCAAAACAATAGCATCAACAATATTCCACTCTGGAAACAACACACCACTCTTATTTACAAGCTCTCTACCCTCTTGGGAATTAATATTTTTAAACTCATTTCTCATAATGCTTCTTACATTTTCCTAAATAACAATTTCAGGCAATTCAGGGTGCAAGCTTCTTTCAATGGAAACCTTCTCTACATAGTCTACATTCTTGGATTTCCACTAGATATCTTGGAATACCGAGGTTTCATTAAGGGAATAATTTTCCATAAACTCTTTGTTGGCCTCTACCCTCAAGTCATCTATAGTATTTAATCCACAAATGACAAGCTTCCCTAATTTGAGGATGCTTTGTCCTAAAATTGAAGTAGTTGCTCCTTCATGAGTAGGCATTCCTATCTGTATTTCCTCAGGGTTGACATAGATATCATCATCGTCTATGTCAGAATAATCAACCACTCCTCTTGATTCAATTCTTCACTTCTTTTGAGGTGGTTGGTCAAGAGGGGCAAAAATTTCAAGAGGTGAATCAAGATCAATTATAGGAAAAGAGGCATGTGTAGGAGGAGTTGACACTGCACTCTTCGGAGAGTATGATATTGTCTCTTTAGAGGTGACAAGGGCTATTGAGATCCTTTCGTCACTTGCTACTTTCTTCCTCCTAGAATAAATTCCCAACTTTTTGGGTGGTTGATATGGAGGTCTTTCTTCTAATGTCAGTTCAACACTTTCTTCAACCACCATTTCCTTTCCTTTATCTAGAACTTCCCGCTATTCTCTCAAAACACCAATAACATTCTCAAAATTATCCATAACATGTATAACTTTATTGAAATCACCATCTATATTTGGTAGAGGATCATACTGGGGATTATTCTTCTTCTTAGCTTCCACCATCTTTCTATAAGCCAAATACTTCACCTTTCTCTCATCCTACTCCTCAAAATTGAAAATATTCTTGATGAAATCCTCAGGGTAATCACAAACATGTACAAAGGTACCCATTTTCTTATCTTCTTTGAGTTTACTAATGAAGCCTTCAGGATCATGATTCCTCAAGCTCATGGTCATTAGTTTATAAGGAGTTAGCAGATGTTCTAATTCATTCACTATCCCTTTTATCACAATGTAATCTGCAAATACTGTCCATTCTGGGAAGAATGAACCCTTCCTTATTGATTCAAGTAAATGTGCTTCGTGTACAACTCCTAACTTGCTTAGGATCTCAAGGAAACCTATTCTCAAAGGAACATGTGTAGGAAAAGCATATGGGTGAAACCACTACCATATATCCAATTTTTTTTTTTATCAAGATAGAAAATCAAATCTCCCCAATTATTTCTCAAATTTAAATCTGGCCTCAGCTCCCTTGGTCTCAATAATAGATGGATTTCTCTAGGGATTCTAGGTAGTTCATATACTAAGGCCCTCTTTATCTTGGATGAAAAATAATTTCTAAACATTACAAATTTGTACCTCTTGTCATCTTTATCCAAGATTTGGGTCCAACACTGAACAAGAAAGTCAACATCATCCTGCTTCCTTTCCCAGGTAATCTCTTTCTCAAAGGATCTTTGTCCTTTATACAAGAACATATGCATTAACAATGAGTACCACCAGAACTTCACCCATTGGTTTCCTTCTTGCAATTCAACTAAGCCATTATGGATGTGTTCAGCTAGATAAGTTCCATAGTCATAAACAATACTATACGATGGGTTTTGCAAATGTGTGGCCAAGTAGTTGTAGTCCTTCTACAATGTGTCAGGTGGATTGGCACTAACAATTTGGTATAGAGAACATACAGTCTTTTTGAAATAACTAGAAAAATAGCTCATTGGGAAAGGTTTGAGCTCTCTATCATCAATCCTAACCTTCCTCCTTTGTTTCCCAGTTCAAGTCACTACAGTATGTACAGGCAACATCTTCTTTCTAATGAGCACCCTTGTATTGTTGTACTCTACTCTAATAGTATCTATGTTTAAAGGAACCAAGTCCTAACTCCCTTCATGCAACTCAAAGACTTTTTCAACTTCTTCCCTAGTTATTTTTACCATTACCACCCCATCAAATGCTCTAACTTTCCTAGAAACTGGGTCATATTTTGATGTGATATCTTTCAGGAGATCCACATCCATGTACACATTGGGAACAATTAGTTTCCCCATATCCAACTTCCATGGGTTACTAAAAGGGGACCCAAGGTTCCTATTTCTGAACCAATGTTGAAACATCTGCCATCTTGTGTAAGGTACCTCAACATCCTTGATGAAACAATCCTTATCTATTAACCCTTCCCTCTGGTTTCTTATTTTTAGACTGGGGTAGCAAATCAATCACATCCTGAGAAAGGGTTCTAGACTGGGTAGAGGAAGAAGCACCTTGAATTTTGGGATCCATGGGCTTGAATATACAAGAGCTCTTACAGAGGAATTTTAGTTGCTCAACTTCCTAATTGCAATTTATGACTTAGGATGAGAGCCAATTCTGGGAAATTTACAAGGCTACAACTTTTAAAAGAAAAGATTAACTCTAATTTAAAGCAATGAAAGCAAAATGATGAAACACACTCATTTTAAAACAGATTAAAAGAAAACCCTAACTTAGAAAACTAAAAAGGCATAAAATTGTGTTTATTATACGGGTATGTGCAGGATCATCATGGAAAAAATAGGCCCTTAAGTAGCAAAAAATTCAGAAAAATCAGAGTTAGGAAACTTGATGTAAAAATTTGAATAAGCTATCTATATTATTTCAAAAATATGTAAGAATAGAATCTGTAGCAAATTGAATGCAGTTACTAAACTACTAGGTTTGTTTAAAAAAGAAAAAATCTATTTGGTGAAAATTTGAAATTTCAATGCAGTAGTACTTAAATTTCAGGGAAAAAATAAGAAGTAGGTGTTTGTCTGACCACCCTAACCACAATAAAATGATAATATTTTTTTAAGATTTTATATATAAGTAGAGGACTCATGTCCGATGTGATGCATATTTTTTATAATTTTTCCAAGTAAAAATTAATTATGAATTTTTATTACAAATTTTAAAAATATGAAAACTCGTATGTCTAACCACTTAACTTGGTCAAAAATTTATGAAATTAATTTTTTCTTTTAATCCTATAGTATGTTAAGCATAGAATGCGATGCATGTTTTAGATTCAAAAATTTGGTACTATTTGAAAGCTATAGATGTTTTTCAATCAGCCTATCAATCAAGAATTTAGTCATAATTTGAATAGAAAATGAATAATAATTACTTATTAAATTCAAAGTAAGGCATAATTTATATTGGTGGAAAGCTAAGAATCTCCTTTAAAAACCCTTTTCATTTCATCAATTTTGGGTTAAAAAAAAGTTGTCAGCCACATACCCATCATATTGCCACTTTTTGGCCCATCATGATCCTGCACATACCCATACTTACTACTTTCGGCCATGAGAAACCCTAATGCCAGCCGGGATAACTTCTACAATTCGCTTCTCAACTCTTTGTATTTCCTTGGACACATCTTCATATGTCAAATAAGTAAGAGTTAGTTGTATAAACAATTTTTGAAAGAAATTGAATAGGTTTATAGGTCACGTCCACCATTAATGCCTATTCGTGTGAAGCAAAACAATTTCAACGAGAGTACTTTACATTTTTGAATACATGTCATTGATCCATAGTTGAGCTAGGCATCTCAAACAACTCAAATTGAGTCAAACTCATTTGAATTCATAACACCACTCTAGCTCAACGAACAACCAATAGAAATTCACTAACAAGACTCTCCTCGTGTACGTGAGGGCCCCACCCACTAGTAGTTGTAGAGTGCATGTGACATTATCTCATAGGTCTCACCATTTTTAAAGAACTTGCATCTTTCCTCTATGAACTAGCGGGGAACGGCTGTGATCATCTTTCTTTGCTTGATTAGCACCGTCAATCTCAAAGTTTTGGGCATTGAGATGGGACATAGTGGCTGAACCCACTTACACATGGCATTATTTCACTAGAGTTGCAACAATTAAACTACATTCACTTCAAATGGATGGGCCAGCGAGGAGCAGCCTAGATTAAATCATGTCATCTCGTGATCACCAAACCTACATGAACACAAGAATTAGTCTTAAAAAGGGGCCTTGACTAGGCTGGCAAGAACTTACCCCTCGGGGGTTTATGACTTATACATAAGTCATTTGTATGTGAAATATTAAAGGCCAACTTTAGGAATATTTAAGACACCTTGTGACTGGGGATGACCAAAGAGTCCAAAGCGAAGGGGCCAGTGATAAATGTTAAATGATGACTCAAGAGATAACTTATTTCACTAGTAACTAGACAAACAAATCAACATAGAAATACGACATCTGAGGATTATATGGGGATTTTGGATGACAAGGCTATTCAAATAAAAACCTAAACCCTGTGTGTAATCAACATGCTATGTTGATATTGAGGATAAAAGACCTTAAAATATCAAGGATTTTTGGGGGTCTAACATAAGGTTTATCAAATGGATGTTAAATTTTCTTTCTTGAATGGTAACCTTGATGAGAGAGTCTACATGAAGCAACTTGAAGGGTTTGAGTCACTTGAAAAAGGAGATTATGTATGCAGATTAAGAAAAGCTCTATATGGATTAAAACAAGCACCTAGAGCATGGTACTCTAGATTGGACATCTATTTTCATCAACAAGGCTTCAAAAGAGGGTATGTTTACAATAATCTCTACACCAAAGTGGAAGGTAATCACATGATTATCATTTTTGTTTATGTAGATCATATCATATTTGATGGAATCCATGATGATTTGTGCAAGAAATTTATTGATCAATTGCAGCAAGAATTTGAAATGTCAATGATAGGTGAGCTATCCTACTTTACTGGTTTGCAAATTTCATAATTAGACAAAGGAATTTTTATTTCACAATTCAAGTATACTAAAAAAATGTTGAAAAGGTTTCAAATGGATGATTGCAAGCCTGTTAGTACACCTATGGTGACTGGGTGTAAGCTATCCAAGAATGATGATTCACCATATGTTGATCAAACCATGTTTAGATCCATGATTGGTAGTCTATTGTACATTACTACATCTAGACTAGATATTGTACAAGTAGTTTGTATGGTAGCTATATTTCAATCTTCTCCAAAGCCATCTCATATGAATGATGTAAAAAGAATTTTTAGATATTTGCAAGGTAGTTTGACCTATGGTTTATGGTATGCTAAACATGATGAATTCACTTTGCAATCTTACACAGATGTAGATTGGGTTGGGTACATAGATGACAGGAAGAGCACGAGTGGAGGTGCTTTCTTCCTTGGTGGAAGATTGGTCTCTTGGCACAGTAAAAAATAAGAATCTATCTCATTATCTACAGCTGAAGCAGAATACACATTTGTTGCCTCATGTTGCTCTCAAGTTCTCTAGATGAAAAAAAATCTAAAAGATATCCAAGAAGAATATTCAACACCTATTTTCATTATGTGTGATAATTCTAGTGAAATCAATATCTCTAAAAATCAAGTCATGCACTCATGAACCAAGCACATGGCCATTAAGAACTATTTCTTGAGAGAAAAAGTGAGTGAAAAAGTTCAACTTGAATATGTGAACACTGGTGAGAAAATAGCTAATATCCTTACCAAACCATTTCCCAAAGAGACATTTGAGTATTTGAGATCGAGATTAGGAGTTGTATCTCCCTCTTCTAACACTTAGTTGGATAAAGAAGTTCATGTTTCAGGGGGAGCTTATTATACTTCATCTTACATCACTGAGTTTGTTCTACTCCAAGGGGATAAAAGTGATACGTTTGAAGTTGATGGAGAGATGGTTTCTGCTCTAATAGTAATTTCTCATGTTTTTTTTCCTTTTCATGTTTCTTATGAAAGAGGATTATTGTTGTCCAATATTATTGTTGCTCTTTATATTGGCACACACATTATTTTTTGTTTAAATGCAGAATATACACCTTGTTATGCTCATTATAGGGGGATACCATGTGAAAGTGGTGTGTTCAATTAGTTTTCTATTCAATTTTATTCATAGTGGGAGAAGATGGTCTGAGAGTTATGCAAGCATAGTGGTACCTAATTTGAAAGTGATCCTTATGGCACCCTTTGCCATTATTGTCAAAGGGGGAGAAATACTTTTGTAGGGTGATGTGAAGTTTATCTAGAGGATGTGGAGATCAAACTTTAGTTGGTAGCATAGAGATTTGATTGGTTGACATCAATACCAAAGGGGGAGATTGTTGGAATTAGATGAAGATTATTGGCATTTGAGTTTTGATGGGTTAGCATTAGATTTCCATTGATGTCAAATCCTAGTATACAATGTTTGTATGCAGTTACAGGAACAGTTATAGCTATATAAACATCTTAGTTTGTAGTTACAGTTGAGTGCAGTTTAGGTGACAGGAAGATGACTACCTAGTGATAGGAGATTCAAAGTGATGGATTTAACATAGTCAAAATGACTTTAAAAAGCCATTTATGGTTTTAATACACAAAAAGCCACCTTTGCACCTTGGACCAATGAGTGAAAGATGACATGGCTAAGGGAGATTGGATGAATGAATATCTTGTAATTATCTGGAGTTTGGTCAACTAAATTAGTTTTATTTGCTAGGGTTTTGCTGAGTGCAACTACAAAAGATTGGATTTACTTATGTTACTATTCAAATAGTGTGACAGGTATAGGATAATATGCAACCAACTTAAATTTTTTTTGCATAAGGTATGGTAGTTTAAAATTTTATTCAACACCTCTTTCAACAAGGTGGTTGCCCTTGATTGATGCAAATCATAATTTTTCCTTTTAAAAAATCCTCTTTCCTTGCTTTTTAGTTGAATTAGAAAGATCTCAAATGAAATTAGATTTTATTCCTTGCTTGACAGAAGTCTCTTTCCTAAAGCCATGCTAGATTAAAAAAATTTAAATCCTTTTCCATATCTTTTAATTTGTATTGGTGGCCAACTTGATTCAATTAAAAATTAGATAATTTAGGATATTCTCTGCTTAGCCGTGAAGTATCCTTCTATAGTAGTGATTGAATGAAAATGTATTTTTAAATATTTTTGTTTGAGTTTCATGCCTCTTGTAGGTTTTTGGGTGATTCCCTAGACAATATATCTATTTATTGAAGATTAGGCATTGAGATTAGATTTGTAAGTTCTAGATTGAACTAGGGAAAATCAATACAAAGGAAATAAGATGTTTATGTCATTTAAAATTAAGAAGAGGCATTTTAAATTTATGGCAACTAGTCTAAAAGGAAGAAGTTGCATCAAATCCTTCAGCTGTTGAAGAAGAGAATTAAATATATGTAGATGGAATAACAGAAGAAGAATTATATTTAAGTTTTTAATGTTCTATATACTACTATAGGAATATGCAAAAAAAATTCTACAGAGATGTCAGAAAGTTACTAACAATAAATTGCAGAATTATTTGTTTAAACATTAGCACTATGAATTTTTCCATTGCTCTATAGTAGTAATGTAAAAAGTTTGTTTTTCATTGATGTATATGTTCCTAATGTTGTAATCTTTAGAACAAAGAGTGTGGGATAGAAGTATGAGTGTGCAGAAGAGAAGTTAACTAAATGAAAACAGAGTATGCATTTTCCTGAGTGTTGAATATTTTATTTTTGTAGGAGTGTGAGAAGGCATGTGATAATTTTTTGTGGAAACTTATTGTGTTAATTTAGAGGATATCACAGAGTATGTTGTGAGGTTGAACAAGAGTAGAAAAGAGACAATGAAGAGTATTTGTAGAGGTTGTGAATGATTGAAGAATTGAAGCTATTTGAGGACAAGAAGTTAAGAAAAGTGCAAAAAAAATCATATGAGTGGGTGCTTATATTAGGGGTAGAAGCTCATTTAAGTTGGTGCTCATAAACTTGGGATAGGTATTCCTTTGAGTTGGTGCTAATAAACTTGGAATTGGTGTTCCACTGGGTTGGTGCTCATACATTGTAACAAAATCCTTTTTCATTATGAGGTTAGACTGGAGCAGTAGCTTCTAGCGACTATTCTCACCAAATTTTTTTCCCATCTTGAGTTTTTCCTTGTACATCTTGTGTTGTGGGATGAATTTGTGTGATTGGTTTAATTTCCTTACCTTTGCTTCAAGTTAATGCCTTTGGAGTTTATTGTTACATTGCTTAGAAAGTTTTTAATTTTCTCCCACTGATTCATTCCCCCCTCTAAGTGGTCTTTGTGTTCCTTCAACACATCCTTGGACATATTTAAGTTAGGTGGCACTGGGAAAACACATCATGCATAACATTTCCAACATTGCTTATCACAAAACATAGGTAGATATTAGTAGCGATCTCCACCCATCTCCAGTTGTCTATTAAAGTGATTAGAATAGGTTGGCATGTTTTGATCCTTACTTTCCATTGGATGGTATCCTTTAAACTACTACTTTATTTCCCTAGAGTCCCTTGAATGCATATCCCCTATAAAAACCAGTACCAAGCATTATCATTTTCTTACACCAAGAAGAGAAAACTTGCAAAATAAATCATGTTAATCTAGTCATTCTTATCTCAAAGTTATAATTTTTTCAAGCCAAAGTTATACAAAATCTTAAAGGATTATCCTTTGGGCCTCCCACTTACTCTTTACCATCAGTTTATAAACTTAAGCTTTCATCCTTTCGCTATTAAAAAACCTTTGGTATCAGGGATCAAGAATCCCCAACACCTGATACATATGAAATGAATTTATATTGCTAAGATTAAAAGTGTCTTGGGTATCGTATATCAGAGATATCCTTTACATTTTGATCATTCATTAAGTCTTTTTTAGGATATGTTTCATCATTCAATCAGGTGTTAGGGATCAAATATTCCCTTTACGCTTTACCTTCTTGGCAATGGTATTTTTTAAGCAGTATCTCTAATTCGTGAAACCTGGAAGTACTTCAAGGATCAAAGTTTACCTTTTCTATTTACTCCTTGCAACACTTTTACAACTGTTAATTATCCTCACTTTATATTTTCAACCTTAGTTTTTGAATATAGAAGTTGCTTCTATTCTTTGTAACCATTAAAATAAAATAATTCCTAGACATTAGGAGTCAGGGATAATCCTTACCCTTTGCAATTCTATAAGTAAGAGGTAGGTGGTATCGGAAATACCCGATGTCCAAAATATTATGCAAATGAAGATATTTGGTTAGGTTTTCACTAGTATAATTAGGAGTTGTTGTATTACTTACTTGTTAGTGAACTCTCCCAAGTGATACTTGTGTTTGATAAGGTATTAGGGATTGAAGATTCCCTTTACCCCTTTCCTTTTCATTATTGAAATTATGTAAAGGGTACTACTGAATCACGAAGTCAAAAAGGAATTCAAAGATTAGGATGTGGGGTTTTATACTTTTGTTTTCATGTTTCACTTAGGTATCACTTATTAAAAAAACACAATACTTGAGGCCCGATCCAAATTTCATTTATTTACCTTGATTTTCTTTGAAAGGTTTTCAATGGAGGTTTTCTTGGAAACTTTACCATGATGAAAACAATCCTTTATGAAGGTAGATATCATAGGTCAAGGTTTTTTCATACCTCCTACCCCTATAAGGAAATGAAAAAATGGGATCATCGATGTCTAATATCTGAAATAATAAAATAAAGACCAATATTTTAGCTATGTGAAATTTTACACAAAAAATCGAGGATTAGTGATTGGTGATCCTCAATACCCTTTGCACCTCTATAAGCAAGAGGCAAGGAGGATCTCTAAATTTTGATGCTGAAAATTCATTCATCTCATTGGTTAAGTAAAAGGTAAGGTTGTTGGTCAAGGATCAAGGTTTCCCCCTACCCCTTGCAAACATTTTTGGGCAATCAATAAAGTAAAACTACAAAGAATGAAACCCAAAAGAAAAAAAGATGTTTTCATTATTTGAAGTGCTAAGACAAGAATCTAGGTCAAAACCCAAGGAACTCATACAACTATGTGGGGAAGGAAAATTTTAGAGACTTGCATGGCTTCACCTATTGTTTAAATGTTCCATCAGAAATTAGGAATACCCCTTATTTCTTCCACCTTTATAACCTGAATATGTTAAAGGATATCCCTTAAGGTCAAAATCTGAAGGTGTTTAAGGTTTCCTCTATGACATGATCGAGGGTTAGTGATCGGAGCTACCTCCTACCTTATGAAAATGACTTTGGGTAGGGAGTAAGAGGGAATGGTGAATCTTGAAGTTCAATAGTTATCAAAACTCAAACAATTGAAATGACCAAAGAAAAATCATAGGGAAACCCAAGGTTTGACACTTGAAAATGATGTCATAAACACCATTGATATAAGTAACAATGAGACACATGATCTATCAGGTAAAAAAGACTCGAGAAAAAACAATGAGAGAACAAAGAAAATGGGGAAATAAAAAAAGAAGAAAAGAATATTAGAATTCCAAAACTAGACCAAGAACCAAGAAGCAAAAATACAACAACAAAAACCAAAACTAGCAAGAACACCAAAACAAAACCAAGCCACAAACCATCAAACCCAAAACCATAAATACACACCCATTGTAAGAAAGTTGATTAAGTAAAGAAATTTACAAGTTAAAGGGTTAGAAATTAATCGACTTGGAAAATATGAGCAACACCTAGGAGGAAGAAGGATAAAGAAGAATCATCTGATCTAAAAGAAAGAAACAAAAGAACACACAAGAAAGTAGGAGACAAGTCAAACACGTCGAGATTGAAAACTAGCTAGACAACTAATACATGCACCCCTTCATGCAAAAACACTAGCTAATCTTCCTCAAGAACAATGGAAAAGAGTTACATAGCTTTCATGAAAAAATGTGTTGGTCGGACCCGAAAAATGCAAAAAGGAATAAAGTTTTAGTCAATATCCCTTCAATCAAATTCATTAATGGCGTGCAAGTATGGCTTGGTAGCTATACCATAGCAAAATGGATCATTGACATTTTCATGGTTATTTAGGTCTTTTTCCTATGATACTTGACTTATTTTTCTTAGATTTAATTTTGCAATGTAACTTAAACATTCACATTAAAGGTCTTGAATATTCAAATTATGATGTCTTGTGAAGGCGTTGTGAAGTGTTGTAACACATTTCTACACTTTTCTAGACTCTTCTTATCATAATTCATCTAAATATTCCCTTTTTATCCCTTATCAAGTCCTATTTCAAAGTGTTGTAAAGTCTTGTAACAATATTTTATACTTTTCTATGATTTTCATCACTAAATACACCTTCCTATGCTTTATTTGGCCCCTTTATGCACTTATAGGCCTTAATTACGTGTATTTTTGAATGTAAACTAGACAAACAACATTAAATGTAACTTAATTCCCGACACCCACTTGCAAGCCTAGATTGGGACCCATTTTCCATGGGTGGAAAATGAGTCCCTCTTGGCTCAAAACTCAAAATAATTCCAAATTTCCTTTGGGTTTTTATTCATTACAACCTTATGTTGGCCTGTGATGATGTATCATTTTGTAATTAGGGCATAAGTGTGTATAAATAAGTGTTTTTCTATCCATTTGAACCCCTATCATTGCATTCACTCATTCACTATCAATTAACATTCTTGAATTCAATCCATCAAAGCATCATTCAATCGAGAAAATATCAAGTATCTTGGAGCGTCCATTAACATATCTTCATACTTCAACAACAAAGTTTTGGTGAGTTTAGGAAATTTGCATGTTGTTTATTCATCATTCCTTTCTTATTTCCATTTCATTTATTTATCAAGGGTTTGATTACCAAAGTTGAATTAACTAAGGAAAATCTCTATACCTTAACCCTTAACCATTTTCCCCCTCTTTGCATGTGTGTTTGCAGGTCTTGTAGGTAGATTTGGAAAAGAAATAGGTGTTGGAAACTAGTCTGTTAGGACTAAAAATCCTATTCCTTTTTTTTGTATTTGAATTCATGAAGAGAAAAAAATCATATGACTTGATCCATTTCATAACCCATGATCCCATGAATATGACCCTTGACACATAAGCATCCCCTTGATCATAGCTAAGTAAAATCTATAAGAATAATTGATCCTTATCATGAAGATCATGTGCATGTCTTTCTGATCAAAAAATAATAGCCTTTCATTTCAATAGTTTATACATATTAGGAAGAGATGAGCGAAGTCACAATGATCAAAGACCTTGAAGATTACATGTGTGCATAATCAGGAAGACAATGCCAATCATTTCATCGATGAAATTATCGACAACATCAAGGTAATCAGAGCAAAGTTTTAAAATGATACTGAGCTCATAGGTCACACCAATGGAAGCCTCATTAGGAAGAGATATATGTACTATCACCGATGAAGCATAAGAACAACTGTATCAGGAAGAGATTTATAATCGAAGTAAGTCTCTCAGATCTCTCTAACCATATGGGTTACACCGATGAAAGATGTTTTTGGGGAAAGTCTCACCAACTTATCCCAATGAACAAAGTGGTAAAACAAATGCATCGAGAAGAACAAGATCATCAAAAAGGAATTTTGAGATCTCTTAGATATAGTACATGTTATCCTAATGGTAACATAAAATGACCACTATTAGTTAGAAAGACAATGGGAAATGATCAAAGAGATTTCTAATGGTATAGGCCACCTTGGCATCGAGAAAAATTCATAATTTTTTTCCCCAAAATAATAAAATTTTAAAAGAAAGAGAAAGGGCAGTTGTATAATATTGGTAAGAGAATTAAGTGGTCTTCTTGACTACGAATGAGAATCAAAGGGAAACTTCACATCAAAGAGACATTTAGTTATGTCTTGGCGATCATTTGTGAATGTATAAAACAAAGGTGGAGCCAAATAGAGCGCATAAATTGGCATAATATTAGAAATGTTTCACCGATAAAGTCTTCTTTCACTGACATTTCAAAATTTGAAAAACCTATAGCATTCATTTACAAGGGAAAAAATTAATGGCCACATGAATGAACCTTATGTAAGTTCTAATTGAAAAGATAATGAACCAAAATATTTTTTCAGAAGTTGCAATGAGAAGGATGGGAGACTGAGTAGAAATCAAGGAATTTAGTGTGCCCAAAAGTACACAAGTAAGCATACGAAGTTCTCTTGCAAATTCATAAATTATAATTCAATTCTATCACCATGTAGAGAATTAGAATGAAAGGTTCAAGTTTCTCAAAACTAAGAAGTAGGAAGCAAAATGGAAAAAGTAGCCAAACCAAAAGCAAGCAACAAAAAATTGAAACGGGGGTGGAATCCAAAACAAAAGAATGAAAATTGAACCAAGAACTCATCGATCAATTGCCTGGTTCAGGGCTGAAAGCCAGAAGGTCTGCATAATTGAGGGCTGATGTAGAAAGGTTAGAGGAAAAATGAAGACATATAGGTGATGTGTGGACTCCCATTAGGGGATATGAATTTTTCATGTTTCATTACTATCAAAGAAATAGATTTGAACTAGTTTGCAACCCTTGGAATTTCAATTTGGGAAATATGGTTGTTCCCAATGTCTTCGTGAATGTAGAACTTATAAAAACAATTTCCAAGCATTATAACCTAGACATTAAGGCTATTTGTAACCTGCAAGTAGAGCCTTTCATACATATATCCAAAACTGCACTTAGTGAAGTTTTTAACCTAGATGATTCATGGGATGAGCCCATATGAGGATTTGGAGGAGTACTAGAGAATGGATACTACCTACAAGGGATGGAGGTTACTGTTGCATAGGCTAAGGAATGATGGAGACTTACTTCCACTTGAAGATAATGATGGACCTCCCTTTCATGTTGATTTGTTTGAGTTCTAACTAAAACATACTTCTTAATATGCTAGGTAATGGGAACAAAGGCCTCTGAATTCATGTCTATAGGGCCAATGGTAATTGTTACAGACATACAATACCACAATTCAAAACCTTTTGATTATGCCTAACACATTTCTAGAGGGATTGACTAAGGGCTAATGGCCATAAAAAATGGGTCTCCCACAATAAATTTTAGACACTATTCCCCTCTCATGCGCATTATATTGTACTATGGACAAGAGTTAGGAATGTGGCCAAAAGAAATGATAATTAAACAATTTGATAAGGAGGATCAGCCACTACCAATGCAATTGTGGACCGCTATTTGGAACAACAGATTTATCAATTCTAGTTATGTCTTTTTTGAAGAGTACTTTGTCAAGGAATTGTATAGGTTTTATGATCACCCCTATGATTATTCAATTTTTGATGAGATCAAAATATTCTCAAGTCCCAAGGATTTCAATGGACCACCAACTATAGATCATAATTGGGGTGACTAGTATTGTTACGTTGATTCCACCATGATTAGAGTGTATGGTTTTGCAGACACACCTTTTCTGTTACCAAAAAATGTGCTAGATAGGACTACATATCTAGAGATTGTTAGGAAAATGGATTATTCCAATGTTATGAACTTGAGTGCCTATGAGAAATAGTCATTTATACCTAGTACAATATGCTTTGGAGATTTGATTGTGGTGTTGAGGGAAGGATATGATCTTTTTTTAGATAAGTTATCACATGTCAATATGAAGAAGGTTGCACCAAGAAAGGGATTTTATCTTGAGGGTTATATTTTTTTTGCAAGGAAAAAACATAATCTAGGTGGATATGATCATATACCATATCCTCATGATGACATTATCAGAAAAATGGAGGAAAAGGAGGTTGAATTGATAATTAATAACTAAAATAGGGAAATGGGAATGAAAATGAAGGAGATACAAGAAGTAGAAATGTTATCCTTTGCGAGTGAGGAATATTCTAATGAAAGAGAACCCTAAGGAAAAATTGACAAGATTCCCAAATTGACAATTGAAGAGTACCAACCTCCAAACAAAGAACAAGAAGTTGAGGAATCATCTAACAAAGATACTAGGAAATTGTCCTATAATTCCTTTATTTCTAATGAACAGTTTATAAAGTCTCCTGAATTTAGATCTTTCTTGTACAAACAAAAGGGAAAAACAATCAAGGAATCAATTGCAGAAATCACACCTAGCAATGAAGGTCAATTACTGAACACTTTGAAAATGGATGTGGAGAATGGGATGAAGAACATGACTCTAGAGAGAGGAAGAAATTTATTAGAGGATTTTGGTGTGATGATCTTTCCTAGTTTGGATTTAAATTTTGCTCTTGTTTTTGATAGTTTTTTGCATAATAATGGCGCTAATCCTAAACTCAGTCCAGAAGGGGTAACATAAGTATACAGTGGATCAAGATATAACTTTTATGAGAATGCTCTTATGATTTGGGTTATGTATTCCCCACATAAGAAATTTGGCCATGTGATGAAATTGAAAGTAGGAGAAATTTATCCTATGGTCACAACTGACATTGGCATTAATGTATCCAAACTAAATAAAGCACAAAATCATATGTTGATCAAAGAATGGGACATGTACAAGTTGAAAAGTGAGAGAATTCTTAAAGAAAATGACTTCCTGAGAGACATAGTCAAGGACACCTTCAAGGGATCTGCTAGAAAGTTAACTCAAGGAGAAGGTTCCCAATCAAAGGAAAAAGTGAGGAGTCATAGGTACACACTCAAGTGAGCAAGGCCAAATTTGGCACACTCTTTGCAATATTCTAGAAGAGGCACACTAATCTAATGGTTTAGATGAATAAATTCTAGGCCACTCAATTCCAAAAGCTACATGACAATTCAAGAATATAAGAGGATACATGATAGGATTCAGGAAAAGATCTAGGAGATACAAAAGAGAAGCACTTCTAACACTAAGGCCGTTACAATTGCTATGGATATGATGAGAAAATATAAAGATTATTATAAGGAACTTCAAGTAGATGCAAAGGAGTTCATTGATGCTTCAAAAGAAGGGGTGCCTGCATTGTTTAAAGATGATGGAGAATTGAAAGACCAGAGTGAATGGATAAAATAGTGTAGATTGACATTGCATGGAGCCTTAGAAGTAGCCAAGAATGAGGATTCAACACTAGAGGAGGCCTATGAGCATTTGGAGAAGATGATCATCATGGAGATTTCTGCAAGGAATGCTTCAGAGGATGCTAACAAACAATTGATTCAAGAATATTTAGATCATATAACACGAGTTCATTTGTGGCTCATTGGAGCTTAATTGTTAATTTCAAAAGACACTTGTGAAGAGGTGTACCTCTTCAAGATATTGATATATAAAGTTGGACATGTAGTGATTGATCAAAAAAAGAGCGAATAGGGAGAGAAGAGGAGATATATAGAAGATACTATCAAAATGTTTATCATATAGATTCTATTGTAAGGACCATGATGCATGCATGAATTTTGGACAAAATCAATGGAAGATCTTTAATTCTGCATGAGTCAATATTGGTGTCTATTGTTTGTTGATTTAAAGCAATTATTTGGCTATCTCCACATTGTTATTTCTCTATTATTTGAATTTTTGTATCCAAGTTGTTATTCATCTTCATCAATATACATTTGTTGTTATTGTGTAGTCAAGTTAATTGGTTTCTATCAAAGAATTACATTCTTTTAATTGATTACAATAACTTGGAAGTAACATTTGGATTAGTAAGAAGAGCTAGGTAATTGATAAGATTGTCATACTATTTCCAACTTTATATTATCTTGTTATTCAAATTGAGGATACACTTCAGTTGCCAATAAATATTTGGTGTCATTGTGTGATTCTTTTAATTGGTTCCTTCAAGGAAGGACTAAAATCCTTTTAATAAATCACAGTAACCTAACAGGATCAATTGGATCAATAAGAGGAATCTGTCAGTCACATTCTTGCACATTTATATAAAGTATAAACAAATATAGGTGCCAAAAAATTAGAATTGTAATCAATACAATTCACCTATCATAAAACTTCATTGACTCTACTTACCCAACAAAGCACTGGTCCATTTCACATTTCATTTATACATTACATATCCACTTTCATACTATAAATTTCCAATTATCACATTAGGAGTTGGAATAGTTAACAAGCTATCACCTATCTTACACTTTATGCCATTGTGGGATAGATCCATAAATTCAATTAAGTCATACAACTCTCAATATCCTTTAGCTATCAAGTTCCACCCGCCTAGGTTTAGCAGATCCTGAAGTGTAGGGAGTCATCAACCATATAGGTTAACTTGACTCATTGGTTCAAGAATGTTGTAATTCTAATCATAGATCCTAGTATCCTCTTAGGATTTGTAACCTTCATTTTTGAGATCCAACATGGTCAACAAGTCATCAAAGTTTTTCAACCCAACCAAACCCTAATTCAAGCTTGGGGACAACATTCAACCCATTTTTTGTAGATTTGACTTTGTCAACCCAACAAGAAGATAATTGTAGATCTAGACCTACAAAATTGACCCCTAAATTTGTATAATTTTTGAGGAGGAATTATTCTCCATCAATAGTGAATAAGTCCCACCTTTAGGCTAGAAAAGTTGATTTTGTCATAATTTAGTTCCCAACAGTCGGAAACTAGTTTTAGGACATTTTACTAGTAGGATGATTGATTCTCCATTAGTAGCGAATGAGTCCCACTAGTCATAAAGAATGCTTTTTTATAGTTTCTAGAACCTTCTAGGATGAGCATTCAACTTCCAAGTGCACTCTATTCAATCTTATTCATTTCTTTTGCATTTGTTTATGTTTTTAGTTCATTTTTGCATATCACACTATATTTTCAAACATTTCACATTTCATTAGTTTTGCATTCATAATCAGTCAATTTTATGAATTAGCTACATTTAGATCATTCCTTAGTTTGAGTGAACCACCACAAGTTTTGGGTCTATCTCTCTCCTTTTAGGTGAAAAACCCTAATAGTGCAAGAGAAGTACATAGAACAACAAAAATTGTTGGTTCATTTTGGTGAATCCACATATTCAACACATTATCTTTCTAATTTACATTTGCATTTACATCCTAGGACTCATTGTATTAGCCTTTTTATTAGCTTTTGCATTGTTTATGTATCCTAGGGTTTACAATGTTGCATTAGTGAATATCTCATATAGATTTCATTTTTTCACTTCAAAACATTACAAAAATGAAAATTTGCATCTGCATCTTCATTTTGCATCTGAAACACATAAAAATCACTTTAAATTTTTTGAAAGAACTCAAAAAAATCCACACCTAGACTTATTCGCCACCTTGGGAAACTCAGTCTAGCTACACATTTTACACTACATTTTTAGGCATTTTCTGGGTATTTTCTACATTATAGTTTTTTGTTATTATTTTCTGTCATACTTTCCAGATTTTCTATTTTCTTCTCTTTCTTACATATTAGTTCACTTTCACTCATCGTCAACATGGCTTTATTCTTTAATAAGTTTTGGAATTCATTGAAATCCTTAGTGGAATATCCAATTGTACCTTTGGTTGTGATCCTAATGACCTTGAGCTTCCTCATGCTCCTTCAACTCCTTATGATTGTCCTCCTCATGATGTAGACATCATTGTTGATGATGATGATAGCATGCCTAAGTTATTAAATTTATTCCTTGACAACCTTGAAGCCAATGCAGCCTTCTATCCATCTATGAAACATTCAAACCTCTGTATTGTTGTACTTCCTAATACATTTGGATACCTACATCCTAAAACAAGTGAAGGACCTAAGTTCCCTCCAATAGGTGAACCTAGTTCCTCTAACCAAGCAACTCCTAAACCATTTTATGATCAAAAAGTTACAAACACACCAATAAACTTGAAGAAACATATGGCAAATGATTTACTATCTTATGCAAACAAGGTTGTGACACAATAATGGAGCATAACATTCACCAAATTTTGGAACAAAGACCAATAGATGAAAACACTATAGGACTAGGATATCAGGATCCTCCTCATAATAGCAAGCCTCCATTTAAATATTGGACGATGATGGCACAATGATATTTGATTCCCCTCCTAACTTGAATGTTCTCCTTCCATGTGAACAACCCTTACATTATTCCAATGATAAGGATTCCAGGATCCCCATGGGCCCTCTTCTTCCTTCAATCCATGAAAAAGGTGAATCTAGTAAACACAAACGACCTTAAAAATTGAAAAAATTAAAGTTTCCTCTCCATCCACCACCTAAATATTAAAGGAAAATGAAAATGATTTTAAATATAGGTCTTATACTCTTACCACATTCAAATAGGTTGGTCATCCATCCTAAAGATTATAACATACCATATTGAAAATACCATCATGTTCTTGGACATTGAACTAAAGAATTTCGGACATTGAAGGACATATTGAATAAGTATCACTTTACTGATACTGATTGTTATCCTATCATCCCATAATTTCTTAAACCAACTCCCCTCATCATGCCATAGTTGTAGAGTATTCCATTCTCACTATTGCATGATCTTTCCCATCACCTATCTCAACTCATTCTTGTCTTGTACTTAGTGGGGGAAAGAATTTGATTAGCCTTGTCCTAGTAATGCATTTTTCCTTGTTTCTTAACTATGTTATTTACCTTCTACTTATACTACTTGAGATTGAGAAGATAAGAAATCTGTTGATGGTTGACTTGCATTTGAATTGCTAGCCTTTTACATTTTCAGGTGTTTGTATGTGTGTATTGTGTTACCCCATAATGTGTGTTTTATGTTCTCTCTCTTTGTGCACTTCCTCTATTTGTGCCTCCATTCTTCTATATTTCATGCATTGCTTTTTCCTTTCACCTTGGTTTTGTGTTTTCAGTCCCTTTTCCTTTTTTACTTTGTCTTTTCTTGTGTTTTCCTTTTGGAGATGACACATGGCATTGAGACCAAAATTTCTCCTTCATGTTGACCCAAAAGCTTTTTCTTTTCTTTTTCCTTTTCATTTTCTTTTCACTTGTGTTTTCCTTTTGGGGATGATGCAAAGTATTGGGACAACAATGTCTCTTCCATGTTGACCCAAAATGGATTTTTTTTTTCTTTTTTTTTCACTCTCTTTGTGTCATTCTTCTATTTCTATGTATTCAAATAATGATGACAGTTTTGAGCTCTTTAATCAAAACATTTCAGCAATGAACAAACTGACCCCAAATCCATAGATCCCTTATGTGTTTGGTGTGTTCCTTTCTAGGGGGAAACCCTCCTTTCTTTTGTTTTTCTTTTTTGTTTACATGATGTATACTTACTTGAAAACATATGACTTGGCATAGGGGCTTTCCAGGTTGGCTCTCATGTCTTGTTTCTTTTTGCAATTTTCCTTTTGTACTTTAAAGCAATTTCTCATAGAATAGTGTGTAGAAATTCCTTTAAAGTGGGGGCATAAATTTCTATTATTCATTTTTGGTTCTTAGTGCAACTTTTTTACTTCATATGATGTGTTTCTCACTCTGTGGCTGACATTGCGTGTGATGTCCTTCATAAGTGTGATATATCCTAGCATATTACATTCCTCTTAGTGGCTTTATTCAACACACTGCATCCCCTAAGTTGTGAATATTCTATTCTTTGATTGGTCCTCTCTCAGAGACATTAGACACAATGTTCCCTAAATTATATACCTCGCATGAACTTAAAAAGACTCATTTGAACATTTCTTTTCCATTTTTCATTTTACATTTTCATGGACACCTTGCATAATGAAACTTGCATGCCTGTGGTACCATCCCGTTTGTTCATGAGTTCTAAGCATAAGAATCTTTGCTTGTCTCATGAGGCTCAAACTGAAATTTTCCTTTGTGGTGCCTTATTAAAATTATCAAGAAGTATATCTTTAGTATGGTTAAGTGGGAAGCACATTTTGAGGCACGACTTTCCCCATAGCCACCTATGTTTTTATGAGTACATACCACCTAAGAATATGTTTCTCACCTTTTGGGCCTTCTCACCCAACGAACAACCATGAGTTTTGTCGCCCCAGAGTGAGTATGCATTTTCTTTTTTTGGACAAAAAACCTAGATCTGATCCACAATTAGTTGGACAAATGATCAAAGGTTGATCCAACTTTTCTTTTTCCTTTTCCTTCTCCTATTTCTCTTCTCTTTCACATGTGTGTTCCTTTGTTTGTATTTTTAGTTTTCCATGGGATCTTCATCCTAGAGGCTTGATCATCCCTATTGATCATTTTCATTCCATCTTGCTATCATAAGTTCATTTGGATCTCTCTTGTTATGCATGGCTGCTTTAGCGTGATTTTAAAGCAAGTTCATCCTCTCAATAAAGTGGGGGCTAAATGTACCATAGAAAAATTGATCATTGCCATTTTCATGGTTATTAAGGTTTTTTTCCTATGATACTTGACTTATTTTGCTTAGATTTAAAGTTGCAATGTAACTTAAACATTGATATTAGGTCTTGAATCTTCAAATTCTAATGTCTTGTGAAGGTGTTGTGAAGTATTGTAACACATTTCTACACTTTTCTACACTCTTCTTATCATAATACATCTAAATATTCCATTTTTATCCCTTATCAAGTCCTATTTCAAAGTGTTGTAAATTCTTGTAACAATATTTCACACTTTTCTAGGATTTTCATCACTAAATACACCATGCTTATGCTTTATTTGGCCCCTTTATGCACTTATAGGCCTTAATTAAGTGTATTTTTTAATGTAAACCTAAAAAACAACATTAAATTTAACTTAATTCCCAACACCCACTTGCAAGCCTAGAGTGGTACCCATTCTCCATGGGTGGCGAATGAGTCTATCTTGGCTCAAAATTTAAAATAATTCAAAATTTCCTTCGAGTTTTTATTCATTAAGACCTTATGTCAACTCGTGATGATGTATCATTGGGTAATTAGGGCATAAGTGTGTATAAATAAGTTTTTTCTATCCATTTGAACCCAATTCATCTCATTCAATGATTCACCATCAATTAGCATTCTTGCATTCAATCCATCAAAGCATCATTCAATCAAGAAAATATCAAGTATCTTGGAGTAGCCATTGACATATCTTCAGACTTCAACAACAAGGTTTTGGTAAGTTTAGGAAATTTCATGTTGTTTATTCATCATTCCTTTCTTATTTTCATTTAATTTTTTATCAAGGGTTTGATTACCAATGTGGGATTTGACTAAGGAAAATCCCTATACTCTAACCCTTAACCATTTTTTCCCTCTTTGCATGTATGTTTACAAGTCTTGTAGGTAGATTTTGCAAAGAAATAGGTGTTGGAAAGTGGTCAACAATTCATCAAAGTGTTTCAATTTAACAAAAATCTAATTAAATCTTAGAGACAACATTCAACCTATTTTCTGCAGATTTAACTCTGTCAACCCAACAAGAAGACAAGTGCAGATCTGGACCTACAAAATTAACCCTTGAATTTGTAGAATTTTGGAGGAGGACTAATTTTACATCAGTGGAAAATGAGTCCCACCTTTAGGTTGGAAAATATAATTTTTTCATAATTCAGTTTGCGACAATCAGAAACCAGTTTCAGGACATTTTACCAGTAGGAGGATTAATTCACCATTAGTGGCGAATGAGTCCCATTGGTCATCAAAAATGATTTTTTTCAGTTTCTAGAACCTTCCAAGATCAAAATTCAACTTCCAAGTGCACTCTGTTCAATCTTATTCAATTTTTTTGCCCCTGTTTGTGTTTTTAGTTCATTTCTGCATATCACACTGTGTTTTCAAACATTTTACATTTCATTAGTTTTGCATTATAATCAGTCAATTTTATCAATTATCTACATTTAGATAATTCCATTTAGTCATAATTTCATCATACATTCCTTAGTTTGAGTGAACCACCACAAATTTTGGGTCTATCTCTCTCTTTTTATGTGAAAAACCTAAGATTGCAAGAGAAGTACATAGAACAACAAAAATTGTTGGTTCAATAGCATTAAATCCTAATGAAATTTATCTTTAATTCAAATTCACACTCTTTCAAGGTTACAATATTTATGTGGCACACATGTCAAATGACAAACAAAGCAAGGAAAAGACAAGAAATAAATGAAAGAAGAAAAACAAAAAGGGGGGAAAAACACTTGATGCTCTAGAGCCAAAAGTAGGGGTCCCAACTTTGCAAAAGAGAAAAGAGGGGCATGAGTGCAAAGAAAAAACATACCCCTCTACAACTATATTCTTCTCAATATCTCTTTATCTCTTTCATTTAGTACTATTTAATCACTTAATAAGGGAACACATTTTTTCTAGGACTTTCTTGTAACTAACCTTCTTACATAACTTTTCTTCTTGAAGCAAGAAAAGATAAAATACTTGGAGGTTTATTGCAATTGTTATAAATATTTTTTTATGATAATGTTTTGTAGGCCTAAGCTATTCTTCAACTTTTATCAGGTTCATTTACAAAATTTGACACCTCTTAAAAGAGTATAAGATATTTATGCAACTCAAATTTCCTTAAATATCAATTTTATTCCAAGTTCACTCCACTAGTAGAAAAACTTCATAAATTTTTCACATATACTATAATAATTTCCTCCTCCAAGCCATGAAGGTCTTCAAATAATTTAACTCTCCCAAATAGATGTATCTAATTATATACCCAGCAAAGTTTCTATTATATTGACTAGCAAAACTGTAATGGCTAATTCTAGTCTCCCACTATTAATCTCTAGGTTCTAAATACTTGAAACTCTTTGTTATCCCTAGGGTATGTGCAAGATCATCATGGAGAAAACATGCCCTTAAGTGGCAAAAAAATTAGGAAAATCAGAGTTAAGCAACTTGACATAAAAAAATTGAATAAGTTATCTATAATATTTCAAAAATATGTAACAATAGAAACTGTAGCAAATTGGATTTAGTTTCTAAACTACTAGGTTTTTTTTTTTATAAAAATCTATTTGGTGAAAATTTGAAATTTCAATGTAGTAGTACTAAAATTTCAGGGAAAAAATAAGGTGTCTGTTTGACCACCCTAACCACAATAAAATCATAATATTTTTTTAATAAGATTTTAGATATAAATAGAGGACTCATGTCCCGATGTGATGCATATTTTTTTGTAATTTTTTTCCAAGTAAATAATTAATTATGATTTTTTTATTACAACTTTTAAAAAATATAAAAAAAACTCGTATTTCTGACCACCTTAACTTGGTCAAAACTTCATGAAATTCTTTTTTTTTTAAATCCTATATTATGCGAACCATAAAATGTGACACATGTTTCAGATTCAAAAAATGTGATACCGTTTGAAAGCTATAGATGTTTTTCAATCACCCTATCAATCAAGACTTTAGTTGTAATTCAAATAGAAAATGAATAATAATTATTTATTAAATTCAAAGTAAAGCATAATTTATATTGGTGTAAATTTGAGAATCTCAATTAAAAACCCTTTTTGTTTCATCAATTTTGGGTCAAAAATAGTCGTTAGCCACATACCCTACACATACCCATTATATCACCACTTTTTGGCCCATCATGATCCTGCACATACCCCCAATAGAGTCACTAATATATTGTTTTTTTTTCTATTCAACACCATAAAATCCTATAAAGGATAGCCAACACTTATGCTCAAGGACATCAAGATTAGTTGCCAATGAATGGGAGATCTATCTCACAATTTTATCTCCTACACTTGAGGCTCTAGAAAACCTAGGGGATCACCGTTAATGACACTAGATGTAGATATTCAACTAGTGCAAAATAGTGTCCAACTGATAAACTTCACACTAAAAAAAGGTCTATATGGCTACATTCATGAATGGTACATCCATTATTCTTATTTCAATATTGGCATGGATTTGAAACAAAAGATAAGAATAAAATGGTTTTCTAAAATAGGTTTTTTTTTTTAGGATATGGGAAGAAAACAAGTAAACACTGATGCCTTCCTTGGGCTACAAAGTCACATATTATGCATTGCATATAATAGAACCAAAAATTATTTTGATGGTCATCTAATATATTATCACCTTGTGATAATATGACCTACACTAGCCTATTATGCAACCATAATTAATAATCCATCAGAAATAATAATGCTCAAATTAATTTATGGAAAGAATTTTTTCTATACTTTGGATAAATAATAGACCAGTAAACTAATTAAAGACAAAAAATGTGATTAAAAAGAGTATATAACCCTTGACTACTTATATTAAAGAATATTATCAATCACAATTGGAGATAATTGCATCAATAGTGTATATTCATATAAGCCATAGTTTCAAAATGTAGATGTAATATCAATCTAATGACTAACACACAAACCTTTACCATTGGCATTCAATGCTTTCCATATAGGGCCTTCTTCCTTGGAAAAAACTCCAAACCATTTGATATGAGCATAATACTTTCCTTTATTTTTTAGGTATAACTTAGATGATTGAGCATCAAACCTGAATCCAATTCTAGTTATCACATAAAAGAAAATATGATTAGATCACAAAATATGATCTAAATCATGCACAAAGTAATCATGAGCACTAAATAATATATGTCTACTTAGAACTCATTTCTAGAGGAAAGGAACCTTCCCAAAATCATGCATAAGAGGAAAAATTTAGGGTAACATTATTTAATTCTAATTCTTTGTAACCTTGGGTCATGGAAAAGCCATTGTGGGAATTGGGAGAATTTGAAATAATCCTTTTTATAGTATAGTGATGCATTTATTACACCATTCTATTACCCTAGGTTTTATAAATTGTTGATGGAGTTGGTGAGAATCATTTATTCCCTCTCCTAGGTTTTGCAAGAAGATATTTTTCCACTTTGAATGTGGTCCACTTATTTTTGGAAGATCAACAGTGATCATGGAGATTTGAAAATGCCTTAGTGAAAAGAACATCTATTCTTTTTATTGTAGCCTTTGGAAACTTGTCACCATTTTGGAGCTTTTTAGAGGTAAAAGGAACTTGGAACTCACTTATTTGAAGAATAAAAATTATGCAAAAAGGATAAGACCCATTTTTCACCCCACAAACAAAAAATTTCACTCATTCACAAAGATAATTATTTTAGAATAAAAGGACCCCACAAAGCATATAGCTAGAGTGGCTTAAGAGGTTTAAAATGTACATCTGGTAACTGAGAAAACATATTTAACTAATAAAAGGGTTTACTAACACATGATTAAAAGGAATTTTCTAGATAACTCAAGTTAATGGGAATAAGAAAAGTGGTCCACCAATTAAGGAGACAATGAAATAACAAAGCTTGTATATTTGTGGGTTTAAGACCCATACATGTCAGTGGTAATGAGAAGTAGTCAGATCATTTCAAAAGATCATGTTTGGAAAATAGTAACATAAAAAGTTTTCATGATCTATAGAGACTATACGAGATGATGCCATGTGTCCTATGGGACATGGTAGTATACAAAGGTTTAAGTGAATCTTGAAAGCATATAAAGGCAATGGGATCATCTAGTGTTCAAAGAAACAGGGCCAATAAACAAAAGAGATGGAGGGCTTAGATATATAACTTAAAAGGCTAGGACATTGGAATGAATGATCAACAACTAAATATAAGAAAAGTGTAAGGTCATGGATAGGGCTTAGGGTTTCAATGAGGGTTTGGGGTTTTTCCAAATCCCTAAATGGAATTTTTTTGAAGAAATCCTTGCAAACCATAGGATTTAGGATTTCCAAAGGATCAAAATAGCTTAGAGAGAAAATTTGGATTAAGAACCACCAAATCCTTTTATTGATTCTCTGTCCTTATAGATGCAATTCAAATCAGACTTGAAAGAAAGGAAATAATCATCACAAGATGCACATCACAAAACTTTTGGGGTATAAAGGATAGTCAATAGTCAATAAAAGGAAAATAGATCATTATGATGAAGAAACCTAAATCTCACACCATAAAGAGTTATTTCTAGTTCAAAATATTGAAAGTCACATGTCGTATTATCATTTAAAGTGAATCTAAAGGTAGTACTAACTAGTTGGAGAATTTTTGAGCAAGTTAAGAGAATCTAGGGGTAGCATTGGTGACTTCGAGGTTAATTTGAATAAATATAGGAGTAGTTGTAAATATCTAGGATTGAAGGAAATCTTCTTGGAGTCTTTTAAGGAACTGATAAAGTTTGAAACTTCATCACCACCGTTCTCCAATGCCACCTTGGATTTTTTGTAGAATAAACTAAGGTAGTTTTCTAGTGCCCAAATGATGAAGCAACTAGGTCAAGTAAATGTGATTAATGATTTTAAATTTTAGTTCCCATATTTTCTCCTAGTTTGGGAGCAAGGTATAATGCACTTGGGATCATTTTTTAAATAGTTTTGGCTACTCTTAGCTATTGTATAATTGTAACTTTTTCAAGGATCATTCAAGTTGGGATAACATTGTAACTAATTTTTAGGCTTGTATATAGTTGTAAGAATCTTTTCATCAATAAAGATAAGCTCTTTATCTTCTCAAATTTATTTTTGAACATTATATAACTTTCTTCAAGATGGTTGATGTAGTCATGTGCCGATGTCTTTTCCCCCTTTGATTTATTTCTATCTTCACTTCCTTGTGCCAAAATTATATATTTTCTAGCTCATGACTTGTTTTTAACTAGCTAAGGATAGATTTTAAGCTATGCCAAAATTTCTAGCTCCTTCTGAGCATTATCCTTGACATATTAAATGTAGTTTTGACAAACTTTGTTAAAGACATGAAATTATGAGTTTTATATATTTTTATTTAAGATGTTGATCATATTGTGTTTCCAAATAATAGTATAGGTCATTAAAAAATAATTTGGTACATTACCTTATTAGTCTTAGGTTTCATTTCATGTTTCCTTCACCCCATTTATTAGTATGAAATAGTAGTATAAGTTAAAATAGGTGAGTGTCAAGGGAACCAATGATTTTGCAGATGCATTCCAAGAAATGGAAAACCCACAAGCCCTAGAGTGTTTCTATATTTCATTGGATCCATGAATCAAGAAATTGGCAAGGGTTCAAATCCAAGTGACAACAATTTTTGGCACACCTAGTGGTATTGAAAGTTAGTTTCAATTTAGTACAATCATCATTTCATTATTTTTACAGTATGTACAATAATTTTTCTATCATCTGAGACGTGTTACAATACATACTTGGTGACTCTAGAGATTGGGTTATGAAGGAATCAATGTAGAACTTGAATGAGAAGGAAATAAACTAGGAGAAGTTTAGAGACTTTTTCCTACTTGTAGCTATCTCCACCTAGAAGAATAGGTAGAACTACTAGAATAAGAAAGTAATTATAGTAGCAAGGACACTCACCACACCTCTTCCTAGTAGTCCTTTTCAACATATTTTTATTAATTAGTCACCTTTGATTCCTATGGTTGCACCTAGGAATTGTGGTTTTGTTCCACTCAATCATGGCATTCCTCTCAACTTTTAGTAATAAGATGATATTCCCATGGAAGACCTAAAATTTATCCCATTTTACATTGGTGGAGATCAAACTACACCTAATGAGCATATAAAAGATGTGGCTACACTTTGTGCAGTCCACCATATCATTGAAGAAAATGTTGTAGTTATATTAATAGCAACATATTTGAAAGGAAAATCTTTACAATGGTTTAGAGGGTTAATAGTGAATTTAATCAACACTTGGGACTAGTTGGGTAAGTTATTATTCAAGTGGTAAATGATTTTGACTGGAGCTATGAATCAGAATACAACCATTCAACAATACCACCCCAATGGGGTTTGAACCTTGGTGGTAAGAACAACAATACCACCTTTAAACCATCACACCATGCCAATATCGGCAACTAGTTGGGTAAGTTATAATGCTAGTATTTTGAAGATAAATATGATCATCTATCATTGGTTGATTAGTTGACTACAATCAAGAGTGGATTAATTTCAACAACCATTTTTAAAGGACATATGATATAATCCCACAAATAGTAAGATAATATCTTTAGCATGCATTCTTATATTTTTCGAAGAACTAAATAGTGATATTTTGGTCATGATACAATATATGGGTTGGAGAACACTTCTAGGTGCTTTTGATATGGTAATAAGGATAAAATAACCTCACTCAAGGTGGTAAAATTTCCCTAAGACCTCCTATGCCTTTCTGCCCTAAAGTGTAGCCTCTTATTCACTTGCAAGTGCCTCCATTTCTACTATCCTAGCTAGTGATAGAGAATACCTACATCTAATACATCTATTTCAACACAATCCCTTGAGCTATAGGAGATAAAAGGCCTTTTACAAATATTTGGAAATAAATTGGTTAGTTTAAAGAAGTAGCAAAGTCAAAACTATAGACCATATCAAGCTTCCTTTCAACCTTCCCACTAGAAAAATATGTTGGATGTTGTGGTTGTGTTGCTAGTATGTGGTTGTCATTGATGTCAACACTATTGGAATTAATGTCTTAGAGGTTGTATATGTCGCAGATATTGAGAAAATTGTAATGAAATAAGTTGCAGGTTATTAGTGGTGAAGTGAAGTTCAATATGCTGGTGAGTTCAGTACGTTGATGATTAGAGGTTGAGAATTAAAGGGTTTCTTGCTGAGTATATCTAGTTTATCCATGTTAAGTTTCAGAGATCTGTGTGAACATTTGTTCATGTTATGAAGATTTGTATTTTGACAATTTTTTTGTTGCTTTAGTTGACGTTCCTAAATGAAGGTGATTTTTTTTAGTAAGTTCAGTTGTTGTGGATGCTTCTATGGTGATTCGTGATGTTTTTGGATGTTCCTAGATTGTGCTCTATCTATGTTTCACATCTGGATTGATCATTGTGCTCGTGATTTGAGATTTCTTCTTGTGTATTCATGTTTTTCATGTTCTTGGCCGATAGGGTGTTGAAGTGTGTTGTGGATCTTCGTGGAATAATTTTTGAAGGTGTTTCATGTTTAATAATTTTATTTTGGGTTTTCACTATGTTGTGGATGACCTTGGTTGATTCGTATTAATAATCTTTAATGTTTTAGGCCGATAGTTTGTATTCATTTTATTATTTTGTTAAGGCCAACATGTAGTGATGTAATTTATTGTTGCAGATATATAAGAAATTTTTTATACAATTTGAAGGCATGGCGTGTACGAATAATGTTCTAAATCTTTCAAAGAAAGAGTAGAGTGTGAAGAAGAGTGACAAAGAGTGAAGAAGTGAGCTCATGTGCTTAACTGGAACTATAATCAGGTATTAGCATATGCTATTTTCTTAGTTCAAATTCATGCAGATGTAATCCAAATCTTTTGTAAGATAGCGTGTCTTTCTTTTGTAATTGAGCAATGAGCTCTAGGCAGTGCGCCTAAATGCATGTGCATTCCCATTTCATATTTCTTTACACTTTTAATAAGGTATAATCTTGTGGACTGACCTCCACCATAGTTTTCCCCTAACAAGGTTTCCACGTAAAAATATTAGTGTTATGTGTGCTTCTAATGTGTTGTTGATTTATTCTTTCATGGTTATTGATCAGATCCAAGAATAAGGTTAATAAGTTGAATAAGTTTGAAATTATGTGACAATGGATTCAACCCCCCTCTCAATTGTTTTCCCTTATGTTGCCAACAATTGGTATCAGAGCAGGTTCCTTGGAAGAAGTTGAACAACTTAAGGTGATCCAGGATGGTGAGATACAAAAAGGATAGCTCAAGATTTGATGGAACAAATCATTCTCTATGGAAGACTCAAATGGAGTGCCATCAAAGAGGCATTAGTGAACCCTACTGGAGCATTACAAGAAATAGTTATGTTATTCCTCATAATGGTCCTACTACTAATGTTGAGATTAGAGATGTTGAGCACAATATTAGGGCTAAGGAAGCATTGTTGAGTGAATTTACTGATTCTGAGATGACAAATGTTATGGATTTGAAGATTTCTTATGAGATCTAGAAAAAGTTGGAAACTTTCTATGAAGGTGATGCTAGTGTGAAGATTGCTAAGTTACAAAGTCTAAAAGGGAAATATGAAATGTTGAGAATGGGTGATGATGAGAACATTGCTACTTTCATTGAAAGAGTGAATGAACTTGTGTGTGGTATCAGATGTGCCAGTGGATAGTTGGAAGAATCAAAGATTGTTGCTAAAGTGCTTAGATCCTTTCCTATTGCATACAAATTCAAAGCTACTACTATTGAGGAGCTCCAAACTATAACAAGTGTAATGAGAGACATGTTGATTGGTAAGATTACTGCTTTTGAGTTGGGTGAATTTGGTGATGCTCTTCATAAGATATAATATGCATTCCAGGCTACTAATTTTGATAGAGATAAATAGAGATATGATCCAGGAGAAATTTATTTTAGAAATTTATTCAAGTATGAGGAGGAAATGAGAGAGATTGAAGAGGAGAGAAAGCTAGAGGAGCTTGAAGCACGTATTGTCAAGATAGAAGCCAAAGGAGAAGGTAATTAAAAAGGAAAATTTTCTATTAAATGTTTTTCTTTTAATAGATGGGTCATTCTGCATCAAGGTGTCTAGAAAGAGTCCTTAAGGAAAGACGTAACAAGCCTATATTTCATAGAAAGAGCTATTATGCTACAGATGAAGGTGTGATAGATGATGAATCTAATAAAGGAAATGTAAGTGAGGATGAATGGGTATTTATTGATATCAAGGAAAATGATCCTACCCCTATTGAATCTGTTAGTTGCTCAATTGTGGAGAAATCCCTAGCTGCTCAAGTTGAAGAAAAAGATGAATGGGTGATTGATAGTCGATGCTCTCATCACATGACAGGTGATAAAAGCAAGTTTGTGAGCCTAGAAAAGTATGATGGTGGTGTTGTAAGATTTGGTGATGAAAAAGCTAGTGTAATCAGTGGTAGAGGATCCATTTCTCTTGATGGTAAGAATAATAATAATTATGTTCTATATGTGGAAGGTTTGAAGCATAATCTCTTGAGTGTTGGATAGATGGTTGACAAGGGATACAATCTTCAATTCAAGAATGGTAAGTGTAGAATATTGGGGAATTCTGGAAATGTGATTGCTTCAAGTACAAAAACCAAAGGTATCATCTTTCACCTGAATGCTGCTAGTAAAAGTTGTATGATTTCTCAAGTTGATGAAAGTTGGTTGTGGCATAGGAGAATGTGTTATGTAAACTTTGATAATATTATCAAGATAAGTTCTATTTAGGCAAAGAGAGATCTTCGTAAGTTGGTAAAGCCTACTAATACTAAATGCAAGGAAAGTCAGTTAGGGAAGCAAACTAGAATTTCATTTCAGAGCAAACAACATTGTTCAAAAGAAGTTTGGAGCTTGTTCATATTGATTTGTGTGGTCCTAGAATAAGAAGTTTACAAGGAGACGGGTACTTCATGTTACTTATTGATGATTGCTCTAGATTGATGTGGGTTACTTTCTTAAGAGAGAAATCTAAAGCTCTAGAGAAGTTCAAGACTTTCAAGGCTATGGTTGGGATAGAGACAGGTTTGAAGATTAAATGTTTGAGATCAAATAGAGGTGGTGAATTCACTTCTCATGAGTTTAATTATTTTTGTGAAGTGCATGGGATAAAGAGACAATTATCTGCCTTGCGGAATCCTCAGCAAAATGGAGTTGTGGAAAGGAAGAACATGACAGTTCAAGATGTTGCTAGAACTATGATGTTGGAAGGAAATGGTCCTAATATCTATTGGAAAGAAATTGTGAGTATTTTTTTTTATATCCTCAACTGGGTACAAGTTATAGGTGATACTGGTAATACTTTTGAGCTATGGATTAGTCATAAGCCTACTATTAGATATTTCAAAATCTTTGGAAGTAAATTCTATATTAGAAGAGATGAAGAGATAGGAAAGTTTGATTCTAGGAGTGATTCAGGAATCCTTTTTGGTTATTCTACTAGGAGCAAGGCCTACTGGTACTACAACAAGAGATTGAGGAAAGTAGTTGAAAGTGCAAATGTCAAGGTTGATGAAGACATAGCTAGACTATCTAGAACTTATGGATATGATTTAGATAATCAAAATAATAGTTTAGTCAGTACAAACTCAAAATCAAGTTCAAATCATTCTAGTGAATCAAAAAAATCAAGAAGGAACTAGTGAAAGTGTAGAAGAGAGATCACAAGAGCCATAATTTCAAGAACATCCTAAGACTCCAAGGTATGTAAGACTAAATCATTCAGAATATCAAATTATAGGTGATAAGAACAAAGGTGTTCAAACTAGGATAAAGATTCCATAAGAATATTGTTTGATTTCAAAGACTGAGCCTAATAGTGTGAATGAAGCATGCAAAGATGAAAATTGGGTGGAAGCAATGAAAGAAGAGCTACAACAAATTAAGAAGAATAATACATGGATTCTTGTTCCTGGACCTAAGAAAAAAAATGTAATTGGAACTAAATGGGTCTTTAGAAAAAAGCTGAATGAGCAAGGTGAAGTTGTTAGAAATAAAGCAAGATTGGTGTGTAAAGGATATTCTTAAATGGAAGGAATTGACTTTGAAGAAACTTTTTCCCCTGTTGCTAGGATTGAAGCTGTGAGATTATTTCTTGCTTATGCTACTTACAAAAACTACAAGGTTTATCAGATGGATGTCAAGTCAGCATTTCTAAATGGCAAACTAAAAGAAGAGGTGTATTTTGAGCAACCTGATGGATTTCAATTGACTGATTAGGGAGATATGGTGTGTCGGTTGAAGAAAGCATTATATGGACTTAACCAAGCCCCAAGAGCATGGTATGATAGATTGGACAAGTATTTTTTGAAGCTTGGATTCAATAAAGGTACTACTGATAGTAATTTGTATTTCAAGTTTGATCATGATAAAGATTTGATTGTTGAATTTTTTGTTGATATCATTTTTGGAGGAGATGATAGTCTGTACATGAAGTTTGCTAATGAGATGCAGAATGAGTTTGAGATCACTATGATTGGTGAGATGAAATTCTTTTTGGGATTGTAAATTACTCAGTTAGATAAAGAGATCTTCATATCTCGGTCCAAGTATGTGAAACAATTGCTAAATAATTTTGGTATGGAAGATTCAAAGCTAGTTGGTACACCTATGGTGACTAGATGTAAATTGACACAAGATGATGATTCTACGAAATAAAGTCAAACTAGATATAGATCGATGATTGTTGGATTGCTTTATTTGACTCAAACTAGACCAGATATCATGAATGTTGTATGCATTGTTGCAATATTTCATGTTGATCCTAAGGAAACTCATGTAACTACTGTGAAGAGTATTTTCAAATACTTGAAGGAAACAATTGATTTTGGATTGTGGTATCCTAAAAAGAATGATCTTACTTTGAGTGCTTTTACTGATCTTGATTGGGAAGGTGATGTGGATGACAGAAATAATACTAGTGGTGGTGCTTTTTTCTTGGGTAAGAAGCTGATTTCATGGTTAAGTAAGAAGAAAAATACCATTTCTTTGTCTAATCCAGAGGAAAAATACATTGTTGTTGGGTATGTGCAAGATCATCATGGAAAAAATAGGCCCTTAAGTGGCAAAAAATTCAGAAAAATCAAAGTTAGGCAACTTGATGTAAAAATTTGAATAAGTTATCTATATTATTTCAAAAATATGTAAGAATAGAATCTGCAGCAAATTGAATTTAGTTTCTAAACTACTGGGTTTTTAAAAAAAAAAAAATCTATTTGGTGAAAATTTGAAATTTCAATGCAGTAGTACTTAAATTTCAAGGAAAAAATAAGAAGTAGGTGTTTGTCTAACCACCCTAACCACAAAAAAATGATAATATTTTTTATAATATTTTAGATATAAGTAGAGGACTCATGTCACGATGTGATGCATATATTTTTGTATTTTTTTTCCAAGTAAATAATTAATTATGATTTTTTTATTACAACTTTTAAAAAATATAAAAACTCGTATGTCTAACCACCTTAACTTGGTCAAAACTTCATGAATTTTTCTTTTTTAATCCTATAGTATGCAAAGCATAGAATGTGACACATATTTTGGATTCAAAAAATGTGACATTGTTTGAAAGCTATAATGTTTTTCAATCATCCTATCAATCAGGACTTTAGTCGTAATTCAAATAAAAAATGAATAATAATTTTATTAAATTCAAAGTAAAGCATAATTTATATTAGTGGAAAGTTGAGAATCTCCTTTAAAAACCCTTTTCATTTCATCAATTTGGGGTAAAAAAAAATTCGTCAACTACATACCCTACAAATACTCATCATATTGCCACTTTTTGGCCCATTATGATCCTGCACATACCCTACTGCTAACAATTATACTCATGTATTATGGATGAAGTAGATGTTGAAAGATATCAGAGCTTTGTATGATGAACCCATTGCTATATTCTATGATAATTCGAGTGCAATTAACATTTCTAATAATTTGGTATTGCATTCAAAGATCAAGCATATATCTATCAAGTTTCACTTTTTGAGAGAGAAGGTGAGTGAAAAGGAAGTCAAATAGGAGTATGTGCCTACTAAGGAACATATTGTAGATATCTTTACAAAGCCATTGCCTAAGGATACTTTTGAGTATCTTATAGGGAAGCTAGGGGTGACTACCCCTCCTAATCAGAACCAAGATGCATTGACTTTCATCAATCTATGCATTTCATAGTCATATCTTGATCTAGATTGATGTTGTGGTGGCTCCTACTCAGGGGGAGTAGTCAGATGTTCAAATATGTGGTTCAAAGCTTGTGCCGAGAAAAGATACTTTTTGTCATTGATGTCAAAGGGGGAGAAGATTCATGTGAAAAACTATGAATTATCTAAGGAGAAGAGTCATGTGGGAGAAGAGTTGTTCAGGAGAAAATAGTCAAAACCTAAGGGGGAGTAAGTGTTGAAGATAGTTGCGTTGATGGTGTTTTTAACATCATGTATTGCCATTAATTCCAAAGGGGGAGATTGTTGGATGTTGTGGTTGTTTTGTTGATATGTGGTTGTCATTGATGTCAACATTATTGGCATTAATGTCTTAGAGGCTATATATGTCAAGGATATTGAGAAAATTGTAATGAAATAAGTTACAGGTTATCAATGGTGAAGTTAAGTTTAGTTTTTTGACAAGTTTAGTACACTGATGATCAGAGGTTGTGGATTAAATGATTTATTTTCAAGTATATCTAGGTTATCCACATTAAGTTTTAGAGATCCATGTGAAGATTTTTTCGTGTTATGCAGATTTGCATTCTATCATTTTTTTTGTTGCTTCAATTGATGTTCCTAAACAAAGGTGATATGTTTTTAGTAATTTTATTTGTTACAAATTCTTTTTTGGTGATTCATGATGTTTGTGGATGTTTCTATATTTTTCTCTATCTATGTTGCATGTTCGCATTGATCGTTTTGCTCACGATTTGAGATTTTCTCTTGCGTGTTCATGTTTTTCATGTTCTTGGCTGACAAGGTGTTGAAGCGTGTTGTGGATCTTCGTGGAATAATTTTTGAAGGTGGTTTATTTTTGAGAATTTAATTTTGCATCTTCACTATGTTGTGGCTGATCTTGGTTGATTCACATTGATAATCTTTAATGTTTTGGGCTCGCAGCTTGTATTCATTTTATTATTTTGTTAAGGTGGACATGTAGCGATGTAATTTCTTGTTGCAGATATATATAAGTGAATTTTTATGCCATTTGAAGGCATGGTGTGCATGAATAATGTTATAAATCTTTCAAAGGTAGAGAAAAGTGTGAAGAACAGTGAAGAAGTGCTCATGTGCTTAACTAAAATTGTAATCAGGCATTAGCATATGCTATTTTCTCATTTCAAATTCTTGTGGATGTAATCCAAATCTTTTGTAAGATAGTGTGTCTTCCTTTTGTAATTGAGTAGTGAGCTCTAGGAAGTGCAGTTGAATGCATGTGCATTCCCCATTCATATTTCTTTATACTTTTAATAGGGTATAATCTTCATGTGGACTGACCTCCAATGTGGTTTTTCCCCTAACAAGGTTTCCAAATAAAAATATTGGTGTTATTTATGCTTCTGATGTGTTGTTGATTTATGCTTTTGTGGTTATTGATCAAATTTTAGAATAAGATTAATAAGTTGAATAAGTTTGAAATTCCATGATAACTAGTTCACCCCCCCTCTTAGTTGTCTGCCCTTGTGTTTCCAACAAAATCAACCCAATAAGCTTCCATACAATGAAAAAATCAAGGAAAAAGTTACACCATTAGTGCTAGACCATTCCAATCCTATTATCCTAAAGTTGCAAGTACTTCAAAAGAGTTGGTACCAGTTCAAAAAAACTTGGCTGTATGATTTAGAATGGTATTTACCATCCAATTAGCCACATAACCAAGCTACATATTAAAATGGGGAAATTAACTAGGATCTAATGGTACAAAATAATCTAAGTTCCCAATCACATGTATCTAATGAAGCACCTACATAGTAGAATGAAGATCATAGGGATGAGACAACACTTCTAAACTATAAATGTGAGGAGTTTTGTTAAGTAAATTAAACCCATGGGTATGTGCAGGATCATCATGGAAAAAACAGGTCCTTAAGTGGCAAAAAATTTAGAAAAATCAGAGTTAGGCAACTTGACGTAAAAATTTGAATAAGTTATCTATATTATTTCAAAAATATGTAAGAATAAAATTTCTAGCAAATTGAATGTAGTTTCTAAACTACTAGGTTTTTAAATCTATTTGGTGAAAATTGAAATTTCAATGTAGTAGTACTTAAATTTTAGGGAAAATAAGAAGTAGGTGTGTGGACCACCCTAACCACAATAAAATGATAATATTTTTTATAATATTTTAGACATAAGTAGAGGACTCATGTTTAGATGTGATGGAAATTTTTTGTAATTTTTTCCAAGTAAATAATTAATTATGAATTTTTTATTACAACTTTTAAAAATATAAAAACTTGTATGTCTAACCACCTTAACTTTGTTAAAACTTCATGAAATTCATTTTTTTTTTTTAATCCTATAGTATGCGAAGCATAGAATATGATGCATGTTTTGGATTCAAAAATGTGATACTGAAAGCTATAGATGTTTTTCAATCAACCTATCAATCAACACTTTAGTTGTAATTCAAATAGAAAATGAATAATAATTATTTATTAAATTCAAATTAAAACATAATTTATATTGGTGGAAAGTTGAGAATCTCCTTTAAAAACCCTTTTTATTTGATCAATTTTGGGTAAAAAAAAAATTGTCAGCCACATACCCTACAAATACCCATCATATTGCCACTTTTTGGCCCATCATGATCCTGCACATACCCATATCCTTCAATGGAAGCTAATACTAGAAGAAAGAAAAGAGTTGTAAAGTTGGGAATAGTAGCTAATTAGGGGGATGTTGGTCCATCAACATCCTCAAATGTGAAAGTTCCTACAAGAAATCAACTTCTTACAAACAAGGACCAGCCTAGAAATAAAGCCCAACCAACACTTGTTCAAGGTGAAGTTGTTCCTCCAAAGAGTCAACCAAAGGTTAGTATTTTCCCATTTAATATTCTCAAACATATTAAACAAGATAGTTTTTCTATGTCTATGTGGGATTCACTAACTATTACAGGGAAAAAAGACTTCCTCCAATTTGATTTGTCTAGTCTAAGTGTGTTAAATCATTCATCTAAAGACCAACCCAAGGTAATACTCACAAATACACCCAAAAATATTGTTGGAAAGAAAGATAAATAGTTCAAACAACCCCATTTTTAAGTCTTATTGATAATTTTTTAGCACTTGGTCCATAAAGTTATATGATAGACTTAGGAGCTAGTAGCTATGTGATGCCTAAATAAATTGTTGATAAGTTGGGCATAGAATACTAGCCATTAGGAAATGGGGTAGGACAACAAGATGGTATAATTATAAATGTAGTTGAAGTCATCAAATTTTTTAATCTTATCTTGCATGCATGCCCAAACTTCTCTATACCATATAATACATTTACGTTATAGAGCTACCAACATATTTTACTTTATGCCTATCTAGGGCCTTCACTACAAAAATAGGTGGTTATCTATATTTAAATTTGTATCACATTATTTTAGGACAAGATATGGTACAAAAGTAACCATAAAATCAGAACCCATAGCTAAAGAACACATTGAACCATATGTGCTAAGATTTGTTGATACTAGTTACACTTTTTTCTAACATGATGAACAACCTACTATCCAAAATAGTAAAAATTAAGTGGACAACATACCTGATATCATATTACATGAGTGGGAAGTTTAAGATAATGAATATAATTCAAATGAATAGCTAGTTCAGAGGTATGCTTAGGTGTGTATATGTTGTATGAGAAAGGTTCAATTTTCCCTAAAATTGTGAAGAAAGAGGACAAGTGATGTAATAAGTAGTCTAATGAGGTATGGTATTGTACTTTGATGGATCAAGAAGAAAAAATGGTGTTGGTGTTGGTGTTATTCTTATTTCTCCTCAACATGAGAAGTATTATTCAACATATAGATTTTGTTTTAGTTTTACTAACAACATTGTTGATAATGAAACTCTTATTCATTGCTTGGAATGGGAAATACAAAGACGTATTGGCTTCTTTGAAGTGTTTAAGGATGGTGAATAGATTGTAAATCAAGTGAGAGGTATTCAGGTGACTAAGAGTGATTTACTCAAGTCATATAAGCAAAGAGTCTAGGATATTGTTGAATAATTTAATGCTTTAGCTTGTTTTCTATACCAAAACTTAGAATAAAAATGCTAATAGGCTAGCTAATATAGGTGTTGAGTATGAAATTCCAAAATAAATCAAAAATAATAAAGTACAATAGTATGCAAATGTGGTTGTAGTGCCATCAATTCTATATATTGATGTGCATTAGAAAGTGTTTGACAGTGACAAACAATTTGTCAATTTTTTTATTGAAGAAGTTGAGTTTGCAGTTGGTAGATATAAAAAGTTGCAATAGTTTGGTGATTAGATTCTATATTTGAATTCAAACAAGTTGCCAAAGGGGTTAGTGATGTTAGAGTCCATTTTCAACATGAATGATTAAGATAAGAAAATGCAAACATGTTGGTTATGTTGAAAGAATGATGAAGGTTGTCATTAGTGAGATGTCATTGATGAAAGCACATGATGAATGATGAATTTCTACAAAAATGTTAATTTTGTAAGATTTTTTTTGCTAAGTGTTTATACCAATAGTTTCAACACTAAGTGCCCTCTGATAAGTTGTTCCACATTTATTTTCCTTTTCAAATCTACTCTTGCAGTTCTAGTGTGTTTGTCATTGATTTCTTTGGCATCTTATTCTATAATTTTAGTTGTTTCGATTAAGTGGTTCAAGAGTTACAAGTAACAAAAGTTTGACAGATATAGTTTACATAGTTTTCTATGTATTGGAATTTACCTAACTAGTCTACATTCCTCCGTGAATTTTTGTTAGATGTTGCAATTTTCGGAGAAGGTTTACAGGTGTGATTGCATTATATTTTTCAATTGTCAAAATATTTTGTGGTCCATGTATTCCTTGGTGTTAATTAGTTGGAGTATTTCATTTTTTAATTCTATGCTTGGATGACTTAAGATATGTGAAGTGTTGAGAATATTAAATACTTGATTCAAATGGAAAGAGTAGTTGTTATAGGTCCATCCTGACCTATATTAATTGTTTTCTTAGCGTGAAGGAAATTTTAGTTTTAATTGGGTGCCAACAATGCATGTTTTTCATAAGTTGAGGCTACATCTAATTAGGCCAACTTATTTGATGTTTGCAATGGATTTATATATATATATACAAGGTTAATTTGAGTTGAGGAAGAAGATACTATGATGAATATATGATATGAATGCAAGCAGTGATATGAATATTGCAAAATTGTGCGAGTAGGCTGTGAGAATTAAGTGATTCATATGTGAAGATAGAGTAGAGAAAAGACTGGTAATATAAGTTGATTGGAGTATGTGCAATGAGCTTCAAAGGAACTGAATTCAACATAAGTTAGATACATTTCTCTCAGTTCAAACTTTGGCTGTGAAGCCACATCTCTTGTATCCTTCTTTTTTCTTTGAACAGTGAATTCACTTGGACAGTGAGTCCTCCTAGCAGTGAGCCTTTCTATGATATCTTATAACTAGTTATAACATATTTTGAGTTAATCCTCACCATGGTTTTTCCATTTTTGGGTTTTTCATGTAAAATTCTCGGTGTTCATGTGTTGTGTGTGTTATGGGTTATTTATTCTTACATTCCTTATAATTGTTAGGTATGCTTTAGAAATTAGATGGTTGATAATTAGATGGTTTAGTAGAATAATGATTTAGCCCCCTCTTAGTATTCCATGTGTTCAATAATTGGTACTAGAGCTTGGTCCCTCAGAAGAAGCTTGACTGCTTTGGGAAGATCTTGGAATTTGAACACATTTCTCCAAAATCATTTCTTGTTAATGGATACAAAGTAGAAGACTACATATTTTCACAAAGATGGAGAAATCAAGGTTACTCTTGAAGAAATAGAAAAAATTAAAGTTAAAAAAAAAAATCTAAAATAAAATATTAAACAAGCAAATGACTACATCAAAAAAGTGAGAAAATAAAAAAATTCATAAAAAGACAAGAGGAGGTCAATGAACAATTGAAACAAGCAAATGAGAACGTCATCAGACTGAAAATTCAAGTGGAAGAAAAGAAAAGAATTGAGGAATGTCTTAATGTAGTTCATCAGTCTTGCTTTTTACCATTGCATTTAGACTGAAGTAAGGAAGGAAATGGACAAGATATGGAGAAATAAAGAACATCCTAAGTACAAGTAAGAATTAGATATCACAAATGAATCTATACCACCCTCTAGTGTAGATAATTCCTCTAGGAATTGAACCTAGGCATTCACTTAGGGGGAGAAATATTTGAAAATCATATAGCCCCCTACTGATATGAAGTGTCATGTCTTGGCACAAACATATGAGATGGAGATGGATATTATGGATTTTTTGAAAAAAACTCCAAAAGAAATATGCAAATACGAAGATTTGTGAAGTGCTTTAAGATTTACTATTGCACAGAGAAGGTTTTACCAACATTATTATTTGGTGAATTAAATGTAGATTAGGGCAGAATCGAAAGGATTATATACCTATCCCTTTTCAATTTCATTTCACTTTTATGTAATTGAAGCGAGCCATGCAAGGTGAAGCGAATTCAAGAGTTTGAAGGTGATTTGAGAAGCAGAGTATCCAAACCCTAATTTTGGTTGAGCAACGAAAAGGTATTTATCATTATCTAAAGTTTTTTTTTTAAGCATTTAAATTCAAGATGGAAACACCCACAGTGGTAAAAGTTACTGAGAAACCCCAACCCAGATTCAAGAAATATCCCATGAAAGTGTTTGAGAATGACCCACTAGGAGCATTTTCAATTATACCATATAGGTGTTGGAGTCAGAAAACACTGAGAGGGGGGGTGAGTAAGTGTTTTAACCAAATTTTAACTTTTTGCCACAAAAGACTTAAACAATTTTTGCTTTAAAAATTACAATGATGAATACATTCAAGAATTGAGTGCAACTATTCAAGAACTAAAATAAGCAAGTTAAAGACCTTTACAACATTGTAGCATCAACATTATAAAACAATAAAACCACAAATGAGGGCACAAGACAAAAATATATGATGAGTGGAAAACCCTCTTGGGGTAGAAAAACCATTCCAGAAATGATGCCTCACTAGCTTGCTTCAAAAACACTTTTTAAACTTCCTTACTAGAAAATTTATTTAGAGCACCCACTCTAGGAGCACCAACCCCTTTTACAAAACAAAATGATAAACATCAGAGCGTTTATCTATTAAAAATTAACCCACATATTTCTTTCAAACCAATACATCAAATATCCTACAAATTCATTGTTTGAATCTCTAAAATACCTAATATATTAGTCAAGATTTCTGCATCATGTTTACAATAATTTCAATTGCATAATGTGTGTGCAACCTTCTCTAAATTTCCAACAACAAAAATCATGTTTCATCTCTATTTTTATATACAAATAAACTCTTGAATCTTCATCAAAATTCAAGATCATAAAATAACTATTTCCTTTAACTGATTGCATTTAACCCTTCATTTGTTTGTAAATAAATTTCCAAGGGTTTGAATAAAACTAATCACCGAACCTTCATTGTTAATATATTAAGAAAAATCATGATAAAGCCCATAAAAAAAATGTGTTAATTGTAATACCTGTTTAGGGAGGAATGAAAGAAAATAAAAACCAAAGGAACTATTTCAAAACCTCCAAACTAAAGATCTCCATTTTTTGTCTTCCAACTTCCTTGGTCAACACTCTATCTTCTTCCACTGTTGAGCTCAAAAACCTGCTATCACAACTTCATGGTGGTGCTAGGGTTTCATATTTTTACACAATGAAACAATAATGACTTTGCCTTATACTTTCCTCAAGTCTTTTGAAGACTTTTCAAACAAAAATCATCATTTGAAAATCGAACATAATGATGCCTTTAGGAACTGCTATCAAATGTTAAATCATAATTGATTTCAACTGCCAAGTCAAAAACCTTTTATCAAAACATAATGCCCAATGTAAAATTCTGGGTATGACCAAAGACTATGCATTGAAACCATATTATTTTCATTGCCAAGTGACTTTATACAAAGTCAAAAACTTTATAATTATAACAGCCGATGTCACATGTGAAATGTGATTGAAATACAAACACCAAACAAAACCTCCACTTAAGATTTTAAAAAGCTTTTACTTAGCATGCCCGACAAGGGATTTTAAACATAGAGCAAATATATATATATATTAAGTGTCAGTTCCTTTGCACTGTTTTAAACATTGATCACATTTATCTTAAGTGCCATATACCTCTAGGTCATATTATCTTAAGTGCCTGATACCTCCATGGTATAGAATATAAAACATTCAATATATTCATCATAGGCCACACTATAAGACCAGTAAATTAAGTCTAAATAAAATACAATGCAATAATGGAGTACAAGTTGCTTGAAGCTATGTGCTTCACAAATTTTTACACCTGAAGATCTGTAACCTACATTTGCTTACAAATTGTATAATCAACGTAAGACTTCACATTACATTTGAACCATTAGCCATACAAAGATAAATTTGAACAAATATATATAAGAAAATGTATAACTCATTACGAACTTTCCAAAGTATATGCCAGAGTCTGTCCATGGAGTCAAAAAATACCTGATCAAAACCAATATTATCATGTAAAGCCCTACCTTGTAGCTCCCTAAAAGATAATCACTATCAATACCAACATACATATATCAAGAGTATCAAAATCCCATAGCCAAATGAATCATGATACACACCGAGTCAAGCACTGTAAGAACTGCATATGAAGGATCATATAAAAGAATGTATCCAAACCAAAGTTCCATACTGCATAATCATGATACAGGGATGTCTCCAAACTAGAGTTATATCAAATTTATTTCATCAAGGAAAACCAATGAAAATAAACAACTGAAATCCAACAAACTCCCCCTTTTTCCTTGATGGAAAAACACACAATCTCTCCCCCTTTTTTCCTCAATGAAAAAGAAGACAACGAAGAGAATGTGAGTTGCCATAAAAACAACTGAAACCAACAAAGTTGTCCAACACAAAAATAAGATGCAAATGGAGAAAAAAGAATAGCAAACACAAATATGTAAGAGAGATGGGAATGAAATATATAGATAAACAAGCTCCTGATCAACCAAAAAAATTTTGAAGAATCAATGTAGTAAAGATTGAGAGATATAACTCCCAACTAGAATCTAAGAATTTCAAAAACTTCCTTAGACAAAGGCTTAGTAAATATATCAACCACCTATTCCTATGAAGCAAAAAACTATAGAAAAACCTCATTAGCCAACACTTTTTCTCGAAGAAATTGAAACTTGATAGCAATATGCTTAGTGTGAGAGTGCATAACATGATTTTTAGAGATATTGATCACACTAGTATTATCATAGAAAATGGGAATTGTTGAGATGATGAATTGCACAGCCCCTGAAGCTCTAGAATCTTCAATGCAGTACTTTAGCCATGAAAGATAATCAACCACAAAAGAAGTGTTGCAACAATGGAATGATGATTAAAGATTCTATTAATATGATGAAAAAAGATATATGATTGATATTATACAAATGAACAAGATGCCTGATTAAATAGGCAAGAGGTAAACCCTAATATGCATGAGATGTTGCCAACTGTTAAAATATAACAACATGTGACAACATGTGAACCCTCTGGTGATGATCACTAAATGATGAGATAAGTTCTAGAAGGAATCTTATCCCACAACCTAGGAAAGGGAATATTATCCCATTTATTAAATGATTTATCTAATAATGCAACCTAGGACTTAATGATTAAATGCAAGACCTAAGTTAACTTATGCTAGTGTAATAATTAATTAATTAATTACACCAACACCCCCCCCATAAGTGCAACTTAGGGAGGAAAATGCAATGATTATGCAAGATGATGATGATGATGATGATGATGATGATGATGGGTCCCAGCTATGAGGCCATGTTAGGTACCCATGTACATGAAGATGCAGAACAATCTCCCACAAATGGAGAAAAGGGGAAAACCCAATAGGAACAAAACCCCTCTCCAAAAGAGAGATGAAAAAGAAAAAATGTGAGAATGGGAAGGATGGAGGACTCCCAAATACCCCCCAAGTACACCATCCATCACATGGATACAATGCAATCAAAGGCCCCCCATAGGAGGGAAAGAGAGAGACTATATAGCCCCCCCAGAAGATGATATCACCTACAAAAAAGGTAAGTGTCTAAAGACATAACAAGATCCAATGCCGACAAACAACTTGTCTCCCTTTTGGAAGAAACAAAACCAAATGCAAGTGCAAAGATGCTTCCCATTCCAGATAGAAATTGAAGGAAAGAAGAATGAACATGGAAGATGATGTCTCTGAACTCTGCTCAAGTGTCTCCTTGCTTGATGAAGAAAATGCCATCGTCCCAAGCAATGAAGAGGGTGACAAACTAGGATGATGCAGAAACTGATGTTGAACAATATCCAAAGACAAAGATGGAATGAATATGATGGAGACTTGATAGCCCCCCTTAATGAAGTGTCCTCAAAACCATTGAAAGAAGTATGAAGCAACGATCTCCTGCTAGGAAGAAGTAAATCCAATTGTGGATGCTAAAGAAACCTCAAGTCCTGAAGGGAATGACAGGGAAGAAGTCTCGGATATGAAATATTTGAAGAGAAACCAAGTGCCTCCAAGATGGTCTCTGAATTACCAATCAAGGTCGAGACAAAAGAATGAGGAGACTCAAAACAACTCTCCAAAGCCAAATCTGAATAGAGGAGTGATATCCCCTCAAGAATGTCCTCCAAACTTGTAGAAGTAGCCAAGTCAATGATACCTGAAACAAAGCCATCTTGTGATATCAAGTCTAGAAAACTGAATGTGTCCTAATTGATGATGATAGTGGAAGCCTCAATCAATGATTCTGGACAAGGAATCACTGAATGTGAAGGGATACCAACTGTCTCTGATGAAGAAGAAGCACGGAAAGGGACCTTTTCAACCTCTTCAAAAAGATGAAGGTAATCAACTTCCTGCACAACAATAGCATCATGGGGTACTTGATCTGAAGAATGACATTCTTAAGCATGATCATCGAGGAATGGTGGAGTATTTGAATCTTCGTATAGTTCCCAAAGCTTAGTCCAAAGAATGTGAGGACAATCACAATGATCAATAGATCTCAAAACATCGCAATCAACTTGCATCTCAAGAATCTCCAAAACAGTGTACCTACTGCAACTCCAAGCAAATTCATGAATACCTTCACTCGGACAAGGAACTATTCCAAATAGATATGGCAACAAATCAAGTGAATGAAGATGGTGGCAGATCCCATCTCGCCATTGCTGATAGTTTCCTTTATGCAACATAACCAAAGGAGAATAATATGCAATCCCCATAACGAAATTTCTCCACAAAAAACAAAGATAAATGACCTTCAACAGAAAATAGAAGACTTCCAAATAGATATGCAACTGAGAAGATGCCTCCGAGATCAACAAATTTTTCTTCAATCTTCAGGATGTCTCAAGAATCAAAAAACCAAAAAAAAAGATACATGGAGCTGAAACCAAAGAAGATGACTGGACTAATGAAAGAATGCACTAAAATATCTCTCGAATGCCGCTGGAATCTCCGAAATCTGACAATATGATGCGAAGATATGCACTTTTGAGTCCAAAATGGAGGGTTGACTTCAGTTGACTTGAATTTTTGTTGACAAAAAAATCTTGAAAAACAAGGCACACCACTAGAAAGTTGACAGAAATACCTTTCCAACGATATATCATTTGCAAATCTTCGATATCGTATGTGGAAGATACGGCCTCCAGATGATTTCTACCTGATGGGATGTAGACTGGCTAACCAGGTGCAAGAATATAGCACCCTAGGGCAAAAAATTTCAGCCCCCGGTCGCTCATATGACCACGGGCTGAGCGCCCAGTTTAAAAAAAACCCACTCCACCCAGATGGCAGCATCAAAGCAGCGCGAAGGCGGCGGAATGAGGTGGCACGACCGGAGGGAGGAGCCACCGCTTGGCGAATGGAGTTAGCCCGTGGTTGGAAATGAAACCGTGGTAAGGGCTTCGTTGTTGGGCGGTGCCGGTGACTTCGACGGTGGATGGAGAACTTTGCCAGTGGGAGCAGAAATGGTCACCGGGAGTCGTCGATGGTAGCGGGTGGCCGGGAGACGTCGTCAGTGATCGGACGGTGACCGATGGTGGCAGTGCCGGATGACGGCGGATGACACAGGAATGGTCGGTGTCCACAGAGTCTGACAAGCGGGTGATACCGGATGAAGCAAGCGGTCATGGTCGGAATTTTTTTTTGAATATTGCAAATATTTGCAATTCAAAAATTTATTAAAAATGTCGATAGATTTTAATGTCGACGGATGAAACAAACTATAGCCATAGAAAAATATTAATGCCGACCCATAAATTTAATTGCCAGTCGCCCTGTAGATTTAAATTTTTGTGAAAACTATAGAAAAATTTCACCCAAAATAGCCAAATATTTTTTTGATTTTTCTAAAAAAGAATTTCCTTGATGGAGGACTTACAGGGATGATTTTTTCTGCAAATGTGTATGGATTTGTACAAAAAATGCAAACCCTAAGATGTACCTCACAGGCTCCTGGATGATATGTCTCCGATTTTGATGAATGAACAGGCAATCTATGGGTTTTGAGGCCTTCTGGACGCAATGGAGAGGTCGGAGAGAGCCTGATCTACACCAGAAATCAGCTTGGCTCCTAGGTAGAACTAACTAGCCTGCAACATAAAACTCCAAGCCTGCAAAGAATCTCGCATTCCAACTTCCTGGATCTAGGGTTGATGTTTCAATGGAATCACTCTGATACCATGTTGAGATGATGAATTGCACAGCCCCTGAAGCTCTAAAATATTTAATGCAGGACTTTAGCCATGAAAGATAATCAACCACAAAAGAAGTGTTGCAACAATGGAATGTTGATTAAAGATTATATTGATATGATGAAAAAAGATATATGATTGATATTATACAAATGAACAAGATGCCTGATTAAATAGGAAAGAAGTAAACCCTAATATGCATGAGATGTTGCCAAGTGTTAAAATCTAACATGTGAACCCTATGGTGATGATCATTAAATGATGAGATAAGTTTTAGAAGGGATCTTATCCCACAACCTAGGAAAGGGAATATTATCTCATTTATTAAATGATTTATCTAATAATGCAACCTAGGACTTAATGATTAAATGCAAGACCTAAGTTAACTTATGCTAGTGTAATAATTAATTAATTAATTACACCAATAGGAATAGGCTTAGAAACTATGATACCCATATCAGATAAAGTTTGAGTCATCAAGAGAAATTGTGTACAACAAGAAGTGGCAGCTATATATTTTTCCTCAGAAGTGGAAAGAGAAATAGACTCTTTTTTCTTGTTGTGCCAAGCTACTAACTGATCACCAAGGAAGAATGGAGCACCACTAGTGCTTTTCTTATCATCCAAACCACCAGCCTAGTCAACATTTGTATATGCAATCAAAGAAAAATCATTGCTTCTAGGATACCAAAGACCATAATCAAGAGTACCTTAAATATACTTAAAAATTCTTTTAATAGTAGTAACATGGGATTCCTTAGGTGATGCTTGAAACCTTGCAACCATGTAGACTTCTTGCATTATATCAGGTCTGGAGGTAGTTAAATACAATAAACTACCAATCATTGATCTATATTCAAATTGATTAGCATCAGGATAATCATCAACTTTGGTAAGTTTGCAACTAGTAACCATTGGAGTACTAACAGATTTACATCCATCCATTTGAAACCTTTTAAGCATCTCTCTAGTATACTTGGTTTGAGAGAGAAATGTACCTTGTTCAAGTTGAGAAACTTGAAGACCAATAAACAAATTCAATTCTCCCAACATTGACATTTCAAATTTAGATTTCATAATATGAGATAATTTTTTAGTTAAATCATCATTATTGCAGCCAAAAATGATATCATCTACATAAATTTCAACAATCAAAATATCAATACCTTCAATCTTGACATAGATATTGTTGTCCACACCATCTCTAGTGAAGCCATTTGATGTCAAATGATTATCCAACTTAGAGTACCATGCCCTAGGTGCTTGTTTTAAGCCTTATAAGGCCTTCTTCAACTTGTAAACATGATTAGGCTTATCTTTGCAGAAAAATCCTTCTAGTTGTTCCATGTAAACCTCTTCATCTAAATAACCATTTAAAAATGCAGTTTTGGCATCCATTTGATAAAAAGTGTAATTCTTAAAAATAGAGTAAGCCAAGAATATTCTAATGGATTCTAGTCTAGTAACAGGTGCAAAAGTTTCACCAAAATCAACACCTTCTTGTTGAGCATAGCCTTTGCTGACAAGCCTTGTCTTGTTGTGAACAACTTTTCCATTTTCATCAAGCTTATTTCTGTAAACCCATTTGCCACCTATGACATTCTTGTTGTCAAGTCTTGGGACTAACTCCCAAGTCTGATTTTTCTCAATTTGATCTATTTCTTCCTGCATAGCTTTAAGCCAACATTCATCCAAAAGAGCTTCATCATAGTTCTTAGGTTCAAATTCAATGACTAAACAAAAATTTGTATGCTCTACCATTTGAGCTTGTTCTTCAAGTGTAGCAGCCTTTCTTTGTGTTTGAACTCCAACATTTCTATCCCCAATAATCTGACTTTGAGGATGATTTTTATTAACATATTTTGAAGGAGTTTTGGGCACAATATTTTAGAACTTTATTGTTTCATCATGTTTAGGACTTGCTTCCTTAACACTTTTAGGTATTGTTTCAAGTTTAGTTTATGTTTCTTCCTCATCATCCTATACAACATCAGTTTCTAACTGTGATCTTCCATCAACTTGCACATTGACTGCCTCAACAATCTTATTAAGCCTTTTATTATAACATTTATAGGCTTTACTTTGAGTGGAGTATCCCAAAAAGATACCCTCATCACACTTTGATTGAAAGCTTCCTAAATATTCATCATCTTTCTTAATAAAGCATTTGCTGCCAAATTTTTTAAAATGTTTTACATAGGCAGAATTTCCATGCCATAATTCATAAGGAGTGAATTTTGATTTCACTCTAAGTTGCACTCTGTTTAAAATGTATACAGTTGTATGAACTTCTTTCCAATACATGTCAGGCAACTTAGCCTCATCTAACATGGTTCTTTCCATTTCCTTCATAGTTTTGTTCTTGCATTCAACTACCCAATTTTGTTGAGGTGCTCTAGTGGTTGCATATTAACTCATAATACCATGTTGTTCACAATAATCAATAAATTACTAAGAAGTGAACTTTCCTCCTTTATTAGATCTCAAGCAGTTAAGTTTTAAATCAAACTCCTTTTCAACCATTTTACAAAAGATCTTGAACCTTTCAAATGCCTCTAACTTATGCTTAAGAAAAGTAACCCAAACCATTCTTGTATAATCATCCACAAACAACATGAAATACTTTTCACCATTAATTGACCTTGTTCTAGTTGGGCCACACAAATCTATATGCACTAACTCCAAAGGCTTAGTTGAAGAATTTTCTTTTGTCTTAAAACTGACTTTAGTTTGTTTACCACTTAAACATTCTTTACATAGAGTTTTTTGGTTTGTTAAGGACTGGTAAATCTCTAACATTTTGGTTTTTGTTGATTCTAACTAGATTGTCAAAGTTCATATGTCCTAATCTTTTATGCCATAACTAGCTTTCTTCAACTTGACCCATTAGACACATACCTTCATTGTTGTCATTACTAGAGGTGTTTATGAGATTATAAACACTACCTTTAGTCCTTCTCCCTACTGCAATAGCCTTTCCAAACTTGTTCTTGATCTCACATCCCTATTTAGTAAACATAACATGATAACCACTATCACATATTTGGCTAACACTAAGTAAATTATGCTTTAGGCCTTCTACATAATACACATCATAAATAGGTGTGTCCTCGTTTAGTAGAAGTGAACCTTTACCTTTAATCTATATACCATAATTATCACCAAATTTCACATATCCACCAATATAATCTTCAAGTTTGATGAATTTTTCCATGTCCCTTGTCATGTGGTTAGAACAACCACTATCTAGGACCCAAATATCCTTCTTTTTAGAATGAAAACCAGTTTGAACAACCATTGATTGCTCTATGCTTTTAACAATTTTAGGTTCCCATACCATTTTTTTTCTACTTTTTATTATGCAGATCAAATTTGCATTGTTTGACTATATGTCCCAGAGTGTTGTATTTAAAGCACCTGACTTGATTTACAAACCCAAAATTCTTCTTATGCCCAAATCTTGCCACTCTAGAAGATATTAACTTGCAAGAACTCACTTTGTGGCCAAACTTGTCGCAAAAGAAGTAGTAACCAAAGAAATAAGGATTAAATCTGAATGATATTCTTTTGTTTTCAAAGGGGTATCTACAGTTTTAGAATAATCTGATTTGAAACTCTTATTTTTAAAGTTAGATTTTTCTTTTGGATTATCAATTGAACACTCACCCTTTTCAAACCCAAGTCTAGTTTTGTCCTTATACAATTTTTGCTTAATAAGAGCATCATTAAGCTTTATTGTACTTTCATATCCTTCAACTTTCTTATGAAGATCAACAACTTCTTGTTCTAATCTTTGAATTTCTTTGTCTTTCATGCTCACAGTTGTTTTAAGACAATCCTCAATCCTCTTAGATTCTTCAAGATCAATCTTCAAAGAGACTATTGCTTGATCTAGATTTTGTTCTTGAGTAAGAACTTTCTTTTTAAGTTTTTTAATTTCCTTTAAAGCACATTTTAACTCACCTTTAAGATCTATTTCGACATCTTCTAACTCAGTTTTGTTGTTTGAATCTTCTTGCAGTTTGACTTCAGCCATAAGCAGGGTCTCATCTTCTTCATCTAAAGAGTCTTCTGCTTCAATGTCTATTTCATCTTTAATGAACATGCTCTTTTTCTTTTTGAAATTGAACTTATTTTTAAGTTTATAGACCTTCTTCTTAGACTATTTTTCAGACTTTTCATCATCATTGTTTTGATCACCATGGGGATATTTAGCTACAAAATGTCCAATTTTTCCACAGTTGAAACATTTAAAGGGAATTTTTCCTTTGTATTTACCTGATCCCTTTTTCAATTTTCTAGCAAAGTGAGATTCCTCTATCAGAGTCTTCTGACTCATTTTCAATTATAATTTACCTTTTTTAAGTTTTAAGAACAATTTATTTTCCTAGTAAGTTGTTTTTGCTAGTTCTAATTTCAAAGGTAGTAAGATTTCCTTGTAGATCATCTAAGGTAAGATTGTTAAAGTGTTTATTTTCTTCAAGGGCTGAAACCTTAGTTTCATATTTAGGATGTAAGGTTCTAATGACATTTTTGACCACATCAAACTCTTTTATTTCTTCTCCTAAACCTCTCATTGCATTAACAACCTCACTTACTCACAAGAAATATCCAACCACCTTTTCATCATCATTCATTTTCATTTCCTCAAACTAAGTTTTGAGGGTAAGAATCTTTGACTATTTCACTTTATCATTTCCTTAATAAATGTTTTCAAGTTTCTCCCAAATCTCCTTAGCATATTTTCAATGCATGACTTTATCAAATACATCTTTGGTTAAGCCACATAAAAGAGCATTTTTGGCTCTAGCATTAGTTTCATACTTCTTCTTTAGTAGAATTTATGGGTATTGTGGATGGAACAATATACCCATCTAGAACTATGCTCCAGACATCAAGATCAATTGAAATCAGATATGTTTCCATTCTGACTTTCCAGAACACATAATTTGTACCATCAAACAGTGGATCTCTAGTCACAGAAGTACCTTCTTGAGCTTGTGACATGTTTGACTAACTTCCAAAGACCAAAATCAATCCTAGGTGGATTAGACCTATGAAAGGACCCTGTGTTTTGATACCAATTGATGGAGTCAAAAAACAGTAAGAGGGGTGGTGAATTAGTGTTTTAACCAAATTTTAACTTTTTTCCACAAAAGACTTAAACATTTTTTTCTTTAAACATTACAATGATGAATACATTCAAGAATTGACTGTAATCATTCAAGAGCTAAAATAAGCAAGTTAAAGACCTTTACAACATTACAACATTAGCACAATAAAACAATAAAACCACAAATGAGGGAACAAGACAAAAATATATGATGAGTGGAAAACCCTCTTGGGGTAGAAAAACCACTCCAAAAATGATGCCTCATTGGCTTGCTTCAAAAACACTATTTACAATGCCTTAATGGAAAATTTATTTATAGCACCCATTCTAGGAGCACCAAGCCCTTACTAATTTAGGAACACCCATTCCAAGGAGCACCAACCCCTTTTACAAAATAAAATGATAAATATCAAAGGGTTTCTTTGTTACAATTTAACCCACAAATTTCTTTCAAACCAATACATCAAATATCCTATAGATTCATTGTTTGAATCTCGAAAATACTTGATATATTAGTCAAGATTTCTACATCATTTTTACAATAATTTCAATTGTAGAATTTTTGAACAACCTACTTAAAATTTCCAACAAAACTTACTTTTCATCTCTATTTTATATACAAATGAACTCTCGAATCTTAATCAAAATTCAAGATTACAAAATAATTGTTTCCTTTAACTGATTGCATTCAACCCTTCATTTGTTTGTAAAGAAATAGCCAAGGGTTCGAATAAAACTAATCATTGAACCTTCATTGCTAATATCTTAACAAAAATCATGATAAAGCTTGTAAAAATAATGTGTTAACTATAATACATGTTTAGGAAGGAATGAAAGCAAATAAAAACTAGAGGAACCATTTCAAAACCTCCAAACTGAAGATCTACATCTGTTGTCTTCCAACTTCCTTGGTCAACACTCTATCTTCTTCCACTATCGAGCTCAAAAATCTACTATCACAACTTCATGGTGGTACTAGTGTTTCACAGTCTTACACAATGAAACAATAATGACTTTTCCCTATACTTTCCTCAAGTCTTTCAAAGAACAAAAATCATCGTTTGAAATTCGAACATAATGATTCCTTTAGGAACCGTTGTCAACTATTAAATCATAATTGTTGTATACTGCCAAGGAAAAAAACTTTTATCAAAACATAATGTGCAATGTCAAATGCTAGGTAGACACCTAAATTTGGACCTTAATTTATCCAAATTTATCCCCTCTCATCTAAGCATCCTTATTTGCATTAATTAAGTAATATCGCTATTATTTAATTAATATCTTTAATTCTTCTAATCCCTAAGGTATCTAGTTAAATAATTAAATACCTTCCCCCTTTCATCAAAATGAATTAAATAAATATGTCATTTATTTAATTCCCTTTATGTCACAACCCCTATAATTTTTATCTAATCCTAATCCATCTTCTAATCTCATCATTAGGGATGTGCACATGCCTAATTCTTGATTATGATGTGTCACATCCTCCAACTTTTGCAAGTTGGCCTCTAACCTTTCTTTGCCACCTAACCCTCTTTTAATCCTTCATTAACTAGCCTAATCAACCTCTCAAGGAATTTTTAATTCCTTTTATCCTTCCAAGGAATATTTAATTCCTTTTATCTTCCCCATGTGAATCTTTAATTCACATTTAATCCCCACTCAACAACTTTCACAATTTTAAAATCACATGTCTCTTACATGTCCCCCCACTCAACCATATTTAATTCATATTTAATCCCCCAATGCACCACTTGGAATTTAAAATTCCTTCTCTCATCCCCATGAGAATATTTGAGGAATTTTTAATTCCCCACTTGTCCTCTCACCCACATGGGGATAAGGAGGAATCCCAAGGTCATGTCCCATCCTTCCACCTCATGTCCACCTCACCTTTTAGGGCTATATCACATGCCACATGTCAAGATGTGAGGGCTTGGTGGCTCAATCTTTGCCATCCATTTCCCTAGAGATTTCCAAAAATCTCTATAAATACCCCCCCTTCTCTCATTTGGGAGAGATCATTTTGCTAGCCAAACTCTTGCAATTTCGTTTCTCAATCTACACTTAGCCATTTGCATCCATTTTGTCCAACTATCTTGCATCTCACACTTCACATCTTGCATCTACTTGCCATCAAGGAGCATACATCTCATCTACAATCGAAGGGCCAACTAAAGAACAACTCTACAAGGTTTAGGTTACATATTGGCGGACCTGACCTCTCTGATGGCGGACCTGACCTTTTCGGTGGCGGACCTGACCTCCGGTGGTAGACCTAACCTCTCCAGCAGCAGACCTAACCTCTCCGGCGGCGGACCTGACCTCCGATGGCAAACCTGACCTCTCCGATGGTGGACCTGACCTCCGGTGGTGGACCTGACCTTTTCGGTGGCAGACCTGACCTGCATTGGCGGACCTCACCTCCTAAAGGTGAAATTTCAAGTTTTTACCAATTGTTCTTTGGTAAATTAGGCACATAGTTTAATTAGAGGGGTCAACAAACCTTGTTTGACATGCTTGTGGAAGGCTATTTGATGTATCCAATCCCCTTGAGCCATTTGGAAATCTTGGGTGACTAGAAATCGTAGCTTTCCAAGTCCTTTGAGTCACCCTATTTCCATTTTCTTAGTGGGACCTACTTGGGGATTTCATCACCCCAAGGGACGATTCCAACCACATGTACCGGCGGGGTATATAAAGGGGGGAGAGCGAAAGCTGTACCTCAATCCAACCACGTTGTAATTGGCAAAGCGTTGGGATGATGTGAAGGGTTGGTCTGAGCCTTTAGTATCTTGCTAAGGTTCCTGACTCATGCTTGTAACGGGTTGGTGTTCACGGTTTGGGCCTCACGTACCGGGTGTATATCGAGGACTCCTTAGCAACCATGTTCATCCTAGAGTAGAAGACTTTGTTGGCCATACCCATTTCTACTAATCTTAGGGTTGTGTTGTCTAAATTGTCTTTCTCATGCAAAACCAATCATTTTTAGTTTAGCCAAATCTTTTTATCAATGTTTTCTATATTTTGGGTCCTTTGCCTTACTCATCCATCAAAAAATCAAGCTTAAACTTATCCTTTAGTGAACCTGACCTTATCCTTTGGAAAACCTGACCACATGCTGTGGCGTACCTGAATTCATGCTTTAGCAGACCTGACCACATGTTGTGGCGAACCTGACCTCATGTTGTGGGGGACCTGACCATAGTGGCAGACCTGACCTCATGCTGTGGCGAACCTGACCACAGTGGTGGACCTGACCTCATGCTGTGGCGAACCTGACCATAGTGGCGGACCTAACCTTATCCTTTGGCAGACCTGACCCCATCCTTTGGCGGACCTGACCTCATTCTGTGGCATACCTAACCATAGTGGCAGACCTGACCCCATCCTTTGGCAAACCTGACCTCATGCTATGGCGGACCTGACCATAGTTGTGGACCTGACCTCATGCTATGGTGGACCTGACCATAGTGGCGGACCTGACCTCATGCTGTGGTGGACCTGACCTTATCCTTTGGCGGACCTGACCCCATCCTTTGGCGGACTTGACCTCATGCTATGGTGGACCTGACCACAGTGGCGGACCTAACCTCATGCTGTGGCGAACCTGACCACAATGGCAAACCTGACCTCATGCTATGGCGGACCTAACCTTATGCTTTGGTGGACCTGACCTCATGCTTTGGCAGACCTAACCTTCTGCTCTTTCTTCCCAGGGCCACCATTTCCACACCGTTTATTCGATTGACTCCATTCAAAAATAGTTCTTCTCATTTTTTTGTGATCTTTCTGATGACATATACCACTCCCTACTTTTGATAAGTTTCCCGAGACCCCTTTTTCATCCACCGTCTCCCTTTTCTGAACATCCATACATCCATTCACCATCCTAAACGAACATTTTAGCATCCATTCCGAGCACTCTTTCACTCATTTTGAGTCCTCCTCCCCTCGTTCTGAGAATCATTCATCTGTTCTAAGCACTCTTTCGCTCGTTTTGAGTCCTCCTCTCCTCGTTCCGAGAGTCATTCATCCATTCTGAGAGATTTTTCACTCATTCTGGGTCTTCCTCCCCTTGTTCCAAGAGTCATTCATCCATTCCAAGCACTCTTTCGCTCATTCTGAGTCTTCCTCTTGTTGTTCCGAGTAAACGGTCATCCATTTCACATCTTGGTCTATCATTTCGAACTCTTGTTCTATCATTTCAATCATTCATTTACTCATTTCGAGTAAAAATTCATCTATTTCGAACCTTCGTCTATCATCACAAGCTTTTTTTTTCCATTCTGATCATCTGTTTTACTTGTTTCAAGTAAACGTTCATCCAGTGCAAACCTCCTTCAATCATTTCAAACTCTCATTCAACAATCTTGATCAATCGTTTACTCCTTCTGAGTGATCTTTCATCTATTCTAAACCTTCACCTTCTCATCCCAAGTGATCTTTCATCTATTCCAAACCTTCATCTTCCTATTTCAAGAATCATTCATCCATTGTGAGTAGTCGTTTACTTGTTCTGAGTAGCTGTTCACTTGTTTTGATTAGTCATTTGTCCATTTCTATCATTTGTTCCCCCAATCAAATCATCACTTTCCCCATCCAAATCCCTTGAACTTCATCTCGAGCCATTATCCAAATTGACCGAAGTGTCTGATCCGATCATCATCATCCACATCCACTTAGGATTGTCATCCATCCTAAGTTAATCATTATCATTGTCCCAATCAATCGATTTTCAATCTCAAAGTGGATTCGGTGCCGCAATCATCTCTTTATCATTTAATTGGATCAATCAGCATCCTAAGTCACCTAGGGTAATATTTGAACGGCGTTTAAAGTTCCTTTCATCATCCTATCCAATTCATCAGTCGATCTTATCAATCATCAATCAATCCAATCCAATTGCATCCAATCACATCCCTATCCAATCACCTTTGAACCAATCAATCTACTTCCATCTCAAAGCAGATTTGGTGTCAAGGTCATCCTTTAGTAATCAAATCCGATCATCAAAATCAATCCCATCGCATCATCTGATCTTCCTAATCTGAGCTTTAATTCAATCCCGATGTGAGCTTAACCTAAAATTTCAGCTTGACCTTTAGTCTGTTCCCATCGAAAACCATCCTCCATCCCTTTCATCATTATGAATCCTTATTCTCTATCAATAGTAGTCAAGGGGAACCCTAATTATGTCAACGATGATAATGAAAGTCTTGTTGATCAAGAGGTATACGACATAGATCCCCTTGACACTATCATTGCTAGTAAGCTTTCTCCACCCACATTCCAAAATCCAATCAGCCCATCGATTTATCTCATCATGTCTTCATCTATGCCTAATCACACTCCTTATGCTACCTTTGACAAGGGATGTCCATCATATCCATCATATCCTTCATCTACATCATCCCCTTATCCTAGTTTGTCGTCACAATACCCCTATCTTGATCCCACATCCTCTTATCTCAATCCTTCATCCACATGTACCCACTACCCTAATCTTCCATACCAATCCGCTCAACTTAATCCTACATTCACACCTTCCTATCCTAGTCAAACACACCCATCAACTTACCCTAATCCAACATCCACATCTCCCTATATTAATCCAACACTTGCATCTTCCCATCCTAATCCACCATCCAAATACCTTTATTACAACACTCTGCCCATATCTTCTACCAATGATCCACCGTCCATGTCATCCTATCCTAATTCCCCATGCCCATATCCTTACCTTAATCCTCCATCCAGTCTTAATCTTCTATCTAATCCTAGTCCACTAATCCATAAACCTTCATCCACTCCCACCTCGCCATCTCAGCCTAGCATATTCAAGTTTCTCCAGGGACTTATAACAAAGGAAACATCCCCCACTCCACACATTGTAGTCATGGAACCATGCCATCCCAACCCATCATCCATGGTTGTTAGTGACGAGACCCTTCTCCATCCAACACCTATCATTGATCCTACCATCACATCCTTTGAATCCATTGAGTCCCCATCTCCTACCATCACATCCTCTGAATCCAGTGAGTCCCCATCTCCTACCATCACATCCTCTAAATCCACTGAGTCCCCATCTCCTACCATCACATCCTCTGAATCCACTGAGTCCCCATCTCCTACCATCACATCTCTAAATCCACTAAGTCCCCATCTCCTACCATCACATCTACCAAATCCATTAAACACCCACCCACTACTCCGAGAGTCGTCGAACCTATCGACGACACCCAAATCCAATCCACTTCTTCCACTCCTAGTATCCATTCCCAGGAATATTTTGAATCCTCCATCCTTCCATCTTCCCCACTTGAAGAGTCCCCCCATGACTCCATTATCATGCCTCCCGCACACGATGAGTCATGCCAAGAGCCTGATCCAAAGCATGCCAACATATCCCCTCCTCCAAATCAAGATCCTACCATCCCATCTAGTCTACCGCAAGATCACAGTCCCTCATCCATTCCATCCCATGATCCTCTTGACATTCAAGATTCTACCGCTCCATCTCCATCTCCATCTCCATTGCATGAGCCTGCTACCACAAAATCATATCCTATCATATCCCCTACTCCCTCTCCAGATACCACCCATCCAAATGCTGCTATCCCATCATCGCCTAAAAATGCTATCCCCACACCGCTTGCATATCCCCTTGGTACTCTCACATTCTTCCATGGTGGCCTCCTTGCAGAAGAAAAACATAGTGTATATACCACCCATCATCCCCCACCTAATACTGGACTCACATCATGTTTTCAAAATAACAAAAATCCTATCATGGATCGAATGCTCAAGAACATGAACTATGAAGGAAAAGGTCTAGGCCTTCACGAGCAAGTTATTTTAGAGCCCATCCAAGTCAAAGAATAAATCTGCATGCAAGGTCTTGGATCTATTCCCCAAGACTCACAAGCTAAATACATTGGTACAACCTCTAGACATCCTCAATGAGCCTTTTCCAAAAGAAATGTCAGCTCTTCCCATCGCTCCACCAAATCATATGTTGCAATCCCTCCTCCTCTATCGTATCGCCTCAAAACAACCATCCATATTCCTCCTTCATCTGCTCCATCCATCTTGGGTCCTTACATCCCTCCATCCACCATATCCCATCCTTCATCTACTCCATCCATCTTGGGTTCTTATGTCCATCCACCCACTCCATTTATGATAGAACAAGGGTTGGTTTGAGATAATCACAATCTCAATGCTTTGGGTCTCCGTTGGAAAACTCCTTGGTGTTTCACTCCACCACTCAACCTATAGGTCCTAAAAGTGAATAGGCACCCCTGGTCACTTGCCAACCCTGCTATCAATTCTAGTTTGCTGCTGCTAAACAATTCTTGGTGTTTATTTGCAAGTTTGTTGCCTCCAAAGAGTTCTTCGTGTCTTTCTCATTCACTCAATCTAGCCCTTATTTCTAATAAAGACTAGTAAGCCTCTAACTTCTTCCCAATTTGCATATAGGGGTGTACATGGATTTTTAAGGCTTTAGAACAGTCACGGAAAGGTTCTTGCACAAGCTCAAAACTCCTTCCTTCCATCTCTTTCTTCATACCCTAGCTTAGGGTTTGGAGTGGCTACAAGAAGTAGGCCTCTTCTCACAAAGGAAAACTCTCATCACTTCCTCCTTTCACCTTATCAAGCCAAGTCTACTTCTAACACCTTATTCAAATCTATAGCACCACAAATTTCTAGGTTCTTGGACTATTTTTTTTGTTCGTATTGATAATGTACCCTGTTCTTGCAAGAACTAGGGTTTTCCTTAACATTTCCTTGGACTATTTTTTTGTTTCTAGCCTCCAGATGGCAAACCAAAGGCTCTACACTCATTCCGACCTTGGTGAAGGCTTCTAGAAACACTACACACTCTGCTCTGTCAGAAATTTTAACACCCCTGCCACATATGGACAGTACAAAGAAAGTCTTTTCCCAACTAGGCACCTTTTGGTCTCGCCTAGGAAAAGTCTTCAAGCATGCTTTCAGAACTCCTAACAATCCCTACTACTAACCTATGTACAAACAAGGGTCTTGGCCACCTTCCCAACGTTCCCATGTTGCTGGCACACAAAAAAAGTGGCCTAAGACCCCATTTACACTACTTTCAGCCAAAACAAAAAATAAGAGACAAAACCCAAAGAATGTACAAGAATAATAAAAGCAATGGATTTCCTAACTAAAACACCACTAATATGATACAAAGAGCCTTCTTACGCACTAAATAAATCAACAAATATTTAACATAAATCTTCAGTTTGCTGTTTCCAACGTAGAAACAGAAATCTGCAATTTTCACATTAAAAGAAGGAAGAAAAAAATGTTGTTCTTGTTCTTTTTACAAAAACTGCCAATACAAAAATCCTCCAACCCTCTCAACAGATCGAGAGCTTTCTTTACATCATGAAAAATCCGTTAGGTTTTGCTGTTTCGGGCTCCAAAATGACAAAACAATTCGCGTTTGAAAACACACTGTGTTTTCCAGTTTTTCCCTAAAACTTAGGAAACGCCTACAAAAGACTTCCCAATTAATTTTTTAATTTTAGCTTAAGCTCTAAAAAGGTCCCCTTACACATCCTAAAAGGAATTAGGACCTTGCACAACAAAAAGGAAATGATTTAAAAGCAAAACATCAAAATATGCTTGTTTTTAAGGTAGGTGCTCCTGCACCATTCTCCCCCTCTCAGCACAAAGATGAAGAACTGGAAGGTGGTATCAGTTTCAGGTCAATTCCAAGCTTCTTGAATTGATCCTCTTGTACCCATGTAGCCTCTGAGTCAGGTTTGCTCTTCCACTTGATAAGGTGCTCCATGTATACCTTATTCCTTGTTGCTTTCTTCACCCTGGAATCCAAGACCTTCTCTGCCTGAGCTTTCTCTTAACTTGGAAGGGGTATATTACTGATATCCTGAAAGATTTCTTGACTATTCTGAAATTCATCATTGACTATACCCTTGTACCTGATCAAATTAGCAATGTTGAAGACTGGAGATATACCCAAATCTGATGGAAGTTCCACCTTGTATGCATTATTTCCATACTTAGCTATCACCTTGCATGGTCCTACCCATTTCATTTGCAACTTGGTGGACATCCCCTTCTGCAATCTAGATTTTTTGAGGTGAACCATCACATAATCACCCACCTGGAATTGCACATCTCTTCTTGTCTCATCAACTTTATCCTTCAAGTTTTGTGTTGCTACTGTGATTGTCTTCTTAACCTGCTCATGAATCTCCTTCATGGTTTGAGTGAAGTCTTCTGCATGTCCACTCCTATTCTCCATTGTTCCAAGGTCTCTGAGCTCACAAACTCCTCTTGGATGCATCCCATACACAACTTCAAATGGGCTTTTTCCAGTAGTTCTATTCACACTATCATTGTATGCATATTCCGCTTGGGAAATCACCATATCCTAGGTCTGCCCATATTCCTTTGTCAAGCACCTCAATAGGTTACCTAACACTCTGTTAACCACCTTGGTTTGACCATCGGTCTGAGGATGGTAAGCTGATCCAAATGACAAATTAGTTCCCAATCTGCTCCACAACGTTTTCCAAAAATGGCTCATGAACTTCACATCCCTGTCTGAAACAATGCTTAATGGCAATCCATGGATTCTCACAACTTCCCTGAAAAAGAGATGGGCAATATAGCTTGCATCATGTGGTCTTGCAAGGGATAAAGTGACTCATCTTGCTAAATCTGTCCACAACTACAAAAACACTGTCAAAACCAGATTTAGTCTTGGGAAGACCCACCACAAAATCCATGCTCACACATTCCCATGGTCTGTTCGGAATAGGCAAAGGCTAATATAACCCAGCATTGCTAGCTCCCCCTTTGGCTCTCATGCAAACAACACACTGTTCAACATACTTTCTGACATCTTGTGCTAATTTAGGCCAATAGTAAAACCTTTGTACCAGCTCTAAAGTTTTGTTAATACCAAAATGCCCACTAAGATTGCCATTGTGTTTTTCTTGGATCAGATTTTCTCTTATTGATCCTTGTGGGACACATAACAGATTGCCCTTGAATAATAACCCATTTTGCAATGTATACTCAGCATATTGACTGTGAAAATGATTTGCAAAGTCTAAACATACCTTGTAGGCTTCGGAAAAGTCTTCATCATCACCATAGAGATCTTTAAAACTTTCCAATCCAATGCTTTTCAGCTGTATCTCTTGGACTGTCAACATCCTCCTGCTTAATGCATCTGCCACTTTGTTTTGCTGTCACTTCTTGTGCTTAATGGTAAATGTGAAAGCTTGAATGTACTCCATCCATTTCAAGTGCCTATTGCTTAACTTCTCCTTGGTATTGATGTAACTGAGTGCCTAGTTATCCGTGAAGACTACAAACTCTTTGGACAGCAAATAATGCCTCCATTTCCTAAGGAGCTGCACTAAAGCATAAAGTTCCAGATCATACGTGGAGTATTTTTGTTTAGCTTCATTGAGTTTTTCACTAAAGAAGGCTACAAGTCTACCTTCTTGACTAAGGACTCCTCCTACTGCTACTCCACTTGCATCACACTCAACTGTAAACAATTTATCAAAACTAGGCAATAACAGGATAGGTTGTGTTGCCACTTTTTTTTTCAACTTTTCAAACCCTTTATCAGCTTCTAAAGTCCACTTAAACTTTGTTTTCTGACCACCCTTGATTGTATCTAACACTGGTGCACATATACCACTAAAATTCCTTATAAACTTCCTATAAAACTGAGCCAAACCATGAAAACTTCTTACCTCAGTTGATGTGGTTGGTGTAGGCCAGTTTAGGATAGCTTCCACCTTACTTGGATCCATCTTCAGCATTCCTTGGGATACCACAAAGCCTAGATACACAAGCTCTTGTTTGAAGAACTCACACTTCTCAAGGTTGATTGCCAACTGTTCTTCTTGCAACCTTTTGAGTACCATCTCTACATGCTTCAAATGTTCTTCTGCTGTCTTACTGAAAATCAGTATGTCATCCAAGTAAACTACCACAAAAATCCCTGTGAAATATTTAAGCACCTCATTCATTAGTCTCATGAACGTGCTAGGGGAATTTGAGAGGCCAAATGGCATCACTTTCCACTCATACAAACCATCATTTGTCTTAAAAGTTGTCTTCCATTCATCACCCTCCTTAATTCTGATTTGGTGATACCCGCTCTTAAGATCTAGCTTAGTGTAAAATTTTGCACCTCCAAGGCAATCCAATAAATCTTCAATCCTAGGTATTGGAAATCTATACCTAATTGTGATTCTATTTATTGCTCTAGAATCAGTGCAAAGTCTCCATTTACCTCCTTTTTTTGTTGCCAAAACAACTGGGACTGCACATGGACTAATACTCTTTTGAATCAGACCTTGACTCAGCAACTCTTCCACTTGTCTTGCCACCTCTTGGTTCTGCTCAGGGGTCAGTTTGTATGCTGCTTTGTTAGGCAATGAGGCTCCAGGTATGAAGTCAATTTGATGACTTATTGCTCTCTTGGGTGGTAGAGTGGATGGTGTTCCATCACTCACAATGCTCTTGTATTTTTCTAGCAGCCTTTGAATTGTTTCAGGTATGACTATCTTCTCAGCCTTTTCTTCCTCTTTGGACTGCATTAGGACCACATAACCTTCATTCCCTTGGTGTAGATCCTTGATGAACTCTTTACCACTGCTCAACATGATATTAGGAACCTTGGACTGCCCTTCATCTTCCTCAATCAACGATTGCAACTTGAAGGTTTTTCCATCCTTCGTGAATTCTATGGTATTCTCCTTTCCATGATATACAACACCTCTATCATATTGCCATGGCCTGCCAAGAAGAAGATGGCATGCATCCATGGGTAGCACATCACAAATCAGCTTGTCTTTGTAGCCTCCTATTGAAAATTCCACTGTAACCTGCTCATTCACTAAGACACTTTGCCCTTTGTTCAACCATGTGACTTTGTAGGGATTGGCATGAGGTACCTTCTGCAATTTTAACTTAGTTACTACCTCCTCAGAGATGATATTGTCTGTAGAACCAGAATCTACAATAACCTTGCATACCTTTCCCAATATCTTGCACCTTGCTCTAAACAAAGCTCTCCTTTGCTTGGGTTCTTCCTTGACCAGTTGTCTGATCAACACTCTATTAAACATCATATTTTCACCTACTTTAGATTCTATGTGACTGATCTCAGGTGTCTTTACACTCATGGTGTCCTCTTGTGCAAAAGCTACTCTTTTCTCGTTGCTAGATGAAGCTTTCTCCGGGCACCTGTAAGTTGGATGGCCTAGCTGATTGCAGTTATAACATTTCATGGTGGCAAAGTAAGAGTTACCTCTGCCTGCTCCTCTTCCTCTGTTTGAACCTCCTTCAGGCCCTCTTCCTCTATTAAATCCTCCTCTTGATGAGGTTTCACCTCCATGCTTAGTAAGCTTTGATTCACCTTGGCTCCTTTGTTCATTACCTTTTCCTTGGTAACCTCCATGCTGTCCTTTTTGATCTCTGCCTCTTCCTCTGCCCTTAGAGGACTGATCATGCTTCCTTTTGTTCCTCTCTTCAATCTTAATAGCTAGCTGGTAACATTGGTGGACTGTCTTGGGGCTGAGCAAAGCCATCTCTTCCTGTATATTCCACTTCAAACGATTGAGGTATCTAGCCACTTTTAGGCTCTCATCTTCTGCCACATTTGATCTCAAACAAAGCTTCTGAAACTCTTCCATGTAGGTGTTTACATCTTGGTCTTTTTGTCTTAAACTCTGCCTCTTCTTGTGGAGCTGAATTTCATAATCATCTAGCATATAGGCTTCTTTCACTTTAGCAACCATTCCTTTCCAGGTTGATATAGGCTGCTTGCCTTGTTTCTCCCTTTCAGTCTGGACAAATTTCCACCAAGTTAACGCTGATCCTCTCAACCTTGATTTTGCAACCTTCACCTTCTGTGCTTCTGTAACTCCATCACATTCGAAGTGATTCTCCATTCCATCTATCCAGTCCAAGACCAGATTAGGATCCATCTTTCCATGGAATAATGGTACACCCTCAAGTCCTTTTCCACTTAAGGCTTTTAATGCCTTCAAGAAAGGCTCCTCCTCCAAAATAGGGTTAGGTTCAGGGACTTTGTCCTCCTCTGCAACCTCTTCTTCTTTTGGCACTTTGCCTTCCAGTTTCACCTTGTTCAGTGTTGCTTCAAGCTACTCTATTCTTTCCTTTAGAGATTTTTTATCCTCTTCTTGCTCTTCAACCATCTTGGCTAACTGTGCGTTTGTCACCATCTTAGGCAGTTCACTTGATTCAACTTCCTCTAACATATAATCTGCTGCTTTCCCAAATCTTTCACTGCTCTGATACCAATCTGATAGAATGAGGGTTGGTTTGAGATAATCACAATCTCAATGCTTTGGGTCTCCATTGGACAACCCCTTGGTGTTTCACTCCACCACTCAACCTATAGGTCCTAAAAGTGAATAGGCACCCCTAGTCACTTGCCAACCCTGCTATCAATTCTAGTTTGCTGCTACTAAACAATTCTTGGTGTTTATTTGCCAGTTTACTGCCTCCAAAGAGTTCTTCGTGTCTTTCTCATTCACTCAATCTAGACCTTATTTCTGATAAAGACTAGTAAGCCTCTAACTTCTTCCCAATTTGCTTACAAGGGTGTACATGGATTTTGAAGGCTTTAGAACAGTCATGGAAAGGTTCTTGCACAAGCTCAAAACTTCTTCCTTCCATCTCTTTCTTCATACCCTAGCTTAGGGTTTGGAGTGGCTACAAGAATTAGGCCTCTTCTCACAAAGAAAAACTCTCCTCACTTCCTCCTTTCACCTTATCAAGCCAAGTCTACTTCTGACACCTTATTCAAATCTGTAGCACCACAAATTTCTAGGTTCTTGGACTTTTTTTTTTGTTCGTACTGATAATGTACCCTGTTCTTGCAAGAACTAGGGTTTTCCTTAACATTTCCTTGGACTATTTTTTTGTTTCTAGCCTCCAGATGGAAAACCAAAGGCTCTACACTCATTCCAACCTTGGTGAAGGCTTCTACAAACACTACACACTCTGCTCTATCAGAAATTTTAACACCCCTGCCACATATGGACAGTACAAAAAAAGTCTTTTCCCAACCGGGCACCTTTTGGTCTCGCCTAGGAAAAGTCTTCAAGCATGCTTTCAGAACTCCTAACAATCCCTACTACTAACCTATGTACAAACAAGGGTCTTGGCCACCTTCCCAACGTGCCCATGTTGCTGGCACAGAAAAAAACGTGGCCTAAGACCCCATTTACACTACTTTCAGCCAAAACAGAAAATAAGAGACAAAACCCAAAGAATGTACAAGAATAATAAAAGCGATGGATTTCCTAACTAGAACACCACTAATCTGATACAAATAGCCTTCCTACGCACTAAATAAATCAACAAATATTTAACATAAATCTTTTGTTTGCTGTTTCCAACATAGAAACAGAAATCTGCAATTTTCACATTAAAAGAAGGAAGAAAAAAACATTGTTCTTGTTCTTTTTACAAAAACTGCCAATAAAAAAGCCTCCAACCCTCTCAACAGCTTGAGAGCTTTCTTTCCATCATGAAAAATCTGTTAGGTTTTGCTGTTTCGGGCTCCAAAATGACAAAACAATTCGCGTTTGAAAACACACCGTGTTTTCCAGTTTTTCCTAAAACTTAGGAAACGCAAAAAAAACTTCCCAATTAATTTTTTAATTTTAGCTAAGCTATAAAAAGGTCCCCTTACACATCCTAAAATGAATTAGGACCTTTCACAACAAAAAGGAAATGATTTAAAAGCAAAACATCAAAATATGCTTGTTTTTAAGGTAGGTGCTCCTGCACCAATTTACTTTGGGTTCGTATATCCCAAAATCACCTCCTCCATCTCATAATTTTATCCATCCAATGCCTATCCATGTCATCCATCATAAACATCCTAATGAGGATCAACAAAGGCACATACCTACACATTCTCCATCTACACGGAATCCTCATAATCCTACCTCCACTCCATATCATCCATCTTCTCACACTCATCCCATTGCTAGTACGAGCACTTTGGATGCCAGAGGAAAAATGCATCAATATAAACACCCACATGAATCTAAAGCTTCCCATGTCCCCTCTAAAAGACATGGTAAAGAAAAGAAAAACAAAATCCAAAATCAAAATCAAATCTATAGCTCGCAAAGAGCCACCAAAGAAAAAAGACACAATGCCATTAAATGAAAAATATGTAAGAACATCCAAAGTTGCTCATCCAAAAGCTAATCCTTTTCATCCACCCTCTCCTACATCTATTTTGGGCCCCTATGTCCCAAAATACACTATTTCATCTCCTCCATTATCCCTGCATTCTCCATCGATTAATCCTTTTATCTTTTCACATCCACCACCACATGTGCCAATGTTTGTCCTAAACACATCTCCCCATCACATATCCACCCTATCGTTCCATCCATACACTTTCCAACATCCCACCCATTATCCCACATATCTCCCCCATCAAATCCCTCTAATTCATCCTCTTGCATAATCCATTTATCCTCATAAGATTATACCAACAACCAATAGTCAGTTCAAACATGGGCTCTTAATACCTGATATAGAACTTGATGCTTGAGTCCTTCACCCATATCCTTATCGCATGTCTTCTCAAACCACTTATTCACCTCCCTATCTTTATCCATCTCCTTCCGCATGTTATCCAAAAATCCAGAATAGTCAAAAAATTAAGAAAAGTCAAAAACTCCTGAAAAATCAACAAATAAAATAGTAAAGAGAAATAATTCGTCCAATGGTGACAACTTGGAAAAAAAGCACCTTGGATAAGTACCATGATGAAAACCTGGCAAACAGACATCATGCATAAATCCCCATCTACACTTGGGGGCAACTTCTTGATATGTGTTCCCTCCATCTGCTATGCTTCCTGCTATGCTTTCGGCTATGCACCCATCTTCTTGCTATACATCATTTTCGTCCATCCCCTCCACCCTATCTAGCTTACACATCCTGTTTGGCATATCTCATTTATCCCAATCCTTTCATCCTCCTTGTGATCTTGATAAAGATAGGGGCAAACATATAAACATGCTTTGGACACCTCTTAGCATACATCCCCCTCATTTTCACAATATCCTAATCTTCACTCACACTTGTCTACCTTATCCACTTGTCATGCTACTCTTCAATCTCCCTTCCTTATCCATGCATCCTATCTTCATCCATCTCACTCTTTTATTTGCTTGTCCTTCTCCATTGCATCTTTCATGCCTCCTCACACATGACATATCTAGAGTGGGGGAATCTATCTTCCTTAGTGATATAGTCCTTGGAGACATCATTCATTCCATCAGAGCAATCCCTTCCATCTCCCCATCATTATCTTCCTATCCTTCCATCATAGCATCCCTTTTCATCTATCCATCTGGTAACCTTTTCCTCATCCAAATCCTTATCTTCCCATCCATCAATCCAACCAATCATTTTCATCTCCCAATCCTCATCCCATCATATCATCCTCCCAATTCATCTCTTGATAACTATCCCATCCCTGAGCTTCTTGATCACCATCATCCTATCTAATCCAATAAGTCTATCATGTCCCATCATGTTAGTCAAATCATTTTACCCCCGTACTTATAGTTATCTCATCATCTTTTATCCATCACTTTTCTTTGGTCTCTTGTCGAACTATGTTTCCCTTGCGCTTTCACGTAGGCAAGGTTGATCATTTGATCTGCCCCCAAGGTTCCATCCATCACCAATCTATATTGTACACTTTTCTCCTGTTCTCCATCCTATCTTGGTCATCCATTGAAATCTCCATCATGGTCTGTCGTCAACCTTTTGTCGAACTACGAGGGCTCTACGCTTCCACGTAGGCAAGGCTAATCTTTGATCAGCCCCCGAGCCCCTAGGTCTTTAGGGTGTGTCCATCTTGTGTTGTGTCATCAAGCTATGCCCTAAACTAGATGGTTCATAACAAATGAGATCCACTTGTATCAGCAGATCTAATCAGTTCTAAATATCCTACGTCATATCGGTCTTTTAGTTTAGTATCCATCATCGGTCTCAAAAAGATGCATCCTTCCTAATAGACCTCATCAATCCCATCCATCCCCTTGATCCTATGGTAAAGGACTTTTGAAATTGATTGCAATCTTTTGATACTTTTTTCTTTTTTTATCATTTGAGCTCCCTATTATCACTTGTCATGGTCACCTTGATCCATCATATCATGGTGTGCTTTGACTAGTCAACATAGGGGCATATCTTGATCTTTTATTTTCTTTGTCTTCTCGGTTGTCTCACATAGTACCCACCAAGATCCCTAAGGTCTTGTGTTATGCTGGGGCATCCTTGTGTGCTTGTGGTTCTCCCAATACCAGGCGCGACCAAGGTCATCGTGACTTTGGGGTGTTGGGATAGCCTTCTTGTTTGATCTGTTTGTTTCATGCATTAGACACTAATCTTCCTTGGTTCTTCATACCCTGGCATCTTGTGTTTTATGCTATAGCAAAAATTAGTGCTCCAAAGATGGAAAAATTGCATTAGGATTGCATTTCATCTTCCCCACCCGTGCATTCATCCTTCATCATTCTCCCCCCCACTCGCACAAATCATCTAATCATATCTGCCTTAACCCCATCATTATCATAATTATCCATCTGTATTCTCCCCTATCCCCTTGGTGTTGTTTTGGGATGTATCTTTCCCTCATCGACAACACTTTCACCATCATCATCGGATGTATCCTTTAGTGGTGTTTTGCGATGTATCCTTCCCTCATCAATACCACTCATTGGGTTGTATCCTTCCCTATCCTCATGTTGCTTTGGGCTCTCTCATTCCCTTGTTAACAACACTCCATCCATCATCAACCCCTTTTGTCTTGTACCTTGACTGGGGCAACATCATATTTGTCCTCAAATCTATTTATGCTTCATCCATCTCTTATCGCTTATCCTCCTATCTTTTCTGTCACTTTGCATCATCTTCTTCATCCCCCATTGCATCATCTCATCCATTTCGAGAGCACACCTATATTCTCTTGAGCCCACATGTCCTCTCGAGGGGGCATCCTCAATCCCTAACTTTCATCTTCACCCCCATCATCTTCCTTCCTAATCAATCCTTTGATGACTGGGGCATCTTTCACAATCTAACCATCTTCTTCTAGGTTCTATGTTTTAATATTCTTTGAAATGATGCTACTTCATAACACCATCTCAAAGAGGGGCAAAATGTAGACACCTAAATTTGGACACTTAATTTATCCAAATTTATCCCCTCTCATCTAAGCATCCTTATTTGCATTAATTAAGTAATATCGCTATTATTTAATTAATATATTTAATTCTTCTAATCCCTAAGGTATCTAGTTAAATAATTAAATACCTTCCCCCTTTCATCAAAATGAATTAAATAAATATGTCATTTATTTAATTCCCTTTATGTCACAACCCCTATAATTTTTATCTAATCCTAATCCATCTTCTAATCTCATCATTAAGGATGTGCACATGTCTAATTCTTGATTAGGATGTGTCACATCCTCCAACTTTTGCAAGTTGGCCTCTAACCTCTCTTAGCCACCTAACCCTCCTTTAATCCTTCATTAACTAGCCTAATCAACCTCTCAAAGAATTTTTAATTCCTTTTATCCTTCCAAGGAATATTGAATTCCTTTTCTCTTCCCCATGTGAATCTTTAATTCACATTTAATCGCCACTCAACTTTCACAATTTTAAAATCACATGTCTCTTACATGTCCCCCCACTCAACCATATTTAATTCATATTTAATCCCCCAATGCACCACTTGGAATTTAAAATTCCTTCTCTCATCCCCATGAGAATATTTGAGGAATTTTTAATTCCCCACTTGTCCTCTCACCCACATGGGGATAAGGAGGAATCCCAAGGTCATGTCCCATCCTTCCACCTCATGTCCACCTCACCTTTTAGGGCTATATCACATGCCACATGTCAAGATGTGAGGGCTTGTGAGTTCTCAACTCACCTTAGCCCTACATCTTGATCATTGGTGGCTCAATCTTGGCCATCCATTTCCCTAGAGATTTCCAAAAATCTCTATAAATACCCCCCCCTTTCTCTCATTTGGGAGAGATCATTTTGCTAGCCAAACTCTTGCAATTTCGTTTCTCAATCTACACTTAGCCATTTGCATCCATTTTGTCCAACTATCTTGCATCTCACACTTCACATCTTGCATCTACTTGCCATCAAGGAGCATACATCTCATCTACAATCGAAGGGCCAACCAAAGAACAACTCTACAAGGTAAAAGGTTCCATTTTTATGTTGTTAAGTTCATCATTTTCCCAATCTTGAAGTGTAGGGTGTTTTTAGTTGTTATTTGCACTCTCTTTAGTTTTTTTTCTCATCTTTTAATGATTATATTCCCCTATCACACTAGGTATGACCAAAGACTATGCATCAAAACCATATTGATGTTGCTTCCAAGTGACTTTATACAAAGTCAAAAACTTTATAATTATAACAGCTGGTGTCACATGTGGAATGTGACCAAAATATAAACACCAAAGAAAACCTCCACTTAAGCTTTTAAAAAGCTTTTATTTAGCATGCACGACAAGGGCTTTTAAACATAGACCAAATATATATATTAAGTGTTAGTTCCTTTGCACTGATTTAAACATTGATCACATTTATCTTAAGTAGCTGATACCTCTAGGTCATATTATCTTAAGTTCTTGATACCTCCATGGTATAGACTATAAAACATTCAATATATTCATCATAGGCCACACTATAAAACCAATCAATGAAGTCTTTAAAGAAAATACAATGTAATAATGGAGTACATGCTACTTGAAGCTATATGCTTCACAAAGTTTTATACTTGAAGATTTGTAACCTGCGCATTTGCTTACAACTTGTATAATCAACATAAGACTTCACATTACATTACTATGAGCCCTACCTTGTAGCTCCCTAAAAGATAATCACTATTAGTACCAACATACATATATCAAGAGTATCAAAAGCCCATAGCCAAATGAATCATGGTACACACTGATTCAAGCACTTTGAGAACTATATATGAGGATCATATACAAGAATATATCCAAACCAGAGTTATATCAAAGTTTTGTCATCAAGGGAAACCAATGACAATAAGCAACTGTAAGAAAACAACATGGCTTTACCTAATAAGAATATTAGGGCATATATTCATGTAAATATAGAAGAGTACAACCATGTGAAACTTATAGACCTGTGGACAAACCATTTGACTAGAGATGATTTCAACATTAAACCTGAGTATGAAAACCTAGTAAAGAAGAAGTTGAATGTCTCGCAGTGGTTTCCATGCTTTACCCATGATGATGAGCTCAATTATGTGATATTAAAACTAAGAATAGTGCATGATAAATTCCTATGGACTGACATTATTGAATTGATAACCAAAGAATTCATAAGGGAGATTACTAGACTATGTGACGCCGGGCTAGTACCTATGCTGAAATATTTAAAGAACAAAGATGTTTTAGAGCTGATAGGAACCACATTTGACTAAAGGGATCTCACTGTAAACACCATAAGGAATCCAATAGTAAAGTATGTTGCTATGGTAATTTTATACAAAATTTACTACACCAATAGAGAGAATTTTGTGTTTGCCACAACAATTCACATAGCTCATGAAATGATAGAAAAAGGAAAATCTTATGACTTGTGTGAGTTGCTCCAAAAACAACTATTTAACAATTTGAAGTAGACTAAGGATAAGAAATATCCATTCAAATTTGGTTTCTTGATAGTGTGCTTGTTCTATTTTCTGAGGGAGTTGTCATGAAGAAGTAATATTGTATGGAGTAAATACATAACTGCATGCTATCAAATATTTGAATATCTACACATCCTTGGAGATATGAAAGCTCGAGATGAGGCACTTATTGATTTATTTATAGTATTTCATAAAAGAATGCATGAAAGGGAAAGGATACACAAGTCTAATGTGGAGAAATATCAAGATGATATTACATTTTTGGTTAAAATTGATAATTGTATCATTGAAGATATGGAACCCATAACTATTTGGATATAGCCACTTGGATATGAGGTCACTAAAAATGATTTTTATAGCTATGTTTCTATATTATTCAATAGTCCTAAAGATCCTACTCAAAAAAGAAATGGAACTTATGAAGAGAAATCCATGGAAGTACATGCTAAATTGAGAAATCCTTAAATAAAAATAAATGTGGATAAAGTGGTACACAAACATTTCAAGGACAAAGGAATCTCAAATGAATAGATAAGAGTGTTAAGAGCAAGTGCAATGGGAGAATCAAGCATATAAAGTGGGCCCCCTAGACCTAGAAGATCTAGAAGAATAGCTTCAACTATTCCCCTTAGTATTTAATAGCCATTTGGATATGTTTCTACCTCTAGCAGAACAAAGATAACAAAGACTAGTGCTCTAGTTACGGAAGAACCTAAGGTGGAAGAGGTCACAAGGCTTGGAAAGAGAATGAATACTACTCTAAAATCTCTGCTGTCGCTTCATCAAGAGGGAAGAAAGAAAAATATAGAAGAGAAAATACTTGAGTGTACAGTTTGAAGAAGAAGAAGAGGATGAGGATTCCCCTTTGATCATGAAAAGAAAAGGCATGATTTCAAAGAAACAGAGGATAAATATTTCTAATAATTCAAAAGAAGAGTAAGTTGAAAAAGAAAAAGAAGCCTTTCAGGTACATGTACACAAGTAGATGAAGGAAAAGAAGAAAAAGAAATCAAATACACTAGAACTAGAGAAGAAAAATAAGACATCTTTGGAAAGATAGCTCAATCCAATGAAGTTAGAATCACTATTTAAAGGTATGTTGCATCATGAGATGCTGGAAGAAGCCATTGCATTATATAGAAAGGAGAATGAGGAGAATAGAGCCACAAATAATAGAAGTCATTATTAAATTCATTATTACAATTAAGGCTGATATGAAGAACATTAGGAAGAGAGTTCTTGATGATGTGTGGAAATTTAATGGAGAGAAGAAGAGACAAAAATGAAAGGGAAGATAAACTCATATCAAATGATTTGGGGGTATGTGTAGGATCATCATAGAAAAAATACGCCCTTAAGTGGCAAAAAATTCAGAAAAATTAGAGTTAGGAAATTTGACTTAAAAATCTGAATAAGTTATCTATATTATTTGAAAAATATGTAAGAATAGAATCTATAAAAAATTGAATGTAGTTTCTAAAATACTACGTTTATTTTTTTTTAAAATCTATTTGGTGAAAATTTGAAATTTCAATGTAGTAGTACTTAAATTTCAGGGAAAAAATAAAAAGTAGGTGTCTTTTTTACTACCCTAACCACAATAAATTGATAATATTTTTTTATAATATTGTAAATATAAGTAGAGGACTCATGTCCTAATGTGATGCATATTCTTTTGTAATTCTTTTCCAAGTAAATAATTAACTATGAATTTTTTATTACAACTTTCAAAAAATATAAAAACTTGTATGTCTGACCACCTTAACTTGGTCAAAACTTGATGAAATTCATTTTTTTTTAATCCTATAGTATGTGAAGCATACAATGTGACACATGTTTCATATTAAAAAAATGTGATACCATTTGAAAGCTATAGATGTTTTTCAATCAGCCTATCAAGTAAAAATTTATTCATAATTCAAACAGAAAATGAATAATAGTTATTTATTAAATTCAAAGTACAAAGCATAGATTATATTGGTGTAAATTTGAAAATATCCTTTAAAAAACCTTTTTGTTTCATCAATTTTTGGTAAAAAAAGTCGTCAGCCACATACCCATCATGATCCTACACATACCTGTGGAGAAAATTGGTTTCTCATTAGCTAATGTTGACAAGGACACTCTAGCCAAAGTACTTAATGAAGAATTTAGAAAAAAGTGAAGGGTCACACTCCTATGGGAAGAGATCAAGATCAAATTGATAGAATGTAGAAGGAGACAAAAGATAGAGTTATTGATATAGCCTTGAAATATGAAATGATTTATATTTCCTCTAGCACTAAGAACCAAGATTCAAAAATAGAGAACATAGGGGCTACTAATACAAAAGAAATTCTTGATAATATTAATCTAGACATAGATGAACCAATGTAATAAGTTGCTAAAGATGAGAATGCTACTAGGATCATAGAGGAAACTCCAAAAGGTGATACTTTTGTTCCTCTGGTAACTCAGGAGATTGCAGATCAAGGCCAACAAGAGATACATCTTCCTTTGGTAGGTAAAGAGCAGAACACCAATGAAGCTCAAAAGCATGATGAGTCAAGGAATTAGAATGAAGTGAATCAAAGAATGAATGATGGTGAAAGGAAGGAGAAGGAGATAAAAATGAAGATAAGGATCAAGGAAACACTAGTACAAAAACAATGATATATGACTAAATAAACTACTAAAAATTGCATATACATGACTAATTTTGGTCATGTGACCATTAGTAGTTTATTGTTAATCATTTATAACATGACCAAATTTATGACTAAACTATTTTAGTCATTTATCTAGTCATTGATTTGGTCATTGATTTAGTCATTGATTTAGTCATCGATTTAGTCATTGATTTTGTCATCAATTTAGTTGTTAATTTAGTCATTGATTATTGTTAACTGGTCATTTATTTAGTCATATATTTAGTCATTAATTTAGTCATTTAGTCATTGATTTAGTCATTACTTTAGTCATTTTTATTTACTGGTTTCCATTAATTGGTAGTAAATATAGTCATGAAATGAATAATTTATTAAATACCATAAATTTTATAATGAAAAACTAACATAATATTAAACTTGAACTAAAACATAAAAGCAAATAAAAATATTACATATACAAACAAGCTACAACATGCTAGAATTAAAATATTGATTCAACATCATGATAAATAAAGGTAATTTGCAATAAAAAATTTAATGCAAATATATACATACACACACACACATATCAAGTTATAAGATGTCAAAGTTGTCTAAAAGTTTCCAGCTCTTTCAAATACACCATGATAGTTAAGATCCCTGAAAAACACATTCAAAATAATGCATAAAAAAGTGAGCCAAGATGTCTAACAACTGGTACATGATAAACATGTTCAACCATATCCTTTTTTGCAAATATTTTAGTGGCCACCGTGTGAAGGTTCTTTCTTTCTTTTTCAAACGAACCACTCCATCTATTTTGTCTTCATAAACAAAGGGTATGTTACTTGTAACCTTTAAAATGTTTACATTTGCATCTCCTGATCCTTTCAAGTTGACTCCATATATAGTAGATAGGGAGTGAATATGCCCAATGCCCACAACATCACCATCAAATGGATCCAACGCCCTAATTTTGTCCCCTTCTTTGAGTTTATCAATACATTTATGTAAAAAGAAAAAAAAATAACACATTATGTTACATAGGTAATGATTACCCTTGTTTGCATAATAAAACAACCAATACTTAAATAGTACTTGCATGTGTGTTAAAATAATTGTGAAAGGAAAATTTCAAAAATAATTGCAATGATACCTTATGAATGTTTTACCCTGAAAATTACCTTAGCAGTCTCACATTTTTGTTGATCAAGAGGCCTGGTAGTCTAGATGATTATTATCCATAGGGTATAAATTTAACCAAAAAGAGAATGGGAGAGATGGATTAGAGTAAGCATAGATTCCAAGAACCATTCATCAATCGAATTTACTAAAAACCAAAACTCATAGAAGTGCTTACAATGTTACTATTAGCTTCATGCTAATTAGATACAAAGGCCACAAATATAAACACTACATTACCATGCATGCATACCAGACACATAAGGTTATGACAGCATTGTTACACATAAAAAAGGTAGCTAATGCACAAAAACATAGAATGCAATATGATAGCACTACTACTACTACTGCAAGGTGAAGGTGAAATACATTGGGATGTACAAAAATAGTGGCAATAAAGCTCTGAAACATAAACCTGTGTAGTCAACATAACCCTATCAATGATGACATATAAAAGAAGAACAAAGAACAAAATGTATCAAGGCAACATGTGATAGCCATTAAGAGAAGTCATTGAGGAAACAATGCAGATTTTCTATTTGGCTTTCATAGCAGCAATAAAGGAGTAATGAATAAGGTAGGATGTAGAGGTCACATAAATAATAGAGAAAGAGCCTTTCACTATTAGAAAATAGTGTAAGAGTATGCAAAAAGAAGTAAGGAATGATGTCCAATGAACAAGTAGTAGTGGAATGCCATGAAGTTAAAAAAAAATGATAAGCATGGTACCAAGGAATGTAAGGAAAAGTGCAAAGACAACAAGAAAAAATAATCCTATCTTCTAGCATTGTTTTCCATTCCAAATCACCAAAGGTTGCAGATCTATTAAGAGGGATACAAGTTTGTAAAAATAAAAGGATTTAAAAGTTGTCATAATTAAAGGTCATTGATAAGAAGACATGACAGTGCTATGAGCAATTGAAATAATAAAGAGTATGCAACAATAGTAACTAAAGGTTTTAAAATGTTATCTTAGAAATAGAACAAAGTAGTGATTTCCAGCATGTAAGAGCATGGAGAAGGTATGCTTGAAGAATCAAAGCAAAACAAAAGTGAAGGCAGGGTTTCATGTAAAACATTGTCTTTATTATGAAAGAAGGGCTATGTTTAATTCATTCTCATTGGTTTAACAATTTGTAATGGTCACACTTCTTTGGTACGAGGAGTTATGTAGGTTAGTGCAAGGGCAGTGAGTTTTATGGATGTAACATTGAGTTTAGTGCAAGGGAAGTGAGTTTTATGGCTGTCGTAGTGAGTTTAGTGCAAGGGCAATGAGTTTTATGGTTGTAGTAGTGAGTTTAGTGCAAGGGAAATGATTTTTATGGTTGTAGCAGTGAGTTTAGTGCAAGGGAAATGAGTTTTATGGCTATAACAGTGGGTTTAGTGCAAGGGCAACAAGTTTTATGGCTATAGAAGTGAGTTTAGTGCAAGGGTGGTGATTTTTATGGCTTTAGCAGTGAGTTTAGTGCAAGGGAAGTGAGTTTTATGGTTGTAGTAGAGAGTTTAGTGCAAGGGTTGCAAGTTTTATGGTTGTAACAACAAGTTTAGTGCAAGGGAAGAAAATTTTATGGTTGTAGTAGTGAGTTTAGTGCAAGGGTAGTGAGTTTTATGGCTGTAGTAGTGAGTTTAGTGCAAGGGTAGTGAGTTTTATGGCTATAGCAGTGAGTTTTATGGCTGTAATATTGAGTTTAGTGTAAGGGAAATGAGTTTTATGGTTGTAGCAGCAAGTTTAGTACAAGGGCAGCGAGTTTTATGGTTGTAGCAACGATTTTAGTCCAAGGGAAGTGAGTTTTATGGATGTAGCAGTGATTTTATTGCAAGGGTAGTGAGTTTTATGGTTGTAGCAGTGAGTTTAGTGCAAGGGCAACAAGTTTTATGGATGTAGCAGTGATTTTAGTGCAAGGGAAGTGAGTTTTATATCTATAACAATGAGTTTAATGGACCAAGCAACAAATATCATTACTAAACAACAAGAAGACATTAAGAGAAAGGGACAAGAATATCAAAAGAAACTTTATTTTAATAACAACAACTATAATGAAGAATTAATAATAGATCCATGAAGGAAAGAAAAAATAGGTATCATCCAATGAAAGAAGCAGTGCCCTAAGTTCAAGATGTTGAAAAGGTCAATTACAATTCCCTAAAACATAGTCAAGCATTATAAAGTATTGAAGTGCCAACAATCCCCACTAAAAACTAACAAAGTGAATATAGTGATTGTTCAATGGGTTACATTCAATGTTTTAGTTGTCTATTCACTATTCTATAAGCTTGTTCACTGTTTAGGATCATAACAGTTATTAATACATGAAGGGCTTTAGAATCAAGAAAAAGTAATGTTTCATAGCACTCACCTCAAGTTTAGCACTAGTAGTACTATAAATAGCATGCACATACTCCTCAAATTCAGCATAATCACTATCAACAATGTCCTAAAGTTGTGTAGCTTTGTCAAGAGGTCTATTGATAGGGTCTTTTCCTTTTCATTCTGCTTTCATATAAATGTTTTGCATGTGGTTTAATCATCATTCAAAGTTAATATAAATCAAGTAAAGAATGAAAAAGCTATAAAAAAATTTCCACAACTATTATATTACCTCAACTTCAACACAACTATGATTGTGTTGCACATTCTTGTCACCTATTCCATCCTTATTACTATCAATATCGATAGCTCTATTGACATCAAGGCAATTTTATTTTTGTGTTGCTTTGATAAAATTGCTCTGCATGTAGTTTAACCATCAAGCCAAAAAATATATCCAGATGAGGAGTAATTTATTTTTTTAAAAGTCAACAAAGCCTTTCCAAGCATAAAAGTCACAGTATACAGTCATATTTTATGAATATCCTAAGTTATACAAGGCAAAGGGTAGCATGCTATAGGTCACTATCATCGAGCCACGGTCATACACCCCCTTGATAGTAAGAGGCAACTATAAAAACATACAAAATAAGACAATTATGAATATCTCAACAAAGTAAAAACAATAATAAGAGTAATAGAATTAATAGTATTTTTGCCACACCTCAAATCTAGCAAGGTGGGAAAAATGGAATTTCTCATGACAAGTCATTGAAAAGCTGAAATAGATGATACCCATTTCTTCTAATCCTTCGTCAAGTATCTATGCTATGATAATTTAAATATATGCCTCCTTTTGAGGTTGATAACAAGTGGAAGGAGCAACAACCATGATAGCATGATAAAAACAGCCCTAACATGCTTACAACTAAGTGATAGTAAGCAAAGTCATGAACTAATTCTTCGATAACCTACATTTTCAACCACATAATTTCTGAAAAGCATGCATGGCAAGAAGATAGTAATAATTTAATAAGCAAGCCCAGGACTTCCTAAGACTTGGAAGAGACTGTCATAGTTTGATTGGCCCTCTATACTTGTTTATTTGATCATATGTTTGTATCTCAAATTCCTTCTAATAATAAATACTTGACTTATAAATAAGTGTATCTCTCTGAGAATTAGTGAGTATATCCTTTTAAGTATTGAAGGGACCACTCATAAAGACATACAAATATGAAATGAATAGATCTCATCCCAAAAGTACACAAAAAGTTAATGAAAAGATTTCTTAAGGCACTCAAAAGATCACTTCCAACATACAGTGAAAACCCATTCAAATGAAGGAGATAACAAAGAAAGTTATTTTCTTCCAATATATCTTATAAAATCTATAAGATGTTAAACCCATATAGATTTCAAACCAATATTCCAGCACCCATCTCTCCTTTTAGGCTTGCCATCAGAAATATCATCTTGGTGTTTAAGTTGTTGCTATCCAAATGAGATAACTCACTATCAGTATCTAAAATATGATTTTCAGAACTAATAGTATCAACAATATGATTATCAGTACTTGAGTCATCAAGAGGATGGTCACAAATATTATTCTTTGATTTAGATCTTTCATGTTAATTTTGTTTCTAGAATAACAAAGATATCATTAACTATAAAAGTGTCCTTAATTGTCTTAATGTTGTATTTTAGTGTATAACAGCTTTGTGAAAACTTAAACTAAAATCAATCCATTTACAATGCTTATTAATCTTATCTCAAGTAACACTATCAAACACAAATCAAACCTCTATATAGTTCTTCTCAACAAACTAAGGTTTCACATCATCCCTTAATTTTGTAATTAACCATGCTAAATTACTATTCCATAATAAAATGTTTTCTTTAAAATTGAGATTGACTCACCTAAGAGCTTGAGTTATTCTATTTACTAGTTGAGGACAAAACATATTATTCCAAGCATAAAATACTATTAGTTATAAAACAATTTCTATAATTGTCAAATGGTAGTAACTTGATAATTGAGAGAAAGAATATCTTATATATAAAGTTACTATGTTTAGCCAAGGGAGAGTAAAAGATAGATAATTAACAATGAATTATTTCTGACAATGATACCCTATGGAGACTTTTAGGAGAATGCCACCTTAAATACTACCTTTTTTAAACTATATATATTTATTTAACTGTTATGAAGTTTCAGATACAGTTTGCTGCCTTAATGGTTATTTTTCTTCATTTTTCTTTAGTCAATTTTCACCTTTATCATTATTCTAAAGGGCTTGGGGAAATGACTAAGGATATTTTTAAGATAGTGTAGAAAAATACATGATTCAATCATGAAGGATAGTGGTTCTACATTGGTATCTGATGGTGGTTTCCATACCCCTATTTCAAGTACATATATCAACAATTGTGGGTAGTTTGTGACAGCAATAAGAATTAACCAATGTTGTAAGTTTTTACATTTCCAATATATCATAAAAAGTGAGTTCAAGAAAACACTTCATAGACAAATAATGGTAGAGTTTCACTTTCTCTAAGAGAGCAATATGTTTAACCAAGACAAAAGAGCATAGGAAAAATGCATGCCAATTGTTAGATAGGACATAACTTGGCTATTATGACTATAAGATAATTATAAAATGGATTAAGTGGGAGGATCTTATAAGTATTCAAATAAATTTGATTAACAAGATCAAAACATAAACACCATGCTTACCAACAATTAGGTATCTACAGTAATAGGAATTTGAAACCAAACATATACAATTGTACATGTAGATTGTGGAAGCATATAATTTATTTCTAGAACTATATGACCATGGCCCCAAGGGTTGTAATCTCATTCAATTAATTAATTGTAGGACAAGGCAACTGGTTGTATAAATAAAAATATGAAAGCATAAACATGGATTTTCAATTGGTTGATAGAATTCACAAAATGTGTTCATCCCATGAAATGAAACGATTGCACAATGTTCTGGTAACACCTTGGGAATATAGATGTAGATTATCGATCTGACTTCTTAAAAATTATAATTATTACTAGAAAGTATGGTTATCATTAGTTTTGGTTCATGATTTTCCTTTTTAAATTAAGGCTGAAAATGTATTCCTTCTTGATTGTCTGAGACTCCACTATAGAAAATTTAAGTTTAATTTTTGAATGGACTTAAACATAGCCATTGTCAACCAACAAAATTATGTATATCTTTACCAAAGATTGAAGGATCTCATGAAAATTTTAAACTTATCTACCAATGCAATTAGAGAATGAGGAAATAACAGACAAAAAAATATTTATGACATTTGCATACATCTTTAGAATACAATATAAAGATGATATAGTTGAGAATCAAAATATTGAGGGATAGCCTCTTACCTAATCTGAATCCATGGAATTATGGTCATTCCATGCAAAAACTATAGGCTTAACAGAGGTAGCCAATTGTGAAACTTTCTCAGTGAGACTATGTAAGAAACTCATGATAAGTTGGTACTCTTCATTTCATTTGACATGATTTGGAGAGGCTCTTAGTGGTTGTTCAACAAATGTCTATGAAATCTTTGTTGACGAACTAGATTTCCACTTCATACTACTCTTAGATTTAGTATGATCTAGTGTTGCCATATAATTGACAATATCTTCTACACCTGCTTCTCTATTATTTTTTTCCACCTAAAATACAATGTCAATTTCAACATATAGTTAGTTCAATAAAAAATTGAAATAAATAACACAATGTAAATTGAACCAAAAATCCATACACTTCCAAAATTGTCCATTTTGGCCTGCAACCTGCCTTAGCCAAATGTATATTCAGCCTCACATTATCTCTTACCCTCTTTCCTCTGTTACTCTTTGTCAAATATATTCTTTGAAACACGTACTTTTTTTCAATGCCACCCACTGTTTGGGAGATAGAGTGGAGTCTAACCTCTTTTTCCCCTCCATGATTGTTTTTCTGAAATTGTATCTAAAATTGTTCATCAAAAGTCTCATCTTGTGCTTGTAATATTTTCTAGAGATTTGTCCACCAATAGTTTGAAAGGAATTTTCCATTTTTTGTATAACATATTCCACATTTTATGGATCTTGCTCTGCAAAATTTGATTTGCAAATATCCAAATGGGCCCTACATCCTGCACCCAACTTGGAGGCCCACCTTGCAATATTTTTCCCAATGGGTTCACTATCTCTTGATACCTCAACCAAGAATGGCTTCTTCCCTTCTAATATTATTTCTTTTGCATTCCTCTCTGTAGATCTGTATAAATATTGAATCAATGTTCATCTTTTAACAAAATCGGGCACATCTTCTATTGAACCACTACCTCTATTTTTGGTTGATCAACTAATTCCATCAAAAGTTGTAGATGCAATAGGTGCACTCTAAGGCACATCAGATGCAAGTGGACTCTCTTCATGACTTTCATTAACTATAACTTCATGCTCCTTGGGCACATTAGGTGTGGCATGAGTAGGTAGATCAATACTGGTTTCCGTAGATTTCACTTCAAACACATCCTTTAAGCGTTGGCTTCTACGAGCTGGTAGCACTATATCTTTAATTTCTTTTTTTTCTCTAAATTTTCTTTGCACTCTTTTTCTTTCCTATAAAACAAAAAAAATATCATATCATGTCCTATAAATAAAGCTCTTTCCTACAAAATTTCATTAAACAATATTAAACAAATAATATAATACTTAGTGGAATTACAAATTGCCTATTTGTCAAACCAAAACGCAATAAATATTCATTATTCTTGGCCACACATTCTTCATGAAAGCACTCATAATCATTCACTGGAATTGCAACATTATGATCACACTCATCTAATTTTCTCCTTAAATTATTTTTCTTCATTTCTTGATACCCAAAAAAACAATAATGTATAAATTAGCAATTGGATATAGAGATAATTAACCATAACAAAAATTGCATAAATAAAAGTTTATGAAGTCTCAATTTCAATGAACAACCATTAAAACACATAGGAAGTCTAAATCACTACAAACAACAATAGTCATTAGATGTTGTGGGTATTTCAGCCAATGGATATTAAATAATGGTGCCCTGTAGAAATGCCAATTGCATAAAAACATTAGCAATGTATTTGAATCAATCCATCAAATCTTTAGCAATAATGTTTTCATTCATAGTTCAATAAAAAAATCTATATTACCAAATTTTAACTAGACATGAACTTGTAGCGTGGCAACCATTTTGTACAACTAAACTAATGCTTTGCTTAGGTGATAGCACCATCACTAAGAAATGTCTATGGTATTTGGTGATTCTTACTTTTGTTGTTCTATTATGTAATAATTTGTTCATAACATCCACATACATTCATGAAAGGGTAGATTTCATGAAAAGGAACAAATATGTTGGAGTGGACAGTGAGTTACAAGCAAGGAACACCATGATTTGATGAATAAAAAAAGGTTTTTAAAAGAGGTAAGGCTACATGAAACCTATGAACCATAGAAGAATGAATGTGTTCCTTCAGTATTTCCTTCATAAGAATGGTTCTTATTCCATTAGCTACATATTTTCATTGTTATCATATGTGGCATTCACTATTTTGATAAATAAGATATTCATTTTCATAAACAAGATGTTCATTGTTTGATGAAATCTCCACTCTCTATTTGAAGAAGCGTGAATTTTCTATAGAACCTCATTCATTGTTTTCCCTTTTTAGAGAGGTATATTCAAATCTTCAAGGATCAATGGTTGCATAGAAATAGAGATATTGTTATTGTCATTTAGATTAAAACCAATACATTGTGATTAGAGAATTTCACTGTTATGTCAGATAAAAAGGGAGATAGTAGAAAGCATCATGTTTTAAGACGTTGAGTGAATTATGAATCAATGCTATAAAATGGAGATGAAGTCACTATAATGGTAGTACCAATATGAACAACATTAATGATAGTTCTTTTATAACACATAGCAAACATTATCAAAATAGATATTGTTATATCAGATCAAAGGGATACAATGAAGATTTATCAAGGAAATGTATGTTGATAGTGATTCATGAATGCTTATCCAAAGACAATATTTCCAATGCACAAGCTCTCTAACACTATCTCTTAGATTTATATGTCAAAATACAGTCTCCTTGCTCACTTTGAACACATCAATCCTCTTGTAATCCACTTCAATCACTCCAAATGATGTTAAAAATGCATTTACAATGTGTATTTAGGCTTTTGCAAGCCAAAAGATAAGATTAAAGGACACTAGGAAGCCAAACAGTGTAGAATTCAAAACATCATAGGGCACTTTTTGGAAACATGATGCAACCATCACTTGGTACAAACTGATGGTTGTGTAACTGCCCTATTAGAACCAATAGTTTTGTACCTATGCCACAAACTCGTCTCTTTCCTGTCATGCCCATATTTTTGCTAGAAAAACCCAATTTTATTTTTTTTATATAACAACACTAATTACACTTATTAACTCTCTAAGAGTTAGGTGAAGCACTAAACAAGTTGAGAGGATAACCCTAGCAGTAAAAACTGCTTCTTAGGCAATGGTCAACATGGCCCAACAAGATAACCTAGTTGCATTGGCTCGATTGATGTTAATTTGACATTAATAACCCCACAGTTTTGTACCCATAATTTGTTTCCACTCTGATTGCATATAACACAAGTGGGTAACTTTGGTGAATAATTATTCTCTCAAATCAATTAGATTCTTAAAGAGAAAGGGGGTATGTAGGCCATGCAAGGTTAAAGAGATTATGACAATCTTATCTCTAAACCAATTAAATGTTCTAATGATCATGCTTCCTTAATTTGTGAGCCTTATAAACAACGAGTTCATTTAAATCATCACCAAATGGTAACATCATTATATTTATGTTAAGATTTTGATCTTAATAATATGGGCATTAACAATATCCACAATGACTAACCAATAACCAAAATCACATAGACTTATCCACTATATAAACACCAATGTTATGAATTACCAATAAATCAACTCTTAAGTCTCAATAGCCATATAACTATTGCAAATCCCCTTCATTACTAATATCATGATATTAAATAATATTTTGAACAATTTTTTTTAAAAAGACCAAGGCTATTTGAATATAGATAAAGGACATATATACATACCCGAAACTCTGAAATTATCAATACTATAATATTTTCTTTTAAATCTATTTGTTGTTGCCAATATGAATCATTATTTACATATTTATTTATGATTAACTATTATTTACTTAATTGTTTACTTACCCTTATATTAATTAAAAATAAGAGATTACATATACTAATAATTATATTAATTCCTAAGTATATAGATATTTCTATTTTGGAAGGAGAAAATAAGAAATATTTTCCCTCCTAAAGAGTCCTAGTAATACTAAACTTTACCTATGTGTATAATTTTCTTTTAGTTTAATAAACTCTCCTTTTTAGAGAATTTGGGAATATATTCCCTTTACTTTATTTATGGAATACCTTAACATAAGGATTACTACGATGTGCTTTATGTGATGATGTGGTTTCTTAGGAGGGGTGACATGGAGCCCAACAAGAAAATTTCCAATGCCACGTTTTTAACACTAGATGCACATATTGCATGCATAACTGTTATTTCTTTTAAATATCTTGTTTTCCTCCGTTTTAAAATAGCGAGACACAATCACATGGTGTTACCATTTGTGGACACTCATATTTTGATCAGAATATTATTAAATTTTAGGGGAGAAGACCCAGTAGCTGCTAGGGCTAACTTCGCGCAACCGTAGAATTCAAACCGTATGTTGAATCGGAAAAAAAAATTATGGGTTTTTTTCGCACATGAGTTAAGTGCTTATAACTAAGGTTTCAACTTCTAGGCAATTCGATTGAGTGCGAGAGCATTGGATATGCGCGTGGAGGTAAAAAATTCACCTTTTAGAGGGATGTCCCAATAGCCGCTTGCTATAATTTCAATCAATTATAGTTGTTTTAGCACTTAAAATCCACTTAAATCAGTCACTTTAGCACTTAATGAGCGGCTATTGGTGTTTTTGTAATTAGTTATTCAATAACATAAAGTTTTTTAATGGATCAAAGTCAAAAAAAATTTGGGGGGTTAAGTGAACATGGAGGTGGCGGTTATTCAATGGTGGGCGGCTACTGGGTCTTCTCCCCTAGTATCAAATTTCGTGAGTAAAAAATGTGACTACATTTTGGTTAACTTCATTTCTCACTAATAATAGTAGTGGCTACTTTTCCGAAACATAAACAAATGAGTAATATAAGTAATGGCTTACCTCACGGTTTACTAAATATATATATATATATATATTTCTTATGATACGACTGTCATACAAATTAATAATGATGAAGGGAATCAACTTTCTATTCGCATGTGAAAAGAGCCTTCCATGCCACTTTAAATCAATGGAATATGTTTAAACGTAGTTACAACATAGAGGTTAATATTTAACCTGCCACCAAGCTTGCCAAGGCCATCTACACCACACATCATAATGAACTGGTGTCAAATTAAAAAAGCAATGATCAACACTACAAAATTTCCCGACACCCATCAAGGATAGTATTGAAGAAGACAGTACATACCAATCACTCAAGGAACTGATATAGTTTCTATATTCCTAATGGAATCTAACGAGCCCGATAGGAGATCAGATAACAGCCATTGAAGGATAGTTGGTGGGTTTGGTGAACATTTAGTAGGCATCTGAATACACAATGTTCACTAACAAGGCAGAATGAATAAATATTGGCATTGAAAGGACAACTCCCATCAATCCATCACTTTCGCCAACTGGTCACTTCAATTTAGGTAGTAATATAACTGCAACAGTTATTGATAAAATATTGCGATGCTAGCAATTCTTATTACATGTACAAGATGTGATTTTGCACTCAAATGTATTTTTACTTTCTTGTTAAAAAATATGTTGTATTCCAAGATATTATCGAGTTTAGACGAGAAAAACATGGATAGAAATATTTATGAGTGGCACGAAAAAAATAAATAAATAGAAGGGATGTAAATAATGGCACAATGTTTCTTCTTCAAAGCAAAGCAATCTTCTTGTCCACCGACATTTAAAGACTTCAATTGACGTGATAGTCACTAGATGGAGTAGGATTTTATTTAAACACCACCATGATGATACTACTAACCCTCCCAACTGGATTCTTAACTCACCTAGATCTTGGGCAGCGATTTTCTTGTTATCTCTAGGATAAAAGAAAAAAAATAATATAAACTATTTGTTGAGCCTGTTACCCCACAAGGAAGGTGTGGTGGAGGATGACTGGAAAATATTGCGTGTGAAGGGAAGATTGGGATTCCCAATAGGTACGCACTTTTAAAACTATGATAAAAAAATTAACTAAATACCACTAGCTAATGGCATACAAAGAGGCAAGACAAGGATATGAAGATAGAACGATTCAGAGGAAGGGCTCGACTTCATCAGTTAAAGACTGCATCAGACTTGGAGCTGACAGTTTGAGCAACATAGGGTTGATCTCTCCCAGATCATGGAAAAAGGTGAAAAGTGTGACCATGAGACCAAAGGGAGTGGGGCAACAGTTTTTTTGTTGTTGATATTTTGATATTGTTCTGAGGTTTGGTGTGTGGCCAGGTAAAAATGACATTTATCCCTTGATGTTCGATGTTGTTACAATAGAGGGAAAGCTCCATGGCAATCGATTACATCCTCCCATTTAGTTTATTAACTTTATTCTTAGCAGTGTGATTTGGCAGACAGATCTTTTACCCCTTAAACTATTCTTTACTTCATTTAGCTAGCTGCTGGTAATAAGCTGCCATTTTTAAAATTTGTTTGTAGTAACAAAATGATATCTCCTCATGGGCCGTGACAGAGAAGAGAGAAAAAAATGGTCAAATAATGAAAAGAATCCCATCCTCACAGAAGCAAAGCCTGCCTACACTACAAATCTAACTGTTTTGTTATTCTTTTGATGTGTTTATTCTTTGTATCTTCTGCACTATATATTTGTTTATTATTATGTAAATTCTTTTATCTTATGTTAAAATTCCTGACACTAAATAATGTATCTGGTATATATATACCCTCCTATCGACTATATGTCCACTAATCTGGGTAGTCAATTTATTTTATTGGCCCATTGCTGTTATTTTTCTATTCTTTACAATCAATGCCCATTTATTTGGATACATAAACTATATAAGATCAAGTGTATACACATGTTTGAATTGAAAGAGCAGTGTAAGCCATTAAACATTTTTGTCATCCTTTAGATCTCCTTTCATGAAGTATATGTATAACTAGTGACCAGATATAAAAGGAAAACTTCATCTGAAAGTAAAATGAGTATGGCTTTGGAATGATACATATATTTCATACTAATATTCATCTTGTAACAAAGATTTAAATTTATTTCTATCACCTATTCTGAGATCAAACAAGTAAAACCCCATTCATATTTTCTTTACTTCTAATTTAATTTCTAAGGAAAACTGCATTTAAATCTTGAGAGAGAATAGGGAACTTTTGCAGCACCCATTTGGGAATGAGATACAACCACAACTTGCTCTATTCCCAACTTTTACAACTACCACAAAATACTAACTTTCAATATTTCACACAACAACTAGGAATGCAAAGTTTAACCCACATATGAACAAGTCTTGCTCTCCACCCTACCATAATGGCATCATGGAGCTTCATGGGCTCTAGCCATACCACTGAGCAGGGTAATATCTTGGCTCCAAGAAGATGAATGGAGTCTCTTTTAGATTTTTACAAAAGTATGAGAATAACATAGCACCATTATTTTATGTATTAAGGTTCTCTACTATCTCTTTCAACTATGCTCCATACAACATAACACTCTCTTACAACAAAAAAAACAAATGGAAAAATGGAAGTAAGGGGGAACTTATCTCTTCTCTTTGGTGAGGGAATTCAACTCTCTTATCCTTCTTTCCTCTGCAAGGAAATTCATCTTGATCACTATCTCTTCAAAGACTTCTTCTCTCCTCCCTCATTCTTTCCACCATCTTCACTAAAGTTCTCCAAAAAGAGAAGTGGTTAACACCCTACTCTTCCTTCCTCTCTGAGATATATGGGAGTTTCCACTTGCCACCTTTGAATGGGGAGGTTTGAAGTGTACTTCCCTTCATCAATGAGGGTATTTCCTCATTAAAGAGGGGAACATGCACTTGAACAACCCCTCCCTCTTTTCCTCAAAATTCGTCACTCCTCTTTATGAGGACTTTTTAGGAGTCAAATCATGCCCTTGGGGCCCTATTGCATGCCCACTTGACCCCTACCATTATGGTATAGACCCTAGGGGGTTAATTTTTGCATCCCAACCAAAAAAATTGACCAACATCCCTGTGGAAAGGCCCTCCTAAGAACCTATCCGATTTTCAACTTAGATAATGGCTTCTAAACCTTAACCCCAACTTACATCTCACATGACACAAATAAATATCCTCACATGCTTTAAATACATTATCCATTTAAAAAAAAACCCTCACAACCTTAATCTTCCAATACATTAACTCTACTTGTTCTTAGGCCCCAAATTGGGTCAATTTTATATCCTCAACAAGAAGTCTTTTGATTTGCTCTTGATGGTTTCCCCCTCCTCCTGCTAACATTGTTACCTTCCTGCACATTACCAACACAATCATAAGTAACAATTATATATCTCATTAAATTTGTTAACTGAATATTCTAAATTTTAACTATAAAATATTCCATTTAAAATTCCAATTGGTATTCTACAATATACAAATGCATTCCACCTTCATGGTAGTGACGATTAAACATAATTTCAAAATGTAATGCAAGAATATTTCCCAAAGATCACCTTATTTATCATCCACCATATATCTAATCATTAATTCAAGAAAAACATATAACAAATTAGGGTGGTATTGAGTACATGCAAGGCGGGGTCAAAGCGGGGTCTTACATTTCCATCCCAAAAATATCTACTCCCTTCAAAATACAACTTGTGCTCTATTTTGTCATGGATCTATAGTGCAACTAATTCATTTTCTAATCCATATTCAGATCAACATGTGCATGCTCTGTGCCACCTTTCCTTTATATCTTTGTGATACCTTCTTGATAACATGTTTCTTAACTTGTGTTGTAAATATCCCTCATTGTGCTCACTTTCCATGTTAACAGCTTCTCTCTATCTTCCCAACCTTTTAACTTATAGAATATAATCATATCATATTATCATCAATGAGACTTAGCAATTTTGGGTGTTGTAAAACTGTCATTTTTTAGGGTTTCATCTAGTTAAATGGAATTTTTGTAGTGTTTCTACAAGTTAAGGGATGGAGGGAACATGGGGACAAGCTTCAAGTACAATAAATCTTTTCTAAATTTTGGAAACAAGAAGGTGATGGATGTAATGCCTCGCCACACAAACCCCATAAGACACAACTACTACATTAACAGAATAATTTTTTTTCCTTTTTGTCCTTCTCTTTTTGAAAAAGCACTATTTGGATAAAAAATTCAAAAAAAAGAAAAAAATTAGAACTTTCCATAAATTTACTGACATATTTTCCCATGTAAATGCCACTTGCCACAATTTCCTTCCCGTTTCTTATTTGGAAAAAGGAATTTTCCTCAATTAACTAACACCATTTTATGCAACCATTTAATATTTAATTCCTTTAAAATAAATGCTGACTTTCGAAAAACAATCAAATAACATTAAAATAAATAAAACAACATTTAACTTAGCCACCTTTAAAATTAAAATGTAATATTAAATTACTATTTAGTAATAATATCAATCACACTAATAATTTCTATGAATTAATTTTAAATAACCAATAAAATAAATTATTAACTTCTATTTATTTAAATTAAATGACAATTCAAATTTCACAATAATAATAAATGCTAATGTACACAATTATTTTCCAAAAGAATTGATACCATTTTCAACATTGAACATTTAGTTACTTAATACTTCGCACCATAGGATAGCATTTAAATAAAAAGAATAATACATTAGTCAAAGCCATAAATGCAACTTTTGCAACATTATAAAACTCATGAAAGTAAATCATTTAAATTAAAATCATACCCATACGGATGAAGTACAGATAAGACATGAACAATCACTAGACTAACCACTGACATAGATGGGGGTACTTTCTTATCCACTCCCTAACCACATCAAACCATTGGGTATGTAGGACGGGCTCAAACCTAACAATGCGGGTGGAGTTGGCACCCGGTACCTACATTCCTACATAACACCAAATATCAATCATATACATATGCCTATAACTCAATCAAACACATTGTGAAAGAGAGTTGCGGTGAGGCAGGGTGCTCATGAATGAGTGATGCTACCTCATCTCCTTCACCGGAATCAAATATAGTAATCAAAATCTAAATATCACATCATCAATATAACACACTCAGTAACATCATCACAACATAAGTATCCCACACATAAGTCCAACTATTAGAAGCAAATAAACATAATTCTCTGCCATGCCAAACACATGGAAGAAAAGATGTCTAACAGAGTATCTAATAAGCATCAAACATAATAAAAAAAAACACAAAGTAGTATTAGAAGTATCAGTAACATGAGAAGCACTACATCCTCCCCCTAGAACTTGACTTACTCCTGGAAGTCACAAGATTAGGTAAAAATACACAGTTATGAACCACATCATAAGGCAATAGCTACTCATCAACATAACAAGCATAATCATGAACCATTAGATACATGTAATCAAAATTATCCAACACAATACTAATTCCATAAATCCAACATATCATAAACATCAATTCCTAATGTCACGATCATCAAAATCAAATGAAATGTCATCCAACACCATCTAGAATGGTGAAACAACCAACTATAAGGTCTCAAAGCGTAAAACATATTATAATAAGTATCAAAGTTTCATAATCATAACATAGAATAAAGTAGCAAACTAGCTAAGAAACAAGGAAGGTTCAACATCCCTCTAACAACTATCGAGCTACTCACTGCCCAAAAGAGGACACTCCTTTTGGTCCTCATCTAAGTTCACTACCACAATAATAGAAGGAGAAGGCTGAGCATGAAGGATCTCCTTATCTTTCTTGGATAGTAGGGGAGCGTTAGGTCTGCACCCCAATGGCCACTCAGAACATGAAGGGCTTCTTCCCTTTCATTGTGTGACTTGGCTCATCTACCATTTTCCCTTTTTCTACCTTGAGCCTTGTGAGGGCTTGAGCGAGGGTCTCATTATCTAGGATGCAAGGTGGGGCTACTGATGCAGGATTCTCTTTGATAACCACCTCTATTTTGGCAGCCTTTCCTACCTTTCCTTTCTTCTTTACATACTTTGACCCTCCCATCCCTGCGCACAAACAGGGGTAAACATTAGACTCAAAACAAATTTTAAATCACAACTAATCCTAACTTAACATACCTTTACACACTACACCAATGTCCATAATGCATTCCCCAGTAGGACGAATATCGGTGCATTGCGCACTACATTGAAGGTCCTATCCTTTCCACTAGTTTTTGCACCATTGGACCAACAATGCCTAAAGACAATTTTTTGGGAGACAAGAAAGACCCACCAATAAGGAAAAACATAACTCAAGAGTACAACACCTAGGTCAACGTAATGGGCTCACACATATCCAGAGTGCCCAATGTATGAACCTAGGCTCTGATACCATATTGTAATGCCCTGCCATGCAAACCCCATAGGACACAACTACTACATTAAAAAAATAATTTTTTATCTTTTTTCTTTTTCTCCTTCCTTTTTCGAAAAATCACTATTTAGACAAAAAATTCAAAAAAAAGAAAAAATCAGAACTTGCCATAAATTTACTGACATATTTTCCCATGCAAATTCCACTTGCCACAATTTCCTTCCAGTTTCCTATTTTGAAAAAGACATTTTCCTCAATTAACTAACACTATTTTATGCAACCATTTAATATATAATTCCTTTTAAATAAAATTTGACTTTCTAAAAACAATCAAATAACATTAAAATAAATAAAACAACATTTAAATTAGCCACCTTTAAAATTAAAATGTAATATTAAATTACTATTTAATAATAATATCAATCACACTAATATTTTTTGTGAATTAATTTTAAATAACCAATAAAATAAATTATTAACTTCTACTGATTTAAATTAAATGATAATTCACATTTCACAATAATAATAAATGCTAATGCACACAATTATTTTCCAAAAGAATTGATACCATTTTCAACATTGGACATTTAGTTACTTAATACTTTGCACTCTTGAAGTTGTGAAAGCCAACCTCACAGACCCCAAAGATCACCTGTATGCAAATAACCTATCACAGATAGAAAATATTCCAGACAAAAGGAAAAGGTGCTCTGAAAGCTGAAAATGTATTAATTAGAGAGTGGGATAAAATACAATTATCAATCCTTATAAAAGGAGATTGTGCAACCCTAAAGAAACCCTAATAGGTAGACATTTAATAATTAATATAGTTATTAAATGTCACAATATACAAACTAAAGTGAAATATTAAAAGAGGAATAAAGGTAACTTAATTAACATAATTAAGTTAAAACCTTTACTCTAACACCCCCCTTAAGATGAGCAAGAGTGCAGCTACAAACATGTGCAAGAAGGCAAAGGTAACTACAATGCATGAAAGAAAACCGATAAAATAAATTATTAACTTCTACCGATTTAAATTAAATGATAATTCACATTTCACAATAATAATAAATGCTAATGCACACAATTATTTTCCAAAAGAATTGATACCATTTTCAGCATTGGACATTTAGTTACTTAATACTTTGCACCATAGGATAGTATTTAAATTAAAATAATAATACATTAGTCAAAGCCATAAATGTAACTTTTGCAACATTTTAAAACTCATGAAACTAAATAACTTAAATTAAAATCATACCCATACGGACAAAGTATAGATAAGACATGAACAATCACTGGACCAACCACTGACACAGACGGGGGTACTTTCTTGTCCACTCCCTAACCACATCAAACCATTGGGTATGTAGGGCACGCTTAGACCCAAAAATTTGGGTGGAGTCAGCACTTGGTACCTGCATTCCTGCATAACACCAAACGTCAAACAACATATACATATTCCTATAACTCATAATCAAACACATTGTGAAAGAGAGTTGCGGTGAGGCAGGGCGCTCACAAATGAGTGATGCCACCCCGTCTCCTTCACCTGAATCAAATACAACAATCAAAATCTAAGTATCACATCATCAATATAACACACTCAATAACATCATCATAACATAAGTATCCCACACATAAGTCCAACAATTAGAAGCAAATAAACATAACTATTTGCCATGCTAAACACATGGCAAAAAAGATGTCTAACAGAGTATCCAGTAAGCATCAAACATAATAAAAAACCACACAAAATCAAAACACACACAAAGTAGTATCAAAAGTATCAGTAACATGAGAGGCGCTACAATGGATATTGCAATAATATATAAAATTAATATTTGCATTTTTAAAACACAAACAAATGGAAAATACCTAAAATAACATAGACAAACTATTCCACACATCAAAATAAAAATAAAAATAAAAATGAAGTATTCCATTCTACAGAGCAAACCCACCAATTTTTCTAGGTGGCAGTCACATAATCACAACAACAGTTTCTTCACTACATTAAGCAATTGTTTTGTCCTATATCTAGAAATGCCTGTAATTTCCAAGAATTGATTGAATCATTCAACTTCCAACTCTTTGTACAAGCTTAATAAGCTATTGTAAACATCCAAGAGACACCAATGTGAGGATTGAAGTGAATTTCAAGATAGTTTGGAGATTCCATGTAGACTATATTGAAATAATTGAACCAAAGAGTGTGTAAGAAAGTTGTGTTTTTGACCTTAGGGACTAAATTTATATTGGTTTCAAATTGGTTGTGTGCACAAGAAGCCCAATAAGATTGTATTTTCTATTGAAGCTAGTGAATGAGTGAATATTTTGCATCACTTTTTCTAGAGTTCTCTCTTGGAATTCAAGTTCTCCAAGTTAACTCCTCCCATCTAACTTTTGTGGTCATTTTTTTCTCCCATTTTCTTTCAAGTTCATAGTTATTTACTTGCCTAAAGAGAAAATTTCATATTTTATTCTTTAAAATCTATATGTGATGACTATTATATGCCAAAGCCATCTCTAGTTTATGGATCAGAGAAAGGTATCCAAATACAAGATATTATGTCTAGTGGTGAAAATTTAAAATATTTACTAATCATATTGTTAGCATTGTAGAAAAAAATGACACTTCAAAAGAAAAATGAAATAGTGGGTGTAGGATCTTCAAAGAAAATATAAATTAAAACATAGAGAATAAGAAGCAACATACAGAGTATACCATGGTCAATGGTGCTAAGGAAAAGAAAAGAATGAATTTGTTATTGTTGTTTAATGTGTTAAGATAGCTACATATCAAAAAAATTCTAGTAGTTTGATTCCGATACTTCTAAACATGTGACAATAAGAAGCAATTTTCTTGATAATAAGCAAAAAATAGTCATTTTGGTATAAATTTTTACATATCAGCTTTCAATATTGTGGTTAAAGTAATGTCAAAAAGCTCAAGACTTGATTAATTTTAGAGGACAATTTGAGAAAGACACTAAGGAAAATCAACAACAATTAATGCAAGTGTCAAAGACAATAGGCTGTTAGATTTGAAGCTAAGATAATATTTTCTCCTTTTAAATAGATAATAAGCAAAATTAGAGTTATTCTAGCATAAGAGTTTGACATATCAACTTTAAATATTGTGGCTTAAGTAGTGTCCTAAAGTCCAAATCTAGATTATGTCTAGAGGATTTTTTATGAAAAATATAAGGAAAATCATCAACAATTATTGCAAATGTCAAAGACAATAGTTTGTTAAGATTTGAAGCTAAGACAATGAAACAATGTTGGTTGTTATCCTTCTTTTGGCATAAAAGCTATGAAATATCAATTTTAGCTATCTTACTATGTTAAGTAAATTAAGAAATGCCTTTAGTCTACTTTCCAATGGAAAAACATTTGTCACAATCAAACACTTGAGCTGACACTTATGGCCTCTATAGTACAAGACCTTTTTTCTACCTTCTTATATTCCCATAGGTAGTGTGTGAAGAAAGCTGCTAGCTAGAACCTAAAGTTACAAAATAAATTAGCTTTATACCATGATAGATTATTGGTTATATATATTTATATTATAAAACTATATTAAAAAAATGGCAAATTTTGGCACACAGAAAGAAGAACAAAATATACATCTAGAGGCAAAGAACTCTTATTGGCATAGGGTGGTGAATACTATTGTTTAGTTATTTAATACAAAATTGAAAATCCTACAAAAATGGTTTAAATTAGAACAATAGAAAAATAACCTTTAGGTGAAAAGAACACAAAAGGTTTTAAAACATTGGTTTAATTGCATATACCTTGGATGGTGGCACTAGAAGTTACAAACTAGAGGACAATTGCTAAAAGAACTATTTGTTTTGTATTATAACAAGTCTGAAGTTTACAGGCTTCTTGATCTACAACCTACCCACATTATTGCAAAATAAAATATAGTTGTAGATGAAATATTAGATCTGAATCAATTTCTTTCCTTCCTTAAGAAAGGTTAAGTTGTTTAAAAGCAATCAACTAGAAGTTTACCATCAAAACTAAATTTAAATGAACCACCTTTGGCATGTGTACCCATGAGATGCATTTCCTATGTCCCCTTCATTTTGTGCAAAGCATAAAGGGGTAGAAATGTCCCTTCCCCAACACCCAATACAAGGGATGATAGCTTGTGGGCATTGGCCACAGATTGAAAATTATCCAGAACAAATTTCCCTGCACATCTAACTTTGAGGGACATCAACCATAATTCTTTTGGCAACTGAAATCAACGCAATTCCTCTTAAAAATTAAAAGTGGATTTAGTTGCAGACACAAGAAAAGAAATCCAAAAGAAATTTATTCTCTTGATTATAGAATTTAAATTGGTGGAGCTCGGTGATAATGCATTTTGAAAATTTTACATTCACAAAAAAAAAAGATGAGAAGACTAAATTGAGAAACTAATTAGTTAATTGATTTTTTTTTAAATAGATAGTGATCTATACCATGGTTGATATGGATACAATTTGTGGAAAAAAATTTGGGCTTCATTAATATATATATGTGCATGAAGTCAACAACAATAACCCCGAAATGAACAGTGCTATGATGCTTAAAATAGGGGTATTAGAAGAAGATGTTTGAAATAGTGATTATAACAAAAAAATCAAGGAGGACTAAGTAGTCAAACAACAGTGAACTTCAAGATATATGCAAAATAGTGAAGAATATTTGATCAAAGCAAAAAAGAAGAAATACACTTACAGTATATAAAGATACATATGAGACAGTGATTTCTAGTGCATAAAGTCAGAAGTAAAAATGTTGATAACAGTGATATCACTATTAAAAAGAATGTGAAGACAATAAAGGATGTGATCAACATGTAATGCCAAAATAGTGGGGATATAATGAGGAAATTATTCTATTGCAATGGAGAATCATTGTATTGATTCCTTGAGCATTGACAAAAAATAGTGATCAATCATCAAGGATTGTATACTGCTACTATAAATAGTGAAGGAATAAAGAGAAAAAGACCATATTAGTGAGGAAACGAGTGACACAGTGGATGAAAGATCCAAGAAATGAAAACAACAATGATAAATACTTTCATGGAAGTGAGCAATAAATGCCAAAGTAGTTCATAAGGAAATGGTATACAATAATATTACAAAATAGGGCTAAAGATAATGCCATATGTAGGGAAGACAATGTTATTTTAGTAAAAAAGTGTAAAAGAAAACATAGAAACAATTTTTAACAATGCTTCAATGATTGCTTTTATAAAGGATGCTAGAAAAATGAAAGTGATAAAGAACATATATTAAAGTAGTAAATAGTTCCAAGAAGAAAGTGAATGCAAAAGGCAATAATGTAAAGCAATGACTTTGATGGTGTATACACAATAATGTAGAAATGTATGTGAAATAATGAGTTACAATAGTCATAGTCAAGATCTTGACCACAAGGATATATAACACTATCAAGACAATGAAGAGTGACATTGAGAGACAGTAAAAAATAGCGATGTGAAATGATAGTGGAAGAAATAGAGAGATTTTGAACAATCAATGAGAGCATTCCTAAATACAAAATATGAGCGTATGACATTGAAGTTGGTCTCCAAAGGTATTTTGTTGTGATGTCACTTCCTAGACATGTATGTGAACAATAACCTAATATGTTGGTCCAAAATCTAAAGAAGGTCCAAGTCGCAAAACCCAAGTAGTGTCTCAAGGGTGTCTAAGTGATGGAGTACAAAACCAGTGTCCTAATAGATTGAGAACATTGAACAACCCCTACCTCTACATCGCATACTTAATGAGTGATGGTTTTGTTGTAATACAAATGCATCAGAATAGTATGTAAGCATTATAATAGTGATAGTAGTGAGTCAAAGTACAGTGGTCAAGGATTGTTATAACATCCTATCATGACAGTGGAAGCAATGATCTAGAGGAGCTATCAAGAAAAGATCATTGTCAAAGTAAAGCAGTCATGGTATACATATTCATATTTCATTCATATTCATATTCATATTGCATCCTCTTTTATATATGAAAACATATTCGTATTGCATTCATATAGCAACTCTTTTCAAAATTAAAGCTTTGAAAAAGGTATTAGCCTGAAAGTCCATGTCCTTAAAACATAAAATAGTATTAAAACAACATAAAAGTCTTAAATAAAAGGTCATAAAATGGGGCTCATCAATAATCATCTATATTTCTAGCAAGATCAAAATGTCAATTAATCGTGTCTGCATCTACTTGATTTTCTTCCTCATCCTCATTTGTGACATGCAATACATTCTCTCTCCCAATTTCTTCATTGGTAATCAAAATCTCTTCTTCAAATAGTCCCTCATTGTCCTCATCCACTTCTTTAAATGTTTCTTGTAAATTAACATATTTCCCATTAGGCATTACATCAACAACTTCCATGAAATTTTTCTTTTGAAAAAGACTCTATTTGAATGACATATGACCAACCTAGGCTTCTTACATCATCAATTAGAAATGATTGGTTAATTTTAAGATGGGAAACATATGACTCATTTGTCTCTATTAAAAATTGTCGTGTAATTGTATTTAAAAATCCATACTCGTCAAATTGTATAGTGGATGGTTGGATCCACTTATATTTTAATAATATAGGACTATTTTTCACCAAAATCCACTGGCATAATTTCTTGGATGAATCCAACATAAATTTCTTCTCAATTTCATGAAGAAATTTAGCACTAACAACACAATCAAAATTTGTCTTTCCTTTGTCTTTTTCTTCCACTCTTAAATGACTACCTGATAGCAAGCAAGGTGGTGATGAACCAATTCAAAGAAAAATTATTAGACTCAAACAAAGAAACCTAGCCCTTGAACACAAAATACTCAACTTTCCTTGAACACGCAACTAGAGGCTTGTAGCCCTTAAACACCAAATTTTGGAGATATCTTTTAGAGAAGAAAATACAAAGGCCAACCAAACACCATTTAAGACTCACTTCAACTCCTGACACAACATAACAAAAGATCCAATAAGGTTACTTTGAAACAAATTTGAAAACCAATAGGATGCCCTGTCTTTTAGGCCACCAATTAGCCCTCTTTTACAAAGGAGTTATCTCCTAAACACCTTTCTCTCACCCAAAATCAGTTGAAAAAGTTAAATTGTGTTACAAAACAACATATTCCACCATTATTTCTTAGGTTCATGACCCCTAAGTTATTGATACATGAAACCCTCACTCTACATGCAAAATATCAAGGGTCTATTGAAACCCACATCACTCGGGCTTAGAGAACTCAACCAATGCCACCAATAGACTCTAAATGGTCTAGAAAAATTCACAAAACCATCACAAGACCAAAACTATCAACACTTCATCAAAACCTTATCTCAACACCCCATTTTCACATGAAAAAGACACAGTCTAGCCCTAGGGAATCATCCCAATGCTCACAACTTGCTTTCCTTACCTCCAAAACTAGATGAACACATAACCTACCATGTTACAAGTCATTCCAATGAGAAATAAACCATAACAGTAGGTGGAATGACTTATTTCATTGTTTAAACTTCAAACAAAGCCTCACTAGCCTATTATAGGCAATTTCAGAAAACTAAAGAGATCTCCCTCAATTCTCAATGGAAGAATCTCAAACTTGTTTCAAATGAGAGTTAAAACATGTTGCTATAGAAAATAAATATTTTCAAAGCAATTGTAGAAATTACAAGACCGTACAATGCTTGTAAACTTTAGAAAATAGAGAAATTTGCAGTAAATAACGTTGTATTTATTATGGATGATTGAATACAAACTTCTTCAACCCCTCCTCAAGCCTTGTAGAGGATTTAAATACATGGTTCATTCAAATTCAAACTAAAAAATTCCTATAAATACCTTTCAAACTTCCAAGACCCTTCACATCCTATAAAAGTTGCATTTTTGACAATTTTTGCTATAACAACATTTACATCTTTTGCAACTTTCACATTTTAACTCCAATGACCCTCAAATCACCCAAATACATATCAAATGGTCCTATTAGACCTTATTTAGAGTAAATAGACCAAATCAAAAACAAAAAGACCACTAACTCCTAGACTTGAAAAATTGACCTCTTTGTGTAAACACCATTTGCTAGGTGCACCTGCACCATACAACCCCTCAGAAAAAAACTCATGTCACATGAGTTAGGTCTTTCACTATGCTCCATCTTAGTTCCTCTTTTCTTTTCACATAACCTATGATCTGCAATTCCTCTCCACTGGTTCCAACATTGAAATCCTACACCCTTGACCTTGCTTATACTTGGAGATGTCTTCACCTTTGTAATCAGAATTGATAATGGTCTTTTATCTACTCCTTGATCAAAACAAGTCCTTTTTCATGCCTTAACATTAAAAAATAAACACTTGTTAGAGATTCCTTGAACTATCCTCCCTTTTACCTCATCTTCATGCTTGTATCTATGATGAAAGGTACTCCCCTTACAATCTAAAACTCACAAAAAGAATAGATAATGACACAAACACAATGCAAGAAGGAAAGAAAATATTTTCTATTATCACTAAAATGAAAATGATATTACAACATTATATTTTCCATCACATGGGCTTTCTAATTATATAAATCTGTAAGTTTGCAAATCAGAGCCACCATATACTTTGCTCTTGCCTCCTCTCTGTAGTCCCCCTTTACATCCTTCATTTGGAATGTGTAACCACTTGGAATCTTCTGGAAAGTGTAACCACCCTAGAATCTTCTGGAAAGTGTAACCACTCTAGAATCTTCTAGAAAGTGTAACTTCCTCAAGAAGATATTTTGAAATTTTATTTTAATTTTTGTATTACAACTTCTTAGGGTCAACTTTTGATCTGACTGTCGAATTTTCTATTATAAAACCTTTTCAGAAAGGTCTCAAGAAATTTTCAAACCCATCCAAAGCCTCTAAGTGCTTCAAAATTGACCTCGAATATTTTTACTAGGATTTTTGAATATTAAAATTTTAATATCTCTCAAATGACAAATGGTATTGAAGTGATTTCTTTGCAATTGGCTTCAATTTACCATTTTGGACGTCTATGTAAGATTTTGTGTCCAACTTTGCATAAATGCAAACTTACAAAAATAGTAACCCTACCAAATTTAGCCCTTATTAAAAAGAAACAACTTTGTTTTTTGGGGTGATGCATGATTGCCCTTACACCCTGTATGATCCTGCATCAGACACCCAGGGTAATTTGAAAAGTGACCCTATCACTTCTTAGGAGTTAGAGGGAATCCAAGACAATTAACCTCAAACTCAAAAAACCACGATGAATCTTCAATAGGCCTTCATCTCCATTTCACCAAGTACTCTGCATGTTGATTGTTCCTTGTGCTTCTTCCCACATGGCTATCCAAAATGTCTTCTATATCCTCCTTTTCTAAAGTAGGTGCTAGAATGTTCCATTGTGCCTCTATTATTTCTTCGTCAATTCCTCCCTCATGATATTTTGTTAAATCTTTAAGATGTTAAACACAAGTGAAATATGAATTCCATCATCCAACTCTACCTCATATGCATTTCCTAAATCACGCTTCTTCAAAATTTTGCATGGTCCAAACTTCTTCATCTTCAACTTGTTGTATGTACCAATTAGAAACCTTTCCTTTCACAAATGAACCATGACTCCATCTCCTACCGGGAACTCCTTATACCTCATTTTTTATCCACCTGTGCCTTATACTGAGAATTCATCCTATTGATATGCTTCTTCACCTCATCATGAAAATTCTTTAGGTGCTCAGCAAAATCTTTAGCCTTAGCACTACTCTTCTATCCTTTATCCATCTTTCTCAATTCAAAAGCATTCCTCAGACTGCTCCCATATACAATATGGAATGGTGATTTACAAGTGCTCCTATTGACATAATTTTTATAAGAAAATTCCACCTATGGTAAAATAAAATCCCATCCCTTTGGTTTATCTCCTACTAAGCATCTTAGTATGTTACCCAAACTCCTATTGACCACCTCCATTTCTCCATCAATCTATGGATGGTAAGAAAAAATGAACTTCAATTTTTTTTTCAACTTCTTCCATAATGTTCTCCATAAATAACCAACAAATTTAGTATCCATGTCTAAAAATATACTCTTCAATAGGCCATTTAGTCTCACCACCTCTCTGATAAACAACTCTACAATATGAACAACATCACTGGTCTTACGAAATGGAATGAAATATGCAATCTTTGAAAATCTATCCACCACCACAAATATGGAATCATGCCCTCTCTATTTCCTCGACAATCCAAGGATAAAATCCATACTAATGTCCTCCCATGGCCTCTCAAGTATAGTTAATGGCTAATACAATCCAGTATTCTAACTTGTTCCTTTTGCCATCTAACATACTCTACAACTTTATACAAACTTCTTCATGTAATGTTGTAACTATGACCAATAATAATTCTCACTAATAAGAGCAATGGTCTTATCTCAACTGAAATGCCCAGCTAATCCCCCACTATGCTTCTCCTTGATTAGATTCTCTATCATAGAACTCCTTGGAATACACAATTGGCTTACTCTAAACAACATTCTATCTTGGATTAATAAATCCAACCATCTTGTCCTATCCAATGTAATAGGTTCCAAACAATCCTTCCAAGCTTCTACAAAGTTTGGATCTTTTGGGTACAAAATCTTGAGTTCATTGAACCCAAAAACCTCTATATTCATCTCTATTAACAAATTTTTCCTTTTACTTAAGGCATCTACAACTCTGTTTGATCTTCCACTCATGTGCTTCAAAACAAAAGTATAACTCTGCAAAAACTCAACCCATTTTAAGTGCATTTGATTCAACTTTCCTTGACTATTGAGATACTACAAAGCTTGGTGATCAATATATAAAACAAATTCTTTTGGAAACAAATAGTGTCTCCATTCCTTCAAAGCCTGAACTATAGCATAGAACTCTTGATCATAGACATAATATATCTTCTTAGCATCATTTAACCTCTCACTAAAATAGGCAACATGCTTACCTTCTTGACCCAAAATAGCTCCTATGGTAGTGCCACTAGCATCACAATCTACCTAAAAGACCTTATTGAAATCTAGAAGTGCCAAAATAGGTTGCTCTGTAACTTTCTTCTTCAACATATCAATTTTTTTTGCTGCTCTTGTATTCCACTTAAACTCTTTTCTATCCCCCCTCATTGCTTTAGTTAGAGGTGCACAAATGCTACTAAAACTCTTAATAAAGTTTTTGTAAAAACTTGCTAGACCATGAAATGATCTTACCTCTATAACACTTCTCGGGGTAGGCCATTTAATGATAGCTCTCACCTTCTCTAGATCCATTTTAAGACCCTCTATTGAGACAAAAAATCCCAGATACACCAATTCCTTTTTTACAAAACTACATTTATTCAAATTAATCAACTTCTCCTCCCTTAGCTTCTCAAAAAAAAATTGGATATGCATCAAGTGCTCCTCCAATGTCTTACTAGAAATTAGAATATCATCCAAATAAAAAATAAAAAAATTTCCTAAAAATTATTTTAATACCTCATTCATAAGCCAATAAATGTGCTTGGAGCATTGGTTAGCCCAAAAGGCATGACTAACCACTCATACAAGCCCTCCTTAGTTTTAAAGGTTGTCTTCAATTCATCTCCTTCTCTAATACGGATCTAGTGATATCCTCTCTTCAAATCTATCTTCGTGAAGTACTCAGCTCCACTCAAACAATCCATAATGTCATCCATCCTTGGCAAGGAAAATCTATACTTGATAGTGATCTTGTTGATGGCTCTATAATCTATACACATCCTTCACTCCCCATCCTTCTTTGGTGCTAGTACCACAGGTACTGCACATGGACTCAAACTCTCTCGAATCAATCCCTTCTGCAACAATTCTTGCACTTGTCTATTCGAATCTTTGCTCCCTACTGGATTCATATGATGAGCTGACTTATTTGTAAACTAGCTCTACGAATCAAGTCCATTTGATGACTAATCTTTCTTATTGAAGGAAAACCTTTAGGTACATTATCAGAAATAATAGCTTGAAACTAATTCAACAAATCTGAAACCTCTATAGGTACCTCAATAGTATCTTCTTTATACACTCTAGGGATCAATGTAAAACACATATTCTCATGCTTCATATCTTCTAGGAACTTTCTTCCATCAACCAAAAAAATTCTTGCATTACTACATACCTTTTCCTCTGCCTCTTTCAAGGGCTTCAAATTATGACGAACTCCATCCTTTGTCAAAGAATAGGTGTTGGAATGTCCATCATGTACTACTCACCAATAAAATTTCCATGGTCTACCTAACAACATATGACAAACATCCATAGACATAATATCACACAATACCTCGTCATGATAATTTCCAATCTTGAACTTTACTAGAGATTGTTCATTTACCAACGCTTTATGGTCCTTCTACAACCAAGCAATCCGGTATGGATTTGGATGCCTTCTTCTCTCCAACTGCAACTTACTAACCATCTCTTCTGAAACAAGGTTATTAGTACTACCTCCATCAATAATAACATTTCAAACTTTACCTTCGCACTTACATCTGGTGCAAAACAAATTCTTTCTTTGAGTTGGCTCTTTCTTCTCATTCAACAAGGCTCTTCTAGTAACAAAAACTCTCCTCTTTCTGCATCCTCAAAATGTGAAGACTCAACATCTTTGTCTACATGTGCAACTCATGCATTACCCTCAGGTCTTCTATTTTTCCTTCCTTGATGTTGAGGAAACTCATATGCCATATGCCCTTCTTCTCCACATTGGAAACAAGTTCCATGAAATTCTTCTCTCCTTGTTCCTCACCAAGATCTTCCTCTTCCTCTTTGGTCTCCATTATGAGGATGATAGATGTTATCTCCTTTTTGGTTTTGACTACTACTAGATCCTTCGTCCTTCTTGTGTTCTTCATTTCGACCTCCATATGACTGTCCACTAGTCCTTCCGCCATGACCTCCACCTCTTTGCTTACTTTCAAACCTCCTATTCAACTTCTCTTCTACCTTTAAAGCAATCTGATATGTGTCTTCAATGGTAGACATTATTACTAGACTCAAATCTTCTTGAATGCTCGACTTCAACCCATTTATGTAATGGGAAAATTTCTCCTTGTTGGTTTTAGAATGACCTATTCTGATCAGGACTCAGTAGAATTCTTATGTATACTCCTTAACAAATGTTCCTGCTTGTTTCAACCCTTGCATCTTCTTTAACAAATCCAACTCATAGTCCCTAGGGATGAACTATCTTTTCAATTTTTCCACCATCTGATCCCATCTTGTTATTTTCTCTTTTCCTCTTCTATTTATTTCCAACTGAACTTCTTTCCACCATATGCTAGCATGGCCTTTCAATTTTTCCTTTACAAATTTGACCCTATCTGGGTCTTCTATTTCCTCATACTCAAAATAATCTTCCATGTCATTGATCTAATCAATTAGCTCCTCTAGATTTAGGTCTCTATAGAAATTAGAAACTTCTATCTTTGGCGTCTTTCTGATCTAGGAAATGGCCCTAATCAATCTGACTTCTCTAGGATCCATTACATCCTATGCTTCCTCTTTGAATGGTTCCTCATCCTCACTTTCATCTCTTCTTCTAACATAAAATCCCCTACACAACTCCTCTTGATTTTCTTGAACTTGTCTATGGAGGGCTCTAAAACCCTCTTCTGTTACCCCAACATTTCTCCCACCACAGTTTTCTTCATGGAGGCATATTTTCTCATAGACCCACAACCACAAGTCCTAGTGCAAACTGCCTCACATTTGGCGATCTATTTACACACTCAAGAAAACCCACTCTGATACCACTTGATGAAAGTTACTCCCCTTACAATCTAAAACTCACAAAAAGAACATATAATGGCACAAACAAAATGCAAGAAGGAAAGAAAATATTTTCTATTATCACTAAAATGAAAATGAAATTACAACATTATATTTGCCATCACACGGGCTTTCTAATTACATAAATCTACAAGTCTACAAATCGGAGCCACCATCTACTCTACTCTAGCCTCCTCTCTATAGTCCCCCTTTACATCCTTTATTTGGAAGGTGTAACCACCCTGGAATCTTTCAGAAAGTGTAACTTCCTCAAGAAGATATTTGAAATTTTATTAGTTTTGGTATTACAACTTTGTGGGGTCATAACTTCTGATCCAACTGTCAAATTTTCTATTATAATATTTTTTTGGAAAGGTATCAAGAAATCTTGTACCAAAAAGTAAGGCCTAAAGGCCAACAAATTTTGTTTTCTACCAATTTTTAGGCCCATCCAGAGCCTCTAAATGCCTCAAAATTGACCTTGAAGATTTTAATAGGATTTTTGAAAATTAAAATTTTAATATCTATCAAATGAAAAATGGTATTGAAGTGATTTCTTTGCCATTGGCTTCAATTTACCATTCCAGAGGTCTATGTAAGATTTCATGTCTAAATGTACATGAATGCAAACTTACAAAAATAGTAACCCTACCAAATTTAGCCCTTATTGAAAAGAAAGAACATTTTTTTTAGGTGATGCAATATTGCTCGTACACCCTGGATGCTCCTTGATCAATCTACCCTCAACTCTTTGTCCACTCTATCCTTTTACCACTATCATCAGACCTCCTATCCTATCAACATCTTGTAACTTTGTACTATCAGACCTATACTCCATTGTCCCTGCAGATCCTTCATGCTTTGAAACATTATTCCCAACCAATGGACATACAATGGACCCTACCATGACATTAGCATACCAATTTACTACCAACTCATTCTTCAAATCTGAGTTAACCTTCTCACCTACTACCAAAGCATTCTCATACTTCAAACTAACTTTAGCACCTATCTTTTTTCCTTCTTTCACAACTCCTACAAGTTCTTTCTTTCCACAGATGATTACCTTAGCCTTACCTTTGTCTTCTTCCACAAGTGGAGTCAAAAAATATGTAAATCCATCTTTTTCTATGGTATCAGTATTTTCTCTCCCATCATACAACACATTCCTATCAAACTTCTAAGGCCTACCTAGGAGTAAGTGGCAACAATCCATGGGAAAAATGTCACAAACTACCTTATCTTTATAACCTCCAATTTGAGACTCTACAACAACTTGTTCATTGACTAAAAGAGATTGGCCATCACTCAACCAAGACACCTTATATGTCAACCGATGTGGAATATTTTAAAAATTTAGTTTATCAACCATCTCAGTTCACACCATATTCTCAGTAGAGCCTGAATCAATAACAATTTTCCATGCCTTATTCTTGCACTTACATGAGGTCTTAAAGAGATTCTTTCTCTACAATGGCTCCATCTCCTTTTTTTCCTTAAGTATGGTCTTCCCCATCATCATTTCAGAAGCAACATGATAACTTGCATAATTTTTACTCTCACACTCCTCTTCTTGAACTATATGAGCCCTCCTTTCAGTCCTTTTTTCACCTCCACTACCTGAAGTACCAAATTTTTTAGGGAATTTCCAAGAAGGATGACCAAATTCATTGTAGTTATAGCATCTCCTTGCAAAAACATTTAAATTTCTGCCACCACTAAATCTACCTCTAGTGCCCCTCAAACCTCATCTTGCATCAACACCCTGCTCTTTACCTTTACTTGATTCTTCTTGTTCCTCAAATGACTTTTTTGATGTAGGGATTGATCCTCTCCCTCTTGTGCTATTACCTCTACCTCTAATAAATTTCTCTTTCCTTCTTTTGATCTTTCCCTCCACCCTAATTTCCAATTGAAAACTCTCTTCAATAGTCTTTGGGTTAGCAACAACCAATTCATCTTGTATATTGAATCTAATGCCACCTAGATATCTAGCCACCTTTTCAACTTCATATTCATCTCTTCTTGACCTTATACTTAGTTTGTAGAATTCATCAGTGTAGGTCTTAACATATAAATTCTTTTTCTTAGGGCCTTGTAATTTATTATACAATTGAACTTCATAATATTTTGGAAGAAATTTACATTTAATTTATGCTACTATCTTGTCCCAAGAGATTATTCTTGATTTTTTTTATTTTCACCTTTCTATTTGCTCGTAGTCCCACCATAGAAGAGCATGAATTTTGAGTTTTGTCTTTGCCACCTTCACCTTCTACTCATCTGAAATGTCTTCATTTTCAAAGTGGTTTTCCATGGATACAATCCAATCAAGCAACTATTAATCTTTCAAATTTGCACCATACATAGGTAGATCAACCTTTACCTTATTAGAATCATGTTTAACTGCCTTGATCAACTTTGCCATTCTCTGATCTTTAGGGTCTAACTCCTCATCCACATATTCATATTCTTCATCTTCTTTGTCATTTGATCCACTCTTAGGACCATCTCTCTTCTTCTTTATTTTCAAGGTAGCAAGCCTTTCCAACACAACGTTGTGTGACTCGATAAGCTTGGCATGTTTCTCCTTTAGTTCTTGCAACTCTCTAGCAACACCGACATTCTTAGGAGGCATGTTCAAAAAATTTTCTTTCCACCTTCCAACCTAGATACTTCAACCAATCACCTGCAAAAGATCTAATAAATAAGCTCTAATACCACCTGATAGAAAGCAAGGTGGCAATGACCCAATTCAATACAAAATTATCATACTCAAACAAAGAAACCTACCCCTTGAACACAAAATACACAACTTTCCTTGAACACACAACTAGAGACTTGAAGCCCTTAAACACCAAATTTTGGAGATATATTTTGGAGAAGTCCATACAAATGCTATTGAAACACAATTTAAGACTCACTTCAACTCCTGACACAACATACCAAAAGATCCAATAAGGTTCCTTTGAAAAAAATTTGAAAACTAATAAGCTGCCCTACCTTTTAGGCCACCAATTAGCCTTGTTTTAAAAAGGAGCTATCTCCTAAACACTTTTTTCTCAAAAAAACCCAATTAAAAAAGTTAAATTGTGTTACAAAACAAAAAATTTCACAATTATTTCTAAGGTTCATGACCCCTAATTTTTTGATCCATGAAACCCTCACTCTACATGCAAAATATCAAGGGTTTATTGAAACTCACATCACTCAGGCTTAAAGAACAAAACCAATGCCACCAACAAACTATAAATAGTCTGGAAAAACTCAAAAAACCATCACAAGACCAAAACTATCAACACTTCATCAAAACCCTATCTCAACACCCCATTTTCACATGAAAATGACATAGTCTAGCCCTAGGGCATCATTCCAATTCTCACAACTTGCTTTCCTTTCCTCCAAAACCAAATGGATACCTAACCTACCATGTTACAAGTCATTCCACTAAGAAACAGGCCATAATAGTAGGTGGAATGACTTATTTCATTGTTTAAATTTCAAATAGAGCCTTCATTGGACTCTTATAGGCAGTTTCAGAAAACTGAAGAGATCTCCCTCAATTCTCAATGGAAGATTCTCAAACTTGTTTCAAATGAGAGTTAAAACATGTTCCTAAAAAATAAAAATATTTTCAAAGAAATTGCAGAAAGTACAGGATTGTACAATGCTTGTAAAATTCAAAAAATAGAGAAACTTGCAGTAAATAATGTTGTATTTCTTATGGATGATTTAGCACAAACTTCTTAAATCCATCCTCGAGCCTTGTAGAGGATTTAAATACTTGTTTCATTCAAATTATAACTAAAAAATTCCTATAACTACCTTCCAAACTTCCAATACCTTTCACATCTCATAAAAGCTGCATTTTTGACAATTTTTGCTATAACAACATTTACATCTTTTGCAACTTTTACATTTTAACTCCAATGACCCTCAAATCAACCCAAATACATATAAAATAGTCATATTAGACCTTACTTAGAGTAAATATACCAAATCAAAAACAAAAATACCCTTAAATCTTAGACTTGACAAATTGACCTCTTTGTGTAAACACCATTTGCTAGGTGCACCTGCACCATTCAACCCCTTAGAAAATAACTCATGTCGTATGAGTTATGTCTTGCACTATGCTCCATCTCAGTTCCTATTTTCATTTCACATAATCTTTGATCTACAATTCCTCTCCACTTGTTCCAACATTGAAATCGTGCACCCTTGACCTTGCTTATATTTGGACATGTCTTCACCTTTGTAATCAAACCTGATAATGGTCTTTTATCTGCTCCTTGATCAAAACATGTCCTTGTTCCTTCACATTCACAAACAAATGCCTATTAGAGATTCCTTGAACTATGTTTCCTTTTACCTCATCTTCATGTTGTATCTACTCTCAACTCTTTATCCACTATGTCCTTTTACCACTGTCATCAAACCTCCTGTCCTAATAGCATCTTGTACATTTGTACTATCAGACCTATACTCCACTATCCCTATAGATCATTCATGCTTTGCAACTTATTCCCAACCAATGGCCATAAAATTGACATTACCATGACATTAGGATACCAATTTACTACCAACTCATTCTTCAAATCTGAGTTAACCTTCTCACCTATTGCCAAAGCATTCTCAGACTTAAAACTAACTATAGAAACTATCTTTTTTCCTTCTTTTACAACCCCTACAAGTTCTTTCTTTCCACACATGATTACCTTATCCTTTCCTTTTTCTTCTTCCACAAGTGGAGTCAAAACAAATGTACATCCATCTTTTTCTATGGTAAAATTTTTTGCTCTCCCATCATACAATGCATGCCTATCAAACTATCGGGGCCTACCTAGGAATGAGTGGAAATAATCCATGGGAAAATATCACAAACTACCTTATCTTTATAGTTCCTCCATTTTAAATTCTACAACAGCTTGTTCATTGACTAAAAGAGATTGGCCATCACTCAACCAATACACCTTATATCAAAACTAATGTGGAATATTTTTCAAATTAAGTTTATTAACCATCTCACTTGACACCATATTCTCAGTAGTGATGAATCAATAACAATTTTGCATACCTTATTCTTGCACTTACATGAGGACTTGAAGAGATTCTTTCTTTGAAATGGCTCCATCTCCTTTGTTGCCTTAAGTATGGTCTTCCTCATCATCAAAGCTTCACCTATTTTAGAAGCAGCATAATAGCTTGCAAAATTTGTACTCTCACACTCCTCTTCTTGAGTTGTTTGAGCCCTCCTTTTAGTCTTATTTTCACCTCCACTAGATGAAGAACCAAAAATTTTCAGGGAATTTCCAAGAAGGATGACCAAATTCATTGTAGTTATAGCATCTCCCTACAAAAACATTTGATTTTTTACCACCACTAAATCTACCTCTAGTTCCCCTAAAACCTCCGAGCTTGCATCAACACCTTACTTTTTCGTAATCCTCAAATGGTTGATTTGATGTAGGGATTGATCCTCTCCATCTTGTGCTATTACCTCTGCCTCTAACATATTTCTCTTTCCTTCTTTTGATCTTTTCCTCCACCCTAATTGCCAATTGATAACACTCTTCAATAGTATGAGGATTAGCAACAACCAATTCATCTTGTATATTGAATCTAGGGCCACCTATATATCTATCCATTTTTTCAACTTCATCTTCATCTCTTATTGACCTTATAATTAGTTTGTAGAATTCATCAGTGTAGGTCTTAACATCTAAATCCTTTTGCTTCAAGTCTTGTAATTTCTTATAAAAATGAACTTTATAATCTTTTGGAAGAAATTTACCTTTAAGTTTTGCTACCATCTTGTCCCAAGAGACTATTCTTGATTTTCCTTGCTTTCTCCTTTCTATTTGCTCATAGTCCCATCATAGAAGAGCATTACCTTTGAGTTTTGTCTTTTCCACCTTCACCTTTTGCTCATCTAAAATGTCTTCACTTTCAAAGTGGTTGTCCATGGCTACAATCCAATCAAGCAACTCTTCCTCATTCAAATTTCCACCATACATAGGTAGATCAACCTTTACCTTATAAGAATCACCTTTAACTACCTTGATCAACTTTTCCCTTCTCTAATCTTCAAGGTCTAACTCCTCATCCACATCTTCATATTCTTCATCTTCTTCTTCATTTGATTCACTCTTGGGTTCATATCTCTTTTTCTTTGTTTCTAAGGTAGCAATCATTACCAACATAGCATTTGGTGACTCCAAAATCTTGGCATATTTCTTCTTCAGTTCCTACAACTCTCTAGTAGCACCAAAATTCTTAGGAGGCATCTTCACAAATTTGTCTTTTCACCTTCCAACATGCACACTTCAACCAATCACCTGCAAAAGATTTAATAATTGAGCTCTGATACCACCTGATAGCAAGCAAGGTGGTGATGACCCAATTCAACACAAAATAATCATAGTCAAACAAAGAAACCTACCCCTTGAACACAAACACTCAACTTTCCCTAAACACACAACTAGAGGCTTGTAGCCCTTAAACACCAACTTTTGTAGATATATTTTAGAGAAGGTCATACAAAGGCCAACCAAACACCATTTAAGACTCGCTTCAACTCCTGACACAACATACCAAAAGATCCAATAAGGTTCCTTTGAAACAAATTTGAAAACCAATAGGTTTCCCTACATTTTAGGCCACCAATTAGCCCTCTTTTACAAAGGAGGTATCTCCTAAAAACTTTGTTCTCACCCAAACTCAATTGATAGAGTTAAATTGCGTTACAAAACAACATATTCTGCCATTATTTCTCAGGTTCATGACCCCTAAGTCGTTGATCCATGAAACCCTCACTCTACATGCAAAATATCAAGGGTTTATTGAAACTCATATCACCCGAGCTTAAAGAAATCAACCAATACCACCAATAGACTATAAATGGTCTAGAAAAACTCATAAATAATCCACAATACTAAAACTATCAACAATTCATCAAAACCCTATCTCAACACCCCATTTTCGCATGAAAAAGACACAGTCCAGCCCTAGGGAATCATCACAATTCTCACAACTTTCTTTCCTTTTCTCCAAAAATAGATGAAAACCTAACCTACCATGTTACAAGTCATTCCACCAAGAAAGAAGCCATAATAGTAGGTGGAATGACTTATTTCATTCTTTAAACTTCAAACAGAGCCCTCACTAGCCTATTACATGCAGTTTCAGTAAACTAAAGAGATCTCCCTCAATTCTCAATGGAAGAATCTCAAACTTGTTTCAAATGAGTGTTAAAACATGTTGCTACAAAATACAAATATTTTCAAAGTAATTGCAGAAATTACGGGTCCATACAATGCTTGTAAAGTTCAAAAAATAGAGAAATTTGCACTAAATAACATTATATTTCTTATGGATGATTTAATACAAACTTCTTCAACCCCTCATCAAGCCTTGTAGAGGCTTTAAATACATGTTTCACTCAAATGATAACTAAAAAAATCCTATAGCTAACTTTCATACTTCCAAGACCCTTCACATCTCGTAAAAGTTGCATTTTTGATATTTTTTTCTATAACAACATTTACATCTTTTGCAACTTTTACATTTTAACTCCAATGACCCTAAAATCACCCAAATACATATCAAATGGTCTTATTAGACTTTATTTATAGTAAATAGACCATATCAAAAACAAAAAGACCCCTAACTTCTAGACTTGACAAATTGACCTCTTTGTGTAAACACCATTTGCTAGGTGCACTTGCACCACTACGATAGGCCCACATTCAACTAAAACGCATAGCCCATAAATGTGAAAGTTGTGAAATATCACTTTCCTCTATTGTTATATCTTGACCTTCTTCTTTTGCATCACCAATTGCATTAGCAGTCCATTCTTCAAATTTTAGAAAAGAATCGCATCTAATCAAATCATGACTTTTACGTGTTTGAGGTCGATGTTGTATCCAAGTTTGATTCTCTTCTTCATATTTTCAACATAGAATAATGATGTACACATAGTAAAATTAATAATATAAATGTGTAAATGCAATTGAGTAAATAAATTATTGTGTAATCTTTTTTACCTACGCCACTTATCAAATGAAGATGTCTTTTGAAGAATAAAGGCATGTATTGCACTTCTTTCTTGATATGATATCTTGAAGTGAAATCCATTTCCTTCTAATACTTCACCTGCAACTCTCTCATCTTCATCATCATCCCATACAAGTTGATTGACATTTTTAAAATCTTTCATATATTCTGTGCAAAATCCCATGGCCTCTTGCATTGAATATCCCTTAGACATGTTTCCTTCTGGTTTTTCCCTAGTACAAACAATTTTTTTCCAAACCTTCATATATTGTTCTATAGGATACATCCATCTCGTTCTTATAGGGCCACAATGCTCTAGTTCATATTCTAGATGTATCAAAAGATGCATAGAAATGTTAAATATTGTTGGTGTAAATCATCATTCCAATAGACAAAGGACTTCAACAACCTCCTCCCTCAAACTATCAAAGTTCAAAGAATATAATACATGTAAACTCATTCTCTTTAATATTATGCCAAACCTTATAATATTCAATCTTGTCCCCTTTGCAAAACTTGATATATTTACCACAATAGGTAAAATATTCTCGATTATGATATGATAGTCATGGGTCTCAAGGCCTCTTAAGCTATTAATCTCAGTTTGGCTTCTAATGCTACTACTTACATATCCAGTGGGAAAGTGAGTCTAAGACATCAACTATAAGAATTGTGCACATTGTTCCTTTGTCCAAGCATAAGGATCACTAGGTTTTCTATATTTTTCATTATCATATTTTTTAACCCAAATATTTTGATGAATCTTTATTTCTCAAAAGTCTTCATGTGATGAAATAGTATAAAAAGAACCAAAAAGAGTTTCTATAATAGCATAAGCTATATTTTTCTTAGTATGAATAAAGTCAAGAATATACCTAATGGCTATATGCTTAAAGTATGCTAACTTATACAATATGCACAACCATTTTACACCTCTTTCATTACATGGATCATATCTACTACCAACAATCCCATAATTTTCAATAAATGAAATTCTTTTTTTTCAATTCTCAACAATGTAATCACTTATTATTAGCAATGGCGCTTCACAATTCTCTTCTTGGTGTTGAATTGCATTTTTTGTCAATGATATGGATGATCCATTTTAAGGTAAGCACAATATCCATGATAAATACACTTATGAAAACTTCTTGAGTGCCTCACAAAATCCTTAAATTTTCAAGAAGGACATCCATGGTATCCATTAACAAAGAGACCAAAAAATGTGCCATATGTAGGAAGATCATGAATTGTAAATAATAAGGAAGATCTTAAAGTGAATTTGATTGAATGACCATCTCTTAAAGATTGAATTACTTCAATTAATTTCCAAAATTCCATTAGCTCATCATATAATGGCTCTAGATAAGAATTTATTGTATCTAAAGTCACACTTTTCTTTCCTGGTATAATAAATGATAACATTAAGAAAAATGGTTTAGTTGCTAACCATGGAGGCAAGTTATACTTTATTAGAAACATTGGCCAAGTTGACCATTTAGTACTTTGATCTAAGAATGGGTTCACCCCATCTAGAGCCAAACCAAATCTTATATTACAAGAATCTTGAGAAGAATAAGAAAAAAGGCATTTTTTTCTTTAGTGTTCTTATTTTGGGCATGCCACTGCATAAGTTTAGCAATGTCTCTACACCTATACATTCAGAGTAATCATGGGATTATCAAAAAGTGGAAAAGAACCTTTCTAGGAACCACAGCTGATTTCAACCCTTATTTATACCTCACTTCATGACATTTATGACATTCACTCTCATTTGCAAGATTTTTGTGAAATAATACACAACCATTCACACATGTGTGGATGTTCTCATACCCCAAGCCAAGCTTATTGATTTTCTTTTTACATTGAATTTTTTTTGTTGGCAATGTGGAGTGAACTCATAACAATGAACTTAATAATGCCAATAACTAATCTACACTCTAATTTTTCCAACCATGCACCACTTGCAAGTTAAGAATTTGAAGGATTGTTGTCAAATGACTTAACTTGCAATTAGCATACATAGGTTTTAAAGCATCCTCCATTGACTTGGCCCAATCATCATTTAGACACTCATTCAACATTCTATCAACTTCAAACCATTTTTCAAACATTTATGCCTCTTCATCTATGTTTGGTTCCACTTCATCTATGTTTTTTGTCTCTTCATCTCTCACAGTGAAACGAAACTAATTCCCAAATATAAAAATGCAATGATTTAAATTGACTTCCACAGATTAATCCCAAAAAAATTCTATGCACAAATTTTAATCTAATATTTAATTCCCAATTCAATAGTTTTAAACTAATTGAATAAATTAATAAACAATTGCATTCAAATATCTTCAATCATGCCATAAATAAATTATTAATTCAATAAACTCAAATATTTAAATTAACTTTATTGCTCAAATACTTTATTAGGCATTAATACTTATCTTTGAAATGTGCAGGAGAAATCCCCAACTATTGCTGGAATGGTCCTTGGTTCAGCCTCTTCCGTCTGTGAGTAGTCTGGGAGGAAAGTAGACTTGGCTGCTCTACACGAGTGCTGGTTCCACCGGAACAATGCTCAACACTCGTGCCACAAAACCATGCCCTGGCCAGGACCGTCCTGAGTGCACGCACTTGTACCCCAGGTTGGACACCCACTGTAGGAGTGCCCCTTCTCCATCCTACTCACAGCCTGCTAACCTTGAAACCCTATTCCCGCAATGTGCTCCACTTTATTTTCCTCTTTTTTTCATGTCTTAATAATTTAGTTTTCACGGGTTTTATATAATGCAAAGGGTAGTTCCAACCGACACACCCTTTTACAAATAATAATTACATCCCGTGAAAACTCTAATTATTATTTTATTGCATTTTCTTTCTAGAACTATTACATTAGTTCTTATATTTATTTACTTATTTACTTTTATTCTATTTTCTTTTTCTTTTCTTCCACGGGGAAAAAGTCTCATAACACACAGTCTACAATTATATCATATATTCATAATAATTGTAAGCCCAAGGGATTATACCACTATGCCCATATCTTATCATATGTCGATAAATCATATTTCTTTTTTTCACCTTTCCACCAAGACAATTTTTACATGGACATGGATATTTGTCAATGTCCCTCTCAACATCTACTCTCTCATCATATGCATGATATTGATCCATAGTCAAATTTTGATGTTGATCCATCTGTAATATTGTGCATTCTAGTATTAATTTAGTTTACGATTTAAAGAAAAAAATATAAATCTGAAAACAAAGATGCCAAAACATTGTTGAAAGTAGTCACTTTTAGTAGCTCGACCATAACAGAAAGAAGAGGATGTAATGAGTCATTGTTCTGAGATCTATCTTACATTTATTTGAAGTTTACTTACTAAGAATGGAATATTCCCATGTTTCCTATTAGGTTACTTTTGGCAACGAGGGTTTCAAATTACCTCTGAATTCATTGTAGAGGGCTTCACTGACTTCAAATTTATTGCAGCAAACCCTGAATTCCTTGCCTGCCTTTTCAAAAGTCTCTAGGTCCTATCCAAACAATATTTATCGCCCATGCAAGTGATTCAATAACTATCCATGAGAATAACAAATTTCAACAACAATCCAATTTCATTCCCATGCCAACAATTATACATTTTACAAGTTGTCTGACTTATAAATATAGACAAATTATATAAACCACTAGATAAGTAGCATTTAAAAGAAACACAAAAATAGTTATTAATATTAGACTTCAAAACCCTAATTAAGGTTGTCTAAGATTAGACTTCATTCATTATTTAAGTTGTCTAAGATTCACTATCAAGTATTACTTGATCTAAAGACACATGGAATAGATCTATAATTATTTGTAGTCTTATTGATAGTATTTCATGCATGGGAATGTCATCACAATGATTGAGTGGGGAAAATTTGTTAGAAACAGTCATGCAGAGCAATGAGAGATAGAATGAGAGCTAGGGAATCCAAGAACAATCAATGCTAGAATAGAGATGACAAAGTCATATAAAGGCAATAGCAGCAAAAAATAGGTCTCAAGTCATTGTAAGGTAGTGAAAGGAAGCAAGCGTTTAGTATTTTGAAGAATCTTTCCAAAGGACATAATGTAGTGTTAAGTTGAAAGAATAATCAAATGAAACTGTGAAAATTATTGAAGATAAATTGAAGAGGATAGCAATGTTATAAGACATGATGAAAACACAATTCTATATGATGAAAAATATAGAGATGCAAGCAAGACTGCAAGACACTGTCATTACAAAATTATGATAGCAACATCCAGTGTTAAAACTATGATACAATGAGCATTAATAATACATGCCTAAAGATAGTGGGAACATTTGAAAGAAACAATCCAAAACATTAAGGTTATAGTAGTCAATATATATATCTATGGGGGTTGTTGTGATAGTCACAAAGATGGTAAGAATAAATGGGATGATAGTGATATGTAGCAAGATTAAACAAATCAAGAGAACACATGAATATAATGGTGTAGTGGCAGTAAATATAGTCATACCATACTTCAGACAGTGAGAGTAGTGCCTATGATAAAGTGATATGATTGCATATAGTAGTGATATAAAGAAATACTAGCACTTGCACCTATAGGAGGTTCAAGGGGTATGTCGATAGGAAAGTAAAGGGAAAAGTTAAATGGCTTTTAACATTATATAATTAGTTATATAAAAATATAAATATATACTCATTTTGATTACAAATATGGGTATGTGTAGGATCATCATGGAAAAACAGGCCCTTAAGTGGCAAAAAAATCAGAAAAATCAGAGCTAGGCAACTTGACGTAAAAATTTGAATAAGTTATCTATATTATATCAAAAATATGTAAGAATAGAATTTGTAGAAAATTGAATGTAGTTTTTAAACTACTAGGTTTGCTTTAAAAAAAAAAATCTATTTGATGAAAATTTGAAATTTCAATGCAGTAGTACCTAAATTTCAAGGAAAAAATAAGAAGTAGGTGTCTGTCTGACCACCCTAACCACAATAAAATGATAATATTTTTTATAAGATTTTAGATATAAGTAAATCATGTCCCGATATGATGCATATTTTTTTGTAATTTTTTTCCAAGTAAATAATTAATTATGAATTTTTTATTACAACTTTTTTAAAATATAAAAAAAGCGTATATTTGATCACCTTAACTTGGTCAAAACTCCAGGAAATTCATTTTTTTTTTTTTTTAATCCTACAATATGCAAAGCATAGAATGTGACACACGTTTTGGATTCAAAAAATGTGATACCATTTGAAAGCTATAGATGTTTTTCAAACAGTCTATCAATTAGGACTTTAGTCATAATTTGAATAGAAAATGAATAATAATTACTTATTAAACTCAAAGTAAAGCATAATTTATATTTTCTAAAAGCTGAGAAACTCCTTTAAAAACCCTTTTCATTTCATCAATTTTGGGTAAAAAAAAAGTCATCAACCACATACCCATCATATTGCAACTTTTTGGCCCATCATGATCCTGCACATACCCATATGAATTTTGATTTATATAAAGAATCATTGTATCATATTATTAGTTACATAATTTTTTCAAATTTTAATTTTTTTAAAAAGAAATAGATTCCTATGAAGAATCTAAGTAGCCACATGTTAGTATATGTGTTATGGCCACTTGGATCTTAGGAGAAGGGAGTGAAGAAAAATTAATATGGCTAAACATGTCTACTCATTACTTGATAGGAGAATTTTTGTTAGATGTTATAGTTAAATATGCTCAGGTAGATATATATGCAAGATGTGGAATCACAGACAAAACACTTGAGTTGTTTGATAGAATTCCAAAAGGAGATATCATCTAATGGTATGAAACAATGTTCCACGAGGATGCGTCCCCCAATAAAAACCCCATATTTCCTAGATGGGGATGTCTCAAAGACTTGGGGACTTGGGGAGGACATCATCCCACCAGCCCACAACTAGCACCACCATCCCACCACCAATTTTTGTCCCAAAGATGCTGCTAGGAATTCAAGGATGTTGGGGAATCCTCAAGACGTCTAGGGGAATCCTAGTTGTCTCCAAGATTTATAATTCTTATACTTATACATCTTTTTAAAACTATTTTTTCAAGTACAATATGTATTTCAACACCCCGCTGCCCCCTCACCACCATCCCCAAACTTAGACCCCTCATCCTTGTGTCCCCAAAAAGTGTCCCCCATCGTCCCCTCATCCCCATCACCGAAACCCCATGGAACATTGGTATGAAATGATATGACTGAAGAATGTGCAAAAAATAGATTATGTAAGGAAGCTCTCAAAATCTTTGAATTAATGAAGCACTTAGGAACACCGACATTGTAATATTTTCTTGTGTTTTAGATGTATGCAATCATGTAGGTTTAGTGGGTGTGGGCTAAACATACTTCACAAGTCAATAAACCTTATTGCAATACATATATAGTTGATCATTAGGTGTGTATGGTTGACCTTCATTCCTATGTTGGCTATCTTGAAGACACCCCAAACATTATTACTAAGATGCCAATGAAAAATTTGTTGTTTGTGGATCATATATGAATATAGGCTAGTTATTCCATGATGCAGGGGCATTTTTATTTTAGTTTTCCAATTTTGATTTTGGTTTGTATTTTGGGTGTGGTGCTATTTTTGGTGGGCGAATCCTTTCCTTTATTTGGTTTTTCTTTTATTGATAGGTATCATGTTGTTGTTGGAAAGAAAGTTCCCAATGAAGATTGTCCTCTAAAAAATGATAAACTGAAACCAAAAGGGCAATGTATATGCAGGAAAACACACTTTTTTATTTTTAATTACTTAATAAATATAGTCAAAGGTGCAATCAATTGCCTGCATAGGTAATTCCAACCAAAATGAGGTAGACTAGTTAGAAATAGTTTGGGAAAGAGAAAAGAGGGAACCAATTCTAGTTGGAGGGTTTTGGCTTGTAACCAAAAGGAAACAACTTTTAGAAAGGAGAAAAAAGGAAGGAGCATCAATTCGATGAGAGTCATTGCAACCTGTGTAGGGAGGAGGATCGAGTTAATAAGGATTTGAACTAGGTGTGCCAAAGGAAACATTAAATCCAATTCTTCAGTTTAGATGGGTCGGGCTATTTAAGAACAAAGAAGCCAACAAGAGGTCATACGACAAAGACAGAGGAGAAGGTGTGCATAACACATAAGGAGGTTGTAGTAGCTTGTAATTTGTATTTTTTTTAGATTTTTCTTAGTCTCGTGTGGGGTTTAGGCAATGAAATAAGTTGCTTCTACAAATGGTGTGTGTTGAGGATCGACCTTTGGTGCTTGAAAGACTTATTTAAATATTCCTTAGAACTTCTTTATACAATAATTTTTTTCTCCCATCGATGTTGTTTAAGGAGCTTTTCATTTTCTCATAGAGTGAGGGATGAGGTGACTTTTTTTGTTGTTGCTATCATAAGTACTAAATTCATTGGGTAGTGCATAGTAAACTGAAGCTTGGTAATTGTGTTTTGTTTCTTACTTGTTGTCCCATGAGTTTTATTTGTTGCAAGCCATAGTGAGGCCTGTTAATTCTATTTTTGGCAATAAAGAATGTAAGTGGGGATTGTGTCAGTCACTTTACATTATAGATTTTCTTGTGTTACCTTCCATCTTCTATAGACTCTTTATCTGGTTTAGATCATTGAGAAGTTCATATATTGGGGAAATTGTAGCCTTTTTCACCATTCCATCAACACTTCTTGTTTAGTTGGATGCTAAAAATGTTGTAGCTTATGTTCTCTAAACCATCTGTGTAGAAGCAGGTAGGTGTGGTGAGGTTCAAATAGAATGAAGATTGATGAAAGATAGATGAATTAAAAGGATACCTAGATGTAGTTGGATTAAAGGCCATAAAATGGTACATGCTTTTTGTGTAGGAGAAAAATCATATCCAAAAACATTGGAGAGCTGTGTAAATCTTGGCAAATGAAGGCAACAAGATATTTCTAGTTTGAAGACTTTTACTTAATGTTGTGGAATAGAAGAAAAAAGAAACAATTATCTGCCACCATAGTGAAAGTTAGCAATTGCATTTGGTTTGTTAAACATGGCCCCTGGTACAACTATTAGAGTTGTTAAGAACCTTCGAGTATGTTCTAATATTCACACTACATCTAAATTCATCTCCAATATTTTTGCAAGAGAAGTTGTTCTGAGAGGTGAACCATTTCCATCATTTTAAATAAGGACAATGTTCATGTGGAGAATAATGGTGATGTTAAATGAAACAATTTGAAAAATAGGCTTGCACTATAATAATGTACATTATATCAGATATCCAATAATAATGAAGGGACATCCATCAAAGCATAACAGTAGGGATTTTTTTGTCATATGTTGTAGTTACAAGTGCCCTCCTAGGCATACATGATCAGTTGAGCATGGATGGGATGCTTTGGAAGACAGGTGTAAAATGTTGCAAACACTGAAAACAATGAAATAATTATTGCACACTCTATGGTGATGGCCTGAGTTTGCATTATTGTATTAGCTTGTATGCATATTCTATGGTAGGTCAGTTGTGCGGATTATCACCAATGCTTTTATCATAACTTATCTTTAAAAAAGTTCTATGTTTTGAGAGTTTTTCAAATATAAAATTTTGTAACAAATGTGTACTATGGTTTCTTATAATTGGTGGCATAGGCTATGAGTTGGTTTATGTTAGGCATAATTTTTTTTTTGAATAAATATCAAGCCATGCTCAAGTATTTTCAGATCCTCCTATTTTGACTTGATTTTGTAGTGTATTCATCTTGAACTCTGCTATGAAGGTCTAGACAAGGACCCATATTTTTTTTCAGCACACACACAATATTTTAGTTAGCATTATTTATGTAGCCTCTAATATTGTTTTGAAAATGACATCCTCAAAAAAATTTCATGATGAGCTTATTTTCACTCTAAAATTTTTAATTTTTAGAATTTTAAAATATCATGTGGACAAAGTTTTGTACATGCTAATAAAAGAAATAGTAAAGATGGTATAGGACATTTATTTTCTATATTTCTTCTATAGGCATTCTTCCATGATACAAAATATATTTGGAAATAATACAATTAGAAGGCAAACCTACATAATGTGAGTCTTAGTTTTGGACCAGGTCTTCAATATTCTAAGATTCTTCTATGTTCTCTTTCTGTTGGCCTTCTTTTACTAGAATTTATTGGTATGGATTTCATTTAAGCTATGGAGAAGGTCATTCCATCTTAATTATGGGAATTGATTTCATTTATTTTTTTATTTGTGATGATTAGTAACCTAAGATCTTAATTTCTAACAAGAATGCTTACTAATATGTTTAATACAAGATGCATCTATGAGAAATTCATTCATCCAAAGTTCAAGATCATATCAAATATCACATGCATCCAAATCATAAACAATGAAAATAGCATATTTTCTTGCAGAAGTATTGGTTGTGTATTCATTCTAGCAACTTTCACCTATAAGGATAGAAGTTTAAAGAAGAATGGCATGCATCGGGTGCATGCTACTTTCTCAAAGAGTACAATCATGGATAATGTCACAAATCTAAGTCCAGGAATAAGAATACTACATAGCATTCTATAACATGAGTGGGAAAAAACTGATACCATCAAGCTTCATTCTTTTACCCACATAGCTACCACACCAATAACCCTTAGGTTGTAGCCATCACAAGGCCACTCAACTCATTTACAGATCAATTAATTCCACACATCAAGGATAAAATAAGAGAATTAATCAAGTAGATACATGATTCAATATTATCCATTCCAACCATGCAATCTAATTTACTATGGATTTTGCATTCATAAAATAAGGCTAGACAGTTTTGACCTATTTTATCACCATCCCAAAGGATTATATGATGCCAATCCCTCCAACCATTTGTGATAATAGAAGCCATGAAGAACCCATGTTAACCCAAATATCCACAAAACCACCCTCAACAATTAAATACTCATGACACTTGTATACACCTACAGTTGGTCTAGATAATCAATTAATTAAATACAACTGATTCAATTAATAAAACTTATATTTTGTCTACTTATAAATAAATTATAAATTTATTTATATAGTTCTTTTTCTAATTCTTCTATCTTAAATCATATTCTTCCATCTTAACTAAATAAACAAATTTCAATAGTTTGTTTTATTTAATTATTTTCCTCTCATTAAATTTAAATTTAGTCACATGTCTACAACTTTTCCTCCTTCCACCTCATCATGTGTTTCAACAAATTGAATATGTTAAATATTTAATTTAGCATTATCTTCAACAAATTCCGAAACAACCTTGGGACACTTGGCTTTCCTATTTCATTTATTCTTCCTAGCACTTAGCAAATTGTTTTACTAAAGGGAACACTCTCCTTGATTCTCTCTAACTTCTTCATCCTCCACCCTCAAGCTCTCTATCTAAAATCCTGGCCATTGGTTGCTGCCACATCAAAATATGCTTTGGAAAATCTATAAATACATCCTCATCCTACAACAAAAGGATCCCACTCTTAAGCAATCCTACTATGCAGAATTTGCATTAGAGCATTTGTGAGCATTTAGCAATTATAATTTTAGAGGCATATTAGTTCATAATCATGGCTTGTCCATTAGCTGCATTTTAGTTATCATAGTAGTTTTCATACAGTATTTACATCACGACATTTAGCACCATATCCTTATCATAGCATCATTATCATAGGATCAATCATATAGTTTATCAATCATGTAGAAATAGATTTCTTGCATTTTCCAGCATCTCGTTCTTCAGGTTGTCACTCTAAAGATTCATAGTGCATATGCAATCTAAGAGACATTATGATTTAATGAATCCTTGAATAGAGAGAATAATGGGTCTGAACTATAGATTTTTGGCACCACAAAACTCTCTAACTCTTCTAGGTTTTTGCACCTAAAAGGAGAGAGGTAGGCCAAAAATGCTAGCTAGGTTCATTCAAATTATGCAATGTAGGATGTTATTTAGACTAAATGAAATGAACTGAATGCAATTAAGTGATCTAAATGACTGATTATGTATGAAAAACTTAAGATTTAAATGCTATGTTGGAAAACACAATGTGATGCAAATAAAGAGCTATGAATAAATAAGTGCAGAAAAGAAAGAAATGAGTTGAATTAGTGTGCACCTAGAGATCTAATGAAGATTATGGAATGTTCTAGATGTTGTCTAGAATTACAAAAAATCACTAGTGGGACTCATTTTCCCAGGGTGGTGAATCAATCCTACTTCTAACGAAAATTGTCAAGAACAGGTTTCTGAGTGTTGGGATCTAGAATCTGACCAAAAATAGATTTCCAAATTTAAGGTGGGACCCATTCACCACTAGTGGTGAATCAGTCCTCTCCCAAAATTTTGAGAAATCAGGAGACAACTCTACAACACCAAATTTGAGGATGTCTACTTTTCAAGTTACAAAAGTCAATTCTGCAGGAAATAGACAGAATACCTTCTCCAAGCTTTGAATGTGGTTGATTTGACTCAAAACACCTTGTTGACTTGTTGACCACTCTTCAACACCTAAATACTTGTTAAATATACATACAAAAGTCTACAAACACACATGCAAGAGGGGAAAAATGGTTGAGGGTTAGAAAATAGTGGTTTGCCTTGGTCAAACCCCACTTTGGTAATCAAACCCTTAATGAAATAATGAAATGAATGAGAATGATAAAAAAATAACATGCAAATGTTATCAACTTACCAAACCCTTATTGAAGAAAGTCTAAAGTTATGTCAATGGATGCTTCAAAATGCTTTATGAATGCTTGATTAGGTGATTCAAAGTGCTTAAATGAGTGAATAAGTGAACTTGATGAATGCTTGAATGAATGGGGGTTGAAATGGATGTAAGAAAGCTTATTTATACATTCTTGCGCCTTAGTAACCCATTGATACCTCATCACAGACCAACATCAAGTGATTTTGAATAAAAAACCGAAAGGAAATTTGAATTTTTTTGAATTTGGAGCCAAGGGGGACTCATTTGCCACCCATGGCAAATGGGTCCCACCTAGGACCTAAAAATGGGTGTTAGGAATTAAGTCACATTTAATGTTGTTTATCAGGTTTACATTGAAAAATACACTTAATTAAAGCTTATAAGGGCATAAAGGGGTCATATAAAGCATAAGAAAAGTGTAAATAGTGAAGTTATGCGTAGAAAATCCTAAAATCTTGTTACAAGACTTTACAAAACTTCAAAATAGGACTTGTTTAGTGATGAAAAGGTGATTTTTAGGTGACTTGTAATGAATAGAGTCTAGAAGAGTGTAGAAATGTTTTACAACACCTTCACAAGATGTCATTACTTGAATTTTAGTAACTAAATATGCATGTTCAAGTCACATTACAACATAAAATCAAAGCAAAATAGACCAAACATCATGAGACAAGACCTAAAAGGCCATGAAAATGACAAGGGGCCATTTTTCTATGGCACATTTATCCCCCACTTTAGTGAGAGGATTAACTTGCTTCAAACTCACACTAAAGTATCCATGCACACCAAGAGGAGGGTTCAAATGCACTTACATTAGCAAGATGGAATGAAAAAAATCAAGAGGGATGATCAAGCCCCTAGGATGAAGATCCCATGGAAAACTAAGCATAAGGGCAAAGGAACATGCAAATTTTGAAATGAGAGAATTGGATGAAGCTTTGATCATCTGTCGAACTAGTTGTGGATTAGATTTAGGCTAGTTGTTTGAAAAAGAGAATGTATACTCACTTTGGGGTGACATAACTCATGGTGGTCTACCAAGTGAGAAGAGCCAAAAGGTGAAGTACATACACTAGTTGGCATGCACTCACAAACACAAATGTGGCTATGGGGAAAGTCATGCCACTCAATGGGCTTCCTACTTAACCATATCAAAGTTATACCTCCTAATAACTTTAACAAGGTGCCACAAAGGAAGAATGTCAGTTCGTGCTTCATGATACAAGCAAAGCTTTGTATGCTTAGAACTCATGAACATATGCAAGGTACCATAGCCATGCAAGTTGCATTATGCAAGGTGGTAAAAATGCAAAATGTAAAATAAAAATGCAAAAATATAAAAGTATAAAAGTGTAAAATGGAAAAGATGTTCAAAGGACTCTTGTTAAGTTCATGCAAGGTTTGTCACTTAGGGAACATTATGTCTAATTTCTCCAAGAGAGGAGTGAGCAAAGAATAAAATATTCACAACTTAGGGGATGTAGTGTGTCACATCAGGCCACCAAGAGGAATGCAATATGCTAAGATAGAAAACACTTACAAAGGACATCACACCCAATGTCATCAAAAAAGTGACGAACACATCATATGAACAACAAGGCTACACTACAAACCAAGAATACAAATGAAATAATGATAATCTATGCCCCCTACTTTAAAGGAAATGATACACATAATTTTGTGAGCAATTACTTTAAAGTGGCAAAGGAAAGAAGATGCCAAAGGAAAACGAGACATGAAAGCCAACTTGGAAAGCCCTATGCCAAGTCATATGTTTCGAAGTTAGGCTATGTCATGTATATATATAAAAAAGGGAGTTTCTCCCTAGAAAAAATAACACCAAAAACATAAGGGATCTATGGATTTTGGGTCAGTATGTTTGTTGCTACAATGTTTTGTAAGGAGCTCAGAACTTTCATCATTCCCCAAAGCACAAAGAACTGGAAGAATGATACAAAGAGAGCACAAACAAAAGAAAAATAAAGGTTAGTTTTGGGTCAACATGGAAGAGACATTGTGGTTTCAACATTTTACATTGTCCCAAAAAGGAAAACACAAGAGAAAAGAAAAGGAAAATGCAAAAGAAAAGGAAAATCTTTTGGGTCAACATGAAGGAGACATTGTAGTCTCAATTCCTTGTGTCATCCCAAAAGGAAAAACATAAGAAAAATACAAAAAGGAAAAGGTCCTTTTGGGTCAACATGGAAGAGACATAGGGCATCTCAATGCTTTGCATCATCCCCAATAGGATAACACAAAACAATTAAATGAAAAAGGACCTTTGGGTCAACATGGAAGAGACATAGGGCATCTCAATGCTTTGCATCATCCCTAGTAGGAGAACACAAAATAAAGAAATGGAAAAGGACCTTTTGGGTCAAAATGGAAGAGACATAGGGAATCTCTACACTTTGTGTCATTCTTGAAAGGAAAAAAAAAGAAAAAGTAAAAAAAGACAATGCACAACATAGAGAAGAATTGAGGTACAAATAGAAGAAGTGTACGATGAGAGAGAAAACATCAAACACATGATACATGGGAACACGATACACACATGCAATCAAGTTGAAATAAAAATTGAAAGGAAAATAAATGTAAAAAGGCTAGTAAGGAAAATTAAAGTCAACCACCTAACAAGTCATCCACCTCCCAATCATGTTCAGTATATTGTGAGGGTGGTTGACTATCCAAAGGAAGAATTACAAGTGTCAAACCAGGAGACATACCAGGTTCCTCACTTGGTTGAGAAGATTTATCATTTAAGCTCATGGTAGATTAAAATAAAGAGTTTAAATCATTATGCACTTCATCGTCTATTTTTGTGATCTCCTCATCATCATCATCATCATCAAGATTGATTACAATAGGAGGACAAAGATTTATTTCCAAGGAAGGATGTATTAAAAGTTGTGGTTGTTGGATTTTTTCATTTTGATTTGAGGGCTAGATTGTGTTATCTATTGGTGGATCAAGGGAAAGGGGGTGGTCATCAATTTCTTTGGTCAAATGTGGAGATTGATTTTCTTCTATTTGAGACTAACGAGCAAGGAGACTAATAGGGGTTTGCCTTGGTCAAACCCTGGTTTGGTAATTAAACCCTTGAAAATGAAATAAAAAATGTAAAGAGAATGATGAATGAAAAACATGCAATGCTATAACTCACCAAACCCTTGAAGTAGAAATTTGAAGATATGCAAATGATAGCTCCAATATGCTTGAAAATGCCTAGAATGCTTCATTGAATGATTAGGAATGATTGATTGAGTGCTTGAATGATTAAAAAAATTGTGGAGATTAAGGAGGATGAAATGAGAGAAAAAAACCCTATACTTATACACAACTATGCAATATTTCCTAAAAAATACATCACACGCTGACTTTAGGTCTTAAGAAATAAAAAATTGCTAGTAATTTGAAATTATTTTGATTTTTGTGCAAAGAGGGAATCATTCACCCCTAATGGTGAATGGGTCCCACTCAATGAATTTAAGTGGGTGTTGGAAATTATGTTGTCTTAAATGATGTTTATCAAGTTTATTCTTAAAAATACACTTAAATAAGGCCTATAAGTGTATAATGGGGCTAATTAAAGCATAAGAAAGGTATAAATATTGATGACAAGCCTAGAAAAGTGTGAAATTTTGTTACAAAACTTTAAAACACTTTGAAATAAGGCTTGGTAAATGATAAAAATAGGTTATTTAAGTGAATTATAATAAGAATATCCTATAAAAGTGTGAAAATGTGTTACAACACTTTTACAATTCATCCTAGAATTCTTAATGATTCACAAGGACCCAAGACCTAATGTGAATGTGTTGACCACATTACAACATTAAATAAATGCAAAATCAAGCCAAAATCACAAGGAGGGCCTAAATAGGAAGACAAAGTAGAAGGGTTACTTTTTTCCATGTCCACAAAGTGTAAAAATGATATGAACACAACCTTGAATTAACCTGAAGAAGAATCTCTAAGACTCTCTAGGATAGCCTTCCATGACACTTTACCTTCTTCCCATGAACCTTTCACACTTACAAGAGTCTTGTAAAATATCTCTTTAAGTTTAGTTAAGGACTCTACACCATATGTTAAAGTATTGGGACTAAGATCAATTTCTAATAATTCACCAATACAACCAAGAGCACTAGAAACAAAATTATGTCCGAGTTTAATCATGTCTATGAGTGCCACAAGCTTCTTGATAACATCTATCCTTTGATCCTACAAAGAAAATAATTTTTCTTGAAGCTGCACAATGCAGAACCACCTTTGATTATCTTTCTCTTCTACTAACCTGTATGTATCTGCCTGAGTGCTCAACCGAGACTCACTCATCCTTATCTCATTTCTCATATCCAGTGTACTACCAGACCAATCTAGGCAAAAAGAAAGTAGTTCATGTTCCTCTTCTTCACAAACTTGTACACTCTCTAGTTCCTTGATCACTCAACTATGTGCATTCACATATTTTCCTTTGATATCTTCCAAATTTCCTTCATCAGACGTTATTCCAATAGACACTTTAGGTCTGAAGATGTAGACCTTCAAAGAATTAACCATGCTATAAATATTCTCCACAAAAAAAATAGATGAATCAAAATTATTATTGGGAATAACCTTCTACAATTCTTCCAAAGCTCTTTGAATATTTATTATTTCATGCTCATGTTCAATCTCACTTCCTTTTGTAGCTTCTTTCTTAACAACACTCTTCCTTTTCTTCCCTATTTCAGTCATGCTACCGGAGGTACCTTCTACATTGAGATTCTTAGGGCTTTCCAAAATAAGTTTAGCATAATTATAAACTTCAAAATTTGACACTTCATAATCCAATTTAGATATCCAAAATAACCTTGATTCAACTACTCCTATGTGACAAAAATTTGTAGACACAAGAAAATTTATGCTTCCCAAGTACCTTTCCACAACACTTCTAGAATCCTAAACCTTTTGTTCAAGCTCATCTAAAATGTTCCAAAGAATGCAGCAAGGGCAGACTCTTGTGCATTTGAACTACCAAGATTTATCATGAAGTTCCTCATTTTATAGGAAATAGGCTCTAAATTTGACCATTATATCCTTCCTATTACCAAAAACTCTTTCAAAAAGTAAAAGAGAAAATAGACAACAAAATTTCCATATTGGAATGTATTCTTCTTACTCTTCTTGATCTCCTTTAAATTATTCAAAATATGTATACAAAGTAATTCACACAAGTCATATTACATACCTCTTTTAACCATATCAACAACAATATGCATAACAATAGTAGAAACTGTAAGGTCATTGTTAGGGATAAAAACTTTGTGACCGATGACCATAGCACCATACCTTATTATAGGATCAACAATCGACCTCAAATAAATCTCTTTCCCTTTAGTATTTGTACTGGTAACCTCAATTATTTATTTCTCATCCATAGCCTTCAGCTTGGGAACTGATTTGGAGGAACAAAAACTAGTTACATCTCTAATAGCTTCTTTGGAAATAAAATGTACCTCATCTATCCATAGAGATTCATCATGAATTCTGTCAACACCATTTGAATATACTTCTCAAATTAAAACAAGGGAACTTTCCTCCAAACATCCAACTTTTTCTCAAATAATACTCCGTGGGCATCATGGCTCTCTTTCAATTCACTTTCCCAAAGCATGTTCAACTGAACTAACAATATCTCTTCTATCTTACTATAAAAAAATGCATAGATATATTCTATAGGAAACACTCTCAGAGGGATGCAAGAGAATGCACCAACGGTATCTTCCAACACATTCATCAAAATATATCTTCAACCTAACTTTATCTACACAATTCACAACCTTTGAATTATCCATAGCAATAAAAGTGAAATATTTTGCAAATAGGAATAACTCTAAAAATGCCAACAAGAAACGTATAGATATCTTACTTCTAGAGCTCACTTCGAATCCATCTAATATCTTCTTCAAACCCTAAAACTCTAAATTTCCTTCTAAACTTACCTTTCACGCATCCCTAAAAATACATAAGCCTTTAAAATTATATGAATTTATTCCTTCCATTTTGAATGATTTTGCAATAAATGCTTCAACTTGTAGGTAGACTACATCGAAAATTGTGTACACCTCCATTCTTTCAAATTATGCAGACTTCATCCTTCACACATGCGACTGAGAAAATTCCTTAATCTTTCTATCACATTAAAATATACTTCTATCATGATATGACACAAGTACCGATGAGGGGATTTATTATATTTTCCAATGATTTCTCCCCCTTATCCACTACTTTTATTTAGAAATTGATGGGAGTATTTGTACCAGAGGTTGGCATAGATAAGATTGATGATTCCTTTCTCCAAATCCTTTTCATTTCCTTTCTTGCTTCTTTTGGATCAATGATTTGATCTTTCTTCTTCGCCAAATAGATATTTTTCTTTCTTCCACTGTTAGTAGTAGGGCATTCCACATTTCTGCACTTATAGTAAACAACATTTTTCTTTCCATTTTCCCTTTTATCCAATAGACTAACTTTACATCCATTCTTCTTTCTCTTATAACATTTATCAGAGAATGATAAAGAATCATTCATTTTACTTTTCCAGTCTTTTTCTTTATGACCAAATTTCTTGCATGAATAGAAAACACCATTGAAGGACAAATACCTTTTAGCATCATGTTGTTTGAAAAGATTTTTTTAAGAATTGCTTCTTATCTCCTTGATTTGTCTATTTTTTACTACATCTTACCAATGGATTGTTTCACTTTCAAACTCTAACCTTCCTTAAATCATAAACCCCTATTATCAATTTTTGGTATTTGAGAGGTGATCAATTCATCAAGCATTGTCAAGCTTATCTTAAATTAGTCTTCAAAACTTCTTTCCTTTTCTAGATCATATCTCAATATTTCTACTTCTTCTTCTAACTTTATGCATTCATCCATCTTCTGTTGAATTTCAATTCCCTAACTTTCTTCAATTCTTTTCTTTTCATCCAATTGTTACAGCAAGCTAGAGATGATTTCTTCACCTTCAACCAATAGATCACATGATTCCACACTTTTACTTTGTACCTTTTCAATGTACTCATTTTCTTTCAATAACCTATCCTTTAAATCTCCTATTTCTTCTGAATATCTAGCAGAGACTACTTCTGAAGGAACAAATTTCTCATACTCAAATTTTGGGACCTTCCTCAAGTTGTTAGGTTTCTTCTAAGGAACCAAGCTTTGATACCAATTGTTCAACATCCAAAATACTGAGAGGGTGGGTGAATTAGTATTCAATAAAACCATAATAAAATCCACTTAAATATTATCACAATTTTGACTAAATAAATGAAAGAGAACATATAAATAATTCAATGCAACCATACACAAGAACACCATGATTTTTATGTGGAAAACCCAAAATAGGAAAGAGCACAGTGAAGGTTAACTCACAATATATTATATTCAGATACAAAATATTATGAGGCTCACTTCTAGGACTCACTATCCTTAAAAAGGCTTACTACTTGAGTACAAAAGATGGCTAACTACCAAGATATAATGATAGTGGCACACTACCAAAAGATTGAACTAATAAGATACACCTTCAATGTGTATGGTTTAGTTCCACTAAAGCCCAAAATAAGAAGTACTACCTTACACATTAGTTGCTCAAAAAAACTTCACTGATCACAACTGATAAAGAATTTTGACTCATATCTTCACACACCTCTTAATCCTTTTCACACTCACAGTTACTTCCCATTACACATTCACTGCTTATGTGTGCCTTCCCCACTTATCATCGCTTCTCATTCCTTAAGACTTCATATATATACAAGTATATCTTGATCATCAATTAGGTTGGACTAATTAGATGAACACAAAAAAAATCAAAACCATCTTTGTTAGAACCATATAATATTTAAACATTTTATCCATGTAGTACATTATCCCAAGTTGGCTATCATCCATAAAACATAACTAGTATTCATAATTTATTGCATACGCTGAGTCAGCCAAGAATAGAATGAAACTCTCCAAAACCAAAAAAATAATACTCAAAGAAAATGCCTTTCAGATCTAAGAACATATTAATTTCCCATCATACTACCAACAAAACTGTAGCATAAGAATGTTCACCTTAGTAGAATGTGGAGTCTCCCACACAATATACCACACACAAAAAATAGTAGGATAGAGAGTTAGACTCTGTCAAAGATAGCTTTCTACTCACAACAAAATATGTTTCAATATCTAGGATATAGTTGTCTAAATGAGTCATGAAAAAATGGTTAAGAGATTAAAGCCATATCAGATCTTGTGGTGAATTATGAACTCAAATACTTACACACTCATCCATCACAAAAGGGTATTACTAATAGAGAACATCTTCCACTAAACCAAGCAGAATTCCAATATAGTTATCACCATGCTGACATCAATGAAAACATAGGAAAAACCAATAGAACCATCCATACTTCATGCTCATGTTGCAAGGCTTCCAACAAGAGCTAGTTTAGTTTGTATATATGTGTGTAGGTTATCACCCTTTTCCTTTGATTTCAAAGAGGGGGAGATATTTTTGTTTTGGAATAGTTGCCATCAATGAAAAAGGGGTGATTGTTGAAAGAATAAAGATTTTTTTTGTTAATGATTTGTCATTTATTTCAACACCACATGATGAATTATAGATTTATATAGAAAAGTTAATTTGGCAAGAGGTTTTTGGCTAGATGTTTATATTGGCATTTTCAACACTCACTTCCCTCCAGGAAGTTTCTCTACATTTCTTCTCCTTATTAGATCTAATCTTGCAGTTCTAGTATGTTGGTCATAGATATCTTTGGCATCTTATTCCAAAATTTTAGTTCTTTTGGTTAAGTGGTTCAATAGTTGTAAGTAACATAAGTTCAATAGATATGGTTTACACAATTTTATGTGTACAAGAATTTACCTAACTAGATCATGTTACTTCACAGATTTGAGTTAGATGTTACTGTTTTGGGAGAAGGAATATAGGTGTCATTGCCATATATTTTTCAACGGGTGAAATGTTTTATGGTCCGCATATTCCTTGGTGTCAATTAGTTGGATTATTTCACTTTTTGGTTCTATGCTTGGCCGACTTAAGATATATGAAGTGTTGAGAAGATTAAATACTTGATGTGAATGGAAAGAGGAGTTGTTATAGGTCCATTCTAACCTATATTACTTGTGTTTTGAGTGTGAAGAAAATTTTGTTTTGAATTGGGTGTCGGTAAGGCATGTTTTGTATAATTTAAGGTTGCATCTAATTAGGATGACCTAATTGATGTTTGTGATGGAATTCTATATATATACAAGGTTAATTTGAGTTGAGGGAGAAGAGACTATGATGAATATATGATATGAATGCAATTTGTGATGTGAATATTGTAGAATTGTTCAAATAGCCTATGAGCATTAAGTGATTGATGTGTGAAGGAAGAGTAGAGAAGAGACTGGTAATCTGATTTGATTGCAATATGTTTAATGAGATTAAAAGGAACATAATTCAACATAATTTAGATGCATTGCTCTCAATTCAAACTATGGTTGTGAAACCACATCTATTGTATCTTTCTTTTCTATGAACAGTGAGCTCACTTGGATAGTGAGTCCTCTCAGTTGTGATCCTTTCTGTAATATATTATAATTGGTTATAACATATTCTAAGTTAATCCTCATTGTGGTTTTTCCCTTTTTGGGTTTTCCATGTAAAAATCTTGGTGTTCATGTGTTGTGTGTGCTATGGGTTATTTATGCTTTCATTCCTTATAATTGTTAAGTATGCTTTGGAAATTGGATGGTTGATAATTAGATGGTTTAGTAGAATACTAATTCAACCCCCCTATCAGTATTTTGTGTGTTCAACAGGCTAAGGATGAACACTATGAGTCTGTTGGAATTTTCAAAAATAAATATCTCAAGCTTGGTAAGGTATGTACCAAAGAAGAAAAATATTCTTTCATTTTTATTTCTAAGAGTATGGTGATTTTTTTTCTTTGGATTACCATGATTTAAAAGGATTTAACCCTAAATCACCCCAACACACCATTGAGATGAAACTAAATGAAAAACTAGTGATTCAAAATCAAACACCTTTGAACCCAAATCTCGAACATATCATGAAAAATACTAATTAAGATAATAGAAGGTAATACCATTTTCCCTATCAAGCACACATCACGGGTCTCTAACTTAGTACCTATAAGAAAAAATAATGAAGAAATTCTATTGGGTGTAAAATATAGGGACTTAAATAGAGCTTCACTTAATGACCACTATCCATTTCCTTCAATGAAGCAAATATTGTAGTTTTTATCAAGTTTAGAGAGGTTCTCTTTGTTGAATGGTTTTTGTGGTTATAACCAAATCTTGGTGAAAGAAAAAAAATAGTTAATTTTTTTTTTACCACAAATTGGGGAACCGTGACATATAATAAAATGTGCTTTGATCTAATGTAGCAAAAAAAATTCAAAGAGACATGAATATGGATTTTCAAGGCCTCATGAACAAGATTGTTCTTGTGTACCTTGATGATATCACTAAATTTTCAAAGGATGCAAAGGAACATTTCAGCTATCTAAGGTATATTTTTGACTTGTGTAAGGAGTATGATGTATCCCTTAATCCAAAGAAATGTATCTTTGTCATTCATGAAGGTAAGATTCTTGGTTATGTTTTATCCAAACGTTGTGTTGCAATTGATCTAGAAAGGGTAAGAACTATCTTAAATTTTACTTTACCAACTCACAAAAAAAGATTAAATATTTTCATACAAAGAATCATTTTTATAAGGTTTATACTAGATATTGTTGATACTTCAAATCCACTAACAATCATGTTAAAGAAAAATGTGATTTTAAAATGGACCAAAGAAGGAAAAATAAGCTTTGAAAAAATAAAAGAAGCTTTAACAACAATGCTTGCCCTCTTAAACCTTATTTTTTCTAAATATTTTACCTTGTATGATTATAAAACTCTTGACACCATCTTGACAATGTAAGTGCAAAAATATGATGAAGGTTTGGAGTAGCCAATAGCCTTATTTAGAAAAGGCTTGGAAGAGTATGAGCAAAGGTTTATTTTTGTTGAAAAAGTATTCTTACATTGTTATTAGGAGCCTAAATTAATTTAGGAATTTGACCTCAAAAAATAAATTTTACTTAATGGTCGTTGATCCTAGTTCTAGAGAATATCTTTTGAGCAACAATTTGAGTAAGAAGAGGGCAAGTTGGATTGCAAAGCTTATGGAGTTCATGATATACAAATCAAGATAACCAATTTTGTAAGAGGGAAAGGCTTGTGTGAACAACTAGTCGGTGATGTAAATAATAATAAAGAAGAGGTTAAGGAGGTTGTCTTGGCTATTCAAGAAGGTTCCAAAACAACTACACTCTTCTCCTCTAAGTTGGGTGTAAGATATGATTCATTTTCTCCAAAAAAGTGAGTTCCCATTGGGCAAGGATATGGCTCAAATAGAGTTCTTTAGACTACAATCTATTCCATATTAACTCTTGAATGATATAATTCTCAATATGGGTTTCAATAGTTTGTTACTTAGGTGTAATGATATTGACCAAATGGATAAAATTCTTGAATAATTTCATGATGGAGCAACTAGTGGGCACTTTGCACCTAGAACAAAAAAACTAAAGGTAATAAGGGTAGTCTAATATTGACCTATTTTATTTAAAAATGCACATGCATGGGTAAGGAAATGTAAAAAGTGTGCATTTTTTGAGGTAAAGAAAAGTTAGCAACCCTTCTCTTGCAACCTATTCAAGTTGAATAATCCTTCATGAAATGGGATATTGAATGTATTGAATCCATTAATCCACCTTCTAGTGTAGGTCACAAGTGGGTCCTCACTACCACTAATTATTTTACCATCTTGACTAAAGCTTTAGCATTGAAAGAAGCTAATGAGAGTGTTAACCTGAGCTTTTATGAAGATTTAATGATAAGTTTTTGAGTTCCTAATTCCATTATTTTTTACAATTCCTTGGCTTTTGTGAGTGTACAAATATAGGTGAATGGGTAGTGAATAATGGTATCTTATTGAACACATCTTCAAAATATTAGCCTTAGGGTAATAGACTAGCTCAGTCCACAAAAAACTTTCTAAGGATTATCAAGATAACCATGGAAGATAATAAGAGGATGTGACATAAAAAATTGAAGTCAACTCTATGGTTTGATATGGTTACCCCTAAAATTTCAATTGAAAACTCCCCATACATGTTGGTTTATGTTAAAGATGCAAAATTGCCTATTTCACTTGATATTGTAGCTCTTTATTTGGTCAAATAACTTGAAATGTTAGAGGAGCTAATTGCAATAAGGTTAACATAATGGGTTGAGTTACAAGAAGTTATAAATCAAGCCTTAAAAGTAATGGAGGTGCATCAAGCTTAAGTAAAAAGGTCTTTTTACAAGAGAGAAACCCTAGAGTCTTGAAAGAAGGTGATGTGGTACTCAAGTGGGATGAACTAAAGAGTAGGCCTAGGAAACATGTTCTAAGTTAGATTATTTTCGGAGTGGACCTTACATAATTTTTGAGTAAAAAAAATAACCCTTTCCAATCTACTTATTGGATGGAGAAGAAAGACAAATTCTAGTCAATGGGATTCATCTCAAACATTATTTTTGAGGTGATGAACATTATTTTGACCATATTAAGATAGTTTCTTTCTTTATAATAATTTTATTAGAAAAAAAAATTAGGTATCTTTCCTCTAAGTGCTAATGCATATTTTCCTTTTCCATTAGGGGATTGCAAGTTTTAGTTTTACTTAGGTTCTTAGTTAGCAGTTATAAGGTCTTAATAGCAAGTAGACATGTTAGGTTTTGAGTTTTTTATAGGTCTCCTTGACTCTTTTACCCAATGGATGGTCTAAGATTGTTGGTCATTTAAATTTTAGTGGGGAAAACACCTTCAAAGATAACCAAAATATGTTGACATTTTTTACATACCTTGACTAAATAGTGATTAGATAGAGGTAAAGGGGTTTCAAGGTTTCAAAGGAAATTAATAATGAGTGGAAATGATAAAATAAAGTTTGAACAGTCATGTAACCAAAATGATAGAGTGAACATGGAAGATAACCCATATGCTAAATGCCAAGAAGTTTAAGCGAGATGGTCCAAAGTCTCTCATTTTATGATAGTTTGTATAAGAAGGATGGTGTCTACTCTATCATATTGTAGGGAAGAATACCAGTCAACACTGAAAATGTTGAGAGAGTCTTTGGGAAGAAAAGGAAATAAACTTAAAACAAGAGGATTTAAACACTGAACAACAATAAGATTTAGAATAAAGAAGACATACTGTAGGAAATTTTTATATGTTAAAAAAAGGACAAAGTGGAAAACTAAAGAAAACATAGTGTAACTCCAAAATAGTGCAACACCCAAGCTTTTACTAGACATTTCCATCAAATAAAGAAACCTTATTTCCCTCTATGGTGGTTAAGTAGCATGATAATTTAACATTTGGGAAGACTGTATCTATATTATATGCTTGCTCATATAACCCCCAAATTTCCACAAAGGTTTGGTCAAGGTCCAATTTTGAAGAGTTTGGTCATTGCCAATTTTCTGAACAAGTGGTATTTTTTATTGATTTATGAAGTGTAGTGTCAAAAAAATTCATTGCTTACATTTTCAAACTTAATTTGGGGATGATTAATGTTAAAATAACTTAATGTCACCTCGATCTAGTGTTATGATGTGTTTTACACATTCACATTAGTTCTTGGGCCCTTTTTAAGCTAAATAAACCTAACTTTTCCTTAATTTAGTGTTGTAAAGTGTATTCATTTACACCTTCACATTAAATTGATGACCCTTGTAAACTAAACGGACCTAATGTTTCCTTGATCTAGTGTTGTAATGTGTTTTACACATTCACATTGGATTTAGGGCCCTTTTAAGCTAAATTGACCTAATTTTTCCTTAATTTAATGTTGTAAATTGTATTTATTTGCACCTTCACATTGAGTTTTGTGAGCTCTTGCATTTATGACCTTCATATCATCATTAATAGGCCCCTAATACCCTATATTATGCATCCTAAGGCATATTTCAATCAAAATCATAACATAGACATCAAACAAACTTAATTTTCCAACTCCCCAACATTTTCTCAGGCTAAAAAGGATTGGTGGGACCCATATGCCACCTTGGGTGTATGAGTCCCATCCAAATGGGACTTATATGCCCAAAGTGGCATACGAGTCCCATTTGGACCCTTTTTAGGGTTTTATGTGTGAAATTAGGGTTTTAAATTCAAATTATATGTATGTTGGCCTTTGGGATCTAATACATGGTACATTAGATGGATTTCCTATATAAACAAGGTCTCAAATCATTATTTCACTAAGCATTCATGATATCAAGTCTAGCACTCAAGAGTTAAGCATTTCAAGACTTCACAAGATCATCAACAGAGTTTACAAGAGAATTTCTAAGGCATTCAAGGGCATATTTCTTCATCAATTGTTGCAACAATTCAAGATCCATCATCATGTCAAGGTTATCAAGCATGTTTTTAATCTAGTGTTGTGATGTTGCATTCAAGACCCAAGATTAAGCATTGTTCTACACTTATTTCAAGATCTAGATCTACATCCTTCATGGTCACTTCATGTTAGATTGCAAATTTACAAGACATCATTTACAATACATTATTCAAGGTATCATTGTCCATGTTCCATGTTCCATGTACTTATTTCATTATCTCATCATTTGGTTTAATTTCCTAAAAGGGTTTTGACCTAGGAAAACCCCTATTTCCTAAAAATCATCAAGTTTTTCTCTCTCTACATGTGTGGTTACATATCTAGGTGTATTGGAGCTTGAATATCCTTTGAATATTAGGTTGCAAGGTTGAAGAAAATCATCAAGTTATCACAAGGTTTTCATCCTCACTAAAACTCACCTACAAGTTGCAAATCGGGGTTTCAAATTAAGAAAAAAAGTGTGAAAGGAAGAGTAGAGATAGGAGAGAAAATTCAAGCCTTAACCCTCTAAAAAATTTGAGTGTATTGATATGCCACTTATGGCATATGAGTCCTAGTAAAGGGATTTTCTATATTTCAGTAGATTTAGGTCATACACTAACAAATTCTTTCTTTGGCATAGAAACCCTAGTTTGGGACTAAATCGCCTAGACTAGAGTATGAGTCCTAGTGGGAATCAAAAAAATATTTTTTTAGGGTTTTGGAGCTTTCTTTGACCTCATCCTTCTTCCAAGTGCACCTCTGTTCATTTCCAATTTTATATTATGTATTTTAGTTTCATTTCCTAGGTCATTTAGTTAGGTTTTTCATGATACTTTACATGTCATCTACATTCCTTGTCTTTCTAGGCCCTAGCTTGGTGGTGAACCCCTCTTTAGTCTCTAATCATACCCTAGCACACCCTGTTGCTAGATCTCTTTCCCTTACTTCATCCTTAGATTGAGATCTCTAGGGTTTTCTTGAATGAGAAGTGAAGAAAACTTGTTCTATGTCCTAAACTATAAAAAAATGACAATTTTCTTCCTTTTAGGAAGTTTTGGCATTATGAAAATTCAATGGTCATTTGAACTTATTTGTGTTCTTCATGATTGATCACATTAGTCCTAATATTTTCCTAACAAACTATTTCTTATAGATTTTCAAAATTCATGTGAACCTAAGCCTTTTTTCTACAAAGGTCAAGTGTTAGTCATTTTTTTGTCAACCTAGGATGTCAAAGTTTGAGGGTATATGCAACCTTAGCTACATTTATCAGTTTTTTCTGTAAGGTTTTTTGAACGCAAATTTCCCACATGGTTTCAGTTAGGTCATTTCTAGGTAAAGTTAGTCCACAATATTGTTCTTGTTGTATTTTCCATAAAGGTTTAGCAACCTTTGGATTTTCACAAAGTTGGGGGATCTTTTTTTTTTTTTGCAATTTAAGCCACCCTCAAATTTTTACATAGTCAAAGAACCTTGATATCTTCACAAGACTCATTAATTGTTGTTCATTGTGGAAATTTTTCATACCCACAAATATATCATAACTACCTCCACTTTTCCACAATTTTAGTTTCCCTCAAATTTATGCAATGGGATTTTCATCCCAAAATGTAAAATTCCAACCATACTTTGACTTGGTCCCTCCTACCACTAAATCCTTGCATTAGCCATCCTGCTTCAAAATTTTTGCTATTCTGCTTTTGTTGATTCTTTGACCTTATACATCTAGTTTGAATCAGACTTGAAAGATAATAAATAATCATCACGAGACACATCACAACAATAATTAGGTATAAAGGCTAGTCAACAGTTAATAAAAGGAAAAGAGATGATTGTTACGATGGAGAAACCTTATCCCATGCCATAAAGAGTTATTTCTAGTCAAAAATACTTAAATTCAGATGTCATTTTATCATGCAAAGTGCCTCTAGAGGTAGTAATAACTAGTTAAATAAATTTTGAGAAAGTTTAGAGTATCTAGGAGAATTTTGGGTAACTTGAAGGTTAGTTTGAAGGAATATAGAAATAGTTCTAAGTATCTAGAAGTGAAGGAAAGATTCATTGTGTCTTTTAAGGAGTTGAAAAAGGTTGAAAAATTCAAGAAAAACCTTCTTCAACATCAACTTGGAGTTTTTTGTGGAATTAAACAAGAAAATATAGTTTTAAAATGCCCAAATGATGATGCAACTAGGTCCAACAAGGGAAGGCGATTAATGATTTTGAATTTTAGTTCCTAGTTTCTCTCCCAAGTTGGTAGTATAATATATTATTCCTAGGATCATTTTTAAAGTATTTCTATCTACTTTTAGCTATTGTGTTTTAACTTTTTCAAGGTTCTTTGAAGTTGGGACAACATTGTAACTCATTTTCAAACTTGTATGTAGTTGTAAGAATCTTTTGATAAATAATGATAAGCCTTTTACCTTCTTAGAGTTGTTTCATTATGCAATTTTCTTCAAGATGGTTAGTATAGTCATGTGGTGATATCTGTTTCCATTTTATTTATGTCCTATCTTCATTTCCTTAGAGAAATGTGTACAATTTTATAGGTCGTGACTTGTATTTAACCAACTAAGGATATATATTAAGATGTACCAACTTTTATATCTCCTTCTAAGCATTATCCTTGACATATTGAACCTATTTATGAAACACTTTTGTAAATAAATATGAAATTTTGAGTTGTGTATGTTTTTTTTAAGTTGTTTATCATATTGTGTTTCCAGATAATAGCATAGGTCCTTGAAAATCAATTCGGTGCATTAGGTTATTAGTCATAGGTTTTATTACATTTTTCATTCCCCCCTTTTCTTAGGATGCAATAATTGTATAAGTAAAAATACATGAGTATCAATGGAACCAACCATTTGAAGAGATTCACTCCAAGCTATGGGAAACTAATAGGCCCTAAAGTGTTTCCATGTCTCATTAGATTAATGATTCAAGTACTTGAAAGGGGTGCAAATCCAAGTGACAACATTAAAATAAAAAGACAACATCCTCCTACTAAACTAAACCTATTGAATAATAATTCAGTTCATGTACCTATTTCCTCTTAATATTCTTCATCCCCCTTTTAGTTTTTGTGGAAATTAAACCTCCATTAGAACATTGGTGGAATTGGTCATAAATGAACTACATCTATTAAGCAATGAATCTGCAGTGTAGAAAATTATATGCTCTTGAAAGAGAGTCAATTTCACACTTAATTTGGACCTATTTTGGAACCCTTGCATTAATTTCTCTTTAAAATCATCATTAATAGGCCCCTAAGACCCATTATTTTGAATCTTGAGGCTTATTTCGCTTAAAAACTCGACAAAATCACTTAAAACACCAAAAATACCAAAAACCCACCTCAAAAAGCTAAGGTGGGACTCATTTTCCACCTTGGGTGAATGAGTTCCCTTAGGTGGGACCCATTTTCCAAGGGTGGTAAATGAGTCCGATTTGGGGTCTTTTTCAATTTTGAGCAAGAAATTTACCATTTTAACTCAAATTTTTCATGGATGTTGGCCTTTGAGATCTAAATAATGGTCAATCAGTGTTGATTCCTATATAAACAAGTTTCTAAGTCATTTTATCATCTAAGAAATTTGAGCAAGCATTCTCAAGAGAAATTTCAAGATCCAAGCTTTCAAGCATTCTTCACAAGAACATTCAAGAATCTATTTGCAGCAAACCTAAAGCTTTGGAGCAGCATTAAAGCATTTTTGTACCTGTCTTCAAGTTCACTTGTATTCAAGGTTTGGAATTATCAAGGGTTGATCATGGTTTCCTATGGTGAATTATGATGGATTCTAGGTTGGGGAGATGCAACTAGCCATCAAGCCAAGCCTAAAGACTTGTTTCCTAAGTGGTCCCATCTTCCATTATCTCTCTATATTTAGCCTAAGGAAGGTACAAGCATCATTAGGTCTCATTAGGGAGATTAGAGATATTGTCAAGTGAGTGATTCATATTCACATTTCCATTCTTGCATCATATTCTTCCATATTAGAATAAGATTGCATCATGTTTTACATTTTTTAGTCTTAGATACACTTGAGGCTAGGCTTTTCATGCTTATTCCATTATTTACATAAAGGTTTAATTACCAAACTATGGGCCTGACTAAGGAAAACCCCCCATAGGAAAATCAAGTTTATATTCTATTTTGCAGGTGTTTTCACAGACTCGGATCTAGAATTTAAGTTGGAAGGAAAGAACAGGTGTTGAAGTGCAGATCATAACTTTAAATTTTCAAAAAATTGAAACAGGTTGATTCGCCACAAGTGTTGAATGAGTCCCAATATATTTGTTTTCTAGATTTGTTCGTAGATTCAAATACCCTTTTTCCTAAAATAGACTTCTGTGCAGAAATCCAACTTTGGGATTGATTCGCCCATGTTGGAAAATGAGTCCTAGATGGTTAAAAATTCAAATTTCCCAATGTTTTAGAGTGTCTTCTAGTCACTTCTAGGTTTCCAGGTGCACACCATTCATCTCACTACTTTTCTATCATGTTTTCTTTTCTTTTATTGGTCATTTTATGGGTCATTGTATTGAATTAGGTTTTTGCACATCATCTTGCATTTCATTTATCTTTTCCAAGTCTAAACTTGATGGTGAACACATTATTAGATCATACTTGGCCCCTAGAACAACCCTCTTGCAATATATCTTTCTCTTTTGCATTGAGATCTCAAGGGTTTGTTCTTGAGTGAAAGTGAAAATTGTCCTTTCTAGGTCTTAAACCCTAAGAGAGGAACCCCAAAACATTTTTTTTCCTTTCAAAATCAATTCACATAAAGATACCTTCATTCAAGTAGTTTGTTAATCATATTGAAATTTTATATAGAGTTTTGACTCACTACTAAAGCTTACAAGACATCAACATCTATTAAAATTTCACTTATCAAGTAATGTAAAGTTCTTTTACCTTTTCTTGCAAAATACGTTATTTTTAAACCCAATTTAATTCTTGTGAAAATTCAAATTCAAATTCTTCTTAGAGCACTTCAAAATGTTGATTTCACATAGAAGGAACCACTAGATGTTTCAAAGAGTTTTATTTAATTGACCAAGTTATTCCTACTGTAGACACATAAAATATACCGATTGACATTGTGCACTTGATCCCGACCTACTAACATCGTTTCTTCCTGAATCATCCCTCGGTCTAACCATTTAGTCAAATCTCCTTATCTGATTAAATTCATCAACTCTCATCCCTTAATTAAATAAATCATTTTATCTAATTAAGTCAATCTCTTTTGTTAATTAAATCAATCCATAGGATCTAATTATCCCTATTTAATTAAATAATTAATTTTATTTAACTAAATCTCTAAAGTCTATCCATTAAATTAAATAAATGAAAACCTTATTTAATTTGATCTAATACCATCTCTTTTAATTAAATAAATCAAAATCTTTATTTACTTGATCTCTTGTCATATTCCTCTCTTATTTGATCTAAATAAATCCATAAATTTGAAGAAAATAGGTCACATCATCTAACCTCTCTCATTAAATTAATTAACCCATGATTAATTTAATCTCATCTCATGTCCAATCCTCTATATTTTGCAAGTTTCACATGAAAATAGATTTAATTCATTTATTAAATCTCTATTTTCCTCACAAGGCATCTTTTGGAATATTCTCTCAAGTTGAATTCAAAAATTCCAAGTCAACATGTACATCCAACAAGGAAATAACTCCATCTTACATGTCCGTTGCCTTAAGCCAAGTGGCATTTATTGCATTTTCTCTTCCCTCTTGCAAGTCATTTCAACAAATTTGAAATTCAAAAATATACATTTATTGGCACAATCCCCAAATCTTGCACATCCTCCATCCACTCATAGATTGACAAGTGGCATCATGCCATTGGATGAATGTTAGTACCACATTGCTCAAATTTTGACATTCATCCATCTTGGAATTCTATAAATAAAGAGCTCATATCCTCATTTTATCACCCACAAATTATGCAAAGTTATTATGCTAAAATATTTAGCCATTTTCATCCATCAGAATTGAGTTCCTAGCTAGGTTTTTGCAGATTTTGGCTTGAAGCTCTCATCCTTCATCAACAAAGTGGATCGATCTCATCAACATATCAAGTTTACATCTTAGGAATTTGGAAAGGGCCAATTTTCACATCAAATTGGCACCAATTACCCCATGGGATCATGAGTTTGCACATTTAAATTAGGATTCAAATCTATTTTGTTGTTTTTATTGTGTTCTTCATTGTTTTCTTTCCTATTTTGAAGTTTGTAAATGGATTTCATGAGGAATCCTTGTTTTAGCTTGCAATCTCTTGTTTAACTTGTTTATTCTTGTTGTTTTGTAGGTACTAGGACTGGGGTTCACACACCTACAAATCTATAAAACCATTTGGTTCTGGTCATGTGAGAAAATACTTTAGAACTCGTTGAAAGAGTATTAGGTAGGCTCAACAACAAATCCATGGAAAAGGCCAGTAAGAGACCCAAAACCTACAAGCACCTAACTTTTCCAGTTTTTATCCAATTTCCTTCAAATTTGAATTGGAGATACCCATTTTGGAACTCTACAATTTGAGTGTGTCAAATAACTTGCATAGCCAATTAATTTTTGAATTTTTATCTTGGATGCTTAAGCTTGAATATGGAAATCAATATAGTGACTAAAAAAATATCATAAACTTCACAAACCCATCAATATTTTCTCAAATTAATTATAATTTATGGGAAATAAAATGGAGAAATGGAAACATCCTAGACCTAACAATTTAATTATATAAGATTAAAATAACTATTTGTATTCACTAAAAAAGTAACCCTTCTACTTTTTCTGGCTTGTTTGGGCCCTCCTTGTGACTTTGGCTTAATGTTGCCTTGATTTAGTGTTTCAATGTAGATGACACATTCACATAAAATCATGCGCCCTTGTGAACTAATGGATTTTATTGGTACCTTGCTTAAGTGTTGTAACTCATTTTCACTCTTTTAAAAGGTCTTATTAATTAATTACAGTTAATAAGCCTCTTTTTAATCAAAATCAAGCTTAAAATTTCCTTATTTGGAGTGTTGTAAAGTGTTGTAACACACTTTCACATTCCTCTAGTCTTTTCATTAATAATTAGGTCCTCTTATGCTTTAATTGGCCCTATTTTGCATCCACGAGCCTCATTTATTGCATCTTTTTTATAATAATCTTTGCACCAATCAATATTCAATCATAATTTAGGTGTTTCTAGATTGTGTAGCCCAGATTTAGGGATCTAGGACTCATTTTCCACCTTGGAAAAATGGGTCCCACCTAGATCTTTTGGCCCCGAACTAGTTTTCACACATTTCCAAGCATTTTTGGTTTTTGGTCCCATACATTATGCCTTGTGGGACTCATTCACCACCTTCGGCGAATGAGTCTCGTGTGGCCCAAAATTAAAATTAATTCAAATTGATGGTGGTATTTCATTCTCCTAGATCTAATGTTGGCTTGTATTGTTGCAATTTCAAGAATTTTTGCATAGTTATGTATAAATACAAAGTTATTTCACTTTATATTCAACACCTAGTATTCAAAAGATTTCACAAGAGTATTCAAGAGCTTTCAAGGGAAGATTATCGAGCATTTTAAAGTAGTCTTCAAGTGCCACTCATCATATTAAGGATTTCATATACCATGTTTGTTATTGTGCTAACAATTGTAATGTAGGCTTTATGATTCAAGCAAGTGTTTCAAGAAAGATCAACATCATCCAAGCAAGAGTCAAGCACTACATCCATTGTAGCCATTTCAAGCACATTTGTAGTACCTTATTGCTAAGGTTTAGTGAGTTGCAACATTATCTTTTGTTCATTCATCATTGTCCATTCATATTTTCTTTCATTTCAAGGTTTAATTATCAACAAGGGGTTTGACTAAGGAAAACCCCTATCCACTAACCCCACAACATTTTCCCCTCTCCTTTGTGTGTGATTTGTAGGTCTAGGTTACAAATTTCCTAGGGAGCAAAATTGGAGAAAATTTGTCAAGTTGTTAAATTTGTCATCAAGCCTTGGAGATACTTGGAGAGCACCTACAGGTTGCAAATCAGAGATTTTGATCTAGAAATCAGTCAAGAAGAGCAGAGCAGATAGTGAAGAATAGAACCAAATTTGAAAGTTATCAAAAACCCCCACTGGATTGATTTTCCACTTCTGGCGAATGAGTCCCAATTCTAGTACATTCTTAGAATTTTATAGATATGGACACCCTTTTGGCAAATTCTTGTTCCTACACATTTTCCCAAAAAAAATGATTAATTCACCCAGCTTGGAAAATGAGTCCTAGTTAGCCTTGAAAGCATATTTTCTAGTGATTCAGACCTCCATTCTTCCTTCTCCATATTACTAGGTGCACACTTTCTGTTTTATATTTTTTTTTGTTGTTTTACTCACTTTTCTAGTTCATTTAGTATTAGTTTGCATTCAATTAGTGTTTTGCATTATAGCTTGCATTTTATTGTCTTTTCCAAGTTTACACTTGGTGGTGAACCCCTCAATAAATCATATTCAAACCCAAGGAAAAACCTATTGCAAGATCTCTTTCTCTTTTACATTGAGATCACTATGGTTTTCCTTGAATGGAATACCTTTGAAATTGGTTGTGATAGCACATTTTCAATCAACATATCCACCCATTTTCGAAAATTCCATTTTAGTGAACCCAATGTGAACCTACCCTTAGAACATCGTAAATCTAATTTGGAGTGCATTTTCATCCTAGACTTAGCTTTCATTAACAATGCATTAGGATTTGCATTGGTTAATTTGCATTCTAGGGTTTCAAATTTTGCATTACTGAAAGCTCATTTATCTTGCAATTTTGCATCCAATTTCTTTGAAATTCATTCAATTTCTTCATTTGCATCTCAGAAATACATCAAAAACATAAAAATCATAAAATTCATTTGAATTTTTTTTAAAATTTTGAAAAAAAATCATCAGTGGGTCTCATTCGCCACCCTAGCTGAGTTAGTCCCTCTGCATAATTTGCACTACATTTTCTAGCTTTTACAATTCAGTTTATGAGTTTCTGTTTGTTGTTATTGTATTTTTGTTTTACTTTATAGATATTTTGTTTCATCCAATTCATTACATCTAGTTTACAATAGTTCAATTCATGCATTGATTAAATTTAAAATTGCATTCTTACATAGTTTAGAATTTAAAATTTGCATCATGGATATGTGTTGTAGCAAGCTTTGGATGTCATTAAAGTCCTTACTAGATGTGTCAAGTTGTGCTTTTTGAAATGACCCTGACAACATTGGGGTATGTGCAAGATCATGATGGGCCAAAAAGTGGTGATATGTAAGTGATATGATGTCCCATGTGGCTGATGAATTTTTTCATCCAAAATTGATGAAACGAAAAGGATTTTTAAAGGAGATTCTCAACTTTCCACCATATAAATTCTTCTTTACTTTGAATTTAATAAATAATTATTATTCATTTTTTATTTGAATTATGACTAAAGTCCTAATTGATAGGATAATTGAAAAACATGTGTAGCTTTCAAACGGTGTCACATTTTTTGAATCTGAAACATTTATCACATTCTATGATTTGCATACTATGGGATTTAAAAAAAAATGAATTTCATGAAGTTTTGACCAAGTTAAGGTGGTCAGACATACAAGTATTTATATTTTTAAATGTTGTAATAAAAAATTCATAATTAATTATTTACTTGGAAAAAAATAACAAAAAAGCATGCATCACATCGAGAAATGAGTCCTCTACTCATATCTAAAATCTTATAGAAAAAATTATCATTTTATTTTGGTTAGGGTGGTCAGATAGACACCTACTTATTTTTTCCTTGAAATTTAAGTACTACTACATTAAAATTTCAAATTTCAACAAATAGATTTTTTTTAAAAAAACCTATTAGTTTAGAAACTACATTCAATTTTCTACATATTCTATTCTTACATATTTTTGAAATAATATAGATAACTTATTCAAATTTTTATGTCAAGTTGCCTAACTCTGATTTTTCTGAATTTTTCTCCAATTAAGGGCCTATTTTTTCCATGATGATCTTGCACATACACATTGAACTCACTTATGCTCCTTCAACTCCTAATGCATGTCCTCGTGATGTTGACATCATTGGAGAAGATGATGACAACATGAATAGGTTCCTAGATGATTGTCTTAAAAACCTCAAATCTAACACATCCTTTTATCCATCCATGACACAACCTAGTCACCCTATGATACCACCTCTTGAGATATTTTGTTACTTACACCTTGAAACAAAATTTGAACCTAAGTCCCCTACAATAGGTGAACCAATTTCCTCTACGCAAGCAAACACTCAATCATTTTATGATAACAAAGTAACTGTAGACAGTAAAAATGTCTGAATCAATATCATGGATTCGAAACAGATTTACTAACATCATTTCCTCTTTAACCCATCCTCTTTTCACTTAATTGATTTAATTAGCCTAGCTAATTAATTAATTGCATCATTTTCATCTATTGGCCTAACTAAGTTAATTAGGTTAATTCATCTCTTTTCGCACTAACACTTCATCTTATTAAATTAAATAAATCAAAAAAATTAATTCAATTCCCTAAGTCATCTTATTTAATTAAATAACCCTAAGTTATTTAATTAAATATCATTTCCCCCTTTCCCATTTCATTAAAACGATTAATTTAATTTATAACCCTTTAATTCTTCTAATCCCCTAATTGTGTAATTAAAGTAACTTTCCTCCAAGCAAAGCTAATATTCCCATGGAATATTCCCTATCCCCTTTTTGCACAATTAAAACTTTGTTTAAATTTGTAAAATTACCTTTTTCCTCATCCAAAACAAATGTTCTAAGGAATATTCTCCCTCCTCTAATCATCTAACTTAGCTTGTTTAATAAGTTAACCTTTTACCTTTTGAGCAAGTTACCTTTGACCTGTGTGAGTAGGTCAAAAGTGTGTTTGTTTGAAGTAGGTGTGGGCCCTTGATTAAATCTCATCATGCATTGTCATCTGTTGATGAGAATCCATGATCCATGCCTCTCATCCCCTTCATCTTGAACCGTCGATTAATCTTTTCAATCTCAAACCTTCATTCCTCATTTGCTCTCCTATAAATAGGTTACTATTTGGACACAAATTGATCCATCTTTCAATTGCAAACTTATGTTGTTGAATCTCTTATGCACTCACTCATATTTACTAACTTTTTAGCCTATTTCAGTTCATTTTAATTTCATAATAGCTTAGAGCATCCATTAATGTTTTATGTGCATCCATCTTAACTTGCATATGAATTAGGGTTTTCATCTTTTAGCATAGTTTTAGCTTAGATTAGCTTAGAAATTGCATAGTTAGATTATTTTTACCATAAAACATGGTAATTTAGCTTGCATCATACTCATTTTACATTAAACTAGGTTTTCATACATCAATCACAATAGTTTCATCAATTCTTTTCCATATCAATTGAAATAGGCTTACTAATCTAGAGATTGGGAAGGGGTCATCATTTCACATGAACACAACACCAATTCCATAACGAGATAAGTTTCAGATAGATTAGAGTAGATTTTTTTAAAATCTTTCATAATTTAGTATGTTAGGTTTTGATAAATGTTTAGTTTCAATTTCATTTGACTGGTCTTGTTCAGATTAGAGTATTAGTGGTTCCATTATGCTTTGATTCTTCATGGATCAAATGTAATTCAACCAATACTAATAATCCTCATCTCACATTCTGGTGCTCGAAGGAGAGAAAACCAATAATCTAACCATTTTTTAGCTTGAATTTCATTTTATGCTATTTTGTAGGACTTGGTGACACCCAAGTCACAAACAATGATGATATTTCAATAGTGTTGCCATATAGCAATGCCTGCGCATTTTGAAACAATGATGTTAAATTAATCTACCGATGTTGATTTAAATATGTCGATGCATATTTAATCTAGAGGTATTAAAAAGTTTAAACAACAACGCCCATTTTCACCAATCTGACACTCTCAAATTCCAAACTATGATGCTACCATTAGCAGTGACATCGAGAAAAATATTGACGCCATCATGCTCACTGTTTCTACTACAAAGTGACACCATTTTCACTATAGCGATGACCAAACTTCAAATTATGATGCTATCATGTTCAGCGATGCTCAACCAGGGTAATAAATTTTATGTTAGTTTTTTTGACATGTGACTTAATTTCTTGGATTTATCTGACCATTGATGCATGCCTGACTATGTTCTAGTTGTTACACTAACAAGGTTTTTCTGGTTTTAAAGACACGAAGTGAAAGTGAAGAAAGTATCTTCTATCTTGATTTCTATAATTGTAACAAGTGTTCAACGCTTTGGGGAAATTATAACCCAATTTCATGCTTTCTCCTTTCTATTTTAGGAAACAAACTATAATTCAATTGGGTTTAAAATCAAATTTGGTTGAACATTCATATAATCATTTTACTTTGGGCTTAAAATTGAACAAGGAAAACTCATATTTCATTTGGTGCTTAAAACGAAGTCATCACTGCTTTGAAGGGTTGAAATTTACAACTATTTGTTGTGTTTTGTGATTTTCAACATTGTTAGTGGATGTGGATGCAATTATCTTGTGCCATTTGGTGACCTTGACAAATGGAAACATTCTCTAACACTTTGCAAATTCACCTACATCTTTCAATTTGGATTAAAACCAAACCCCTTTGCAAGTGTGAGAAAAGGGAATAGCGTGTTTTCTCTCTTTGTTCATGTGAATGAAGATGATCAAACTATAGATGTACTTCCTTGCTATTGTTCACCTTTAGAGGGCTTACCTTGGTGTGAAAAAGGTATTCACCCCAAGGGAACAACCCCAGTGATAACAAGCTAACACTAAGCTCTTCCAAACCGCTATATAAATTTCTGGTTGCAGTAAAAATCATGATCAATGGGATTCGGTACATGACAACTCTCGTCTAGTATCTTTATGATGTGTAAAGCCCTTGTTTAAAGGGTTGTGAGACCTCTTGAGGGAGTTTATCACAATACCCCATAAACTAGAAGCCCTTATTATGAACCCTTGTGTAGAAGCCAAAAATCCTTAATATTTGTTGATGTTAGGAACGGTCATTCTGAATCCTCCCCACATATGTACTATTCAACTATACAAAAAGTAAAATTCCTTTTAATCTCCATATTTTCAGGATTTTGAGATTTGGTGGTCCCAAGAAGTGTGTGCCAAGAAAGGGAGAGCTAATGTCACCAAATCTCTTTAACTGTTCGCATTGTCTAGTGTTTGGAGAAATCCTAGTGGGGATTCAACAAATATAGCCATTTCTAACCTAGGGTTGTAATGATTGTGAGTCAGTTTAACACTTTGCTTGATTTCAAAATGATACAAAAAAAAACATTCACTATCATCCTCAAAATTTCAAACACTTTGGCCTAAATATGGACCTCTTAAGTTAGCCTTGTTATTACTGCTTGTCTTAAGGATTTAACCTTAACGATTTCTAAATATCTTGGCATTAATTTCAAACCCATATTTTACCAAAGACAACATAGGAAATTATGGATTCAACCTCATGATTTTCATGAAATGGATATTGTGAACGTTATGATGTTTTGGACATAAACATCTAGTTTGGAAACATAGTCAAGACAAGTGTTTGTGGTAAAATAAATTCACTTAAGCAAGATAAATTGACAAATGAACCCCTCATGACTATTTGGAGACTGATTTCTCCTGTTGAACAACCTAATCTTCTAGGTGTTATAATTCAGCCAAACTTTAAACTCATAAACGGTGAACAAACCAATCTTATTAGTAGTTTGAGAAGCTTCACTTTTGAAAACAAGGAAACAAACACACAATGGAGAAACGAAACAACAATTTTAGACGAAGAAGAGGAACAAGATAATATTGAGGCTAAAAGGCCCACATTACAACCACCCATGTGGCAATAAATATCTTCCTTTCTTCCATAAACGTGAACTTTTTCACATGATCTCATGAAATATCAAGATACCTAAGCCAAGGCCTATAGGTCCTCATTTTAGACTTAGGCATCTCACTCCAAAATCTCTCAAGAAACACCTTTTTGTGCTTCACAGAAATAGAGACAGATTGGTAGCAAACTTTTATAGACGTGCTTCATGGTATAGTCCAGAAATATATGCATTCTTTTGGAGTCAAAATCCTGATCTTTTTACATGATACCAAACTCCCATAAATGATTCATAAAATAGTAAAAATCCATAGGGGAACATCTCCAACACTTCATTTTAGACATAGGAATCATAGAACAAGATATGGTCAAAAGTGGGCTTCAATATTTTATCACAATCGTTACACTTTAATGAGAAAATTTTATGCATAAGCTAGGACAGCCCGAATAGGTTTGAACATTCTCATCCATCCTCTCATTTAAATCAACATTGGGTCTTTAGGACTTGAACATTTTTTAGAGGTCTAGCATCACTCTCACTACCTTGATCTTGTCAATACAAAGGTTCACATTACTAGACGATCTCACATAGAGTAGTGATCCCTGAATGGAGTTCAATTGGTTGTCACTTTAAACTTAGACATCTTAGTGCAAAAGAAATCAACTATCACATTGAGGCACTCTATGAGAACAAAAATAAGTTGATAAACTTTTATGAATGCACACTAATAAAATATCCAAACATGTACACATTCTTTATGAGCCAAAACCCTCATCTTTTTGAGGATCTATAACTTTTCTAAATCATTGGGTCTTTAGGATTGAAACATTTTAGAGGTCTAGCATGATTCTCACTACCTTGATCTTGTTAGAAAAAAGGTCCACTTTAGGTCAAACATCTCACTCACCCCTTCATCAAATTCATCTCCCATCTCATCTACCTTTGCAAAATGTTGAGTACACCAACACTTTGTGACTTAAACATCAAATTAAACCACACCACCTACTAACCTAGCGACTTTGTGTGTGAAATGTATCCTTTCCCATACCTTTAGCTAAGTTAGTTATCATTTTTGATCTATCTCATCTTGAAAATCACAAGTTTACCGTAAATATTTCTAAGTTCATAAACATCCTTTGTCCCAACATCAAAGCATCAAACTCAAGTCAAAAGTGTTGTTCCAAATTTTTTTAAAAGATCACTTTCCACTTCATCCATCTTTTAATTCCCCACAATCACAATTTCTCACAAAATAATTAGGGAATCCGTTTTACCTAGATTTGAGTCAACTAGAGAGTTCTAACATTACAAAACCCAACGCAACTCTCCCATAGGTGACATAAAATTTATCGTAAAGACAAGATCACAACACAATATAATCATTGAGAAAACCAAAGTTACATTTACCTCAAGTGATCCAAATCCTTTATAATTTGATCCTATAAGTCATGTTACCCCATCACAACAACCATCATCTCCTTTAGGAGCATATGAGATCGAAGACGTCACAAATAATCTATTTGAGCTTACTAGGGAGGAACTCATGGAACATCAAGCCTTTGAAAATATAGTTCCTACCTCCCCAGGTGACATTTGTGGCATAGAATCTAACACAAGGCTTCATCACCCCATCACTAGGGCTAAATTAGACTTATATTCTGAATCTTGCAACAAGCCTTGCTAAATACTTCAGACATGAATTTTCATTTGAAAATAGTACACTTGTGGGAAGACTTGAAACCAATCCTCCACCCCCAACAAATACTTGGACACCTACCTTTGGTTCTCCTATTCTTGAAGATACTAAACAAATACACACACATCTTGATCTTCTTTACTCAACCATGACTTCAACATATTGAGGGAACCCTTCTTCATCTATATCCATGAGTACCACAAGTGTTCCTACCATTAACCAAAGCAGTGTGGATCAAGCATCTCAAAACATAAATCAAGGGCATACCACTACCATACCATAGAGTCAACCCTCTGAGAAAATAGGGAAATCCTTACCTAATCCTCCAATGGGTTCATCCATACCCTTGGTTTCACAAAAAACATCCACATCAATCCAGGAAGTGCCTCGATCACAAATCCCTTTTTTACATCTTCAACACAAGGTAATCCTCAAAACATAGTACAAGGGAATCTTTTCAATCAATGGACTCAAGGTCCTAGTGTGTCATTTCCATTGCAAAATTTAATGACATCATCCTCATCTTTTCCTACAATTCCCTTTACTATGCCAAATCAATCTAGAATTCAAACATACATTCCTCCACCTCATTCTACCATCTAAAAAGGAATGTTAAATCAAGGGAATCCTCCACCTGTCACCAACAATCCATTGCCTACTCAAAACATCAATATCCATAATCCATCACAGATCTCCCAACAACCACCTAATCCCACATTACAAGAACACGCCTTAGCTTTACAACAAGCACAACAAGCTTATCAACAAGCCGTCCAACAATAGCAACAACAAGCAAGCAAGCAACTTTAGCAACTCAATAGGCAACCTTAGCCAAACAATAACATCAAGCTCAACAAGTAGCCTTAGCACAATAGTAACAAAAGGCTCAACAAGCAACCTTACCCCAAAAAAAACATCAAGCTTAGCAAGAAGCCTTAGCACAACAGAAAAAACAACAAGCACAACAAACAACCTTATTAGCATAACAAGCCATACAACAACAACATCAAGCATACCAAGTAGATTTATTAGCTCAACAACAACATTAGGCCCAACAACAAGCCCTAGTGGTGCAAAAACAACAAAAAGCTCAACATCAAGCCCTATTAGCTCAACAATATGCCCAACAACAACAACAAGGCTCCTATTATCCTCATTTGAACATTGTCAATCCACATGTATTAGAAACATATCCATCACTTTCACAAAATCTCACACCATCATATACCTCATATAACTCACATGTCATCCTGCCATATGTTACTCCACCCATCCCACAAGGTGATCTAGCATCACAATTGAAAGCATTCTCACAAGAAATGCAGGACCTTCACATGGGAAAGACAAAGAAACCTCATACGCAAAACTTGTGTCTGTACCCATTTGACTGTACCATAGCAATGATAAAATTCCCTCCTAGTTTTGAAATCCCAAAATTTGACAAATACAAAGGGAGAGGTATTCCTATGGACCATATCAAATAATTCAACATCATGTGCATGTAAGTGGCTTACAAAAATTCATATCTAATTCACCTCTTCCCTCGAAGTTTAATAGGTCATGCCATGGATTGGTTTTCTCATCTACATCCTAGTATCAAAAATTTTCAAGAAATTACTGATAAATTGAATGATCATTTCTCCTTCAATCTTGGCATGGATGTTTTTTTAGAAGAATTATACATTCTTCAACAAAATCAAGGAAAAACTTTAGCTAATTTCTTACAATGATGGAGACAAAGACCTATTAAAAGCAAGTGGGCTCATCCTGACAAAAAACAAGTAGGAATCATTATAGCAAATCTAGATCCAAACCTATCATTCCACTTGAAAATGCAATGCATCACATCAAACGATGAGCTTGTTCATAGAGCCCTTAACATTGAACCAATCCTGATCTCAAAAGGAAATACTCAAGCTTACAAAGATAATGATCCTTTAACTAGTTCAAATGAGAAACCTTGTTTCTAGGCTAAGAAAAAAAATGTAACAAACTATGGTGTAGTAGATGCTAAGGTCATACTAAGTGCTTTGAGACCCCATAATAATCAAGTTGCTAACATCTAGCTGACTTTGCAACAAATAGTACCACCTTAGACCAATCAGATTAGTAACACTAACCTACAACAAAGGCAAATCGGTAATAGGAACAACTATCCCAAAAGCAAGTACACACAGTTATTAGAACCCATCAAGACAATCATGAAGAAAATAGTAGAGTATGTTGGAAAAGTATGCCTCAATCATCACAGGTTGAAACCTCCATTGGAGCCAAGTTGGTGTGATAGTTCTTATGTCTGGCCGACTAGCAGTTTGGAACATCATGTTTTGTACAGGTCGCTGTGACCTAGTTTTTGTCTCGCCAAAGGATCATGTCACTGTGACAGGTTGCTTTCGGGGTGACCTCTTAGTGCCTGTGAAGATCTCTGGTTGATAGGCCATTCAATCGTATATCGTTGAGACCCTTGGTCGAAATGCTTGTTCGGCAAGAAGTCTAGGATATGTGTTAAAGTCTTGCCGACAATGTTTGGTTTAAAGTCATCGGGGTAACTCAAAGGGCTTTGAGGAGAAGTCTCAGCGAGAATGGAATGTCTCGCCGATGATGAGAAGTCTTCGGTATAGCTCTTGGCGAATGGTGGTCATCGGTGTAACATATATGTGTTTGATAAGAACTCTCGGTGAAGGTGATATGTCTTGCTGAGTATTCTTTGGAGCTCGATATAACATACCACTTTGGTATAACCCGTGGTGACTCAGTATGATGTCTCGGAAAAAGCCAATTGTCTAGTAGATGAGAACACTTAAGTCTATGTGACTTGCGGAGCTTCAGTATAACGTCTCACCGAAAGCGATGAGTCTCGGTGATAGTGATACATGTGGAGAATGTCGGTGTGAGGTCCTGGCGACATAAGAACATCTTAGCGATAGTCTCCTGAACTTGGTGTAACACAAGAAGGCTCATTGGGATGTCTTGGCGAGAGCGATACTCTTGCCAAATGGTAAACTCACATCTATGAGACTTTTGGACTTCACTATGATGTCCTGGCGAAAGCGATAGGTCTCACTGACTATTTGGTGATTTGGTGTATCATATGAAAGCTCGTTGGAACATTTTGGCGATAACGATGACACATGGTGACATCGATATGAAGCTTTTAGGCATCAGGGAGACACTGTTAGTGTCTCACCGAGATGCCAACAAAGCTTGAACCTCCTTTGACTATTTGACCGTCCTATGTGGAGTCTCGTGGACTAATAGGAGAAGCTAAATCTGAATAGTTGGAAGATTGTTCATTGTGATGGTTTTGTGAGGAAGCTCGACGGACATGGAACAACATGGATATACTCTATGATTACAAATTGTGATCGATTGGTTGGATCGACGGATTGTTGGGTGGTTGTATGATCAGTAAATGTATTCTAATCTATAATGACTATAATTTGAAGGTTCCTGTATAAGTTTGTTCATGGTGAATGTTGCTGTAAATAGACACCAAAAAGATAAGTCTAACATTTGTATGTAATTTCCATTACTATAATACAAAGTGATTTCTCTCGGTGTGGTGGGTTTTTCTCCCGTAAGTCTTTTCCCACGTATATCTGGTGTTCCTATGTGATTTTCAAATACTATGTTTTTGTTATCTACTTCATAGTGCATCTTAATTGAATTGAAATTGAAAAATTAAAAGTATATCTACATTCTTCTCTGAGGTATTGACGTTAGGAGAATTGTTTCCGCATCTAATTTTCCTTACAAGTGGTATCAGAGCCTGGCCAGTTGTGTTATCCTTGTGGGTACGTTGGGTTTTTTGAGTTAGTTATGTTCAGTGGGAGTCTTGTAGAGTCTATTATTTCTACTTTTAGGTTGAGATGGCTAGCACATCTAGAAAGCTTGAAATAGAGAAGTTCAATGGAAATAACTTTGAGTTGTGGAAACTCAAGATGGAGGATCTTTTAGTGGACTGTGATCTGTGGCTTGCAGTGTCTGGAACTAAACCTACAGGCATGAAGCAAGAGGATTGGGACCTTGCATATAAGAAGTCTAAAGGGATGATAAGGCTCTATTTGGCATATTCAGTCCTTTTGAATGTGCATGAGGAGAAGATTGTCTCTTCTTTATGGAAGAGACTAGCAAATATTTATCAGGGGAAATCTTTGGTGAATAAACTGTTCCTGAGGAAGAAGTTGTATTCTTTAAGAATGCAGGAAGGAGGGTATGTAGCTAATCATTTGAACACATTTAATATGTTGATTGCTCAATTGACATCCGTTGGTATAAAGACTAAAGAAGAGGATCGTTGTATGCTTCTATTGTGTTCTTTGCTAGACTCATGGGATCATCTAGTGATGGCTATTGGGAGTACAACATCCAGTTTCAAGATGGAAGATGTTGGTTCTTTGCTATTAGAAGAGATGAGAAGAAAATCTTCTGAGATGGCGAAGGAAGCTCTTGTTGTTAGAGGAAGACCTAAAGAGAAAGGCAAGAAGAAGGAAAAGAAGTCCAAATCAAAATCGGAGGGGAGATCAAAGTCTATTGGCAAGAATTCCAAGGTGAAGTGTTGGAACTGTGGACAACCTAGTCATGTCCAAAAGGATTGTAAAGAGAAGAAAAAGAAGAAGAAGGGTTGTTCCGATAATGGTTCTTCTCATAGTGATGGTGACGCCTTCATTGCAGCCTTGGCTACTCAGGCATCAAATGATGTCTAGTTGATTGATTTTGAAGCATCTTTCCAAATGACATCTCATAGAGAATGGTTCACAAAGTATGAAGAATATGATGGTGGAAAGGTGTACTTGGCAAGTGATTCAACTTTGGATATTATTGGTCATGGAAGAGTCAGAATACAATTCCCCGATGGCAGAGTGAAGGGAATTAATAATGTAATGCATATACCAGGTCTTACTCGAAACTTACTTTTTGTAAGTATGTTGAATGATATTGGAGTACAAGTCATGTTCTTTGGAAATGGTTGTAAGATGACTAGAGGTTCAATGGTGCTAGCTAGAGGTGCTCGAATTGGTACCCTGTACAAGTTGGATGCACAGGCTGTTCAATGTAACAGTGTCTCTGGAAAGTCACTAAAAGATGCTCATGGAGGTAAAGAGGGAAATATCCCTAATTATGTAAACTCTATGGAAGTAAAACTTCCTACAGAGAAGACTATGATTTGGCATCATAGGTTAGGCCACATAGGAGAAAAAGGTTTAAAAACCTTCAAGAATAAAAACCTGGTTGAGGGGCTTGAAGATTGTAATCTCGAATTTGAATTCTGTGAGCATTGTATATATGGAAAGTAGCACCGTGTTTCTTTTTATTCTAGTCCTCATAAATCTTCTGGTTTTCTAGATTATATTCATTCGGATGTGTTTGGTCCAGTGAATGTTCCTTCTTTGTCTAAGTCAAGATACTATGTGTCATTCATTAATGATTATTCAAGAAGAGCATTTGTATATTTTCTGAAAAGAAAATTAGAAGTATTCAGTCGGTTTAAAGAATTTAAAAATCTTGTTGAAAATCAGACTGGTAGAAAAATAAATGCTTAAGGATTGATAATGGTGGTGAATTATGTTCTAATGAATTTGAAAGATACTGTAAAGACCATGGAATTAAAAGACACAAGACTACACCTTATACTCCACAGCAAAATGGAGTTGCAGAAATGTTCAATAGGATAGTGATGGAGAGAGCACAAAGTATGCTCAGTAGTGCTGGCTTGGAGGAGAAGTTTTGGGTTGAGGTTGTATCTACTGCATGTTACCTAATTAATTGTTCTCCAAATTTTTCTCTCATTGAGAAAACACCTTTGGAAGCATGGTCTAGTAAGAAGCCCTCTCTAAGACATGTTCATGTTTTTGGCTATGAGGCATATGCTCATGTGTCAAATGTGAAAAGATCTAAACTAGAGAACAAGGCTGTCAAATGTATTTCTATTGGCTACAGTGCTGTCATAAAAGGATACAAGCTTTGGAATCCTGATACAAAGAAGGTTGTATATAGCAGAAGTGTCATCTTTCGTGAGCTGAAACCTTCCACTTTGGATCTGTAGTTAGAGACAAAGTCAGAAAACAATAAGGATGTAGCATTAATTCCTCCTACACCAGAGAAAGAGGAATTGAAAATTCAAAATGTACCTGAAATCGAGGAGAGCCCAAGCAGTTCTGAAAGTTTTGAAGAAGAAGAACCTCAGCCTCAGTAAGTGAGGAGGTCAACCCGTGAAAGAAAACAACCAGATAGGTATGGGTTCTCTTTGATTGATTCTACTTGTTACTATGCTTTATTTTCTAGCACTGATAAGGCTAGGACTGTGAAAGAGGCATTTAGAATGTCTGATTCAGACTCTTGGTTGGAAGCTATGAATGAAGAGATGGCATCATTAGAAAAGAATGAAACCTAGAGTTTGGTGCCCTTGCCTAGAGGCAGAAAGGCTGTTGGCTGCAAATGGGTATTTAAGAAGAAAATTGGTCTGGATGGCAGTGTAGAAAAGTACAAGGCAAGACTGGTTGCAAAGGGATATTCCCAGGTAGAGGGAATCAATTATGGGGAAATATTTTCTCCTGTAGCAAAGCTGACATCTATCAGATTTCTTTTGTCACTTGCAACAGGGTATGACTTAGAGGTCGAACAGATGGATGTGAAGAAAACATTTATTCATGGTGATCTTGAAGAAGAAATCTATATGTCCCAGCCTGAGCACTTTGTTGAGAATGGTAAAGAAAAACTGGGATGCAAATTAAAGAAGTATTTTTATGGGTTAAGCAGTCACCTAGAATGTGATACCAAAAATTTGATACTTTTGTATTGTTTTTGGGATTTGTGAGATAAAAATCTGATCACTACGTATATTATAAAGCTGAAAGTGATCAAGTACTTGTTATTGCTCTCTATGTCGATGATATGTTGTTCATAGGAAATAGTAAGCTAATGATTTCTAATCTTAAGTCTTAGTTGTTGGCTAAGTTCAAAATGAAGGATCTTGGTGCAACAAGGTATATTTTGGGGATGGAGATAACTAGGGATAGGAAGAATAGAAAGCTTTGGCTCAGTCAGAGTAAGTATGTCAAGACTGTTCTTGAGAGATTTTGTATGAATGATTGCAAAGAGCTAATGGTTCCAGTCATGTAGGGAATGAAGATATCTATTGAGGACTGTCCAAAATCTCCTAATGAGATGGAGGACAGACCAGTGTACCCTATGCTAGTGCAGTTGGCAGTCTCATGTATGTAATGGTCTGTACAAGGCTAGACATTGCCCAAGCAGTGGGAGTTCTTAGTTGATATATGGCTAATCCAGGAAGAATGCATTGGGATGTTGTGAAGAGAGTATTTAGATATTTGAAGGGAACTTCAGATTTTGCTTTGTGTTACCATGGGAACTTGGTTGAATCACATAGGACTCTCAACATTCATGGATATGTAGATTCTGATTGGGCTTGGGACATTGACAGTAGGAGGTCCACCAATGGATACATTTTTATGTTGAATGGTGGTGTAGTGAGTTGGATGAGTAAGCGGCAAGTTGTAGTCACTTTGTCCACTACGGAGGCTGAATACATGGTAGCTACTCATGCTTGTAAAGAAGCAGTTTGGTTGAAACATTTGTGTTCTAATTAACATTGGTTTTGATGCATGGGGAATAACTATTTTCTGTGACAGTTAGAGTGCAATTTGTCTGGAAAAGAACCCTACTTTCCATGCCAGGATGAAACATATTGATGTACAGTATCACTTTGTATGAGATATGGTGGAGGATGGAAAGGTCAGTTTGGAAAAGGTTGATACTCTGGTGAATGTTGCAGATTCATTGACAAAGCCAGTGAGCACAAACAAGTTCAGGTGGTGTGCTAGTTTAATGGGCCTTAGTGCCCATGATTTTTAGTAAGTTATGTTGTGCTCTAGAGGTGCCTGTGTGATCTTCATCAAGTGGGAGATTGTTGGAAAATTATGCCTCAATCATGACAGGCTGAAACCTCCATTGGAGCCAAGACGGTGTGACAGTTCTTATGTTTGGCCGACTAGTAGTTTGGAACATCATGTTTTGTACAAGTCGTTGTGACCTAGTCTTTGTCTCACCAAAGGATCATGTCATTGTGACAGGTTTCTTTCAAGGTGACCTCTTAGCACCTGTGGAGATCTCTAGCCGATAGGCCATTCAATCGTATATCGTTGAGACCCTTGGCCGAAAGGCTTGTTCGAGAAGAAGTCTGGGTGATGTGTTAAAGTCTCACCGACAACGTTTGGCTTAAAGTCATTGGGGTAACTCAAAGGGCTTCGGGGAGAAGTCTCAGCGAGAATGGAATGTCTCGCCGATGATGAGAAGTCTTCGGTATAGCTCTTGGCGAACCATGGTCATTGGTTTAACATATATGTGTTTGATAAGAACTCTTGGTGAAGGTGATATGTCTTGTTGACTATTCTTTGGAGCTCGGTATAACATACCACTTCGGTATAACACATGGTGACTTGGTATGATGTCTCGATGAAAGCTGATTGTCTGGCCAATGAGAACACTTAAGTCTATGTGACTTGCAGAGCTTTGGTATAACGTCTCACCAAAAGCGATGAGTCTACGCAATAGTGATACATGTGGAGAATGTTGGTGTGAGGTCTTGGCGACATAAGAAAGTCTTAGCGATAGTCTGTTGAACTCGGTGTAACACAAGAAGGCTCGTTGGGATGTCTTGGCGAGAGCGATACTCTTATCGAATGGTAAACTCACATCTATGAGATTTTTGGACCTCGCTATGATGTCCTAGCAAAAGCGATAGGTCTCATCAACTGTTTGGTGATTTGGTGTATCATATGAAAGCTCGTTGGAACATTTTGGTGATAATGACAACTCGTGGCAACATCAATATGAAGCTTTTGGGCATTGGGGAGACACTGTTAGTGTCTCACTGAGATGCCAACAAAGCTTGAATCTCATTTGACTGTTTGACCATCCTATGTGGAGTCTCATGGACCAATAGGAGAAGTCGAATCTGAACAGTTGGAAGATTGTTCATTGTGACGGTTCTGTGAGGAAGCTCGACAGACATGGAACAACATGGATATACTCTATGATTGCATATTGTGATCGGTTGGTTGGATTGATGGATTGCTGGGTGGTTGTATGATCAGTAAATGTATTCTAATCTGTAATGACTGTAATTTGAAGGTTCCTGTATAAGTTTGTTCATGGTGAATGCTACTATAAACAGACACCAGAAAGATAAGTTTGACATTTTTATGTAATTTCCATTACTGTAATACAAAGTGATTTCTCTTGGTGTGGTGGGTTTTTCTACCATAGGGTTTTTCCCACATATATCTAGTGTTCTTGTGTGATTGTCAAATACTCTATTTCTATTATCTACTTCATAGTGCATCTTAATTGAATTGAAATTGAAAAATTAAAAGTATATCTACATTCTTCTCTGAGGTATTGATGTTAGGAGAATTTTTTCCTCATCTAATTTTCCTTACAGAGTAAAATCTAATAACACTTCCTAACTTTGAAAACTATAAAGAACCACAAGAGAATCCATCCTGGTACAATGAGCGTGATCTCTTTGAATTTCATAAAATCAAAGGGCATAAAACAAAAAACTACATGAAACTCAAGAATATCATCCAAGATATCATAGAAAGCGATACCATATCCATTGAGGTACCAGCAGGGAACCAAGATCTCAAGATATACAAGACCCTTATGTTGGATCATAACAAAGAAAATAACAGTGGAAAAACTAAGGATTACACCAATTTATAGGATACCTATTCCAATGTAGTTGCCTCTTACATAGCATTATCATTGTTGTCACCATCAAAGGAGCTAGTACAAAATGTGGATTCACTACACATCGTGGTAAAATAACCATTCAAGGAGTCCCATCTCAACCTAGGACATAGCCTACTTTTCTCATGTCTAATCCTATCAAGTACAATCTTCTAGATCAGATTAAATTGACCCCCGAATAGATATCAATCCTATAAATCTTAAGGTTATCTCTCACACAGGGAAATATTGGAAAAATCCTTGTCCGATTCATCTATTCCCAAGAACATTATACTGATCAGTTTCAAGCTATGGGATGGCATATCACCAACCATATACTCACCTTTTTTGAGAAATTTTTACCGTCACAACCATCTCATAACTATGCTTTACACCTTGAGGTTTCCACTCATAAAAACAAGGTCAAAAGAGTCTTGGTAGATGGAGGTGTTGGTTTGAACATTTGTACCTTGTAGCTGATCAAGAATCTAGGTTATTCAGAAGATACTATTCAGAAGAAAAATAGTACCACCATCAGGGCATATGATGATCAAGAATGGGTATCACAAGGAATCATTGCACTTCCAATCCAAGTGTGACCTCTTATTATAGAAAATACATGCCAAGTACTTTATCTTGATCTTCCCTATAACATACTACTTGGCTAACCTTGGATCCATGCTCTAAAAGATGTAGCCTCAACCTATCATCAGTTTATGAAGTTTCCTTTCGAAGGAAGAGAAATCACTATCCATGGAGATCCTAAGCCTTTCTACTACTGCAAAATCTTGAGCCCAAGTTCTACCTCAGCATCAAAAGTTCACATTGTGAAAAGTATAGTCGACGTCAAAGAAGTGATCCAAGATGATGGTTGTAGAAACTACAAACTATTAAAAGACACCTTTTTCTTAGGATAATTACCTATTTCTCCTTGATCTCATGGGAAACCTACATCTAACACCAAAGATTCAAAAAAAAACAAGATGGCGGCCACTACCTTCACCAAGTGGGGGAATCTAAATCAAGAAGATGTCAATGAGGAAGTTATCTCTAAACTCCTTTATCAATATGAATGACCAATACCTATTCTTCCTATAGAAGATGACAACAAAGGCCTATAGCTCATGCAAAATTGGGGGTATAACAAGAATGAGAAGATAGGTCAGAATTACAATGGTTTACTAGAACCCATCGTTCCTGAGAAATGAATAAAAAACCTTGGCTTAGGTTGTACTACTAGCAAGGTCAGGCTTATTGGAAAAGGTATTTTTGCTAAACAAGTTAAGAATTCCTCTTGGTCAGCTATATCAAGTGATACAACCTTAGATGACTTTTCCCTTGATGTTGCTGACCTATTTGAGAACAAAACCCTCTTTATGATATTCGTAACATCCTTTGTATCAAATGACCAACCAATTGAAATACACCTGGTATAACCACAACTCATTGACATGGACCAGCAAGGACCATCAATTCTAGATTTATTTGAAAATGAAGAAATGATCTCAAAATTCATGAGACTCCAAGACAACTTATCATGGGAAGATCACAAAGCGGGATTCAACATAGAGCTTGATGCAAAGGCATACTATGGGGAGATGATTGAATCCTTCAGTCACAAAATAAATCAAATGCAACTAACATGTAGATCCTTGGGTGAAAACCACTTAGTGGCACTCTCTGATCACAAAAAATTAAACACAAAGGATGCATCTAACTATGAAAACCTCTTTGAGGTGCCCAAGTATGAGGGATTCAATCTCCCCCTTAGTGCAATTTATCCAAAAAAGTCAGCAGTACTAGCAGAAAAGGCCACTCTTGTCAATTTCGGAATAGAGGAAGCACCTAAGATCACTTTTTATGTTGAATCCTTGTTAGACAAAGAACAAAAGAACCTAGAAAAATTCCTCAAAGAAAGAAGAGCTAACTTTGCATGGTCATACACAAATATTCTAGGTCTTGATCCAAATGTAGTTGTACATCACTTAGTAGTCTATCCTAAATCCACACCAGTTAGCCAAAAATAAAGGAAGATGCACCCCCAAATAGAACTCTTGGTTAAACTAGAACTAAAAAAGCTTCTTGACATTGGATTTATTCGAATGATAGATTATCTTGAGTGGGTTTCAAACCTAGTACAAGTCTCAAAACCCACTAGAGGCATCAAAATATGCACTGACTTCAGATATCTAAACAAGGCATGTCCAAAGGATGATTTCCCTATTCCCAACATCAATCTCATTTTGGATCTAACAACTGGGCATGAAATGTTATCTCTCATGGATGTATTTTCAAGCTACAATCAAATCATAATCACCAAGGAGGATCAACACAAAAATATCTTCACTTTTTCATGGGGAACCTACTCTTGGAATGTGATGCCATTCAGGTTAAAGAATGTAGGAGCAACCTATGAAAGATAAATGACCCTCATCTTTCAAGACATGATCCACAAAATAGTTGAAGATTATGTGGATGATATTTTGGAAAAATCTAAAAAGAGAAGTAAGCACATACAAGTATTAGGACATATCTTTGATAGCCTTAAAGAATACAAGGTATGACTGAATCCTAGAAAGTGTGTGTTTGGGGTCACATCAAGGAAACATATTGGCTTTATTGTTTCACAAACATAGATAGAAATTGATCCAACAAAAGTAGAAGCCATCCTAGTCATAGAACCACCACAAACATTGAAGTAGGTTAGGGGATTACAATGAATATTGTAGTCAATTAGGAGGTTAATATCCTAGCTATTAGATAAGATTCACCCCTTTTTTCATCTCCTCCATAAAGGGATAAATTACAAGTGGGATAAAAAATGTGATAAATCCTTCCAGCATATCAAAGATTACTTACTAACATCTCTAGTTCTCATGCCACTGATAGCAAACAAGCCATTGATGTTGTACATCTTAGCACCACCAATAACACTAGGAGCTCTTTTAGCACAACATGATGACAATGAAAAGGAAAGAGCCATATACTACATCATTAGAACCTTGGTAGGCTATGAGATGAACTATTCACCCATTGAGAAAGCATGCCTAGCAGTATTTTTTGCTTCACAAAAGTTCAGGCACTACATGTTGTCAGATCAAATAAAGCTCATTGTAAATATTGATCCATTAAAATATCTATTATCCAAAGCAACCCTCACAAGATGATGGCTAAATGGGTAATGATCTTGACAAAGTTTTACATAAATTATGTGGAGTGAAAGGAGATCAAAGGAAAAGTGATCACAGACCAGCTAGCTAAAGCATTGATCTATGTTGAGAACCCTTTAATATTTGAGTTCCCTAATGAACCAGTGTTCCTTATCAATCTCACAGCCCAATGGAAGATGTACTTCGATGGATCGTTCACCCAACATGGATCAAGAGCAGGCATTATTTTCATTACCCCCCAAGGTGATTGCATCCCAAAGTCATATAGGCTATCATTTATGTGTACCAATAACATTGTTGAATACAAAGCCTTGATCATAGGTTCAAGATAGCAGTTCAGTGGCACATTCAAGAGATAAAATTCTATGGAGAGTCAAAACTAGTTATCAACCAAGTCAATGATGACTATCAAACTAAAGATGGTAAGCTCACTCCTTACAAGAAAATGGTGGACAATCTCAAGGATCTTTTAATAGATATAAATTTTGATAAGATTCCTCGCATGAACAATAGAGCACCAGATGCTATGGAAACAATCAGATCATTACTAGACATGTCGAACAACATCCTCCAATGTGAGTTCTTGGTAGAATAGCTTCTTGTACCAACTTTCAAAATCTTTGAATCTGAATTCGCATGTGTCATTGTTGGTCCTAGATCCCCTTGGTACTATGACATCTTTACTTACCTTAGTAGAGGAACCCTTCTATCTGATATCACCCTAAATCTTAAAAAGAAATTTGTTAAAAAGGCATCCCAATTCATGATCCTAGGTTATACCCTTTACCATCAAAGAATCAAAGGGACATTACTATGATGTCTTAACCAAGAGGAAGCCTTAACTACTTTAAAAAAAGTACACAATGACATATGTGGGTCTCATTCTAGTGGTATGACATTGGCTAAGAAACTGTTGAGGATAGGGTACTATTGGCCAACCAAGGAAAAAGAAGCTCATCAGTATGTGTGGAAATCCATCTAGTGTTAACAACATGGGGACCTGATTCATGCTCCAGCTCAAGAATTGCAGCCAATGATCACATCATGGCCATTTTCACAATGGGGACTTGACCTCATAGGAAAAATCACTCCAACCCCATCCAACGACCATAAGTTTATAATAACTACCACTAAGTACTTTACTAAGTGGGTTGAGGCTATTCTTATAACCTCCATAAAGGGGAAGCATATAGCTAAATTTATCCTAAATTACCTAATTTTCCATTATGGTGTTCCAAAAACACTCATCTTAGACAACAAAACACCATTCAAGAAACAAGATGTAAAGGACCTATGCCAAAAATTCAATATCCAACACTGATTCTCTACCCCATACTATCCCTAAGGCAATGGCCAAGCAGAAGCAACAAACAAAACTATCTAGACAATCTTGAAGAAAATAGTTAATGAAGTTGGTCATGACTGGCATCTGCAATTAAACCTCACTCTTTGGGCTTATCGAACTATTATCCACATGCCTACAGGTGCAACCCCTTTTTCCTTGGTCTGTGGATTAGAATCCATCTTGCCTATTGAGGTTGAGCTCCCATCATTGTGAGTATCATTGCAGAATCTAATAACTAAGGAAGAATATAGAGTGTCTTGACTGAATGAGCTAGAATTCATTGATGAACATTGTCTTGATGCCCTTAATCACTTGCAAGTATACTAGGACCAACTAAAATGGAGGTATAATAGGACAATAAAATGTTTGTCATTCTAGGTAGGCAATCTTGTCTTAAAGAAAAATAAAAAGAATCTTCCAGATCAAGATAGCAAAGGAAAGCTTGAGCTTAACTAGTTGGGTCCCTTTGTCATCACAACAAGCTATAGATCAGGAGCATACCAACTGTCAACCCCTGAAGATGTACCCTTGTAGGAACCAACCAATAGCTTGCATCTCAAAAAAATTTATGCCTAATCTTGAAGGGTGTAAAATTAGAAAATATAAAAATATCATAAAATGATAAAAATCCAAAAAAAATGAGAAAAGGGATTGAAAAAGAAAAGAAAAAAATCATCCTCTAGTGAAAACCACTTCGGTGGCACTTTGGGAAAGTACCTTGGTGAAAACCTAGCAAACAGACACCTTGCATAAATAAAGCACCTCCATCTATTCTTTGGTTCTTTTGTCTTATCATTCTTTGCATCACCATTTATCCCTCATCTTCATCCCTATGATGGCTTTTCACTGTAAGGTATCATGAACCCTTTAGCACTACTTGGCCTATTCCCAAGGTTAGTTTGTCCTACCTTTATTGAAGTAGGCTAGCATGTCACACTGGGGGCATTTCATTATGGGTTGCAAATCAGGCTCTTGCATATCTTGATATCATTGCAAATATTATTAGAAAACACTGAAAAAATTCATAAAACCTTATCCAGAAAATCCAAAACATCCAAAAAATATCAAAATACCTAAATAGGTCAAACATCAAAAAATCCCAAAAAACTAAGTCCATTTGTCGAACTGCGGGTCTTTAAGCTTGAATGTAGGAAAGGCCATCATTGATGTGCCCTCGAGACACCCTAGGTCAGTCCTTTAGGAGTTTTTCATAATAAAATTTTGTCTTTCATCTATTCATATCTTCATCTTGTAAATGGGTCAAGTTAGTCAAACTACGTGGTCTCTGCATGTATAACATAGGCAAGGCTAATCTTTGATCATCCCCCGAGGCCCCTAGGATAGGTCTTTAGGTTAGGTTCTTGGTCAAAACTTAGAAACTCTCGCAAAAATTCCAAAACATCCAAATAACTCAGAAAATCCAAAAACATCCAAATAACTTTCAAAAATCCCAAAAATATCCAAATAACTTAGAAAATACAAAAACATCCAAATAATCTTCAAAATCTCTAAACATCCAAATATCCTAAAAACACAAAAAACATTTGAAAATGGAAAACAAAAATACAATAGAAAACATTCAAAAAGACCTAAAAATCCTCTATTATCGCAAAAAGCCCTAAACAGCCTTAGAAAAATAAAAAACATAAACATCCATATAAACTTTCAAAAGATCAAAAATAGCCTCAAAATATCTTCAAAATACCAAAAATATTGAAATATTCCATAAAATCCAAAACCACCCACCCCATTCCTCTTTCACCCACAATAAACTTTCACCCATAATAATTGATTGTCACCTTCAACCTTTGGTGAAACAAGTAGAAATCAAACATAGCAAGTTGTGAAGTGTGTTCAAACCAAAATGTCAAAATATAAAGTCTAAATCATAGGTAAATACGTCAGTGAAGTTTGTAGCAATGACTCATTTTAGCATCATCATCCCAACATCAAACAACCCTTTGATCAACATGTCCTAGGATGTATCCTTACTATGATGGACATCAATATTAGACATCAACTTAGCTAAACTTAAACTAGGCAAGAGCTATAGATAACACTGACTGTTTGTCTTTGATATTTTCTTATGATTTATCTTAATGACCCATTCCAAGGATCTCTTGATGATGTCTATCTAAAATTATTTAGAGAGAAAGGAATGGGGAATTGATAATTATCTTTCATTTGTTGTGCTTGTGGATATTCTTATAAAATAATCTTGGCACATACTTGCTTAGTTGAGTGTAGGAAGGTCATTTAGGGTATGTTTTTTATTATTGCATATGCTTTGGTCCAATGTGTTCTAAGCTTTTAACTTACATTCCAACAACATTACCATATGTCAAGATGTGAGCAAGAACTATCATATCTGCTAGTTGAGTCAAAGTCTATTACACTAGGTACAACGCCATCCTAGTTATCAACACCTTGATGCATCATGTCTATGTGTTACATCAAACAATAAGGATTGATAGAAAACCACAATTTCAAAATGTGAGCACCTCATCCTACATTTTGTATTGTCTTGTCACCATCTCTAATAAAGTCTCGATGGATCATGGACTTTTTAGATCTTTTCAAGCAATCATCACAATCAACAATCATTCATTGTTTATTCTTTTATCTTCTCTCTGCACTAACCTAGTATCATGACAGTTGACAAAAAATATCATCAATGCATCCACCTTGTGTCCACAAACCATTATCATACATGCATCTCATCACATAATCATTACATATCACATCATACATTTTTCATTATCATTTAAGTTGTGATGAATAATATAGATTTATTATTCTCAACATCTTAAATCATTACATATCATAGGAATTTACATCCATACATCCACATGCATACATCTCATCATAAAATGGCATAGAAAATATAAAAAGAAATGCATTCATGTCATTTGCATCCATAGCATATGCATATCATATCATGAAAAGATAATGAAAAAGAAAATAACATTGCATCCATCCATATTATGACCATCACATACCATATAGGCATAAATAAAGTGCATTCATACATGAAATAAAGTGAACACATCACATCATGAATCATCAAAATCTGTATCATGTATATATCAAAAAATGAAAGTCATGGTACAAAATCTGGTGTATGAACATTGATCAAAAGTACAATATCCACAAGGCTATAAAAAGGAGCCCATGAATGTATATCTACAATAAAGAATGGGAAAAAATCAAAAAGTATATATACATCAAAAAGCTAGACCTAGTGGATGCTACCCTCTCCAGCCTACCTCTTAGGTTGATCCTCTGCTTGGGGTTGTGCATCACTACGCTGTGAAAATTCTAGTTGTCTCAAAGTCACTAGAATGTCTCGATGATAATCCTACCTATAATATGTAGCCTCTATAACAACCTCTCTATCTAATCATGTTGAAATTGTCTGACCATGCATGGATGCCATAATCATCTCAATCTACTGCCAATAGGGAACCTCTTGATCCCTCTCTCCTATAACATCCTATACTATTTGAAATGCCTGATCTCTCTCGGTTGTAACTGCAACCACCTATTGTTGAGCCTAGTCTCACTCAAAAGTAATGACCAAAAGCTACTAATGCGCTTGATCCCACTCACCAGTGAATTCCTACACCTGCTACTGCAACTACTAAATCTATGCATATCAAGCATCTACTAGTGGTGGTGGTGGTCCTGGCTATGGTTGCACCTATGGTTTTTCCTGAGGCTACATCTATGGTTGTACCTATGGTTGTTGTATAACTGGAGGAGCCCCTAGAACCTATCCATCTTGGATGTCTTGAACTCCTTGTCCCCTACCTATCCCAACTCATTTTCCTCTAGGTCTCCCTCTAGGAAGAACACCTACTGGATTTGTAAAACATCTGGGAGGAACAAACCACGCATCATATGCAGGCATAGTCTAAGCTATCACTTGTCCCTAATCATATGCCCATGGTTGGGCCACCAACTATTTAAAAATATCCATAGCCTCTATAGACTAAATAGTCAGGCCCCATGTGGGAACCTCTTTGGCCAATCTTGGATAATGTAACATAGATTTTAGGACCCAAAATGCTTGCTCTCTTCCTAAGTTTTTCACCTAGAAAGACAGAGATTTAGATCCTAAAATGCTAGATGTTCATTCAAATAAGGACAATTGTGATGTGATATGATGTAAAATAACTAAACTTACTGCAATTGATTGATTAAAATGACTGAAAATGAATGCAAACCTAAGATTTATGCCTTGTTTGAAAACACAGTGTCATATGCAGAAACTATGAAATAACGAAAAAAATGCAATATTTAACTAAACAAAGGGTTGTTTCTAAGAATGTTTGCACCTGGAAAGTTGTAGAGGACTGAATAATAGATTGAGAATCTAAAGAAATCTAGAATTTTGCTGACTAGGACTCATTCGCCAAGGGTGGCAAATCAGTCCCAAGTTAGGTCTTTTTCTGAATAGAACATAATTTCTTACTATCGAGCATCTGAAACAACTTTAAACTCACTTCTGCATTTCAGGTGGGACTCATTCACCAACGGTGGTAAATCAATCCACCTATAGATTTTTGCAAACTCAAGATTCAAATCTGTACCTTGATACTTCTTCAACAAATTCTGATGGACTCCCGATTCCAAATCTCTAAAAATCACTACAAAATAGCTTAAAATTGTTGATCTAATGGGAGTTTTCCTTATTCAAACCCCAACATTGGTAATTAAACCTTGAATAGAAATAAATATGCATAAATCCTAGTCTTAGATGTGTTAAAGACTAAGAAAGGTTGAATCATGACAAAAATGCTATTTTATTGTTTTAGAATAAGTTATGCAAGAATGATTAAAAGGATGCAAGATCTCTATCTTAGAAACCTTACAACAAAAAAAAATATAAGAAATAGCATTCAAATTCTCATTAATTACAATAAAGACCTTGATCTAAAGATTGAGTAACAATGGAAGATGGAATCAATAGGAAACCAAGTCCTTAGGCATGATTTGGTGGCTAGTTGCACCTCTTCACCCTAGATTTCTTCATGATTCACCATAGGCATCCATCATCAACCATTTGCAATGTTGGATCTTGACAATGTGAGTGAGATCCAAGACCTACAAAAAACCCTAGTTTGTTGTCCTAAAACTTCAACTTTTGCTTATGAACTTTGTTGTAGTATGCCTTTTTCTCTTGAGATGATAAAAAGTGATTAAGAAGATGTCTAAAATGAATTGAAATATGTATTTATAGGAAACAACATCTTATTTTCCCATTAATTAGACCTAAGAGGCTGACATTCATCGAAAATAAGAATAAAATTGATTAAATTCTCGCTTGATTTTGAATTTTCCCTCAAAGGGGACTCATTCACCACCCTTGGTGAATGGGTCCCACCAAAGGGGACTCATTTTCCAAGGGTGGCGAATGGGTCCCACTACTATTTTTTGAAGGTGGGTTGTCGAGATATGATGTGATTAAGTGTTGTCTGTTGGGTTTTATGTGATTTACTATATGAAAGGGGCCTCTAGATCCAAATTAATAGGTCTAAGAGGCCTATAAATGCCATTTTAAGAGGAAAATGTTATGAGGGGACTCAAAAGTGGGTCTAAGTATACATGAAATTGTCTCTTTCTTCAAGAGGGTCCAATTTTCAATAGTACATTCAGCCCCCACTTTAGTTCCCATATGACTTTACGTGCATATGTAAGCTAAAAGACTCTAAACAATTCACTTTACTATATAAAAGGATACGTATTCAAAAGATAGGAGAATGGAGCCCCCAGTGTAGTTTCTTGCAAACCACAACATTAGGAAGCACATTCTGTAGCACACATTTTTTTAATTTTAAATAAATCCTTTTATCTAACTTCCTAGGAATCCCACTCCCACTCAAGGGTAGATGTATTCCCCCCCTTGATTCCCCTTGCTTTACGGGGGTGGAATCAAGGTAGAAATCTAGCCACATTGAAGAAGAAACATCATATCATAGGGAATTTCCAAGTACCATGCCACATGATGATAGGTAAATGAAGATGTTGGGTGCGGAAACATGATTCCAATGTATCAAGTGGTGTCAGAAATAGATTAACCTAGCTCCTGTAATGTGAATGTAAAGAATGGCTATATGATAAACTAGGTAAAGAGAAAATAGTATTAGGTTAAAATGTAAAAGGTAAATAGAGATAAAAAGTAGGAGATGAAAGTAATGTGTCACTTACTATTCATTTAACCTTTTGTTGTAGCTTGAAAGTGACAAGTAGAAGGAGAAGAGGTCAAGTAGACGAGATTATACGCCTTCGCGGCTAGACGATCTTCATGAGCAAGTTGCACGTGGTGAGCAATATTATGAGGTGAGTTGATTCTTCAACTTTCGTCATGTGTTTTGATGATATTATAATGATTATTAGGTAGGGATAGGTGTATTTAGGGTTCTTGGAAAAAAAAGTTTACAAAGTGTCCCATTTGTTCACAAAGTGTCTCATTTCTTCGTGAAGTGTCTCATTTCTTTGTGAAGTGTCCCTATTTCTATGAAAAATGGTCAAAAAGGTTTCTAAAGCATCAAGGGTTATTAGAATAACACACTAGATTGACTTTAGCACACTTGCATGATGAAAAATATGAAAAATTAAATATTTTAGGTGGATTTTTAGAGTATTTTTTGATGATTGTGATAGGTTCCTGCCTAGTCACGACAATGGCTAGGGGGAAGGCATATATCATTTTTGAGAGATTTATCACCATCGCTATCAATGGCAGAGACAGAGCACTTGCAATCAGTGGGTATCTATTGGCCATTCATGATGTTGCCGATGCGATACCATGATGCCATGCTAATGGCCTTGTGTGAGCGGTGCGGCGGGATGTAGATACATGTACCTTTCATCTTCCCACTAGGGAAATGATGATCACACTCGAGGATGTATATCACATTCTTTGAGTGCCAATCTAAGGAGAATGAGTTTATTTTCGAGTGGATCATTCATTTTTTGAAAATAAGAGAGATATGTAGTATTGTTTAGGAGGACCAATACATGATGAGAGAGTTAGAGCACGTATCGAGCTACCGATGCTACTATACTCACGAGCTCCTATGGTGAGATGGATTATGATACATACAATAGCACTGGTACTCAATCCACATGGACAAGCGGCACAATTGGATGGTGGACTAGTACATTTGGTACGAGGGATGTATGATCAGTGGATAGTCTATGCATGGGGTTGTATTCTAGCACATTTGTATTATGATTTAGGGATATTTTTTTTCCAAGAGATCAATAGTATGGTCCATTATACGCTTCTATAGGTGTGATTCTTGGAGCATATCACATGTACCAGACCTATCAAATTTCCATGTGCTATAGTAGAAGAGTATCTAAGAGCATTCGTCTATCCCCTGAGATGACTATGGAAGTATGGTGATTTAGGGTATTAGAGGGTGAGATTCAACTAACTGGAGGAGGACGAGATACTATGGATACCATATCTATTGACTCTTTAGTGGCCATATCTCACAGGGAAATTACAGAGGATGCAAACAGACAGACTTCTAGTAGGGAGGCATGACTACATTGTACAACCACTGTATTATGGATGAGTCATGCAGTAGTTTGGATAGGTTTAGACACCACCAAGGGAATTCCCATTCATTAGACTATCAGTGTGGAGTGCTCAGATGCCAAGGGATACTATTCGGATGACTATAGATCATGTTCTTGAGAGTGATACCGATGATTCAAATCATGACCAGCCACCAATATCCAATGCTAATGATTTTGGTAGCATAGATGAGTATGAGGAGTGGTGGTCATATGCATGACTAGATCCCGTATTTCCTATGGAGTTCCCCATAGGTGAGGCAGAGGTAGAAGCAAAGGATGAGTCAGAGGAGAGGGAAAAGGAGGTATGGTATAGGCCATCAAATATTTTTACATATGTGATTGATGAGAAGTACCAATCCAATGCCGATCCTGACTATGAGGACTAGGATGGAGGAGATGATAATAATGAGGAGGGAGAGGAGGATGAGGAGGATTTTCAATATGAGGAGGAGCCACTCCTGAGTCAAAGTGATGAGGTAGTTATCAAGGATCTGAATAAGCATAGAGAAGCATCACATACTTATAGGACCAAATCGTGAGTAGTAGCTACAACAGACATCAGCATGCAGAGTCAGAGATAGACGAGCTCATCCCACATGCCCCCCAAAGATGGGGAGGTTGATCTTCCTCATGCATCTAGAGACATAGGTAATAATATTTAAATTAATGCATGTCCTTAAGTATTTTATATTTGATGTATGTATATAATGATGATATATTACTGATTGTGTACATGATCTATCTTCTAGGAGCAATGAGAGACTGGCGATAGTTCTATCATCAGGAAGCTACAAAGATAGTGCTAGTATATGTCGAGGAGGAGGAGATAGATCCTGACTACGTTCTATTGGGAAATTATTGGATGGTGTGATGTGATGTTGATACATGGTTGTCATTGATGCCAACTCTATTAGCATTTGATATTCTAAGTGTTGTATATTTCAAGGATATTGAGAAAATTATAAGTGAATGTGTTCTAGGTTCCTAATGGAACTGTGCAGGTCATGAAGGAATTACATTATGTACATAAATGGTTATTTTTTTGGATCAAAGGGTTTAATGTTGAGTATGTCTAGATCATCTAATTGAAGTTTTAGAGGTCTATGTGAATTTGTGTGTAGGTTGTGGTCTGATAGTATTTTGTTGGTCTCTATCAGAGTTTCTAAGTGAAGATTGTATGTTCTTGGCTATCTTGGTTGTCATGGATGTTTCTTTGCTATTTCTTGGTGTTTTCATATGTCTCTAGTTCATCCTCTATCTTTGTGGTACATCCATATGATCTGATGAAGCTCATGATTGAAATCTTCTCTTGTGCATGTTCAGTTTTTCTTGTTCTTGGCTGACATGTTGATGCTAGCATGTTGTGGATCTTTGAGGCATGATTAATTGGAGTATTCTTATTTTGGAGAAGTGAATTTGGGTCCCCACCATGTTGTGACTGACCTTGGTGGGTGCGCATTGAAAATTTAATTGTGAATTCAAGCCGACATTGAAAATATATTCTTTTCCTCTGGGTGACTTTGCTATGGTGAAATCTTTGTGGCTGATATATAAGAAGTAATTATGTGGATAGTTTATGGAGTATGTGAAGTGTGGTTAGTGTGTTGAGTATGTGTTGTATGTTCTTGTGTACATAAGTATGAATATCATTGAAGAGAAAGTGTGTCGAAGGTTGAGCGAAGTATGCAGAAGTATTGTGCCTAATTGGAACTATAATCAAGCTTGGACATAAGCCATTCTGCCAGTTCAAATTCCTAGATGGTTTTAATCTGAATCTTTCTATAACACAGTGATTCTTCTATTTGTAATTCAGCAGTGAGGTCTAGGAAGTGAGCTTGAATGTATGTGTATTCCCCCTTTTTTTTTTCTTTGTACTTTTAACAGAGTATAATCTTGTGGACTAACATCCACCATGGTTTTTCCCCTAACAAGGTTTCCACATAAAAAAATTGGTGCTGTTTGTCTCTTTGATATGTTAATTTCTTATGGTTAATTATTTATTCATTAGATATGAGATTAAGGTTAAGTTTGTAAAGTTTAAATTTATGTGACAACTAATTCACCCCCCCTCTTAGTTGTTTTTCCTTGCTTTTTCCAACAATTGGTATCAGAGCTAGTTCCTCTAAAGAAAAGTCTAACAGCTTGAGGTGATCTGGGATGGAAACATTCAAGGACAACCCTAGATTTGATGGCACCAACTACTCACTATGGAAAGTTAGGATGCAATTTTATTTCCAGTGCATTGGATATGCTATCTGGAAGATTACAAAGAATCAATACACTATTCATACAAATGGACCCTTCACTCCTAATGAGATCAAGGATGCAGAAAGAAATACTAGAGCCATTGAAGCATTGGTGAGTGCTCTAATAGATTTGGAGATGGCTAATGTAGTAGGCCCGTAGACAGCTCATGAGATCTGGATAAAGCTGGAAACTTTGTATGAAGGAGATACACAGGTAAAGACGGCGAAGTTACAAAGTTTGAAAGGTAAGTATGAAAACCTAAAGATGGGTTAAGATGAGAATATTACTTCTTTTATGCAAAGAGTAAATGAGATAGTGCTAGGTATTAAATGTGTCGGTGGTTCAGTAAGTGAAGATGAAATTGTGGCTAAGATACTTAGATCCTTACCTCCCTCCTACAAGTTGAAATTTCATGCTATTGAAGATTTTGTCTGTAAATAAGATGACAAGAGAGACATTGATAGGAAAGCTTGCTACTTTTGAAATAAGTGAATTTGGTGAATCCGCACTGAAGACTAAATCTGCATTCAAAGCTACTGTATCCAGAAGCTACAGGTGAAGTTATAGTCCTAGAGAGAGTTCTAGAAGGGCATCCAAATATGATGAAGAAATGAAACAGATTGAAGACCAAGATAGAGAAGTTCTAGAACTAGAAGCACTCATTACAAAACAAGAAGGAAAAGGTAAGTATGAAGATGTATTACCTATCAAATGATTTTCATGCAGTAAAATAGGTCACTTTGCATCAATATGTCCTGAAATTGTTCCTAGGTCTAAACCTAGAAAACCTAGATTTCAAAAGAAATGTTACTTTGTTTAAGAAGTAGTAATAGATGATGATTCTGATAAAGATGTTGGAAATGAGGATGATTGGGCTTTCATTGCTACCATTGAAAATAATCCTGAACCTACTGAATCCACTGAAGAAAAGAAATCTCTTGCAGCCCGTGTTGAGGAGAAAGATGAATGGTTCATTGATAGTGGATGCTCACATCATATGATAGGTGAAAAAATAAAGTTTGTGAATCTAGAAGAGTATGATGGTGGGGTTGTGAGATTTTGAGACAATAATTCTTGTGTGATTCATGGTACAGGCTCTATTAGCCTTGGTGGTAAAGAAAATATTGATGATGTTCTCTATGTTGAATGCTTGAAGCATAACTTTTTAAGTGTTGGACAAATGGTGCATAAGGGATATGATCTATAGTTCAAGGATAGAAAATGCCAGATTCATGGAAAATTTGGAAACATGATTGCCATTGGTGTATAGACTAAAGGTAACATCTTTCATTTGAATACTTCTAATGGTAGTTGCTCAATTGCTCAAGTAGATGAAAGTTGGTTATGGCATAGGAGATTGTGTCATGTAAACTTTGACATCATTAAGATAAGTTCTACTCAAGCAGTAACAGATCTACCTAAATTAGTGAAGCCTGCTAATGTAATCTATCAACAATGTCAAATGGGTAAAAAAACTAGAATTTCCTTCTGAAGCAAGCAATTTCACTCAAATAATGTGTTAGAACTATTACATATTGATTTATGTGGTCCCTCTAGAGTTAAGAGCATTCATGGAGAAATATATTTTATGCTTGTCATTGATGACTACTCTAGAATGATTTGGGTTTCCTTTTTGAGAGAGAAAAGTGAAGCATTAGATAAGTTTAAAAGATTTAAGGCCATGGAAGAAAATGAAAAAGTTTGAAGATCAAATGTTTGAGATCTGACAGAGGTGAAGAATTCCTTTCAAAAGAACACAATACTTACTATGAAGAGCATGGAATTAAAAGTCAACTATCTGCTCCCTGAACCCCTCAACAAAATGGAGTTGTAGAAAGAAAAAATAGAACAATTTTGGATGTTGCTAGAACAATTATGGTGGAAGGAAATTTTCCTTAGATGTACTAGAGTGAAGTGGTAAGTACTACTGTATATACCTTGAATAGAGTAAATGTGAATAGTAATTTTGGTAAAACTCCTTATGAACTATAGTTTGGTCATAAGCCTACTATAAAATAATTCAAAATATTTGGAAGAAAATGCTATATCAAAAGAGATGATGACATAAGAAAGTTTAATATTAGAAGTGATGAAGGAATCTTCCTAGGTTACTCCACAAAGAGCAAGGCATATAGATACTACAACAAAAGACTGAGAAAAGTAATTGAAAGTGCAAATGTTAAGGTGGATGAGGATTCAATCAGATCATCCAGAAGATGCAACTATGATTCAAATGAAGACATAATGAACCAAGGGAAGAATTCACAATCACCAAATCTACTTCAGATTATTCCATATGTTCCAATGAAGCAACCACAAGTTGTTCTAGTAAATCAAGTCAGTCAAGAAGCATAGTAAAGTGTAACTACACAAGTAAGTTCAGAAAACACAGAAGTAGGAGAGAGTCCTAAAACTTCAAGGTATATAAATTTGAATCATTCTGAAAGTCAAATCATAGGAGACAAGAGCAAAGGAGTGAAAAATAGAAAGAAAATTGCTGAAGAATACTGTCTAATTTCCAAGATTGAACCTAAGAATGTCATTGAAGCCTGTCAAGATGTACACTGGATGGAAGCCATGAAAGAAGAACTATCACAAATTGAAAAGAATGACACATGGACACTAGTTCTTAGGCCCAAAGACAAGAATGTGATTGGCACTAAATGGGTGTTCAGAAACAAGTTGAATGAAGATGGTGAAGTGGTCCAAAATAAGGTGAGACTGGTATGTAAAGGTTACTCCCAAATGCAAGGTATAGATTTTGAAGAGACCTTTGCCCCTATTTATAGAATTGAAGTAGTAATACTATTTCTTGCTTATGCTGCTTACAAGAACTACAAATTTTGCCAAATGGATGTAAAGTCCACATTTCTAAATGGGGAACTTGAAGAAGTGTATATTGAAAAACCAGATGGATTTTAGTTAATAGATGAGGAAGACATGGTTTGCAGGCTAAAGAAAGCCTTGTATGGACTCAAACAAGGCCCCAAAGCCTAGTATGCCAGACTGGACAAATATATACTGAAGCTGGACTCTCACAAGGTACTACTAACAATAACTTATATTTCATGATAGATCATGATAAGGAGTTAATCATACAAGTTTTCGTTGATTATATCATCTTTAGTGGAGATGATAATTTGTGCATGAAGTTTTTTGATGAAATGAAGAATAAATTTGAGATGAGCATGATTGGTTAAATGAAGTTCTTTCTGGGATTGCAAGTTTCACAATTGGATCAAGGGATTTTCATATCTCAGTCCAAGTATGTGCAAGAACTGTTAAAGAAGTTTGGTATGGATGATTCCAAACCGGTTGGTACACCCATGGTAACCAAATGTAAGTTGACACAAAATGATGATTCTCCTAAGGAAAATCAAACTAGATATAGATAAATTATTGGAGGATTACTCTACATGAAACAGACAAGGCCAAATATTATGCATGTTCTATATATGGTTGTAAGATTTCAAGCTGATCTGAAAGAATCACATGTAACTGTTGTCAAAAGAATTTTTAGATACTTGAAAGGAACTACTTATTTTGGAATTTGGTATTGAAAGGATGATGATCATACACTATGTGCTTATACAGATGTTGATTGGGCTAGTGATTTGGATGATAAAAAAAGTACTAGTGGTGGTGCTTTCTTCCTTAGGAAGAAGATGGTATCCTAGTTAAGCAAGAAGCATAGCTCTATTTCTCTATCCACTACTGAAGCAAAATATATTGTTGCTACAAAAAAATTTACTTGGGTGCTATGGATGAAACAAATGTTGAAAGATATCAAGGTGATATATGAATAACCTATTGCAATATAGGGTGACAACTCAAGTGCAATAAACATATCAAGGAATCTGGTACTACACTCAAAGACCAAGCATATATCAATCAAGTTTCACTTCTTAAGGGAGAAAGTGAATGAGAAGGAAGTTAGACTAGAGTATGTGCCTACAAAAGAAAAAATTGTAGATATATTTACAAAGCCATTATCAAATGATACTTTTGAGTATCTTAGATGAATGTTAGGGGTAGTTACCCATCCTAACAAGAACTAAATGATGCACCTACTTGCATCAATCCATGAGCTACATTGCTATATTTTAATCTAGATTGATGTTTTGTGGCTATTACTCGGGGGGAGTAGTTAGATGTGCAGAGATATGGCTCAAAGCATGTGTGTGGAAAGGTCATAGCTACCTTTTCCATTGATGTCAAAGGGGGAGAAGTGTAATGTGAAAAATGTAATTATCCAAGGGGGAGAAGTGTAGAATGAAAAATTTTCCAAGGAGAAGAACAATTGTGTAGAATGTTGGGTTGATGGTATTTTTCACT
>VDFB02271358.1:449012011-449055629 GCA_007258455.2 Sequoia sempervirens | reverse complement strand
GGTTCTACCTTAACTTGGTGGAAATTCATTTAGATAGAGAGGGAGAAGGAAGGCAAGCAACCTATCTCTACTTGGAAGGGAATGGTTGCCAAGGTGAAAGAAGCATACCTACCTAAAGACTATGAAATTCAATTGCATAAGAGGAGACAGAGTTTGAGGCAAAGAGATCAGGAGATGAGTTCCTATACTGAGGAGTTTCAAAGACTTTGCATGAGGTCCAATGTCATAGAGGATGAAAGTATCAAGGTGGCAAGGTATCTCAATGGTTTGAGTGGAACATTCAAGAGGAGATGGTTCTCATAAGCCCCAAAACAGTGCACCAATGTTATCAATTGGCATTAAAGATTGAAGAGAGGAGTAAGAGGAAGCAAGATCAGACTTCTAAGGGCAAAGGCAAAGGAAGAGATCAAAGAGGATAGCATGGTGGCTACCAAGGTAGAGGAAATGACCAAAGAAACAAAGGAGAGTCAAAACTCACAGAGCATGGAGGTGAAACATCTACAAGAATTGGATATAAGCTGGGGTAGAAGAGGACCTCAAGGAGGTTCAAATAGAGGAAGAGGGCGAATTGGGCCGGAGCCTTTCCTTGTATGTACTGCTCTAGAGCCTTTCCTTGTAAAGACCTCCTTGGTCTTTAGCTACCAATCTAACCTATAGGTCCCTACTCACTTGACTAGGTGCCCTGGTTTTGTGACCAACCCCTCTTCTATCATTCATCAAGATCATACATTGACCTTCTTGCCCTCTAAAAGTTTGGACCACATCCATTACCTCACATAAGCGGACATCCTTGGGTCTTCATGGTTTCCCCACTCAAAGTGATATGGTTATGCAAATGAAATGAAGAAAGTAATCATCTCCTTATCCATTGGCTGGAAGAATGCATGCTTAATGTTTTGATACATGATATCCACTCTCTCTTTTTCTCTCATGGTTGAATATCAAAATCCATTATGGTGGGCCTCCAAAGTTCTAGTCATCTTTCTTCCTCTTTCGCCAAATGTTGGCCTGATCCACAAGTTTGCTAGCCTAATTTCCTTTGTTTTTGAAAGCTGAAGTTTCTCTCGAGTCACCAGTGTAGCTCTCTCTGCCCTTTTAGACTCTTTCATTACTTCTGAGATCATCTTTGGGGATTTAGTCATTTTGTACCACATGGTTGATGTGCTTTGAATCCTTGCATCTAAGGGGTTTAAAACCTTAGGGGCCTTAGATGAGAAAAATAAGTAATGTTTTTCTTTTCTTTTTATGTGAGGACCTAGTAGTGAGATAAAAGAGGACTGTATAGAAAAATGAAAAAAGAAGACATAAAATTCATGGACCATACTATATCACCTACATGCTAGCTAACAAGGACATGAATGTAGTAGATTTAGGTATGATAGGGGGTATTGCAAGGTATATTTGAGGAATATATAAGAATGAAGAAGAATTCAATGGATCAATTAGTGTCAAATGTTTTCCTAAAAATCTCACACCCCTATTAGGGAATTAATCATTTCTAAGCATTTTCCACGTCCTATGGGAAAGTTTGAGGAGGCTCCAATAGTTGAGAGTTTAATGAGTAATTATAACTTCTTTCCATGCAATCATGATTAGTTAGAGAACATATAGGGAAACTTGATGAGCTATGCAACAAATGAAGAGAATATAGGGTATTTTGACCTAGTCTTAAGCATCTCCAAGCATCTAGGAGATATTGAAGGAGTCTTGGCTGATAGATAGGGTTGAGGATAGAAGTTTTATTTTTGGTTACATTGACATCATGTAGGACATCCATAGTCTTATTCTTGGTTACGTTGACATCACAAAAAAAAATATAGGATGGAGTAGAATGTAGCTCTACATTAGAGTTCCATGTTAAATTTTTATTATTTATAGGTTGCTAGTGTAGAATTCTAAGACAAACAATCATGGTAGGACCATTCTTAAAAGATTTCAAATAATAACCTAGTGAACCCATATACTCTTATGACTATATATACACAAATCTAGATTAAACTTAGAATTCATTAACTTTAAGTTCTCTTTATTCTATATTACCTCGGTGAAAGTTTGAGCAAAATCTACTGCACTTTCGGAGGTGTTTCCTTGAAACCTCCAACAACACCATGTTCAACATCCAAAATCACATATTAAAATACCATTCATAAAAAAATGCTATTAACATATGTAATAAATTTATAATTGTTTACTAACTTTACATACCCCACTGATAGGTGTACTGCAAAAATAAGTAGATTGACTGGTGTACCCAGGGTCAACACTGTGACCCTACAATTTTATTAAAATAATAAAACTAAATTAGTTAATCTTGCATTTGACAATTAAAATTTAATAAACTAAATTCAATGAACATGTTCAATTTTACTTGACTGTCAATACCATATGCATCATGCAGAATGTCAGCCACCCTCTCCATCCCCGTAGATGCATACGGATCAGGCTGCGTAGAAGTATATGGATCCTGTGTAGCACCCTCCTGAGGGCCGGTAGGGTCATACAAACAAGTGGCTCCATGAAGATCGACACACATGGCCTCGAAGGCCACCACCTGAAGACTCCCGGATTGCGCGTACAATGGGGCTAGTGTGGTGGATGACACTCTGAGTCAAGGATGTGATCGCTTGCAAGAATCTCTACATCAGCACTCTCCTTTGCAACTACCGGCATCATAATCGCTCCGAAGTGCCTGGCGAGTCGCTCCCCTGCCGTAGGATCCGGTCGTGCCTCGGGCCTATCCGACCCCACCTCTCCTTGAAACTCCCTCATATCAAAATAATTCGATTTGGTTCAATACAAACTCACAGTATAATTTCCTAAGAAAATATTGGGGGACTTCACGGTTATTGCACGGTGGGTAATCAAAGACCATATACCATCTGTCATAAAAACGGTTCCTAATCTCTTGGTGGTGGCACCAATGGATAGGAAACCTCTTTGCATTGAGGGTGAGATTTTGATTTGTTCTAGGGTCAGTGAATAGAGAGCACAAATTGCCTTTAGTAATCTTTAAATCTTTAACTTGTTTATATGATAATTTATCTGCATAATATGCCCTTGATGTTTGCCTCCTATTTTGCCATCCAGATATTTGTTGGGTAATTGCATCCACATTTTTAACAAATCCTTCAATGAATCTGCTAGATGTATCCTTTCTGTGGTTGAAGAATTTTGATCACTCAACCTACTAATAAGATCCTCAACTTCTTTTCTATTGTTTTCAATTTCACTCCTCAAATTTTCTTGAGTGCCAGGAGGGTATTGAGAGAATGGTGGGGGAGGTTGATTTTGTGGTTGAGGCTGATTTGGTTGAGGATTTTCCTCCTCTTGTTGAGGATTTCCTACAAATTAAAAAAAAAAACATTCATTTCTAAACTAAAACAAACAAAATCAATTTAAAACTAACAAATTCAAAACAAATACCAAACAATACTTACCTCTTGCATCTCTTCGTCGTCGTGGCGCCATATTTGTGAAGAAATCCAATTGCTCTTGATGAATTTTGACCTCTCCAAAAATGCGAGCACGTATAACAGGGTTTTTGGCCACGGGCGGAGCTAAAACACAACAAAAAGGAAATGAGAAATGATATTTGGGTTTGCTTTTTTTTTTCTTTTAAAAACAAATAACGCGAACACGTTATAACGCGAACGCGTTATAATGCGAAAGCGTTTTGGGATTTTTTTCTTTTTTGGCCACAAAAGTGTGACCATCTTGGTGCACTTACCCATAGTAGAAATTTATTAATTAATAGTTCTAGATATCATTTGATTATTACCTATTAAATTATGGAGAAAAGTGGTATGTTAGACTACGAGTCACTAAAAAGCATTTCTATAACTTGATTGTTTTATAGGAACTTATGCTTAGATAATCAAAGTTTGTTGTATTAATCTATCTACCCAAACATGAGATCAATCTTTAGAAAATATTAACATTTTGGGAAAGCCTTTAATAAATATATACTTATTGTTTAATATCTAATATTTATGACTATATTTATATATGTGAAAAGATTAAAGATGAGGTATGGAAATTCAAGAAATTCAAACATCCTTTTTTTGGAAATAATTTCAATCAATTTGTTTTTTAGGATGTAATATCAATTTGGGGTAAACTTGAGTTTAATTGTTAATGATCAAAGAGAAGTAATTTTTGATGGAAAGAATGGGAAACAGAGTAGAGGTGCTGAGGGCGAGGGAGATGTTGATTTTGAAGATGAGGCAGATGGTTTTCCTAACGGCTTGCTTCCTAGATTCATCTAGGAAGTGGTTGGCATCTCTTTGGGAGATGCTATTGGGTTTCCTGGGTTGTTGTCGACAACAACATTCTTCTTGTTGTCTGGGGTGAGGTTTGGTTCTCCTAAGTCAGGACTGTGTTGGAAGTTTTTTCTTTCTCTTATTCTTGACTGGAATGTCAAGGAGGATGGGGTGCTTAATGGTATGGTTGGTTCCCATCATTTTTCCTATGAGGGTTTCCCTTATCTCCCTTTTGGACTATTGATAGTGGTTTAGTTACTATCAATAGTTGGGTTTCTTTTAGTAATTTTTGTTGTGGGTTCCTACTTGGAGCTCTTGGTTGTTGGTGTGGTCATGTCTAGAGTGGGTTTTTTTGTTGTTTCTTTGGTGTCTTCAATTGGCTTTGTTGTTTGGAGGCTTTTGTTGACAATGAAAGGGTTGCTGTCAATAGTTACACTGTTGATGCTAGTAGCTGTTATGGGTAGCTATTGGGAGCTCATGGTTGTTGGTGGGCTCATGTTTGAAGCAATTGTTGTTGATGCTATGGGCCCTTTTTTGTGGAGGATTTCCTTTGCTTTTCGTGCGATCCCTTTCTCGTATGTGGCCTTACTTTGGGTGAGGTATGGTTTTCCTTTTTTAGGAGTGTGTGTGGTGTTTTGGATATATCTTATTCTTGGCTAGCATGTCAAGGAGGATTAGTTGCTTAATGGATCGGTCAGCTCTCTTCATTTTTCCTATGAGGACTTCCTTTATCTTCTCATAGGGTTGTTGATGATGGAAGGGTTGTGATTGTTGAAAGCTATTCTAGGTAGCTACTTGGAGCTTGCGACTAACAGTGTTGGTTCCCTTTTGAGGGAGCTTTTGGCGGTGGTGATGCATCAAATAGTGGGGTTCTATTGTTCTTTTTAGGTGGGTTTTGTCCTTATCTCACCTAGGGCTCTGGTTTGGAGGAAAGTTTAGTTCTTGTTGATGAGATTTTGGGAGTGGAGGTTGCCTCTACTTTTGTCACTCTGTTGATGTTTGGGTGGTTGCTATTATTGTCCAAGATTGTGGATGCCCTTGTTCCTATTTTTTAGATGTTGGCTAGGTTAATTTTGTTGCTTTTTTTTTAATACCCAAATTTCTGTTAAGTTTTGGGGAGCTTTGTGTGGGATTTTCCTTGAGCATTGGCTAACCCTTATTTTTGTTTCTTGGATGGTGGCTAGGTTACTCTTCATACTTTATTTGTACACCCACATAAGTTTAATGCTTAAAGTTGTTATGGTGGTTTTGTTGTTCAAGCTTTATTTTTTTCCACCTTTTGTTCTGGTTGTTGGGTTTTCCAAAGGATGATGTAGGTACCTTTTTTTGGAGTGTTATATTTCTCCTTGAATCCTATTGAGGTGGAGTTTGGGAATGATGGTTTTTGGTTTCCTCAATTGCGGATCATTTTGATGTCGATGCTTCTGCTATGGAGGTGGAGGTTGAGGTTGCTAAAGATTCTAGGCTTTGGTAGAAAGGATGGTCGTATCTTCCTCTCCAATAGAGGGGAGTTCCCTCCTTTAGAGATGGAGTGTGAGTTGGGTTCCTAACTTGACAGGCATCTTTTTCTTCTATGCAATTGGATTGCTGCTACTAGGTTGTGTCTGTACCTAGTTGATCATGGTAGCTTTTTGGGTTCAAGGTCCCTAAAAAACTTGGTAAGGGTTTAAGGGCCTAGTTAAATCCTAGTTGTAATACGTTAATAGACTTTAGATCCTTGCATTTCTTTGTGAAAAATTTGTTTCCTTGCTTTATTCTTGGTTCTATTACTGGATTATCTTTGTTGCAACTTCACTCTCTTGGATAGGTCCCTTCAAAACCATGTTGTAATGGGTTTCTGGTCCCATCAAAACTTGTTTAACACTAATAAAAAAATCAATTTGGGACCACATGTTTACATTAAGGTATTTCACACAAAGGTGGATTAGCATATGAGAAAGGTACTTTATTTATCGATAATCATCTAATTTGATTCAACAAGTAGTTTTTTATACATCTTACATTTCCTTCTTCTACTTGATTAAAAATATTATGCATTATCTCATCACTCTATCAATTTTTGTTAATTTTAAAGATGTGAAAATCCTTAAGAGTTTCTATGTGAATACATTATCATTTTCTAATTATCTAATTGAGTAAATGAGTTGATAAAGGATACTTATGATTTTATCCAAAAAATTACATATTTTTTGTCACAATAATTTGGGACATCCTGATTTTTTGATGAAATCCATATTTTTTAGAAAAAAATAATGATTTAATTCTTAATGGATTCCATCTAAAGGGTTTTAGTTAAAGAGGGTTACACAAGACCCTCTTAGATCAAACGCCCTTAGATAGGACCCCTCTAGTCTTAAATCAATACCAACAATGGAGTTTCCTTCGCAACTATCAAAATACTGATAAAAAAAAAAATTCTTTACCTTTTGAGGGATCAAATTTAAAGTCATTTAGAAATACTTTTTGTCAATATGTAGCACTTATTATAAGTTTCCAAAAAGTATAATTTTAAATAATTTTAATTTTATTATTATATTTATATTTTAGTTTTTGCGAATGTAGATTTTTCACTAAACCTCAAGGTATTCATTTCACATGTAGAAAAATAGAAAAATAGAGATTTTTTTTTCTAAAAAATATGTGTGCACTAGGTATTGATATCCTTGTTTTAGCAAAAAATAAATAAATAAAATTTAATACATACAAAACAAGTTATGCACTACGAAATACACCTATGTTCAAATTATAATTACTTTGATTTCAAAAATTAATTAAAAAATATATAACAAAAAATTATGAAAAATAATCAATATTACAAATCTATATTTAAAAAATTATAATTTTAGTATTTCAATAAAAAAATTTATGCATTACAACATAAACATCTCCTTTTAAAAATATAGTTTACTAAAAAGGGTTATTCAAATTTCGTAAAAAAATTATAATTTATTTTTAATTTTATTTAAAAATATATAATTAGAATCTACACACAAATTCTTACAAATCACTAGTTCACATAATCTCCAAATCATTAATGGATTAGTTTCTATAGGTTTCATAAAGTGAAAATTTGGTGAATAACATTGATTTCAGTGTCCTACTTTCACCAAAAAGTGGGACATCGTATTGTGAGCTGACCCTAATATGCCATCATTCTATCATTTTTTTTTAATTTTAGAGAGGTTGTCAAACTCCTTGATAGTTTATATGTGAATACATCATTATTTTCTAGTTATCTAATGTAGTATATGAGTAGATAGATTATACTTATGATTTGTGATGTTAAATGGGGATTTGCTTGGTAATTAGTAGCTATGATGTTATTTTTTTGTTCTTTTGTATTGGGAAGAGATTTTAATTAAGTTCCATTATATGAAAAGATTTGAAAAATCATTATCTATAATAGTGGAACCACCGAAAATGGGTGGATAGATTGATTATGGCTATCACAACCACTTTCAAAGGTATTCCATTCAAGGATAACCCTAGACTCTCAATGCAAAAGAGAAAGAGATCTTGCAATAGGGTTGTCCTAGGGTTTGAATATGATTTAGTGAGGGGTTCACCACCATGTGTAACCTTGGAAAAGACAATGAAATGAAAGCTATAATGAAAAACCCTAATTGAATGCAAACTAATACTAAATGACCTAGAAAAGTGAGTAAAACAACTCAAAAAATGGTAAAACAGAAAGTGTGCACCCAGGAATCTAGAGAAGGAAGAATGGAGGTCTGAATCGCTATAAAATTTGCTTTCAAGGTTGACTAAGAATCATTTTCCAAGCTCAAAAAATTAGTCTTGTTTCTAGGAAAATGTGCAAGAACAAGAATTTACCAAAAAGGTGAAGAAATCTACAAAAATTCTGAGAATGTACTAGAACTAGGGCTTTTTTTTAACTTTCAAAGTTGGTTATGTTCTTCATTGTCTACTCTGCTCTTCTTGACTGATTTACAAATCTGAATCTCTAATTTGCAACCTCTAGGTGATCTCCAAGTATCTCCAAGGCTTGATCACAACTTTGATAATTTGACAACTTTTCTCCAATCTTGCTCCTTAGGAAATCTGCATCCTAGAGCTACAAATCACACACAAAGGAGAGGGGAAAATATTGTTGGGTTAGTGGATAGAATTTTTCCTTGGTCAAACCCCTTGTTGGTAATTAAACCTTGAAATGAAAGCAAATATGAATGGAAAACGATGAATGAACAAAATACAATGTTGCAGCTCACCAAACCCTAGAAAGAAAGTTTTGCAAATGTGCTTGAAATGGCTAAAATGGATGTGTTTCTTAACTCTTGCTTGGATGATGTTGATCTTGCTTGAAACACTTGCTTGAATCATAAACCCTACATAAAAATTGTTAGTACAATAACAAACATGATATATGAAATCCTTGACATGATAATTGGCACTTGAAGAATGCTTTAAAATGCTTTATAATCTGCTCTTGAAAGCTCTTGAATGCTCTTGCAAATGGTAAAATGCTCTTGTGAACTCTCTTGAATGCTAGGTGTTGAATATGAGTGAAAGAACCTTGTATTTATACGTAATTATGCAAGAATTCCTGAAATTACAGCACTACAATCTAACGTCATATTTAGGAGAATAAAATCTTGCCAAAATTTTCAATTAATTTTAATTTTGGGTCACACGGGACTCATTCACCAGAGGTGCAAATGAGTCCCACCAAGCATAATGTATGGGACCAAAAACCAAAAATGCTTGGAAATGTGTGAAAACTAGTTTGGGGCCAAAAGATCCAAGTGGGACCCATTCGCCCAAGCTGGTGAATGAGTCCTAGATCCCTAAATCTGGGACACACAAGCCAAAAACATCTAAAGTATGATTGGATACTGATTGGTGTTGGAATTATTCTTGAAAAGATGCAATAAATGAGGCTTGTGGATGCAAAATAGGGCCAATTAAAGTATAAGAGGACCTAATTATTAATGACAAGCCTAGAGGACTATGATAGTGTGTTACAACACTTTACAATAGTCCAAATAAGGCAAGGTTAAGGTTTATTTTAATTAAAAGGAGGCTTATTAAGTGTAATTAATTAATAAGGCCTTAGAAAAGTGTGAAAGTGAGTTACAACACTTCACAACACTTAAGCAAGGTACCATTAAAATCCATTAGTTCTCAAGGGCCCAAGATTTAATGTGAATGTTTCATCTACATTGCAACACTAAATCAAAGAAAAACTAAGCCAAAGTCACAAGGAGGGCCAAAAAAAGTCAAAAAAAGTAGAAGAGTTACTTTTTCATTGACTCCATCTAGCCCCACTTTAGTGAGAGGATGAACTTGCTTCAAACTGATCCAGGTGGATACTTGTCAAAAAATTGAAGTGTTCCACATGCTCCATATTTCATCACCATGTCAAAGATCTCATTAAGAGCTTTTTGATGCATTTTGAACGAACCAAATCCAAGTCCGTACATGAAAGTTATGGTCGATCAAAGTTGAGGGTTGACCATGATGATGTGGTAGGAATGATGACATGGCAAGAATGATGACGTGGAAAAAAATGATGACATGACTATTTAAAAAAGAATTTAAAATTTGAATTGCCTTATATTTAAATTATTAAACCTTTTAAGTTTTAAAAGCCCACGCCATGAGATTTTTAAGGGGATCTTTAAAGATTCTTAAAGATTTTTGAGGATATTAAAAGATTTTTAGAGAATTTTAAAAGAGATTTTTAAGGGCTTGAAATATCATAAAAGATATTTTAAAACTAAAATTAAATTTAACCTCCAAAATTAGAACAAATTTAATCCCTTATGATTTTTATAGCCCGAAATTATGAGGGCCATGAATATACATGAGACAGTTTGGTTTTATTATAGTTTTTAAAACTAATATTAAAACTAATCAACCTCTAAATGGCTTTCCTATGAGCAAAGAATATATATATATTTTTTAAGCGGGTAATGGTTGATATAATTGTTTTATTTGTAAAAACAAGGGAGATTTGTTGAAAGGGGGTTATTTTATATGGTGGTTTAACCCCATATGGGAAAATTATGTAATTATGGGGGATTTTTGGAGATAGGGTAGTTTTTTGTAATCATATGGTTAAAGACCATATTGAGTAAATTTTATGTATAAAAAGAGGAGAGTTTAGGAGTTTTGGTAACCAAGCGGTGACTTAGAGGTGGTGATTTTTGGAGAGAATTTTCTTGGAGAGTTTATGTGTTCAACTTTGTGCTTCAGAGAAATGTTATTCTACCATGCTTGAAGGAGAGGAACTTTGTAACTCTTGTAAACCAGGAGATTCAACACTGTTTAGTTGAAGCCTCGTAATCTTTATTGGAGCATAATCAAGGATTGGTCACTTTGTTGGAGAGGGACCCAGAGACATAGCCATCTTGGCAAACTCTGTTATCAACTTGTGTTGTCTTCTCTCTCTTTTCTCTCTTATGTCAATCTCTTCACTTTAATTTGGTTATGTTATTTCAGCATTTTAATTATGGTTTCAATAGCTTTAGTTTAATCATGGTTAACGTGCAACTATCCTAAATCCTAACATTAGATCAAGTCGTATCAGAGCTTTGTTGTGACAAGTGTTTGCAGAGGTGAATAATAACATGATCCACGAAACAATGAGTTGAAGGAACACTTGCAGAATACAATCTTGAGATCAATAAATGAAGAACTTTTCCAAAGATGGAAGGATTGGAAGCTGGAAAAAGTTTAGAGCTTGATGAGAAGAGTTTTCAAAAATATTTTCTTGAAATGAAGGAAATGGTAGAAGTTCTTTTCTGGGAAAGGAAGGAAAAGCTGGAGTGAAAGAAGCTTGAAAAAAGAGATTCATTGAAGTGAGAAAAGTATGTGGATTGGAAAGACAAAGTGAAAAGACCAGGAGGTGGTGATGAGCCTCCATAAATTCCATATTCTCCATCTGCTCCTTCTCCATATTCTCCTTCTTCTACAAATTCTCTTTCTTTTGATAATCCTTTCAAGGGTGCACATAAGCCTGGAATTAAATTGGATGTAAAATTTGATCTACCTAAGTATTGTGGGGAATTAAATACTGAGAAATTAGATTATTGGGTTCAATAAGTAGGAGTGTATTGTAGAGTTCAAGTTCTCTTAGATGATGCTTCTAGGATCCAATTAGCTACTCTTCGGTTGGGAGAAACGACTCTCACCTGGTGGGAGAGTAGAACTTGGGAAAAAATTTCACAACATGGTAGAGTCAGTTTGACTTGGGTAGAATTTGTTAATGCTCTTAAGAAGAAATTTTATCCCCTAGGCCATATGCAATAGTTAATGATGGAGTGAAAAATGTTTAGGCAAGGGAAAGGTCAAGCTGTCCAAGAGTACACCTATGAGTTCAGGAAGAGGGATATTGCATTGAATGTTCCATTGTACACCCAAGATACCTTGATTAAGTACATAGGTGGTTTGCACTCTTATCTAAGACATTCCATTTTGGTTTTGAATCCTAGTAATCTAGATGAAGTATGTGTACAAGCCACACACTTAGAGTCAAGAGGTAAGGGTACTTTCATTGATAAGTTTGACAAGAAGCCATCTAAGCCTGAAGGTAAATCTGAAGATAAAGGAAAAGGAAAGAAGAAAACTACAATTAAGAAGAAGGATGATAAGCTCTCATGCTCTCATTGTGACAGGCAAGGTCATGATGAAGATCACTGCTGGCAGTTGCATCCAAAATTGATGCCGAAATGGTCTCGTAAATAGAAAGGGAAGAAGGAGTCTACAAATGTTGTTATGGATCTGGTTAGGAGTTTGAAGATGAAACTAAGATAACAACAATGGGTTTGAAAGGGAAGGCTCCTATTTCCAATGTTTCCTTTGATAGTTGTGCTTCTACTTTTCAAGTTAATGATGTCCCTAAAGATAAGAAAAGAAATGAGATATTTCACATAAGGGTTGTTGCTAAGCACACTAAAATTGATACTCTCATCTAGATAGTGGATCTCAAGTTAACTTAATTTCTAAAGATGTTGTGAGGAACTTGGGGTTGAAAACTACACAACATAAGAGACCTTATCCACTAGGTTTGGTTTATGAAAATAATGAATTGCAAGTAACAAGATAGTGTATTTTGATATTCGCAATCACAAGTAAGTTTGTTGATGAGGTACAGTTTGATGTGGTTCCACTAGATATCTGTGGGATAGTGTTGGGTAGCCCTTATTTATATGATCGAAAGGCTATTTTCTATAGGGAATTTAATCATTATCACTTGTTTAAAGATGGTATTAGGTATATTATACATTCTCACAAGATCAAGACTGATAGATCTTTTACAAACACAAGGCAATTAAAAAGGGTGATTAATGCAAGTAAAGATTTGACTCTTATGTATGTTAATTCAAGTGGTTCTAGACATGAACTTGAGGTAATCAAGGCTAATCAAATGTTGTAGGATACATCAATAGTACAACATGAGGAAACAAAAAATGAAAGCATTGATGATCCAAGTCTGCAACTTTTGGATGGGAATTTGGAGGTTCCTTTGGGTAAAAATGTTCCTATTGTAAAAGATAAACATGTTGATTCATTCTCTTTCGTATCTGCATTGTTATTCAACTTGATATTAGTTAGTGTTTATTTGTTAATGGCTATAACAGTTTATGTAGATGCCTATGGAAGTGATAGAATGATGCATATGTTCAACAATGTTATTGCAGTCTTGATTATGGGAGCCAAATGTATAGATGGACAGGTGATACATGACAAGTGGGGAGGCCATGCCCTCACTTAAATTTTAAATAAAAGTAACTTTTAGAGGTCCAAAAGCTCTCTAGTGGGGAGGACTGATCCAGGTGGATACTTGTCATCAAAAATTGAAGTGTTCAACATGCTCCATATTTCATCACCATATTGAAAATATCGTCAAGAGATTTTTGATGTATTTTGAACGGACCAAATCCGAGTCCATACATGAAAGTTATGGTTGGTCAAAGTTGAGGGTTGACCATGATGATGTGGTAGGAATGATGACGTGGAAAAAATGATGACATGACTATTTAAAATAGAATTTAAAAGTTGAACTCCCTTATATTTAAATTATTAAGCATTTTATGTTTTAAAAGCCCACACTACGAGATTTTTAAGGGAATTTTTAAAGATTCTTAAAGATTTTTAAGGATCTTAAAAGATTTTTAGAGAATTTTAAAAGATTTTAAGGGAGATTTTTAAGGGCTTGAAATATCATAAAGGATATTTTAAAACTAAAATTAAAGTTAACCTCCAAACTTAAAACAAATTTAATCCCTTATGATTTTTATAGCCCAAAATTATGAGGGCCATGAATATACGGGAGACAGTTTGGTTTTATTATAGTTATTAAAACTAATATTAAAACTAATCAACCTCTAAATGGCTTTCCTATGAGAAAAGACAAAGAATTTATTTTTTAAGGGGGTAATGGTTGATATTATTGTTTTATTTGTAAAAATAAGGGAAATTTGTTGTAAGGGGGTTATTTTATATGGTGGTTTAACCCCATATGGGAAAATTATGTAATTATTGGGGATTTTTGGAGATAGGGTAGTGTTTTGTAATCATATGGTTAAAGACCATATTGAGTAAATTTTATGTATAAAAAGAGGGGACTTTAGGAGTTTTGGTAACCAAGTGGGGACTTAGAGGTGGTGATTTTTGGAGAGAATTTTCTTGGAGAGTTTATGTGTTTGACTCCATGCTTTAGAGAAATGTTATTCTGCCACACTTGAAGGAGAGGAACTTTGTAACTCTTGTAAACCAGGAGATTCAACACTATTCATTTGAAGCCTTGTAATCTTTATTGGAACCTAATCAAGGATTGGTCACTTTCTTGAAGAGGGACCTAGAGACGTAGCCATCTTGGTGAACTCTGTTATCAACTTGTGTTGTCTTCTCTCTTTTTTGTCTTATGTCAATCTCTTCACTTTAATTTGGTTATGTTATTTTAGCATTTTAATTATGGTTTCAATATATTTAGTTTAATCATGGTTAAAGTTATTATTCACATGTAACAATCGTATATCCTAACATTATATCACAAACTCAAACTAAAGTAGACCAACATGCATCAAGAGGGGTCCAAGTGTACCAATTCCAATAAGATGAGATGACAATCAAGAGGGGTGATCAAGCCCCCAGTACCTAGATACCATGACAAATCAACATAGGAACAAAAGAACACACATGAGAATGATATAAAGAACAATAAGGCACAAGCATGCATTGTGAAAGATGAAAAAATAAAATGTAAAAAGATAAAAGAGAGTTGGACCAAGCTTTGATCAGTTGTCCATCATGATGTAGATAAGATTTAGGTTGTTTTTCTGAAAATGTATACTCACATTGAGGCAAAAAAAATCCTAGCTGTCTACAACTAGGTGAGAAGTCCGAAAGGGTGAGAAAAATACACTCATGGCTGGTATGTACTCTCTCACAGACACAAGTGGCTATGGGGAAATTCATGCCTTGGTTGAGCTTCCTGCTCAAACCATACCAAAGTTATACATCCTAATAACTTTAATAAGATACCACACAAAAATGATTTTTCAGCTTCATGAGGCAAGCAAAACTTTGTATGCTTGGAGCTCATGAACAAACAAGATGGTTCCATAGGCATGCAAGTTGTATTATGCAAGGTGGCCATATAATTACAAATGAAAATTCTAAAATAGGAAATTTTCAAAGGAGTCTTGCTTATTTTATGCGAGGTTTTTAACTTAGGGAATATTGTACCTAATGTCTCCAAGAGAGGACCAATCAAAAAATAGAAAATTTGCAACTTAGGGGATGTAGTGTGTCAGATCAAGCGACTAAGAGGAATGCAATATTCTAAGAGAGATCATAATACTGAAGGACATCACACACAATGTCATCCACAAAGTGACAAACACATCGTATAAAGTAAGAATACTAGACAATGAACTGAGAAAAAGGAAAATGCAAAAGAATAAAACCAGTGTATGCCCCCACTTTAAGGGAATTGCTAAACACCATACTGAGAGAAATTACTTTAAAGTAGCAAATGAAAAATGAAAACAAATATGACATGAGATAACTTGGAAAGCCCTATGCCAAGTCATACATTTCAAAGTAAAGCTACATCATGTAAGAGAAAAAGAAAAAGAGAGGGGTTGCCCCCAAAATGAGAACACCAAACACATAAGGGATCTATGGATTTGGGGTCAGTATGTTCTTGCTACAATTTTTTTAGAAAGCTTGGAATTGTCATCATTCCCCAAATACACATAGAATTGGAAGAATGACACAAAGATAGTGAAAACAAAGAAAAAAACTTTTAGGTCAACATGGAAGAGACATGAATGTCTTGACACCTTGTGTCATACCCAAAAGGAAAACACAAGATAAATGAAAAAGAGATAAATAAAAAGCAAAGGAAAATAATTTTGGGTCAAAATGGAAGAGACATGAATGTCTTGATGCCTTGTATCATCCCCAAAAGTAAAACACAAGACAAATGAAAAAGAGATCAAAAACAAAAAGATAAAAGATTTATGACATAGAGAAGAATGATGGTACAAATAGAGGAATGTCATAAAGAGAGAGAACATCAAATAGAACATCATGTTGGATCACATCACACACATGCAATCACACAAAAGAAAATGTAAAAGACTAGTAAGGCACAAGCAAGTCAACCTATGAGCAGGTCATTTATCTCCTAGTCTTAGTCTAAATAAGAGGAAGGTGGACAATGAGCCTAAGGGACAACGAAAAATGCAATACTAGGACAAGGTTGTCTACTTCTTGCCACCACTGAGTGCGAGATAAGAGTGAGCCAAAGTAGGTGATGGGAAAAGGGGTCATGTAATAGTGAGAATAAATCATTCTACAACTATTACATGATAAGAGGTGGAATAAGATTATGTGTATGCAATCACTCGATTGCAATCATTTCCATCGAAGTGAAAGTTTTTCAAAACTAACTTGAATGCACAACACTCATCAATACTATGTCCAAGAGTTCTATGGTATCAACAAAGTGGAACTTTTGCATCTTTAGGATATAGTAATAGTTTTTTTTTCTCTGGTGGTAATGTGATTAGTTCCTTGTTGAGAAGTATTTGTAATTTCCTTTCACTTTCAAGTGGCGGGTGATGAGGTTGTAGTTTTTGTAGCTTGTAGGTCCTCTTGTGTTTGCTAGATTCACCAACTTCTCGAATTGAACATGGAGGAGGAGGATCTAAGGTGATCATATCATCCTTGTCATTGTTATTAGTTATTGGTTGTTTTTTAGGAAGAAGGACATTCATATCAAGAGGAGAATCCAAGATTACCATACCATCACTACAAAGCCTTAGGCATTCTCTAGGAGGTATTATGTTGTGAGGGGGATCTTGATACCCTATCCCTCTTGTGTGTTCATTAGTTGATATTTTCTCTAGGACTTGATGAATGTTTTGTTCACTTGTATAAAATCCTTGCTTAATCAAGATTGTGAATCCTTTTCCATATGTCTCTTCTAGGTTGATGGGAGTGTTTGTTACTGTGAGATGAGGATTATCAGTATTAGCTGAATTACACTTTATCCATGAAGAATCAAAGCATAATGGAACCAATAATACTCGATTTGACACAAGATCATTCAAATGAAATTGAAACTAAACATTTATCAAAACCCAACATACTAAATTATGAAATATTTTAAAAAAATCTACTCTAATCTATTTGAAACTTATCTCATTATGGAATTGGTGTCTTGTTGATGCAAAATGATGACCCTTTCCCAATCTTGTGACTAGTGAGCCTATTTCAGTTGATTCTATGGAAGAGAATAAATGAAACCATTGTGATTGATGTATTAAAACCTAGTTTATTCTAAAATGAGTATGATGGAAGCTAAGTTACCATGATTTTATGCTAAAAATGATCTAACTATGCAATTGCTAAGCTAATCTAAGATAAAACTATGCTAAAAGATGAAAACCCTAATTCATATACAAGCTAAGATGGATGCATGCAAGCCATTAATGGATTAACTCTAAGCTATTATGCAATTAAAATGAACTGAAATAGGCTAAAAGGTTAGTGAATATGAGTGTGAGTGCATATGAGATTCAATAGCATAATTTTTCAATTGAAAGATGGATCCATTTATCTCCAAATAGTGACCTATTTATAGGAGAGAAAATGAGGAATGAAGGCTTGAGATCAAAAATCTTAATCAATGGTTCAAGATGAAGGGAATGAGAGGCATGGATCATGAATTCTCATCAATGAATGAGAATGCATGATGGGATTTAATCAAGAGCTCACACTTAACTCAAACAAACAAACTTTTGACCTGCTCACACAAGTCAAAGGTAACTTGCTCAAAAGGTAAAAGGGTAACTTACTAAAGAAGTTGAGTGAGATGATTGGAGGGAAAATATTCCTTAGAACATTCCTTTTGGATGAGGAAAAAGGTAATTTTACAAATTAAAAAAAGTTTTAATTGTGCAAAAGAGGGATAAGAATATTCTCTTTGCTTAGAGGAAATTTAATTTAATTGTTAATTAAACAAGATTTAATTACACAATTAGGGGATTAGAAGAATTAAAGGGGTATTCATTAAATTTATTGACTTAATGAAATGGGAATGGGGGAAATGATATTTATTTAAATAACTTAGGGTTATTTAATTAAATAAAATGACTTAGGGAACTAAATTAATTTTTTTGATTTAGTTAATTTATTAGGATGAAGCGTTAGTGCGAAAAAAGATGAATTAACCCGATTAACTTAATTAGGCCAATAGATGAAAATGGTGCAATTAATTAATTAGCTAGACCAATTAAATAAATTAAGTGAGAAGAGGATAGGTTAAAGTGGAAATGATGTTAGTAAAGCTTTTTCGAATGCATGATATCGATTAGGACATTTTTTAGTGTCTACATTTTCCCCCTCTTTGAAGCAAGGTACTTGCCGCTTTAGTTCAAAGAAGAATGCTTTCTGGATAAAAAATGTTGCTTAAATCAAAAAATAAAAAATTTCTAATTTTTTAGATGCCCCAAAGGAAGGATAAGGCTGACTCCTTGCCCCCTCGAGAAATTGGGCAAAAATTTCAAAGTTTGGGTTGATTTCTTGATAAAGATTAAAAGCTACCCCAAGGGTCCAGAAAGGCTCTAGGAGGAAAGAATAATGCTAAAAAAGAAAAAAATGATTAATAATTAGGTATAAATTAGAAAAAATGGTGAAAATAATGATAAACCCCATCTTCAAGGTTAAATTAGGGAAAAAAACCCTAATTTTCTAGCTTAAATAGGCCAAGAAGGGTCATTTTCAATTCATTTGTGCATTTACACCTTAAGGAATTCTTGTGATTTGAACTCTGACCCTTCGATGAAATGGCATGCCGAGAGCTTCCTAGGCATATGTTTGATCGAGTTCGAGAGTTCCAGTGGCTTCTAGGCATAGGACCACTGATATGTGATTCAAAACCTAATTTGAAATTTGAAATTTTAATGCATTTATGACACATTGAAGTTTAATTTCTAGCGGTGTCGCTATATAATGGTGCCCAAACTAAATTTTGTGACGCCCAAATGATTTATATTGACACATACTTATATAGTGACACTTTTATTGATTTAAAATTAGGGTTTCTAATTTTAAATGATGACGTAGGCTTGTTTGGTCTCACACTTGTTGATTTAGAAATTAGGGTTAGGATAGGCCAGAAGTTAAATCACGACACCAACTTATTTGGCAATGCATGTTTCAATTTCAAATTTTAAATGCATTGGGCATGACTATTTGAAATTTGAATATAGTGACGCTAGTGCAGATAGTGATGCTATTGTGATTTTTGAGCCAAAAATTTTGAATAATGTCAAATTTCAATAATTTCTTGATGTCGTGCATCTCGTGGATGCAAGAGGTCTTCCCACCATTGACGTTGAGGGAGAACAGGCTCACTATTAGAGTTGTGCTAGGAGCACTTAAGAGAGATCAGTCTGTGGCATATTACTTATGCGCCTGTGATTCAGACACATCTAGTGATGATGACAACTCTGTGTGAGAGATGGCACAACGAGACCTCATCCTTCCAGCTTCCAACAGGTGAGGTGATGATTACTTTTGAGGACGTTTGGCATATATTGCGTTTGTTGATTCGTGGTGAATGTGTGATTTATGATGTTGATTCTGGATTCAAAACCTACCTCAAGGTCATGGAGATGAATTAGATTGTATTGGTTATATCACAAATTGACTTGGAGTCATACAAAAGTCATGTTTCGACCTTTAGATTGATCATTGTAGCCATCATTTTAGGATTGGTGGCTCCAGATAGATGTAGGAAATGATTTAGCCCAAGATGGGGCTTTGTGTGGCATCAGATGCTGCACAATAGGACACTTTTTGTGTGGGATCCCATGATGCTAGCCTCCTTATATCATGATTTGCATGATTTTGTCTATTGTGATGGGTGAGCTATTGATGTAGGAGTGACTCTGCTACACATTTGGGCATGGGAGCACATTGTTGTGCTTCAGCCGATTGTTCAAATGGCAGACATGGAGCCAGATGATCCCGTGATTTGGAGATATAGAGGCGTTATCACTCTTAGGAACACTAGACTTATTGGACTCCCATATTGGAGACAGGTTATAGATGATATGATAGTTTTTCGTTGGCACCCATGGCTTTAGATGTTGCCATGGTTTGATGACATTCAAAATTTATATTTTTCTAGACAAAATCAATAGATGTAGGGTCAAGAGCACCATATTAGTGAGAGGTATCTGCCAGATAGGGTAGCACAATAGTTTGGAGATGTGTAGGATAGACCTGATGATGCTTGTAGGGAAATTTATTTGAACTACCAAAAATTGGACCCTCTTGAAGAAAGAGACAATTTCATGTATACTTACACCCACTTTTGAGTCCCCTCATATCATTTCCCTCTTAAAATGGAATTTATAGGCCCCTTAGACCTATTAATTTTGATCTAGAGGCCCCTTGCATATAAGAAATCACATAAAACCTGACAAACAACACTTAATGACATCATATCTCGACAACCCACCTTCAAATAATAGTAGTGGGACCCATTTTCCACCCTTGGAAAATGAGTCCCCTTTGGTGGGACCCATTCACCAAGGGTGGTGAATGAGTCCCCTTTGAGGGAAAATTCAAAATCAAGCAGGAATTTAATCAATTTTGTTCTTATTTTCAGTGAATTTCAGCCTCTTAGGTCTAATTAATGGGATTTAAATAAGATTTTGTTTCCTATAAATACATATTTCAATTCATTTTACACATCTTCTTAATCACTTTTTATCATCTCAAGAGAAAAAGGAATACTACAACAAAGTTCATACGAAAAAGTTGAAGTTTTAGGACAACAAACTAGGGTTTTTTGTAGGTCTTGTAGCTCACTCACATTGTCAAGACCCAACATTGTAAAGGGTTGATGATGGATTCCTATGGTGAATCATGAAGAAATCTAGGGTGAAGAGGTGCAACTAGCCACCAAATCATGCCTAAGGACTTGGTTTCCCATTAATTCCATCTTCTATTGTTACACAATCTTCAAATCAAGGTCTTTATTGTGATTACTTAGCATTTTCATGTTATTTATTATCTTTGTTTTATGTGTTGTAAGGTTTCTAAGATATAGATTTTTCATCCTTTCAATCATTCTTGCATAACTTATTCTAGAACAATAGAATAGGGTTTTTGTCATGATTCAACCTTTCTTAGTCTTTAACACATCTAAGACTACGCTTTATGCATATTTATTTATATTCAAGGTTTAATTACCAATATTGGGGTTTGACTGAGGAAAACCCCCCATTAGATCATCAATTTTAAGCTATTTTGTAGAGATTTTCAGAGATCTAGAATTGAGACTCTATCAGAATTTGCTGTAGAAGTATCCAGGTACATATTTGAATCTTGAGTTTGCATAAATCTATAGGTGGATTGATTCACCACCCTTGGTGAATGAGTCCCACCTAAAATGAAAAAGTGAGTTTAAAGTTGTTTCAAATCCCTGGCCATCAGAAATCATGTTCTATTCAAAAAAAGACCTAACTTGGGACTGATTTGCCACCCTCAGCGAATGAGTCCCAGTTAGCAAAATTCAATATTTCATTAGATTCTCAATCTATCATTCAGTCCTCTACAACTTTCTAGGTGCACACATTCTCAAAAACAACCCTTTGTTTAATTAAATATTGCATTTTTTATCATTATTTCATAGTTTCTACATATCACACTGTGTTTTCAAACAAGGCATAAATCTTAGTTTTGCATTCGTTTTCAATCATTTTAATCAATCAACTACATTTAGTTTAGTTAGTCTACATCATATCACATCACACTTGTCCTTATTTGAATGAACATCTTTCATTTTAGGATCTAAATCTCTCTCTTTCTAGGTGAAAAGCTTAGGAAGAGAGCAAGCATTTTGGGTCCTAAAATCTATGTTACATTTTGGTGAACCTAACATTTTAAACATTATACCATTCTGATTTGCATTTCTAAATTGAATTTTAGGTCTTCATCATTGTAGGCTCTTGCATAATTTATATTTCTTAAAAACATTGCCTTAGTACAAGCATTCTTTATCTTAAATTAGGGCATTTCTTTCAATTTTGTATTTGCAATATGAAGTGATAGTGTACAAAGTTCATATTTTCTGAAAAAACACAAAAAAATAATAATAATCAGAAAAACATTTAAAATAAATTCATCTCTTGGGACTCATTCACCACCTAGGGCGAATTAGTCCCTTTACAATTTTTTATAGAATTTCAAAATTTTACTTTCTTGCATTGCATATTTCTGTTTTATGTTATTTCCTTTTTGTTTCAGTTTGTATTTTCTCTGTTTTCTTAGCATAGATTTCATTTCTCCTCATGGCATTTATGGATAGTCTTAGAATTTTTCAAATTCCATTTTTAGTTATCTTTCATAGTCCTTTTCAATTAGCTTACATTGAGGAAACTATAGAAAATCTCCAAAACCAATCGAACAATACCTCAAACGATCCCATTCAGCATATGATTCAAATTTGAAATAACATCTCATCCAAGCTATTTAGTAGTGATGATGTTGAAAAGTTAGATGAAACCCTCAAGGGTGTCATCTCACTCACTTCATCCTCTAAAACTTGTAATGAGACATATCCAACTCTTACCAAAACGCCTTCCCTCAAACCCTTTGATCATGATGACTTTGCTTTGTTAGATGAATCCCTTGAAGACTTCATCCCACATAACTCATTCGCTAAGGTTTGTAGTAAAATCCTTCCTATGTACAATAGTTCACCCTTACAACCTTTTGAGAGTGATGACTTGCCTTTGAAAGATGAGTCTCTTCAAGACTCTATCCCATTTAATTCATCCACTATGGTTTGTAATGGCATCTCTCATGTTAAGGATTTTCATGTAGTTCAACCAAAAATTATTCTTTATCCTCCTTCACATCCACTCCATCCTTCTAATAAACCAAAAATTATCCTTTACCCACCCTCACATCCCCTTCACCCCTCTAATGTATTGCAACAATCTAGTGATGATACTTTTGCTCATACATATAACACATGAAATAACTCACAACCACCACAAATAATTCCACCATCGTCACCTTTACCTAATCTTCCTAGCATTCCTCATTACCTCCACTCACAAAGGAGTATGATCTTGTTGAACAATTAAAGAATAATCCTGCTAGAATTTCTCTTTTGGATTTTCTTCAAAATTCACCAATTTATAATACCATCCTTCAAATTGCCTTGAAACAACTAATAGTCCCTCCTGGAACTACTCCTAGTGATATGGATGCTCTTGTTCAAAAGCATAGTCTTGACATCACTTTTCATCAACATGAGCTTCCTCCTTTGGAATTACGAAAACAACATGATGCCTTTATGATCATTTCCCAATTTCATCACATAGGTATCAAGTGTACTCTTATAGATAATGGTTCAGCTCTTAATGTGTGTAGTGTAAACCTCCTTGACCACTTGAAAGTAGATAGATCACAGATAAAACTTGACTCTATTTATATTCAAGGGTTTGATAATATAAAAAAGCAACCGCTAGGGGTCATCACTTTACCTATTATAGTTGGGGTAGTTACTTTGTAGACTCCTATCCATGTCATGCCTCATGAACTTTCATATAATCTTCTTATGGGTTGACCATGGATTCATGAGATGAATGCAATCCCTTCAACTCTTCACCATATCATGAAGTATGTTTACAACAATTACGTATATGAAATTGAAATTGACCCTGAACCTGAAAACTATTTGCACCTTGCAATGGGAATCACAAGTCCTTTCAAAACATTAATTCCAACTTCACACATTGATCCTCTTGAAAATAAACAAAATAATTTGGAATTACCATCTACATTACTTGGTGATGATTGGGGATATTTAGATTTTACACCTTCATTTATGGGGGATTACATGCTTACAAAGACATTTTACGAAGAGCCTAACCAACCCCCTATTATGTCCACCTAAAATTTTGAACAATTGTCCCATACATCTATCTCATACAACACAGATGAAAATGTAACATACACAACAAATTTTGATGAGATAGATCATCAACCCCCACCTTCACCATGCACAATGGAAAGACTTTATGGAAAAAGGTTATACATTTGTCAAACAATTGGGCTATAATGGAAAAGGGTGTGGAAAAAATGAACAAGGTATTCATGTTCCTAGTGAAATAAAATATGCAAGAAACGAAAATGGGATTGTGATACTCTTTTTCTAAAATGAATAAAGCTACTCAATGACCATCATTAAATATCAATATGATCACATGTCAGCCACAACACAAACTCACCCTTATTCATGCTGACTTGCTTGATCTGACCCTCCCACCTTCATGGTTGTCTTTCGATAGTGATGAGGCTTTGAAACACATACTTTGTGTTTATGGTACCTCACCTTCTTCGTTTAACTACATTAGACATGCTATAAATATTATTGAGCAAGAAAAAAGTGATATCAATGAAGAATTGTTGGAATCTAAAAGTCCTAAATCCAATGCACTTCCTTTAGGAGATATGATTGATGTGCTTATGGACATTAATGACCAAGATAAAGTCATTAAAATCGGGAAGTGTCTTGATGATGAAGAACAAGAAGATACAACGACTTTAGTTCATGATTTTCTTGAGATATTTTCTTGGAAATATTCTGATATGTCAAGAATAGACCCGACCATTTTGATGCATAACATTGTCCTTGACAACATTGTTAAACCTATTGTCCAAAAGATTCATCAAATGCATCCTAAAGTGGTAGTGCTAGTTAAAGAAGATCTTGAGAAACTTGTTGATGCTCGCTTTATATGACCTATTGATTATTCTCCTTGGATCTCGAACATTGTTGCAGTTGTAAAACCCGACAACAAGATTAGGATGTGTACTAATTTTTGAGACTTGAGTAAAGCCTCTTTGAAGGATGATTTTCCACTTCCTAATATTGATATGATTGTGGATTCAACTATTGGACATGCTTTGTTGTCATTCATGGATGGATTCTTTGGTTATAATCAAATCCTTATTAATCCATGTGATCAATACAAAACTGCCTTCACCACTATTTGGGGAACATTTTGTTGGGTTTTCATGCCTTTCAATTTAAAGAATGCCAGTGCAACTTATCAATGTGCAATGACATTAATATTCCATGATTACATTCATCGAATCTTAGAATATTATGTTGATGATATCCTTGCCAAATCTTTAACTCAACAAGACAACATAAATGTCCTTCATAAAATCTTTGAACAAATCAAGCAATATAACATGTGATTGAATCCAAAAAAGTGTGTTTTTGGTGTATAAAGTGTTAAACTCTTAGGATTTATCATAACTCATCAAGGCATTGAGGTGGATACAAAGAAAATTGATGCAATTGTTAACATGCCACCTCCCAAGAATATTTCTCAATTATGCACGTTATAAGGACAAATCTAGGCTATTAGATGTTTTGTCACCTCTTTAGCTGATCACACATCACCATTCACATATATTCTTAAAAAGGATGTTCCTTTTGATTGGAATGATGATTGTAAAACATATTTTGAAAAACTAAAGGAATATTTAGCTACTCCACCTATTTTACAACCTACTATGCCTCATAGACCGTTTCTTTTGTACATTGCCGCATCTTCCCATGCTCTCACAACATTGTTGGCTTAGCACAATGATCATGGTAAAGAACATCTTATTTATTACATTAATCACACTTTAATCAATTTTGAAATATGCTATTCACCAATTGAAAATTAGTGTTTGACTCTTGTATTCGCTACTAGTAAGTTGTGACACTATTTACTAAATGTTGAGCTACAAGTTTTCACAAAATTTGAACCTCTCAAATACCTTTTCAATAAAACTGATCTCTCTAGTGATTTAGCTAAGTGGGTAATGTTGCTAACTGAGTTTGATCTAAAATTTGTTTCACTAAAGGAAATCAAGGGCCAGGGTTTAACTGATCACTTAGCAGATGCTCCTTCTCCATCAACTTTTCTTCCCATTCATTCCTTTCCTAATGATCATGTTTCAACCATTGATATGCAATCATGGAAGTTATTCTGTGACAAATCTAAGTGTCAAATAGGTTCTAGTGTAGGTGTGGTCTTGATTTCACCCGATGGTAACCCTATTCCCTTATCCTACCATTTGAACTTCTTATGTACAAATAATATAGCTAAGTATGAAGCATTGGTTGTAGGATTACAAGTTGTGTTATCCCTTCAAATTAGACATATTCAAATCTTTGGTGACTCACAATTGGTTATTAAACAAATCAATGACACATATCAAACTAAACATGAAAAGTCATTAAAGTACAAGGACTTTATCATGAAACTTTTATAAAAATTTGACTTATTTACCATTGATAAAATCCCACAAAAAGATAATCAACATGTGGATGCCATGGCTAGTGCAGCCTCTCTCATCTCCTCACCCCATCCTTCTATAGACTACACATTCATTATTCATACTATCATGAAACCTTCGATTCACACTTCATTAGAAAATATCTTAGCTATAACTAAAACATCCTCATGTGAATGGTATAATGTGATATACAATTACTTAAAGGATGGTACCCTTCCTAAACTTACCACAACGAATACTTGAAAGTGTTTACGAAAACCTACAACAAAATATGTGATTCCTGCAGATGCATTGTATAGAAGATCTTTTAATGGTATCTTATTATGTTTTCTTAAGGATTTTGAAATCCCCTTAGTGCTTGAATAGGCTCATGCTAGTGCCTGTGGTGGTCATTTTGGAGGACGATCGTTAGCACAAAAACTTATTCATATGGGTTATTATTGGACACATATGGAGAAGGATTGTTTCAATTATGTTAAGCGATGTCACACATGTCAAGAGCATAGTAATTTGATTCACGCTCCTACCATTGAACTTCACACCAATGTTCCCATTTGGCTGTTTTTAGTATGGGGTTAGATATTATTGGAAAAATTTCCCTACCTTCTTCTACCAGTCATACATTTATCCTCACTTCCACTGACTATTTCAAAAAGTGGGTCGAAGCTATCCCTCTTCATTCAACAATTGCTAAAATAATTTGTCATTTCTTCATCGAACACATAATTGATCGCTTTGGACTTCCTTCTGCAATTGTTTCAGATAATGGGACATCCTTTAAGAATAGTGAGGTTCAACAATTTCTCCAAACTTTTAACATTCAAAATCATTTCTCTACACCATATTATCCGCAATCCAATGGAAAAGTTGAGTACACTAATAAAATTCTTGAAAAATATCTTAAGGAAACTATTCACAACAATCATAAGGATTGGCATACACAACTCCCTTATGTGCTTTGGGAATATCGAACTAGTGTCCATTCATCCATTAGCACTACTCCTTATAATCTTGATTATGGTACCGATGCAATCATGCCCTTAGAGTTAGAAATTCCTACTTTACGAGTTGCTCTCTAGGACATTTTTGATGATGAAACTTATAAAGCTCAATGATTACATGAATTAGAGATGTTCGATGAACAACACATTAACACTCTTGAGCATCTCCAATCCTACATTAAACATTTACAATGACAACACAATTTCCATGTTATCTCACACTCATTTTCTAGGGGAAATTTTGTTCTTATTGCAAATCAACGAATAGCTATTGTAGATAATGAAGAAAAGGATAATTTTAGCCCCAATTGGTTGGGACCTTATATAGTTGACACTAGTTATGGGTTTGGTGCTTATATTTTAAAAAAGCTTGATGGAACACCCCTTAGGGAACCTATTAATGTCTTGCATTTGCGTCAATATCACATCTAATCCCCTTTGAATAGTATGTTTAAGTAGTGTTGTTCAAAGTTATTTGAAGATATTTTAAATAGCTTTCACATTCCTTCATTCTTGACACTTCAATGCATGTTTGTCTTGAACACTAAAGTAATTATTTCCACTCATTCTATAATTGCTTTAGATTTCATACTATTCATAGTTATCCTATGTTAGATTAGATCCTTGATATAGTATTTAAATTAACATATCACCTTTAACAATGTTGTATCTATACTAAAACTGCAATATGTTTTACATTAGATCACATGAATTTTGCTAGATCATGTAGACATTAATTAAATTAATTTTCCATAAGTTCTTTAATTAATCACATAAAATTTAACAAACATTTTCAAAACAAAAGATACATCATTATAGTTCATAAAGTGCATAAATATCAACCCAAAAAGTCTCATATACATGTCAAGAATCATATCATAATTTCCTATGAGAGCTAGTCCCCTTAGGATCTGGCACTCGTGATCTAGGATTTGGCACTCGTGATCCATTCCCCAGACATCACGAGGTGGTCATGTGTGACCATGATTGTGAACTGCCAAGTCTCAATGCATACTCTAGACCCTGTACTCATCCAATGGCTATGAGCCACTCCTCTACAATTTGATCCCTCTCTGCCTGTGTCTGAGCTAGCTCTGCTTGAAGTCTCTCTACCTCTGATGAGGCTCGTGATGACAATAGTGCATTCTCAGCCCAATGGAGTCATCCCCTCACACTCTCATACACTTCTCGCAACCTCACAAATGGTCTGAGTGATTCTGGCTCTTCCTCCATGATAGGTGGGGGAACGTGTTGGAAAAAGCAAGGACAAACAACTAAGAGGGGGGGTGAATCATTTGTCACAAAAATTTAAACTTTACAAACTTAAACTTAATCTTAGAGCTGATGAATAAACAATTAACCATAAGCAATTAACACATCAGAGAGATAAACAACACCAATTTTTTTATGTGGAAACCCTATTAGGGTAAAAACCACGGTGGATGTCAGTCAACAAGTTTATACTCTATTAAAAGTATAAAGAAAAATAAAAGGGGAATGCACATGCATTTAGGCTCACTGCCTAGAGCTCATTACTCAATTACAAATAGAAGACTCACTATCTTATAGAAAGATTCAAATTAAAACCATCCAGAAATTTGAACTAAGAGAATGGCTTTTGTCCAAGCCTGATTACAGTTCCAATTAGGCACAATACTTCTGCATACTTCGCTCAACCTTCTACACACTTTCTCTTCAATGATATTTGTGCTTATGCACACAAGAGCACACAATGCATACTCAACACACTAACCACACGTCACATACTCCACAAACTATCCACACAATTGCTTCTGATATATCCGCCACAAAGATTTCACCATAACAAAGTTGGCTAGAGGAAAAGAATATATTTTCAATGTCGGCTTAAATTAACAATTAAATTTTCAATATGCACCAACAAAGGTCAGCCAAAACATAGTGGGGACCCAAATTCACTTCTCCAAAACAAGAATAATCCAATTAGTCAAGCCTCAAACATCCACAACACACTAGCATCAACATGTCAGCCAAGAACAAGAAAAACTAAACATGCACAGGAGAAGATTTCAGTCACGAGCTTCATCGAATCATGTGGACATACCAAAAAGATAGAGGATGTACTAGAGACATTTGAAAACACCAAGAAATAGCAAAGAGACATCCATGACAACCGAGATAGCTAGGAACATACAATCTTCACTTAGAAACTCTGATAGAGACCAACAAAATATTGTCAGACCACAACTTGCACATGAATTCATGCAGACCTCTAAAACTTCTGGTAGATGATCTAGACATACTCAATATTAAACCCTTTGATCAACAACAACTAACTGTTTACGTACATAACATAATGACTTCATGACTTGCACAGTTCCATTGGGAACCTGGAACACATTCACTTTTAATTTTCTCAATATCCTCGACATATACAATACTTAGAATATCAAATGCTAATAGTGTTGACATCAATGAAAACCACATATCAGCATCACATCACACCATCCAACAATTTCTCAACATTCTCCCCCTTTGGCATTGATGGAAACACTTGAAGTGAAAAATACCATCAACCCAACATTCTACACAATTGTTCTTCTCCTTGGAAAATTTTTCATTCTACACTTCTCCCCCTTGGATAATTACATTTTTCACATTACACTTCTCCCCCTTTGACATCAATGGAAAAGGTAGCTATGACCTTTCCACACACATGCTTTGAGCCATATCTCTGCACATCTAACTACTCCCCCCGAGTAATAGCCACAAAACATCAATCTAGATTAAAATATAGCAATGTAGCTCATGGATTGATGCAAGTAGGTGCATCATTTAGTTCTTGTTAGGATGGGTAACTACCCCTAACATTCATCTAAGATACTCAAAAGTATCATTTGATAATGGCTTTGTAAATATATCTACAATTTTTTCTTTTGTAGGCACATACTCTAGTCTAACTTCCTTCTCATTCACTTTCTCCCTTAAGAAGTGAAACTTGATTGATATATGCTTGGTCTTTGAGTGTAGTACCAGATTCCTTGATATGTTTATTGCACTTGAGTTGTCACCCTATATTGCAATAGGTTATTCATATATCACCTTGATATCTTTCAACATTTGTTTCATCCATAGCACCCAAGTAAATTTTTTTGTAGCAACAATATATTTTGCTTCAGTAGTGGATAGAGAAATAGAGCTATGCTTCTTGCTTAACTAGGATACCATCTTCTTCCTAAGGAAGAAAGCACCACCACTAGTACTTTTTTTATCATCCAAATCACTAGCCCAATCAACATCTGTATAAGCACATAGTGTATGATCATCATCCTTTCAATACCAAATTCCAAAATAAGTAGTTCCTTTCAAGTATCTAAAAATTCTTTTGACAACAGTTACATGTGATTCTTTCAGATCAGCTTGAAATCTTACAACCATATATAGAACATGCATAATATTTGGCCTTGTCTGTTTCATGTAGAGTAATCCTCCAATAATTTATCTATATCTAGTTTGATTTTCCTTAGGAGAATCATCATTTTGTGTCAACTTACATTTGGTTACCATGGGTGTACCAACCGGTTTGGAATCATCCATACCAAACTTCTTTAACAGTTCTTGCACATACTTGGACTGAGATATGAAAATCCCTTGATCCAATTGTGAAACTTGCAATCCCAGAAAGAACTTCATTTAACCAATCATGCTCATCTCAAATTTATTCTTCATTTCATCAAAAAACTTCATGCACAAATTATCATCTCCACTAAAGATGATATAATCAACGAAAACTTGTATGATTAACTCCTTATCATGATCTATCATGAAATATAAGTTATTGTTAGTAGTACCTTGTGAGAGTCCAGCTTCAGTATATATTTGTCCAGTCTGGCATACTAGGCTTTGGGGCCTTGTTTGAGTCCATACAAGGCTTTCTTTAGCCTGCAAACCATGTCTTCCTCATCTATTAACTAAAATCCATCTGGTTTTTCAATATACACTTCTTCAAGTTCCCCATTTAGAAATGTGGACTTTACATCCATTTGGCAAAATTTGTAGTTCTTGTAAGCAGCATAAGCAAGAAATAGTATTACTACTTCAATTCTATAAATAGGGGCAAAGGTCTCTTCAAAATCTATACCTTGCATTTGGGAGTAACCTTTACATACCAGTCTCACCTTATTTTGGACCACTTCACCATCTTCATTCAACTTGTTTCTGAACACCCATTTAGTGCCAATCACATTCTTGTCTTTGGGCCTAAGAACTAGTGTCCATGTGTCATTCTTTTCAATTTGTGATAGTTCTTCTTTCATGGCTTCCATCCAGTGTACATCTTGACAGGCTTCAATGACATTCTTAGGTTCAATCTTGGAAATTAGACAGTATTCTTCAGCAATTTTCTTTCTATTTTTCACTCCTTTGCTCTTGTCTCCTATGATTTGACTTTCAGAATGATTCAAATTTATATACCTTGAAGTTTTAGGACTCTCTCCTACTTCTGTGTTTTCTGAACTTACTTGTGTAGTTACACTTTACTATGCTTCTTGACTGACTTGATTTACTAGAACAACTTGTGGTTGCTTCATTGGAACATATGGAATAATCTGAAGTAGATTTGGTGATTGTGAATTCTTCCCTTGGTTCATTATGTCTTCATTTGAATCATAGTTGCATCTTCTGGATGATCTGATTGAATCCTCATCCACCTTAACATTTGCACTTTCAATTACTTTTCTCAGTCTTTTGTTGTAGTATCTATATGCCTTGCTCTTTGTGGAGTAACCTAGGAAGATTCCTTCATCACTTCTAATATTAAACTTTCTTATGTCATCATCTCTTTTGATATAGCATTTTCTTCCAAATATTTTGAATTATTTTATAGTAGGCTTATGACCAAACTATAGTTCATAAGGAGTTTTACCAAAATTACTATTCACATTTACTCTATTCAAGGTATATACAGTAGTACTTACCACTTCACTCTAGTACATCTAAGGAAAATTTCCTTCCACCATAATTGTTCTAGCAACATCCAAAATTGTTCTATTTTTTCTTTCTACAACTCCATTTTGTTGAGGGGTTCAGGGAGCAGATAGTTGACTTTTAATTCCATGCTCTTCATAGTAAGTATTGTGTTCTTTTGAAAGGAATTCTTCACCTCTGTCAGATCTCAAACATTTGATCTTCAAACTTTTTCATTTTCTTCCATGGCCTTAAATCTTTTAAACTTATCTAATGCTTCACTTTTCTCTCTCAAAAAGGAAACCCAAATCATTCTAGAGTAGTCATCAATGACAAGCATAAAATATATTTCTCCATGAATGCTCTTAACTCTAGAGGGACCACATAAATCAATATGTAATAGTTCTAACACATTATTTGAGTGAAATTGCTTGCTTCAGAAGGAAATTCTAGTTTTTTTACCCATTTGACATTGTTGATAGATTACATTAGCAGGCTTCACTAATTTAGGTAGATCTGTTACTGCTTGAGTAGAACTTATCTTAATGATGTCAAAGTTTACATGACACAATCTCCTATGCCATAACCAACTTTCATCTACTTGAGCAATTGAGCAACTACCATTAGAAGTATTCAAATGAAAGATGTTACCTTTAGTCTATACACCAATGGCAATCATGTTTCCAAATTTTCCATGAATCTGGCATTTTCTATCCTTGAACTATAGATCATATCCCTTATGCACCATTTGTCCAACACTTAAAAAGTTATGCTTCAAGCATTCAACATAGAGAACATCATCAATATTTTCTTTACCACCAAGGCTAATAGAGCCTGTACCATGAATCACACAAGAATTATTGTCTCAAAATCTCACAACCCCACCATCATACTCTTCTAGATTCACAAACTTTATTTTTTCACCTATCATATGATGTGAGCATCCACTATCAATGAACCATTCATCTTTCTCCTCAACACGGGCTGCAAGAGATTTCTTTTCTTCAGTGGATTCAGTAGGTTCAGGATTATTTTCAATGGTAGCAATGAAAGCCCAATCATCCTCATTTCCAACATCTTTATCAGAATCATCATCTATTACTACTTCTTAAACAAAGTAACATTTCTTTTGAAATCTAGGTTTTCTAGGTTTAGACCTAGGAACAATTTCAGGACATATTGATGCAAAGTGACCTATTTTACTGCATGAAAATCATTTGATAGGTAATACATCTTCATACTTACCTTTTCCTTCTTGTTTTGTAATGAGTGCTTCTAGTTCTAGAACTTCTCTATCTTGGTCTTCAATCTGTTTCATTTCTTCATCATATTTGGATGCCCTTCTAGAACTCTCTCTAGGACTATAACTTCACCTGTAGCTTCTGGATACAGTAGCTTTGAATGCAGATTTAGTCTTCAGTGCGGATTCACCAAATTCACTTATTTCAAAAGTAGCAAGCTTTCCTATCAATGTCTCTCTTGTCATCTTATTTACAGACAAAATCTTCAATAGCATGAAATTTCAACTTGTAGGAGGGAGGTAAGGATCTAAGTATCTTAGCCACAATTTCATCTTCACTTACTGAACCACCGACACATTTAATACCTAGCACTATCTCATTTACTCTTTGCATAAAAGAAGTAATATTCTCATCTTAACCCATCTTTAGGTTTTCATACTTACCTTTCAAACTTTGTAACTTCGCCGTCTTTACCTGTGTATCTCCTTCATACAAAGTTTCCAGCTTTATCCAGATCTCATGAGCTGTCTACGGGCCTACTACATTAGCCATCTCCAAATCTATTAGAGCACTCACCAATGCTTCAATGGCTCTAGTATTTCTTTCTGCATCCTTGATCTCATTAGGAGTGAAGGGTCCATTTGTATGAATAGTGTATTGATTCTTTGTAATCTTCCAGATAGCATATCCAATGCACTGGAAATAAAATTGCATCCTAACTTTCCATAGTGAGTAGTTGGTGCCATCAAATCTAGGGTTGTCCTTGAATGTTTCCATCCCAGATCACCTCAAGCTGTTAGACTTTTCTTTAGAGGAACTAGCTCTGATACCAATTGTTGGAAAAAGCAAGGAAAAACAACTAAGAGGGGGGGTGAATTAGTTGTCACATAAATTTAAACTTTACAAACTTAACCTTAATCTCATATCTAATGAATAAATAATTAACCATAAGAAATTAACATATCAAAGAGACAAACAGCACCAATTTTTTTATGTGGAAACCTTGTTAGGGGAAAAACCATGGTGGATGTTAGTCCACAAGATTATACTCTGTTAAAAGTACAAAGAAAAAAAAAAGGGGGAATACACATACATTCAAGCTCACTTCCTAGACCTCACTGCTGAATTACAAATAGAAGAATCACTGTGTTATAGAAAGATTCAGATTAAAACCATCTAGGAATTTGAACTGGCAGAATGGCTTATGTCCAAGCTTGATTATAGTTCCAATTAGGCACAATACTTCTGCATACTTCGCTCAACCTTCGACACACTTTCTCTTCAATGATATTCATACTTATGTACACAAGAACATACAACACATACTCAACACACTAACCACACTTCACATACTCCATAAACTATCCACATAATTACTTCTTATATATCAGCCACAAAGATTTCACCATAGCAAAGTCACCCAGAGGAAAAGAATATATTTTCAATGTCGGCTTGAATTCACAATTAAATTTTCAATGCGCACCCACCAAGGTCAGTCACAACATGGTGGGGACCCAAATTCACTTCTCCAAAATAAGAATACTCCAATTAATCATGCCTCAAAGATCCACAACATGCTAGCATCAACATGTCAGCCAAGAACAAGAAAAACTGAACATGCACAAGAGAAGATTTCAATCATGAGCTTCATCAGATCATATGGATGTACCACAAAGATAGAGGATGAACTAGAGACATATGAAAACACCAAGAAATAGCAAAGAAACATCCATGACAACCAAGATAGCCAAGAACATACAATCTTCACTTAGAAACTCTGATAGAGACCAACAAAATACTATCAGACCACAACCTACACACAAATTCACATAGACCTCTAAAACTTCAATTAGATGATCTAGACATACTCAACATTAAACCCTTTGATCCAAAAAAATAACCATTTATGTACATAATGTAATTCCTTCATGACCTGCACAGTTCCATTAGGAACCTAGAACACATTCACTTATAATTTTCTCAATATCCTTGAAATATACAACACTTAGAATATCAAATGCTAATAGAGTTGGCATCAATGACAACCATGTATCAACATCACATCACACCATCCAATAATTTCCCAATAGAACGTAGTCAGGATCTATCTCCTCCTCCTCGACATATACTAGCACTATCTTTGTAGCTTCCTGATGATAGAACTATCGCCAGTCTCTCATTGCTCCTAGAAGATAGATCATGTACACAATCAGTAATATATCATCATTATATACATACATCAAATATAAAATACTTAAGGACATGCATTAATTTAAATATTATTACCTATGTCTCTAGATGCATGAGGAAGATCAACCTCCCCATCTTTGGGGGGCATGTGGGATGAGCTCGTCTATCTCTGACTCTGCATGCTGATGTCTGTTGTAGCTACTACTCACGATTTGGTCCTATAAGTATGTGATGCTTCTCTATGCTTATTCAGATCCTTGATAACTACCTCATCACTTTGACTCAGGAGTGGCTCCTCCTCATATTGAAAATCCTCCTCATCCTCCTCTCCCTCCTCATTATTATCATCTCCTCCATCCTAGTCCTCATAGTCAGGATCGGCATTGGATTGGTACTTCTCATCAATCACATATGTAAAAATATTTGATGGCCTATACCATACCTCCTTTTCCCTCTCCTCTGACTCATCCTTTGCTTCTACCTCTGCCTCACCTATGGGGAACTCCATAGGAAATACGGGATCTAGTCATGCATATGACCACCACTCCTCATACTCATCTATGCTACCAAAATCATTAGCATTGGATATTGGTGGCTGGTCATGATTTGAATCATCGGTATCACTCTCAAGAACATGATCTATAGTCATCCGAATAGTATCCCTTGGCATCTGAGCACTCCACACTGATAGTCTAATGAATGGGAATTCCCTTGGTGGTGTCTAAACCTATCCAAACTACTGCATGACTCATCCATAATACAGTGGTTGTACAATGTAGTCATGCCTCCCTACTAGAAGTCTGTCTGTTTGCATCCTCTGTAATTTCCCTGTGAGATATGGCCACTAAAGAGTCAATAGATATGGTATCCATAGTATCTCGTCCTCCTCCAGTTAGTTGAATCTCACCCTCTAATACCCTAAATCACCATACTTCCATAGTCATCTCAGGGGATAGACGAATGCTCTTAGATACTCTTCTACTATAGCACATGGAAATTTGATAGGTCTGGTACATGTGATATGCTCCAAGAATCACACCTATAGAAGCGTATAATGGACCATACTATTGATCTCTTGGAAAAAAAATATCCCTAAATCATAATACAAATGTGCTAGAATACAACCCCATGCATAGACTATCCACTGATCATACATCCCTCGTACCAAATGTACTAGTCCACCATCCAATTGTGCCGCTTGTCCATGTGGATTGAGTACCAGTGCTATTGTATGTATCATAATCCATCTCACCATAGGAGCTCGTGAGTATAGTAGCATCGGTAGCTCGATACGTGCTCTAACTCTCTCATCATGTATTGGTCCTCCTAAACAATACTACATATCTCTCTTATTTTCAAAAAATGAATGATCCACTCGAAAATAAACTCATTCTCCTTAGATTGGCACTCAAAGAATGTGATATACATCCTCGAGTGTGATCATCATTTCCCTAGTGGGAAGATGAAAGGTACATGTATCTACATCCCGCCGCACCGCTCACACAAGGCCATTAGCATGGCATCATGGTATCGCATCGGCAACATCATGAATGGCCAATAGATACCCACTGATTGCAAGTGCTCTGTCTCTGCCATTGATAGCGATGGTGATAAATCTCTCAAAAATGATATATGCCTTCCCCCTAGCCATTGTCGTGACTAGGCAGGAACCTATCACAATCATCAAAAAATACTCTAAAAATCCACCTAAAATATTTAATTTTTCATATTTTTCATCATGCAAGTGTGCTAAAGTCAATCTAGTGTGTTATTCTAATAACCCTTGATGCTTTAGAAACCTTTTTGACCATTTTTCATAGAAATAGGGACACTTCACAAAGAAATGAGACACTTCACGAAGAAATGAGACACTTTGTGAACAAATGGGACACTTTGTAAACTTTTTTTTCCAAGAACCCTAAATACACCTATCCCTACCTAATAATCATTATAATATCATCAAAACACATGACGAAAGTTGAAGAATCAACTCACCTCATAATATTGCTCACCACGTGCAACTTGCTCATGAAGATCGTCTAGCCGCGAAGGCGTATAATCTCGTCTACTTGACCTCTTCTCCTTCTACTTGTCACTTTCAAGCTACAACAAAAGGTTAAATGAATAGTAAGTGACACATTACTTTCATCTCCTACTTTTTATCTCTATTTACCTTTTACATTTTAACCTAATACTATTTTCTCTTTACCTAGTTTATCATATAGCCATTCTTTACATTCACATTACAGGAGCTAGGTTAATCTATTTCTGACACCACTTGATACATTGGAATCATGTTTCCGCACCCAACATCTTCATTTACCTATCATCATGTGGCATGGTACTTGGAAATTCCCTATGATATGATGTTTCTTCTTCAATGTGGCTAGATTTCTACCTTGATTCCACCCCCGTAAAGCAAGGGGAATCAAGGGGGGGAATACATCTACCCTTGAGTGGGAGTGGGATTCCTAGGAAGTTAGATAAAAGGATTTATTTAAAATTAAAAAAATGTGTGCTACAGAATGTGCTTCCTAATGTTGTGGTTTGCAAGAAACTACACTGGGGGCTCCATTCTCCTATCTTTTGAATACGTATCCTTTTATATAGTAAAGTGAATTGTTTAGAGTCTTTTAGCTTACATATGCACGTAAAGTCATATGGGAACTAAAGTGGGGGCTGAATGTACTATTGAAAATTGGACCCTCTTGAAGAAAGAGACAATTTCATGTATACTTAGACCCACTTTTGAGTCCCCTCATAACATTTTCCTCTTAAAATGGCATTTATAGGCCTCTTAGACCTATTAATTTGGATCTAGAGGCCCCTTTCATATAGTAAATCACATAAAACCCAACAGACAACACTTAATCACATCATATCTCGACAACCCACCTTCAAAAAATAGTAGTGGGACCCATTCGCCACCCTTGGAAAATGAGTCCCCTTTGGTGGGACCCATTCACCAAGGGTGGTGAATGAGTCCCCTTTGAGGGAAAATTCAAAATCAAGCGAGAATTTAATCAATTTTATTCTTATTTTCGATGAATGTCAGCCTCTTAGGTCTAATTAATGGGAAAATAAGATGTTGTTTCCTATAAATACATATTTCAATTCATTTTAGACATCTTCTTAATCACTTTTTATCATCTCAAGAGAAAAAGGCATACTACAACAAAGTTCATAAGCAAAAGTTGAAGTTTTAGGACAACAAACTAGGGTTTTTTGTAGGTCTTGGATCTCACTCACATTGTCAAGATCCAACATTGCAAATGGTTGATGATGGATGCCTATGGTGAATCATGAAGAAATCTAGGGTGAAGAGGTGCAACTAGCCACCAAATCATGCCTAAGGACTTGGTTTCCTATTGATTCCATCTTCCATTGTTACTCAATCTTTAGATCAAGGTCTTTATTGTAATTAATGAGAATTTGAATGCTATTTCTTATATTTTTTTTTGTTGTAAGGTTTCTAAGATAGAGATCTTGCATCCTTTTAATCATTCTTGCATAACTTATTCTAAAACAATAAAATAGCATTTTTGTCATGATTCAACCTTTCTTAGTCTTTAACACATCTAAGACTAGGATTTATGCATATTTATTTCTATTCAAGGTTTAATTACCAATGTTGGGGTTTGAATAAGGAAAACTCCCATTAGATCAACAATTTTAAGCTATTTTGTAGTGATTTTTAGAGATTTGGAATCGGGAGTCCATCAGAATTTGTTGAAGAAGTATCAAGGTACAGATTTGAATCTTGAGTTTGCAAAAATCTATAGGTGGATTGATTTACCACCGTTGGTGAATGAGTCCCACCTGAAATGCAGAAGTGAGTTTAAAGTTGTTTCAGATGCTCGATAGTAAGAAATTATGTTCTATTCAGAAAAAGACCTAACTTGGGACTGATTTGCCACCCTTGGCGAATGAGTCCTAGTCAGCAAAATTCTAGATTTCTTTAGATTCTCAATCTATTATTCAGTCCTCTACAACTTTCCAGGTGCAAACATTCTTAGAAACAACCCTTTGTTTAGTTAAATATTGCATTTTTTTCGTTATTTCATAGTTTCTGCATATGACACTGTGTTTTCAAACAAGGCATAAATCTTAGGTTTGCATTCATTTTCAGTCATTTTAATCAATCAATTGCAGTAAGTTTAGTTATTTTACATCATATCACATCACAATTGTCCTTATTTGAATGAACATCTAGCATTTTAGGATCTAAATCTCTGTCTTTCTAGGTGAAAAACTTAGGAAGAGAGCAAGCATTTTGGGTCCTAAAATCTATGTTACATTATCCAAGATTGGCCAAAGAGGTTCCCACATGGGGCCTGACTATTTAGTCTATAGAGGCTATGGATATTTTTAAATAGTTGGTGGCCCAACCATGGGCATATGATTAGGGACAAGTGATAGCTTAGACTATGCCTGCATATGATGCGTGGTTTGTTCCTCCCAGATGTTTTACAAATCCAGTAGGTGTTCTTCCTAGAGGGAGACCTAGAGGAAAATGAGTTGGGATAGGTAGGGGACAAGGAGTTCAAGACATCCAAGATGGATAGGTTCTAGGGGCTCCTCCAGTTATACAACAACCATAGGTACAACCATAGATGTAGCCTCAGGAAAAACCATAGGTGCAACCATAGCCAGGACCACCACCACCACTAGTAGATGCTTGATATGCATAGATTTAGTAGTTGCAGTAGCAGGTGTAGGAATTCACTGGTGAGTGGGATCAAGCGCATTAGTAGCTTTTGGTCATTACTTTTGAGTGAGACTAGGCTCAACAATAGGTGGTTGCAGTTACAACCGAGAGAGATCAGGCATTTCAAATAGTATAGGATGTTATAGGAGAGAGGGATCAAGAGGTTCCCTATTGGCAGTAGATTGAGATGATTATGGCATCCATGCATGGTCAGACAATTTCAACATGATTAGATAGAGAGGTTGTTATAGAGGCTACATATTATAGGTAGGATTATCATCGAGACATTCTAGTGACTTTGAGACAACTAGAATTTTCACAGCGTAGTGATGCACAACCCCAAGCAGAGGATCAACCTAAGAGGTAGGCTGGAGAGGGTAGCATCCACTAGGTCTAGCTTTTTGATGTATATATACTTTTTGATTTTTTCCCATTCTTTATTGTAGATATACATTCATGGGCTCCTTTTTATAGCCTTGTGGATATTGTACTTTTGATCAATGTTCATACACCAGATTTTGTACCATGACTTTCATTTTTTGATATATACATGATACAGATTTTGATGATTCATGATGTGATGTGTTCACTTTATTTCATGTATGAATGCACTTTATTTATGCCTATATGGTATGTGATGGTCATAATATGGATGGATGCAATGTTATTTTCTTTTTCATTATCTTTTCATGATATGATATGCATATGCTATGGATGCAAATGACATGAATGCATTTCTTTTTATATTTTCTATGCCATTTTATGATGAGATGTATGCATGTGGATGTATGGATGTAAATTCCTATGATATGTAATGATTTAAGATGTTGAGAATAATAAATCTATATTATTCATCACAACTTAAATGATAATGAAAAATGTATGATGTGATATGTAATGATTATGTGATGAGATGCATGTATGATAATGGTTTGTGGACACAAGGTGGATGCATTGATGATATTTTTTGTCAACTGTCATGATACTAGGTTAGTGCAGAGAGAAGATAAAAGAATAAACAATGAATGATTGTTGATTGTGATGATTGCTTGAAAAGATCTAAAAAGTCCATGATCCATCGAGACTTTATTAGAGATGGTGACAAGACAATACAAAATGTAGGATGAGGTGCTCACATTTTGAAATTGTGGTTTTCTATCAATCCTTATTGTTTGATGTAACACATAGACATGATGCATCAAGGTGTTGATAACTAGGATGGCGTTGTACCTAGTGTAATAGACTTTGACTCAACTAGCAGATATGATAGTTCTTGCTCACATCTTGACATATGGTAATGTTGTTGGAATGTAAGTTAAAAGCTTAGAACACATTGGACCAAAGCATATGCAATAATAAAAAACATACCCTAAATGACCTTCCTACACTCAACTAAGCAAGTATGTGCCAAGATTATTTTATAAGAATATCCACAAGCACAACAAATGAAAGATAATTATCAATTCCCCATTCCTTTCTCTCTAAATAATTTTAGATAGACATCATCAAGAGATCCTTGGAATGGGTCATTAAGATAAATCATAAGAAAATATCAAAGACAAACAGTCAGTGTTATCTATAGCTCTTGCCTAGTTTAAGTTTAGCTAAGTTGATGTCTAATATTGATGTCCATCATAGTAAGGATACATCCTAGGACATGTTGATCAAAGGGTTGTTTGATGTTGGGATGATGATGCTAAAATGAGTCATTGCTACAAACTTCACTGACGTATTTACCTATGATTTAGACTTTATATTTTGACATTTTGGTTTGAACACACTTCACAACTTGCTATGTTTGATTTCTACTTGTTTCACCAAAGGTTGAAGGTGACAATCAATTATTATGGGTGAAAGTTTATTGTGGGTGAAAGAGGAATGGGGTGGGTGGTTTTGGATTTTATGGAATATTTCAATATTTTTGGTATTTTGAAGATATTTTGAGGCTATTTTTGATCTTTTGAAAGTTTATATGGATGTTTATGTTTTTTATTTTTCTAAGGCTGTTTAGGGCTTTTTGCGATAATAGAGGATTTTTAGGTCTTTTTGAATGTTTTCTATTGTATTTTTGTTTTCCATTTTCAAATGTTTTTTGTGTTTTTAGGATATTTGGATGTTTAGAGATTTTGAAGATTATTTGGATGTTTTTGTATTTTCTAAGTTATTTGGATATTTTTGGGATTTTTGAAAGTTATTTGGATGTTTTTGGATTTTCTGAGTTATTTGGATGTTTTGGAATTTTTGCGAGAGTTTCTAAGTTTTGACCAAGAACCTAACCTAAAGACCTATCCTAGGGGCCTCGGGGGATGATCAAAGATTAGCCTTGCCTATGTTATACATGCAGAGACCACGTAGTTTGACTAACTTGACCCATTTACAAGATGAAGATATGAATAGATGAAAGACAAAATTTTATTATGAAAAACTCCTAAAGGACTGACCTAGGGTGTCTCGAGGGCACATCAATGATGGCCTTTCCTACATTCAAGCTTAAAGACCCGCAGTTCGACAAATGGACTTAGTTTTTTGGGATTTTTTGATGTTTGACCTATTTAGGTATTTTGATATTTTTTGGATGTTTTGGATTTTCTGGATAAGGTTTTATGAATTTTTTCAGTGTTTTCTAATAATATTTGCAATGATATCAAGATATGCAAGAGCCTGATTTGCAACCCATAATGAAATGCCCCCAGTGTGACATGCTAGCCTACTTCAATAAAGGTAGGACAAACTAACCTTGGGAATAGGCCAAGTAGTGCTAAAGGGTTCATGATACCTTACAGTGAAAAGCCATCATAGGGATGAAGATGAGGGATAAATGGTGATGCAAAGAATGATAAGACAAAAGAACCAAAGAATAGATGGAGGTGCTTTATTTATGCAAGGTGTCTGTTTGCTAGGTTTTCACCAAGGTACTTTCCCAAAGTGCCACCGAAGTGGTTTTCACTAGAGGATGATTTTTTTCTTTTCTTTTTCAATCCCTTTTCTCATTTTTTTTGGATTTTTATCATTTTATGATATTTTTATATTTTCTAATTTTACACCCTTCAAGATTAGGCATAAATTTTTTTGAGATGCAAGCTATTGGTTGGTTCCTACAAGGGTACATCTTCAGGGGTTGACAGTTGGTATGCTCCTGATCTATAGCTTGTTGTGATGACAAAGGGACCCAACTAGTTAAGCTCAAGCTTTCCTTTGCTATCTTGATCTGGAAGATTCTTTTTATTTTTCTTTAAGACAAGATTGCCTACCTAGAATGACAAACATTTTATTGTCCTATTATACCTCCATTTTAGTTGGTCCTAGTATACTTGCAAGTGATTAAGGGCATCAAGACAATGTTCATCAATGAATTCTAGCTCATTCAGTCAAGACACTCTATATTCTTCCTTAGTTATTAGATTCTGCAAT
>VDFB02271358.1:448535408-449000293 GCA_007258455.2 Sequoia sempervirens | reverse complement strand
CCCTCTCCCCTCTACCCTTAGACCTTTAACCCTTAACCCTTAAACCCTAAACCCTTGAACTATTTACCCTCTACCCTTAACCCCACCTCCCTTTATCTCTCTCCCACTCCCTCCCTTTCTCTCTCTCTCAACTTTCTCTCTCTCTCAACTCTCTCCATCATACCCCTTATCCCTCTCTTAGGTCTCTCTCTCACTCAATCCCTCTATCTCTCTCCCCTTAACCCTTAAACCCTCTACTCTCTCCCCTTAACTCTCTCTTCCTTTATCTCTCTCACACACTCACTCCATCTATCTCTCTCCCCTATACCCTTAACCATGAAACCCTAAACCCTTATAACCCTTTACCATAAAACCTTAACCCTTAAACCCTATACCATATACCCTAAACCCTAAACCTTTAACCCTTAAACCCTCTACCATCTACCATTAACCCTTAGGTCTATGTGTATTGAAATCAGATATTCGATTCAAATCAGATATCCGATTTACAAAACAAAAAATATACCGTTACAAGTATCGTAATTTTTTTCAAATAAATCAAATATCGGATCATAACAGAGATCGGATTTGTTGGCCATAGAAAATCCCCATGTGGGCCATTTTGTGCATTCCAACGAACCCTACATTTTGTTTGCAGGAAACACACATGCGGTTTCAGACAGGAAGAGACAAAGATCAACTTTTTGGAGCATCTTCTATTGAAATTTGTCATAAGCAATGATTTTTAGCATCTTTTATGAGGTATAATGGGGAGCAACAGTCGTCGAAAGCAAAAACATAAGAGAAAGCTCACAAAAGAAGAAATTGAAGCATATAGACAAAGAGATAGAGAAAGTCATAGGAAGAGAAGACAAGGTATGTTAAATATTGGTGAACCTAACCCCTATGGTATTTCAAGTGAAGAGGTGAAAATGTTGGATTTGAAGATGTTAAACATGATATTGAAAATGATAATGAAAATGTTCAAGGTGAAAATGTTGGATTTGAAGATGTTGAACATGATATTGAAATTGGGAATGAAATTATTCAAATTGATATTGAAAATGTTCAAGGTGAAAATGTTGGAAATGAAGATTTTGAACATAATATTGAAGCAAGTGTAAATTATGTTTCACCAAATTACATGAGAAATGAAGAACCTTGTATGGAAGAAAGACATATTCCAATTTCAAGACCTTCAAGAACCCCTAAATGGTTAATTGAATTTGATGAGAACATTATAAACAATTTTGAAGGCAAGAGGTCAAACGAACTGTTATGTTCTGTGCTAGAAGACTTTTCAACCAATATTTTAGTGATAAGACATTGACCGAGCAATGCCAACTTTTTGTACAATTGCTAAAGATGCAAAAGATGAAACCTTTGCTAGCCAAATTGAAGATTCGTGTGAACAAGAAGACCGAAAAAATTCTATTATTGTCAAAAATATTTTTAATGCTCTCAAGTCTATTGGAAAAAGTAACAAGGAAAAGGATAAGAGAGCTGCTCAAGAGTCATTACAACTGCCCTAGTAAGCCATAAATTGAAAAAGGCTCACTTTATGAGACAAACTTGTATTGATTTTGACATAAATCGTAAAACTTTGGATAGAGCACTTGCAAGAAGAGAAAGAATAGATGATCCTCTTCAAAATGATACATGGGTTTTTGCCAGGAGGCTTCCACGTGTTGATAAGAAGCTAACCGATAATGTAAAGCAGGTAATTCAACAATTTTGGCATGATAACTCTAGAGTATCATCCAATGCAAAGGATGTTTTAAAGTTAAGAATTGGAATTCGAGACCATACACCACATCCTAAACATTTCTTGGAATCAAGCCAAACAATGTTGTTCAAAAAATTTATTGAAACACATAAAAATATGGAAATCTTGCAAAGGACTTTTGAGGGTTTGGAGCCATTTTATTGTGTGCTTCTTAAGATTCACAATACTTGTTGTTGCAAATACCATGTGGAGTTTTCAATGTACCATGAGCTATTATGCTATATCCATTCTACTTTGCATACTAATGAAATGTTGCAGGAGTGTGGTGCAATGCATCTTCCGAAATCATCAAGGGACTTTCTAGATCTATTTTTATGTTCTAGAGATGATGGTTGCTTTTTCTATAGAAATGATTGTTTAAATGCAAAGTGCTTACAATGTGGTGGCTTGTCAAAGTTTGTTCAATGTTTTCATGAGAGTTTCGAACATGAATTTGGAAAGAATTTTGTTGAGAAAAAGAGATATGAGATAGTCAAATATACTTTGCAAAGTGGAGGGGAAGGTTCTAGATGTGAGTTGGTTACAAAAGAATGGAGTGTTGCTGATTTTAATTAAGATTTTAAGGACAATCTTTTCTATAAGTATGCAAGGCATAATCATAGTTCTCAGTAGTTGGATCAACAATTTAGGATGTGTAAGGACTCTTTTCCGATTGGCACTATTATATCAGTGGTTGATTTTGCATGAAACTACACATTGCAACCACAAAATGAGGTACAATCTCAGTATTACAATTCCATTCAGATTGCTATTTTTGTCCACAATGTTTAGACATGCACCTGATAGTACAGAGGAGGATCGAAAGATTATCAGAGAGTATCATTTTTATATGAGTGATGATAGATCTCACTCATCTGAGTATGTCCAACATTGTTTCGAGAATTTTTTTGAGTTCTTGCAGAAGCATGATATAGTATTAGGTCGACATCTAATTTGGTTAGATAATTGTACAGGTCAATTCAAGAATGCTCGTGTGTTTTATTGGTTGAGTAGAATGCATGTAGACAAGGTTCTACCTCATATTTGAAGTTTTTTTAAAACTGGACATGGGAAAGGGGAGCATGATGGAGTAGGTGCATGTGTAAAGAGAGCTCTAGTTAAGGAGCAACTAAAGATTTCAGAAGAAAAATTCAGTGATGCACATTCTATAGTTGATTGGTGTAGTTCAACATTGTCACAGGGAGGGACACTTGATTCAACAGTGCGTAGATTCTTTTGGTTCATTGAGGAGGGTATAGTGGGAGCCAGATTGGATTGTCATACAATCAAAGATTCTTCAAAGATGCATTCATTTCGAAGCTCAGATGCAGGCACATGGACCATTTGGACACGAGAGTTGGCTTGTTTTTGTCAGAGTTGTATTCAGTACGAGTGGGATCAATGCAAGTCAAGTGAGTGGGTGGATACATGGGTACCACAGTATCTAACTCCTTTATCTCAAACAATATCCATGACAAATGACACAATGGAAAGTTCAGTTGATTATGACTTGCTTTCAAATCTACTATAGCTAGGACATATTTTTACAGTTGTTGCACCACAAGGGAATGAAGAGAGATCAGACTATTGGTTGGCTCGATGTGTTCGGGTAAAGCATAAGCTAACACAACCGATGGAAGATGATGATGGTTTCATGTATCCTCTAGGTTCAGTTGTGGTTGCAAGAACTTGGTTGTGAACATACATGATTAGAAAGAATGGCATACCTACATTTGAAGACTACGAGAAACAAAAAACCATTCTCATGTATTTGAACCTTGTTATAGCAATAAATGTTAAGTTGTTGAAGTATCATGCCAGACCAAAGACAAAACAACTATGGACACTTAGTAATGTTGATCATGAAGCAATATTGGATACTCTTAAGCAAAGAGATGACCTTTTAGGCACACTTGAATAGCATTTTAAAAAATGGAAGGTAGAATGCTTATGTTCATTATGATTAAGTTCATTAGTGTTCTTTATTTAATACTGATATTTTATATACTATTGCAATGCAGGTGTCTTTAATAGTGATATTTTGTATGCACTTTTGCGATATTTTTGGCAAGATTGATTATGGACTTGTTGCAACAATAGCCAACTCTGATCCTTTCGAAGAGGTATGCGTCTTTTATAGTTTGCATCACTAGCTCATCATCATTTAGGCTGTTTAGATTAATATAGATACATTAGTCTAAGCATCTTTTCTATTGTGACAATATCGATTTCTCATTTTCTATATATTGCAATATTCCTGGCACGATTGATCATGGACCTGCTACAACAATAGCCAGCTCTGATCCTTTCGAAGAGGTATGCGTCTTTTATAGTTTGCATCACCAACTCATCATCATTCAGGTTGTTTAGATTAATATAGATATGTTAGTCTAACATCTTTTCTATTGTGACAATATAGATTTCTCATTTTCCCAATTTTGCGATATTCCTAACATGATTGATCATGGACCTGCTGCAACAATAGCCAGCTTTGATCCTTTCAGAGAAGTATGCAACAGATTACAACAATATAGATTGGTTATTCTAAGTGTCTTTTATAGTTTGCATTACCATCTCATCATATTTTGTGTCATTTAGAATAATATAGATTGGTTATTCTAAGCTACCTTGATGGTTTGTATAGGTGCTTGTCAGTCTAGAACATGAACATACTAATGTTGTTGAAGAATGTGCCCTAAATGCCTCTAATAGAAAATTTTGTAAAATTTGAATTCTCAAATTTGAAACAATGTAAAATGGTCATAATTGTGTATGGGCATAATCTATACCCAATGATGTTTTTTAAAATATGGGTCAAATGTCTGGCATTGTATAAAGGGTATGTTAAAAATGTAAAAGGGCCTGTATTTTGGAAACTCATAGGTTTTGTAAAGGGGTCTATTTTTGTACTTAATCGAGCTACGACTGAAGGTTTTCTTCCTGGTTCTTTCCTATCGGTATGCTCGTTTGAACCAGGTTTTGTAATATTTCCCATTTATATATAATAAATTATAGTGGCTTGCAACTTTTGCTGCCTCAAACCCAATTCTTTAATTCACAAGGGTGACCTCATAGTCACAAACCTATTCCCTTTCATTTTAAAATTCAAAATTCAAACTTTTCGCTAAGTGGTGTCATTCACCCACTTTGAGTTGACTAAACACATGTTTGGCATAATTTGATGATATACGCTAGCATTAATAACATACAATATATTCATTATAATCATGAAAACATTCATTTATCTTATAGCATTGGAGCAATTAATAGTGAGACATTTTGATTCAATGCAATAAAAATTAGTAACAAATTTCTAAATACCACCAAGTCCCTAGATATTCAAGAGTAGATGGAAAGATAAACATTCATACCCTTATCAACCCTTAATTATCCAATACCCCTATCAACCTTTAATTATGTTAGGTTGATTGTGTTTGATTGATTGGATTTTATACATCCTTGTACCTCATTGATACATTTTTCTATTAGGTTTTGCATTTTTTATGTTAAGATATAGTAAATTATATTCAATTGCAATTTGAAGTGTAAATCTTTTGTATTGTTAGAATGAGAACTTGAATGATCATGAGGTGTTGAGGGAATATTGTTTTCATTAGTATTCTTTGGAATGATTTGGATATTGTTGTAATGGCATTGAATAAAGAAGGTCATCGATGGGAGTCACACAGTCGTTTCCATCAATGAAATTGACCATCTCTCACATGTAATGCTTGGGAGTTACATTGGGAGAAGTGGATCATCTTTCCATAATGTTATGGGTTCCTACTTAGTTGATATGTTCATGGTGGAGGGCTATCTTGAGTGCTATCATAATTACACGTTGGGGTGGTTCGTGGTTTTAAACTATCAAGAATAGTTTTGGTGGCAATTAGTTTGGGGAAACCACTTACATGGTTTTATCTTCCCATTGCTTTGTATAAAAACTTTATGTAGAAACATTATTACATGTCTTGACGTTATTTCAAGAGTGGAAGGCGTTAAAGGTCCAAAAATGGTGGTTTTTTTCACTCGAAAGTAGAGTTTTACCCTAGGGTTTGCAAAAATATCTGAGATACCAGAAGTTTCTTTGTTTTCTAAGCATATTGGGGCCTAAATAAAGGTTTCTAAGGTGGTGGAAAATTCTGAAAGTTTGTGGAAGTGCTACATCCAATAAACCCTCAAGAATTTCACCAAAAACAAGGGTTTTTTTATTTGATGGTTACAGGTCTGTACAAATGCAATCCAATTGCAAAATATTTGTTTTCTTGGCAATTTATTTTCTTCCCCAAGGTTTTAGGGGTCTGTGTGGTGTTTGAAGGTATGTTGCTTTGCATTTTTGGGCTAATTAAGTAGCCTGTTGAAGGGTGAATGTATAGGAAGTCAACGCTAGTCCAAAGGATTCTATGTTGCTTCTCATATATGTTGTGTAACTTGGATATGGGTGTTTGAATCAGTCATGTGTTCGTCTGGTGTTTTGGAAAATTATGGAGTAATTGGACAAAAACTAGTTTCTCACTATTACAAGGGTTTAAGGGGGTTAAAGAGGGAAATGTGTATTTAGTTGCTCGTCAAGTTTTAAGGGAGTTTTGGACTGTCCAAAGAGGTCAGAATAATCTTGTTAGATGCCTCAAATAGGTAAGTTGCAAAGATTTTTTGATTGTGCCCTTGTGTCTGCATCAATTTTTCACCTAATTTGACTCAGTCCAATGTTGCTCAGAGTGATTCGGCGTATTTGGGTGCAAGAGAGGACCATCCCTAGTGTAAACGTACCCATATGGATGTGTTGGAATGGTTCGTTTGGCCGTACAAGTTGTGGAATGAAAGTTGCACCACTTTACAAATTTACACTGCTTGCATCTGGCAACTTTTCCCTCCACTGAAAAGTCATCACCACAGGAAAATGCCTTCGAGATAGCAAAAACTGAGAGATTTTTTGTAGATGGTCCCAACACGATCCCATAGCCTTGGACAGAGAGTCTGTAAGCATCATGGTCTCTGAGAAATAGACCTTCAAAGATTGTTTCCTTTTAGAACTTTGGACTCTTAAGGGAAATCGTCGGTCCAATGTAGCTCAGAGTGATTCGGCATATTTGGGTGTAAGAGAGGACCATCCCTAGCATAAATGTACCCATTTGGACATGTTGGAACCATCTATTTGGTCGTGCGAGTTGCGGAATGAAAGTTGCACCACTTTGCAACTTCACACTGCTTGCATCTGGCAACTTTTCCCTCCACTGAAAAGTCATCACCACAAGAAAATTCCTTCGAGATAGCAAAAATTGAGAGAGGTTTTTGTAGATGGTCCCAACATGATCCCATAACCTCAAACAGAGAGTTTGTAAGCATAACGGTCTCTGAGAAATAGACCTTCAAAGATTGATGCCTTTTAGCACTTTGGACTCTTAAGGAAAATCACCAGTCCAATTTAGCTCAGAGTGATTTGGCGTATTTGGGTGCAAGAGAGGACCATCCCTAGCGTAAATGTACCCATTCGGACATGTTGGAACCATCTGTTTGGTCGTACGAGTTGCGGAATGAAAGTTGCACCACTTTGCAACTTTACACTGCTTGCATCTAGCAACTTTTCCCTCTCCTGAAAAGTCATCACCACAGGAAAACGCCTTCGAGATAGAAAAAACTAAGAGAGGTTTTTGTAGATGGTCCCAACACAATTCCATAGCCTCAGACGGAGAGTTTGTAAGCATCACTCTCTCTGAGAAATAGACCTTCAAAGATTGCTTCCTTTTAACACTTTGGACTCTTAAGGGAAATCGTCAGTCCAATGTAGCTCAGAGTGATTCGGTGTATTTGGGTGAAAGAGAGGATCATCCCTAGTGTAAATGTACCCATCCGGAAGTGTTGGAACCGTCTGTTTGGTCGTACGAGTTGCGGAATGAAAGTTGCACCACTTTGCAACTTTATACTGCTTGCATCTGGCAACTTTTCCCTCCACTGAAAAGTCATCACCACAGGAAAATGCCTTCAAGATAGCAAAAACCGAGAGAGGTTTTTGTAGATGGTCCCAACATGATCCCATAGCCTCAGACAGAGAGTCTATAAGCATCATGGTCTCTGAGAAATAGACCTTCAAAGATTGCTACCTTTTAGCACTTTGGACTCTCAAGGGAAATCGTTGGTCCAACGTAGCTCAAAGTGATTCGGCGTATTTGGGTGCAAGAGAGGAGAATCCATAGCGTAAACGTACCCATCCGGATGTGTTGGAACCATCCGTTTGGTCGTACAAGTTGCGGAATGAAAGTTGCACCACTTTGCAACTTTACACTGCTTGCATCTGGCAACTTTTCCCTCCACTGAAAAATTCATCGCCATAGGAAAACGCCTTCGATATAGCAAAAACCGAGAGAGGTTTTTCTAGATGGTCCCAACACGATCCCATAGCCTCAGACAGAGAGTCTATAAGCATCACGGTCTCTGAGAAATAGACCTTCAAAGATTGTTGTCTTTTAGCACTTTGGACTCTTAAGGGAAATCGCCGGCCCAATATATCTTGGAGTGATTCAGCGTATTTGGGTGCAAGAGAGGAAAATCCCTAGTGTAAACGTACCCATCCAGACGTTTTGGAACCATTTGTTTGGTCGTACGAGTTGCAGAATGAAAGTTGCACCACTTTGCAACTTTACACTGCTTGCATCTGGCAACTTTTCCCTTCACTAAAAAGTCATCACCACAGGAAAACACCTTCAAGATAGAAAAAACTGAGAGAGGTTTTTGTAGATGGTCCCAACACAATCCCATAGCCTCAGACAGAGAGTTTGTAAGCATCATGGTCTCTGAGAAATAGACCTTCAAAGATTGTTGCCTTTTAGCACTTTGGACTCTTAAGGGAAATCATTGGTCCAATGTAGCTCGGAGTGATTCGGAGTATTTGAGTGCAAGAGAGGACCATCCCTAGTGTAAACGTACCCATCCGGATGTGTTGGAGCCGTCCATTTGGTCTTACGAGTTGCGGAATGAAAGTTGCACCACTTTGCAACTTTACACTGCTTGCATCTGGCAACTTTTCCCTCCACTGAAAAGTTATCACCACAGGAAAATGCCTCCGAGATAGCAAAAACCAAGAGAGGTTTTTGTAGATGGTCCCAACATGATGCCATAGCCTTGGACGAAGAGTCTATAAGCATCACGGTCTCCAAGAAATAGACTTTCAAAGATTGTTGTCTTTTAGCACTTTGGACTCTTAAGGGAAATCGCTGGTCCAATGTAGCTCAGAGTGATTCAATATATTTGGGTGCAAGAGAGGACCATCCCTAGAAAAAACGTACCCATCCGGACGTGTTGGAACCGTCTGTTTGGTCGTACGAGTTGTAGAATGAAAGTTGCACCACTTTGCAACTTTACACTGCTTGCATTTGGCAACTTTTCCCTCCACTAAAAAGTCATCACCATAGGAAAACACCTTTGAGATAGCAAAAACTGAGAGAGGTTTTTGTAAATGGTCCCAACACGATGCCATATCCTTGGACAAAGAGTCTGTAAGCATCACAGTCTACGAGAAATATCCCTTCAAAGATTGGTGCCTTTTAGCACTTTGGACTCTTAAGGGAAACTAGTGGGCAACATAGTTAACTTCTTCACAAACTTGGTTTGAAGTAAGTTCATTCTTTTTTGTGCATTTAAAATGGAGTTTTAAGCCTTCCACCCTAAAAGTGACCTCTAAATAACTTCAAACACCTTAACTACCTCATTCTTATTCATTTGTTTTGCAAACAAGCATTTTCATTCCAAGAGGCTGAGCTTTGATTTTTGCTTGTTGGATTGAATGCGGACCGTGACACAACTTTCTTTTTTCTAAAATTGTTCAACATCATTGAACGAATAATTTATCACACATCTGTAGAGAAACAAAGGAGTACCACAAACTAAGACACATTACACTTCGGTTCTCACTCACTTGATGTACTCTTCAACATCTCTCTTCCTCTACTACTGTTACATTGCACAGGTAAACCGGGCTTTGTATTGTCCAGACCTATATTAAGCTACCACTCTCAAGACCAATGTAACAATGATACAAAATAATGCTTTGAGTTTGAAAGATGGGTCACTTTCCTACTTTGGGTGGGATTTCAAACTCTCTAATACTATCATGCATTTCTTTCATTCCTTGTGCCTCCACCTCCCACTTCCTTCTCTTGTGGGCCTTTGAAATTTTTCCTTTCCATTCGCATAACACCCTAATACCTTGACCACCACTTCTCAAACCATACATTCCTCTTTGGATCTTTGGGCCTTTTGATGATGTCTTACGTTTGTAAAAGAGCCAATGGGGTATCCTAATCCTCAAACCCCTAGATCCCCATTGTCTTGTGTCCTAACACCCAAGAATCCCATCGCCTGAACCCTTGATGTTGGACCTTGGGATAATTATTTGCTTGAACTTAAAGCAATCATTTCCCTAGATCTCCACACTCAAGCATGCACTTTCACAAAACCTCACCATTTGAATGGACTCCACCCATGACCACGACTAACCAAGAATGCAATTAATGAGCCCAAATTTGAATGTGAGAAAATGGCAAGAAACTTTGGACCCATGTTAGGCCTTCAACCTCTATATAAGGAATACAACTTCATTAGTTTGGATAATCTTTGGACATCATCTCAACAAATCCAAAATTGCAAAGTCAAACACTTGTGTTCACTTGTTGAATCTAAGGACAAAAACCCTTAGGTTATGGAGATTTTTCTATGAAACCCCATTGGTTTCCTAGAGTTTGGAGGATAAAACTTGTTTGGATTTGTGAGGGAAATTTCACACAAAGGTTGCATTTGTATGCCAAGCATAGTGGATTTCAGCATTTAGGCATTTCAGCATCCCAATATTTTTCTAAAAAAAAATTTGATCATTGTAATCTTGGTTATGAGAAAACAATTTTACCTAAACAATATTATTCTCTCTACTATTACACCTTATTTAAGTACACTTATCCTTTACTCACAGGGAAAGAAATAGTGTTTATGGTGTATAATTTTGATGGTTGTCATGACCTCTTGCTTGGGAAGGTTGTAACTCCCCCATTCATTCAGACAACCAGATGTATGTTTGTTGACAATATCAAATAAAACCTCCAGCCATGGTCTGCTAGTATAGGGAGAAGCAATGCATGAACTTTTCTTTTTGATTTGGGCTAAATGTGATTAGGACAGGCCCTAACAGGGTTGTATCAAAGCCCAAGAGAGAGATATGTTGAGGAAGAATATAGAGAAATTATAGTGAAAATGTGCATTAGCATGTCTCATTTTATTTATAGAAGAAAGTACAGTGCACAACAATCAAGCAAAAGCTAAAATCCATCTATGAAATAAATTACTCACTATCAAAACTAACCTTCAAATTAAAGAAGAATTTAAGAAGCTATATTTTCATATAGCTTCTTCAAATGTATTTAAATTATTGTACAAGGAACATAAAATATTAGAGATGCACTTTCCAAGCAATGTTGTTTTCCTATCGGTTTATGTAAAACATAATTATTGTGGGGATTCTACTTAAGATTCAATTAATCAAGGAAATCAGAAATGTTTTGGAGTTTTGTTCTACCAATGCAATTATTTTCTATACTAGCCATTATGGAGAAGCGGTTTATACAAATTTTCTTTGTGAAAAATACATTGTGATTAAATTATTTGTTTAAAAGTTATGTCTTGCTTTTTATTTTCTAAAAGAATCCATATTTAGATGGTGTTGCAGTCAGATAAACATCTATTTTTCACAGAGCTCACAACTTTTAATAGTATTCTTTTCCTAAATTTCTAGGTCAAAGTGCATGATGATGTCATTTCATGCCTGCAAATAATTGAATCTTCTAGTCAACAAATGGTCACAACATCTTGGGATGGAATGATTAAAATATGGAACATTGATGAAGGCAGAGGTAGTTGGGCAACAAATTTTGGCTCATCTAAGAAGACACAAAGTTCCAGTAAGTATATGAAGAATGGTCATATGATATATTATTTGTATTCATATGGGAGTCTAGCCATATTAATTTTTTGAAAAAGGTGAATTTATGTTATATAAAAAAATTGATGGTTACAAATGGACCACCAAATTTACTAAGGCATGGGAAAGTTGACAAAGAAGAAAATCAGATGGTGTAGGGTTAATCATATGAGTATCTAGTTGTTACTTATGCAATGTGAAATAATGCTTTGAGTTTGAAAGATGTGCAATGCAATGTAATCAGCAATATGAATATAAACTACATAATATTTAACCATTCTTTTTATGCTATTGTACATTGATATTTAACCATTGCTCACTTGATTAAATTTTCAAAGAGTTTAATCATGCACATGAGGAGGAAATTAAATTTTGATTGTCAACTTCTATATATATCAAATTATCCAATAATCAAGTGTATGTCCATATACAAAAATGGCATCAACGCCAACTCAAACAAAGTTTTACAATATGTGGCATATGCCATCTCAATATCTATTCAAAATTTACATGCCAAAATGTCTATCTCATCCTAAACTACTGGTGGATCATCAAAATGGAGCCTCTTTGAAGCACTCGTTGGCTTTGAAGGTAGCTGCACAAGAAAAAGTCAAACCACAATTGAGATTAGTTATACTATATAATTTAAAATCGAATAATTAACATAAAAATCAATACACATTGAATTATAATTGAACTCTAAAATTGAAATCTTGATTACCTGAAATATATGTCTCTTTGAAGGGTCAAGAGTCCTAGAATATACCCCTCTCAAAGAACTAACCAAACCAACTTTTGTAACGTCAATCTATATATGTGAACAAAAACATGAAATTGATCCAAGTTAGCATATAATTTTCAATAATAAGAACATATTTACTAAGCACAAAATAAAATAAACACACACCTCTTTAGGTTGATATTTTTTTGTATCTCCTTTAGGTGTCTCAACACCTCCTCCTTGAGGTGTTTCAACACATCCTCCTTCAGGTGTTCGAATACCTACTCCTTCAGGTGTTGTGGTACTTATCAACAATGGTGTATAGCTCACAACCGCCTGTACATAAAAATGACAAGTACATATGAAACTACGAATCTATGTCAATGTATGCATAATCAATAAAAGATCTTATAAATTTTAATTCAATCAAATTTGAGTTCAATTAGCTTTCCCTTATCTAACACTGTGCCTCCATAGTCTGGAGAGTGTCGTACCTCACTCGCACTAGGTGTTTCCTACAAGCAGAGAGTAAGATAAACATATAAGTTAATATATAATTTCATTATTGACAATTCAAATGACAAACAAATATACAGTAAAAAAATGTAAATGAGTGAGTACAAAAATACATTCTGTGTGCGTGTCGAGGCCAAATGAAATGGCCCTAAGGGTGCTATTAGTCACTTGTGTGAGCTCCTCCTGAGACATTAACTGTTAAATAGACCATGTAAATAAATATTAGTACTTGATAATATCTCTTATTAATATTTATTTTTTTAAAAATGCAAGTTATGAATTTACACCTTAAAAGTTACCTGTGTAACTACTCCAATGTCCACCTCTCTAGCAGGAGAGGACTCTGGAGGGTGTGCTCCACTCCCCTGCATGTGATCTACTATAATCTCCACATCCTGGATGTCATAATCAAAAGTGTCTCATGGATGCTCAGGGGGTTGTATAATAGGACCCAAGAATATTTGATGGCACGTATTGCAAATATGTGGCACACAAATATGTGGACCCAAGGAGGATGATGCAACAGCACTGGATCCATTGCCAAGATCACCAAACTATGGCTGAGCTACTAAAGAAGCATGGGAAACCAAAAGACCACTCAAAGAGTGAATGGCCTAGATAGTTTGTGTGGCTGCATCCTCCGTAATATCTGGATGTTGTACTAGAGGTGGCAGAGGAAGGGGAGGACGGGGAACATGTTGGCGCATAACTACTCTAGCTGCCCCTGGCCTATCTTGAGGCATACATCTACCAACGCCCTCGAAGGGTTTAATGTCAAAGTAATTGACATGATGCCCTAACAAAAACTCAACATATAATTTTTTAATAAAGTAAAAAGGTACATCAAGATTATTGTTGGGTGGTTTATCAAAAACCATACACCAATGATCCCAAAAGTTATCTACTATGCCCCTATGTGTGCACCATTTTATAGAAAGTTTTGGTTTGTTAACATTAACTAGCAAACCAGTGTTGGGGTTAATAAATAAAGAGGCTATTTGGGCTTTTGTTATTTGGAGATCTTTCACATCATCATAAGGAAATCCACATGCATAATATTGCCTCATGGTTTCTTGCCATGAATGAAAGGCATTATGTTGGGTGGAGAGGGTTTCTACATTTGTAATTATTCCAGTCGATGTGTTTGACATATGGGATAATCAAGGGATTTTCTTATAAACATCACAAATGCCCCTCAATTGCTCCAATTTTTCATGAATTAAGTCTTCAATTGATGGTTGCGGCTCAGGTGGTGGAGCATTTGGCATTTCTGCATTTTGATTCTCATCTGGTGGATTTTCATTCTCAACTGGTGGAATTTGTGCATTCTCATTTTCGGCAGCCATAATGCCTGATTAAAGTTAAAAAATAATTAATCTAAAATTAGACAATAAAAATGAAACACTATTTTTAAATCAAAATCCTTTAAAAAATTCATTTTTTTAATCAAAATCTATTATGAACTCAATTGTTTCATAAAAATTCAATCAAAAACCCTATTTTGAAAAAAAATCCACAAAAAGCATTCATTTTTTTTTATCAAAATCCATTCTAAATTCAATTTTTTCATAAAAATTCAATCAAAAACCCTATTGTGAAAAAAAATCCACAAAAACATTCATTTTTTTATCAAAATCTATTCTAAATTCAAATTTTTCACAAAAAAATCAAAAACCCTATTTTTAAAAAAAACCACAAAAAACCATATGAAATTATTCAAATCTAAATAAAAATTGAATCAAATCAAATAAAAATGAAAAAGCTTACCTTTCCAAATCGAATTTAGCCCAAATTGGATATCTGTTAAGTGAAGAATGGATGCACTGTGCGCCTGCAGGTTCTTCACTACCAAATGAGTTCAAAATAGCAACAAACGTTTTTTATATATGCTTTTTGCAAATCGGATATCCGATCCAAATCAGATATCCGATTTGCAAAAACTAGGTTTGGTGTTTGGTATGGTGACACCTGAGCCTAAAAAAATTCAACACGTTCTTTTCGCGTTTTTTGGTCAATGAAAGACGTGTTTTTTTTCCTCATTGCCACTTTTTGGCCCACCATTATCCTGCACATACCCTTGTATATAAGTGTATATAAGATTCTTGAACTTAAGAATTCCATGAAACAAATATAAGTTGTATATAATTGTAATTTAGGAAAAATGATTTTAAAAAACTTCACTACATTTCAAATAAGGATTGAAAGCATATATATGGGTTTACATGCAACCAAAAAAAGTGAGAGATGATGCTATCAAAGATTCTTGAACTTAATAATTTTCCATGGAACAAATATGTACATATAATTGTAATTTAGGAAAAATGATTTTAAAAAACTTCACTACGTTTCAAATAAGGATTGAAAGCATATATATGGGTTTACATGCAACAAAAAAAAGTGAGAGATGATGCTATCAAAGATTCTTGAACTTAAGAATTTTCCATAGAACAAATATGTACATATAATTGTAATTTACACAAAATGATTTACAACTATGTACAAGTTGTACTATAAGTTCTCATTTGAACATGTATAGGGTTACAAGTGAACTTGAAAACCCTGGATATAATCTAAGTCAAAGATTATGTGATGCAGAGGTACCGAGGAAAAATATAAATCTTCTCAAAATTCAATGAAACCAATGGGAAATCATTCAAAACCTTAAAACAGACCTTCATGCAAATTTTTACCAATTTCTAATGGTTAAAATGAAAAAAATGCAAATTTTATTGCTTGCTGCCCTGTGTAAATCAGAACTTGACTGTTTTCACCAAAATAAGCATAAATTTCTTAATATTCCATGAAACAACCTCAAACCAATGCAAAAAGAAAGCTAACTCATCCCTCTATCCAACCATATAATATTTATTTAATTTTGAGGCTATACCTAGTCGTACAAGTTGCTGCAACACGACTGTAACAGAGAAATCTGAAAAGTTGCAATCAATAAAATCACCATAACTTACTCCAATTTGCATGAAATTGAGTGAGACAAAAAGGAGAATGTTGTAGACTCATAGCTTAATCATTCAAAGTGATTTTTTCATGAAAATATGGCCATAATAGTTCGTACCAAGCTCTGAAACAACAATTTAATGTTCAGAAATGTAGAAAACAAAGAGGTCTTTTATTAATTTCACTTCAAAATGTAACAACCACCTCTTCCTCCTTGGATTCGACCCTCCAAGGCTTAATTTAAACATATTTCATCAATTTCCCAACTGACCCTTGAGTTTCAATAACCAAATAACTTATTTTCCCACAATGACCCTTCATATTCCTCATTTTTACAATTTTGCAATTTGACAATTTTTTACATTTTTGACAACATTTGTAAAAATGAACTCATGACCCACCTAATAACCTATTTACTGACTCAAACATATTAAATATGCTCTAAATGACCTTATGACATGACCAAAATACCATGTAAATCAAATATTTACAAAATGGCCTCATGGAGGCATGAATTCCACTAGGTGTTCCTGCACCATACTCCCAGAGAAAAGAAAATTCAAGTCCCATTGAATGCTAGTATGCTCCTTTTTGATCTTCCAATTCTTTTGCAACTTGTCCTTCTTTTTATCTCTTCTTGGGTCCTTCCTCTTTTTCTTCTTAAACCATCCCTTATCCATCATCTTCTCAACTTCTAGGCTCCAAAACTCCATTTCTTGTGCATATACCTCAACAACATCATTATAAATTCATTCTCATCATCAAAATACCATACATAATCTGCATCATATCCTTGAAAATCTACATAAAACTCATTAGCAAACAAATCTGCAACATTGTCATTATCAACCTTATTATCAACAACATCTTGAGTATTAGTACCAACCTTATCAACAATCTCAACAACCTTCTCTACTTGTTCATCAACAATTTCATCAACTACTTGATTACCAACAACAATATCATTCCTCTCAACATCAATATGTTCTTCAACAAACAAAGAATTTTGTTCATCTTCAAACACAATTGGAATATCACTTTTCTCAACAAAATTTACTTCTACCTCATGTGCTGCTATCCTTGCTTGTTTTTTCCTTCTTTGAATAATATTTTGTATGGGCCATTCAACTTGTAACTTTCCTATACAACTGCTCTATCCTTTCTTGTAACTCTTTGATCTTTTGATTAAACATCTCTTCCTCTTTTCTATTTCTCTCTTTTTCCTCTTGCTTTTTCTTCTTTTTCCTCTATTCCTCTGCCTGCAAATATCTTCCCAATCTTCTCACCAAATCCATATTCACTCTCCTTTCTTCTATTCAAATTTTCTTTGCCTTTCCTTAGCAGCAACCAAGTTCTTTTTAACCTGTACACAACCACAAAACCAAAACTAGCCCAGACCTTTTTTTGAGCTCTGATACCAATTTGATGCAGAGGTACCGAGGAAAAATATAAATCTTCTCAAAATTCAATGAAACCAATGGGAAATCATTCAAAACCTTAAAATAGACCTTCATGCAAATTTTTACCAATTTCTAATGGTTAAAATGAAAAATATGCAAATTTTATTGCTTGCTGCCCTGTGTAAATCAGAACTTGACTGTTTTCACCAAAATGAGCATAACTTTCTTAATATTCCATGAAATAACCTCAAACCAACGCAAAAAGAAAGCTAACTCATCCCTCTATCCAACCATATAATATTTATTTCATTTTGAGGCCGTAACTAGTCGTACAAGTTGCTGCAACACGACTGTAACAGAGAAATCTGAAAAGTTGCAATCAATAAAATCACCATAACTTACTCCAATTTGCATGAAATTGAGTGAGAAAAAAAGGAGAATGTTTTAGACTCATAGCTTAATCATTCCAAGTGATTTTTTCATGAAAATATGACCATAATAGTTCGTACCAAGCTCTGAAACAACAATTTAATGTTCAAAAATGTAGAAAAATAAGAGGTCTTTTATTAATTTCACTTCAAAATGTAACAACCACCTCTTCCTCCTTGGATTCAACCCTCCAAGGCTTAATTTAAACATATTTCATCAATTTCCCAACTAACCCTTGAGTTTCAATAACCAAATAACTTATTTTCCCACAATGACCCTTCATATTCCTCATTTTTACAATTTTGCAATTTGACAATTTTTTACATTTTTGACAACATTTGTAAAAATGAACTCATGACCCACCTAATAACCTATTTACTGACTCAAACATATTAAATATGCTCTAAATGATCTTATGACATGACCAAAATACCATGTAAATCAAATATTTACAAAATGGCCTCATGGAGGCATGAATTTCACTAGGTGCTCTTGCACCATTATGGTTCAGCCCGCTCTTTAATAACATGCAGATTTTTTTGATGATCATCACTATCTAGTCTCCATTTTCTTCGACCACGTGTATGTGGAACTGGATGAAGATGTAGAGCGGTAGCATTTTTTAAGTGACTATATTGATATTCCTTGTTATCAGGTTGATAGTCAACAAAACGAATCCCATGTTGAACAAATTTGACTTGTTTTAGATATGTCCCTTGCACGACAACAGAACCTGCATGATAAACATGAACCTAAGGTAAGACATATGAACATGTGCAACATTTTTGTGCTCAAGGTTTGTACAATATATATTTAATGTTTATAATGTAATGTGCACATGTGAATACAATGTATATAAAATTTTAAATTCAAACTCACCTATGGGAAATGACATTCCATCACTTGTTTCAGGTTGTGCTAGCTTATTCCTCTCTTCTGTACAACACAATAAATAATAGCTAACACCTTTGATGTTTCCAGGCTCTGCTATGATTGCAAAAACATCTCCTGTACACCAAATTTACACAAAAAAAATCTAAAAAAATTAGAAATGTCTCTAAAGATCATTAACTAGATATATATAATATTTAAATTATTGAAAACTTACACATGTACCTTTTCTAACCAATCCTGAAATATGGTCATAATCAATTGAAATCAAAGGAATGTCTTCAAATCTTTCTTCCTCATTTTCATCATATGTTTCTAAAACAACTAGTGGCACTATACCCCATATACCAACATATCCAAGTTCTTGATTGTTGCATGCATAATCAGAGTTTCCCTCAATGCACTTAGTGCAAAAAGAAGAGTAATTCCTTGTGTCTAATATCCATCCATGGCGACTATCTGAACTCCTAACACAATGCAAAGATCTTGCTTTTTCTACCCTCTTGCATCCATGCATTGATCTTCTATCCACACCTAGATACATATGTACAAAAAAGAACTTATGTGAACAAATATGTATATATATATATTTTAAATTTAGATAAATTCAAATTTTTGATTTAATGTAATTTATACATACTCGATATCTCCCAAAACACTCTATGTGGAATGTGTCGGTTTGTTTTTGAAGATGTGTCGACCACATTTGATGCAAAGTGTTTCTTGCACCATTCAACAACATCATGTGAATTGTCTAGACGATCTTCTAGATAACTCATTTGATGCTTTCTTAAAGCACGTTTGATGCAAGCTCATGCTCCATCATGCTCACACTTTCCATGCCCACTCTCAAAAAAACTCCAAACATGTGGTATTTTGTAGATTTTATGATATCTACAAAGTGCATAGAATGGCCATGAAGATTTGAATTGTGTCGCACATCCATCTGACCATACAAAATGATTTTCAAATTTTACACCCCTGCTTCTCAAATTCTCAAAAAATATTGTAAAGCAATGTTGGACAAAAAGTGTGTCATGCTCTTTATCATCACTAATATAAAAGTGATATTCTTTCTTAATGGCTTGTTCTTCATCTGTACTATCAACACCATCCAGTTCTGATTGTGCATGTCGATAACACACATGAACCATAATAGTGATCTACTTTGAAAAGTAATACTCTGATTGAATCTTCTTTTGATGTACAAAGGAGTAATTTTCTGCAAAGTCAACTACTAATAGAATTGTTACACGTGGGAAAGTATCTCTCAATGTTTGGAATTGTTGTGCTTGCCACTTAGGAAAAAATGAATGTTGTATGTATGGTTGTATCAATTTTCAAAAATCTTCCATAAGTTTTCCAATGGGAATCTCCTCTTCTGCATAGTTCAACCTTGTGGATTCTTTCCAAAAATTTGTTTGCAACTTTACATACTTGTACCTGTGTGAGTAAAATATGTGAATAACTAATAAACCACACAATCAATGAAACATTACATTAAAGAGAATCCAAATAACAATCTATGAGAAATTGAAACAAATAAACTCTCTAAAAATAGTACTTACCTCTTGCAATTTACTATCTTTGTTAGGTCAGTATCCTCAATTCTTGAAGGAAATTTAGCCAAATTTCCACATCTCACAAATTCCTTTTATGCAGTTTATTTGAGGTCCATTTTCATGATCACATAATATAGATTTTATGAACAAACTTTCCTATTTAGGAGGTGCATTTTGAAACCCACATCTTTCTTCTCTCATCTTTCAAAACACTTGATAGTAGAGATCAAATTCAATATGATAACGACAACAACAAGTTTCAAAAAAATTGTTTATCTTCACATAATATGGCTTTAACCTTTGAAACATTGTTTTCCCAATCTTTATATGAGGATATGCATTACAAAAGTTCATATACATCTCAAATTGTGTTATGTCTAGCCAATGTTCAATATGATTTTCATAAATACTAGTTCCAATCCTGTGTCTCATAACATCTCTAGTATTTGATGATGGATGAGTCTGATCATTCCAAAAACCTGAGACCAAGTTCCTAACAACATCTTCAATCCTATCAGAATTGGGAGCTCTACACATAATTTCCCAATTTCCTTCTAAACTCTCATCCAAAAAATTTCTTTTTTTCTCATATTTTATCAATGTGGTTCTACTATAACCAATTTCAGTTGAAAGTGCATACATTTTTATTTTTCTTGCTATATCTTGATGTACAATAGATGTCAACATCACCCTTCTTGTAGTGGCCTTATCCACTAATCGAGATCCTTTCCCAATGGAATCTAAAACTTTTTTATCATTTTGAACAATATCCTTTTGTAATCCCATGTGTTTCTTCTTATTTAATGTCGAATGTACACCCAACAATTGTAATGACTCTTTGAGCTCATCACGAAGAAGTAAATGTGATAACAATTGGGTTTTTTCAAGTCTATCAAGATGATTGAAATGATGATTGATCATTCCATTTACAGATTTAGTCATTGACCTCTTTCTCTTATTATAAGGTTGGTTGGCATAATATTTTAGTTTCTCCATATCCATTTCAAGTAAATGATCTAAATTTGTTTTGTGGATTTTAATGTTTTTTTTTAAATTTAAGTTAGAGTAAGTAGAATCTAATGAGATACCTTAAAAATATTCAAGTTTTATAATTTAAATCTCCCTCTTATAAATATAGTTTTTTCTAGTCTTACAATTTCTTGTGTCATCTGTTCAATTATTTTAGCTATGGATTTAGCCGAAATCTTGTAGGAGGTATTAAGAAGAGTAATTAGTATCCACCCTCAGATAAAAAAATTATATTTTTCCTTTAGGAATTAATTTATCAACCCTTGATTAATAGAATTTAAATGATGGATCCCTTTGATAAAGCTACTTTTTATACCTCATAGAGTCCTCCTTGATGAATGGACATATTGTTTTAAGGAATTGTGTAGCTAAACCATCTATTCCAAGACTTTTTGAGTATTCAAATCCTTCAAGGAAATATCAGCCTCCTCAAGGGTGAATAAATTATCTAAATGTGCCTATTTTTTTAGACCAATTATTTTGGGTATACAAGTGCCAATCAATTCCTCAACTATATCTTGAAGTGGATCTCCTTCAACTAGATCAATTAAAAATTATTTGTAATGTTGGAGGAAAATGGATTTAATATCATTAGAGTTGTCATGGAACTACCTCTCTTGATCAACGGTAGATATTATCCACTCTTGAGAATGTAAATATGTTCGAGATAACTAAAAAATAATTTGTATCCCTTATATCCTTTCATCCAATGTAGCCTATCTCTTAATTGAGATCCTCTACCACAATTAAGTTCAAATCTTCTAAGTTTTATTTCAACAGAAGCAACCACTCATTGTAGAAAAGTTATTAGTAAGTGCTAAAGCCAAAACAAGTTTATTTTTTTCTATTTGGATCCATATTTTTTTTCTAGTCTCGATCTCTTTATAGCCATATTCTTATTGTAAGATCATAGTAAGGTAGTGTGCAATAGATTTTATGGCATCATTGCACAATTGTATCCACTTACCATTTTGTTGAGGTCTAGGAACATCAACCAAAGGGATATTAAGGAAGCAAGGTGATCAATTTGATTGAGGTGGGAAGTGTTGAGCTTGAAGGATAGATTATTAGGTATGAGGAATAAGAAGTTTGAAAAGTTTAAAGAATTGGGAGGTGATATGTGAGATAGGTTTAATAGAATCTACTTAAATAAGGGTGTTTTGTGGAGAGGGGGCAATGGAAAGAGAAATAACTAAGTAAAATCTATCAATACAACTAAGTTTCCCTTAGTTCACCATCTCTTTAGTTGGTCCAAGTGAACTAGTGATGAGTATATAATATCCCATTTATTAGTGTAGGAATATTTTTACACCACTACTTTCTTTCATTTGGTATTAAGCCTTGGTCATCTTAAATTCTAGGTGTTACGGGTATAGTTTTTTTGTACTAATCTTTGAGTGAGTGGGACCTTGCATAAAAGAAAATCTTGTTGTAGGAAAAATAGCAACTGTGTCAAGGAAAAAGATGTGGACATTTACAAGAACTTTTTTTTTTAAGCAAAAGTGGGAGACCACTTATAATTTTATTTATATATAATATTTTACATATAGATGGTTCAGGCGGACATACTGGCGGGAAAGAACCAACAATAAAACCCCCAGTTGCAGTCTCAGTAACAAATTTTACAAAATATCAAAAAGACCAATGAGGTCCCAATACAAATGACCATTTTTCTGATTACAATGTTACATAAGAACATTGGTTGAATGAATCAATACATATGCACATTCTCTTATGCACCCAAAATACCAAAAAGAAGACATCATACTAGATATACTTGTGACATGAATACATAACACTGGAGCTTACAAAACCTTACTAAACATAAGAGTGATAAGCTTGGAAGCCACTTTCAAAAAGATGCAGATTTGCCATCAACATGTTGAAATCCATTAATCGAGATTTCTTCTGTTTCCACTCGTTTACCTTTGTGTTGGCGATCATGCTCAAAAGAAGGTTTTGATTTTTTAATATCAGGCACATAACGATAACATAATTTCTTTTTGGATGAAGATGGAAGTTACAAATCATGAATGCAAAATGACTTCTCAAGAAAGAAACAGCATGATATTTTCTTTTTAAATCATCAATCTCCTCCATGGAAATGGCAGATCTGTATCTGTTTAGAACTTGGTAGAGATGTGAAGAAGTTTCATGCATTGTGGATAATAACATGCCTTGGAATATGTCAGCATACCTCTTCTTATGAATCAAAACCTTCTTTCAATAATTAACATTATAAATTAATACTTGGTTCATGTTGTATAATCACACTAGAAACCAACAATGGAAGATTGTGAGTCTCAACTAAGAATTCCACCTTATAGATAACATTCATACTAGAAGCCAACAACTAAAGACCAAATTTCATAAATAAAGTTCATGTGTTATATATCATGCCTTTGAGAGGTCCACAAGTACCACGAGCCTTTCTAAATGCATCCATTCCAAGACCATTGGGAGGTGGGTATACAATATGAGCCAAGTATTAATTTCTAATGTTAATTATTGAAAGAAGGTATATAAATCATTCGAGCATCTTAATTCTCATACAGAGTTACATCTTATTCAATTTATCAATGTATGAGTTCCATATATTTGTAAATTTTTCTTAATATAAAAAACATATTTTATTTCATTAATTAACCTATCTATTCCATGTTACAAAGGATGCTCTTATTTTAAATTATAAGTATATAATTCAAAATTAATTAGTAATTTTCAAGATAGAGTACACACAATTTCTTTAGTTAAAATAAAATAATATTCTTATTTCCATGTGAGAGTTATGTAGAATGGTAGCTTGATGTCTCAAAAATATTTCTTTCATGTACATACTAAATTTTTATCATTACATTAAATGAGTGAATCATCTCAATTATATAGCCAAGCACATAAAAAATTTATAGATTGGAAAGAAAAATAATCACACATTTATCATATTTTTATATGTATAAAGTTTCTACTATCAAACTATTTATACTTATAGATTAAATTATTTTTGAATTTGGTTATTTGGGTTCAACATGTCATGCTATAGGATTTTCTTGTGTTTTCACCATGTTGTCATGTGTAGATAGCTATGTATTTTATAGGTTTAGGAATTTTAGAGGAAGGCAAGGTTGAACAAAATGCATAAGGATGAGATGGAGCCTTGTTTACCTTAGGATTTTGTTGAGGCTCCCTTTGAGCATAATCAAGGGGTGATTGGTTCTCTTGTAGACATGACTAATTTAGAAGGTCTTGTCAAGAGAAATTTAGAGGAGATTAGTAGAGACAAGAATCATGTTATAGATGGATTAGTTGGAGTTCATTGCCTCTACCATTATCTTGAATTGCAACATTCACCTCTTGGTATTTCTTCTAATAATTTAAAAATATGAAAAAGGTTCAAGTTTAGAAGATTATAGGAACCCTTTATTCCCTTTGGTCTCAAGTTTGGAAACTAAAGATGGAAACTCCATTACAAACCTCAACTAGTTTCATTCATGGAAAAGGATAAGGTTGACAATAAGATATAGTTCCTTGAAGAATTTTGGATTCAAGTTGTGAAATGATAGATCTACTAATGTTTTTGGGAAAATGACCCTCTTTATTAGATACATTGCCACTATTGGTGGAGTATTTCTAATTGGATGTTATTTTTCTAACTTGCAACTATATTTTTCTTGTTGTTCCATGCCAATACATGATTGATCATTTTTTGTTTCTTTATTGGTCTTTGTAAAAGGGTGGGGCCCTTTCAAAATTTATATTTCTAATTCATAAATTCAACCAAAAGTATTTATCCTAAAATTAAAATATAAATTTAAAACTTTAAAATAACATTTACTCCAATTAATGGTATTGTCATTTGTTCCAAAATTGACAATTTTTAATGTTTAACAACATTACTATTTGGTTCTCCAAGGTCATGCCCTAAAACCAACAATAAAATAAATATTTATTAGTGCTTTCTCTTAATGTGAATGGTTTTGTTTGTTATACATTGGGCACTATATATTGGATAATAACACTTGCAACGCTTATATTACTAATATATAACAACATTATTATCATTTCATAACATTAATGGTAAATACTATTATTGCAATATTAAAATTTATTCTAAATAATAATATTACTATTTATATAATATGTACTAACATTTCCCTTGCATGTTCATATGAAATAAGTTTCAATTTATTATGTTTTATTATAATTATTATCCATAATATAACATTTTCATCAATGTTAATATTTGTATTTATGATACATAATGTGAGTATAACCCATTTATTAGTGTTAAGTATGTTATTGGAGATGACATTCCTTAATATAAATATTACCTATTAGTAGTATTTTCTTTTATCTTCTAACCACAATAATTTTTCATTTACAACCTTACTATTAAATATTAATAGAGTTTATTCATCTACTCAAAGGAATAAGTTTTACCTTATTTATATTAATAAAAAAAATCCTAAAATGTAGTTCATCCTCTAATATTCAATGCTGATTTGAAAGAGTATATATATATATCCTATTATTCTTTATGTTTAATTTCAAAATTTTAATGCTCTCAAGTATAGGTTACAAGTGCATTCTTTACATTTTTTCTCTTTCTTTTGTACTATTTTGTATGGGTGTCTTATATGCATTGCCTCAAACATTTAATTTTAATTTCAATTTAGCTTTCAAATGCAAGATTCAAACTTAAGCTTGTACTTAAATAATATCATGTTATCCTTGCAAATGGGTTTGTTGAAAAGACTTTAGAAACTTTCCAGCAAATGCAATTGACAGCAGTAAAGCCAAATTCCACAACCTTCCCTCTGCTTGTGCCAAAATGGGAGCTTTGGACAAGGTATGGACATCAATCAAATCATCAAGGGGGAATTTTACTAGATGTTGTAGTTGCAATTGCAAGTGCCCCAATAGACATGTATGCAAAATGTGGATGGCACATGAACTGTTTGATATAATGCCTCAAAAAAATATGTTAACAAAGTAAGGCTTTAGAAACATTCAAGAAAATGCAATTGGCAGTGCCTTGGTAGAAATGTATGCAAAATGTGGAAGCATAGACAAGGAATGTTAATTGTTTGACAAATTTTTAAAATGGGTATGCAAAATCTTTCAAACAAATGGACTCCAAAGTCAAATTCGACACTCCCCACCCATGCCAAAATTGGAGCTTTAAAACACAGTATGAACATTCATCATTGAAGCATAATAGAAATTAAGGTTGTTGTTCTTGAAAGGATTTAGAAACTTTCAAGCAAATGCAATTTCAATTTCAACAAAATTAATTTCAAATCTACTGTAAATTTTAACCATTTCATTCCATTTACGGTTTAAATTTTTTTCAAAATAAATTCAATTTGAAACACAATTTCAATCACCAACCTGCTGCTCACTATGGCTCGGTCAAGAGGTTGATGAACTTAGAAATGGGGTGCACGTTTTTCCCCTAGGTTTGCCACCTTCGCTATTCACATTCATCGTCCTCCTTTGTTCACATTCACTGCTTTACAAATAGTCATGTGAAGTGCATGCGACAGTGACTTCTTTTTTTTTATAAGCCCTAATTCAGGGGGTTCGGTCAAACCCAGGTTCGACCGAACCCTGTAAAATATGTTTATTTTATTGGGTCGTTGAGTGGTTCGGTCGAACAATGGGTTCGACCGAACATATAGGTTCAGTTGAACATATAATAATGTTTGATCGAACCTATAAGTTCAATCAAACCCCTTGATATGGTGAAAACAAAAAAAAAAGAGAATTCCTTCCTCAAAATAATTGTAAACCACTATTATGCTTTAACCCACAGATAGTGATTGGGTAGGAAGTTTGGATGATAGGAAGAGCACATTAGGATATGTGTTTCACTTGGGTTTGGGAGCTATCTAATGGGCTTCCAAGAAACAACCCATAGTTTATCTAGCTATAGTAGAGGCTGAGCATATAGCAACAAATGTAGCAGGATGTCAGGCTATTTAGCTAAGAAGAGTCTTGAAAGATTTGAGAGAACAAGAGGATGGAACAAAAATCTTTTGTGACCATGTTTCATCGATATCCTTGATAAAAAATCTTGCGTTTCATAGAAGAAGCAAACACATTGAAATCAAGTATCATTTTATTAGAGAGTTAGTTGAAAATGGTGAAATTAAAATGACATTTTGCAAGTCTGAGCAACAACTAGCAGACATATTCACCAAGCCTTTGAGAAGGGACAGTTTTGAGCACCTACAAAGCATATTAGGCATTATTGATTTGGATCAGGATTGACCTTGTTTCATCGGCTCGAGACAAAGGAGGAGTGTTAGAATTTATTTCTCCTAAGCTTGCTCTCATGTCAGACCCCCAGTTGTTTCACCTACCCATTAGGAGCCCTCATCTTCAACGACAGTTTTTGGGATCTCCATCCCTGCAACTCCTAACAACTCAAAAATTAAATATGGTAGGAAATTTTGAATTCTCAATTTATGGTGGTAGGTAATTTAGAATATATGAGGGAATGTTGAAGAGACAAAAAGAATTGAAGGCAGTTAGTTTTGTTAGTTGGAGAAGTTTTATGTGCAACACCAATCCGAAAAGGAATCCTTTTGTTTGTTCTCTGTGTGATTCAAAGAAATTTTTGAACAATAGTTGTATATTATTTCTTATATGACCAGTGATTACTCAAAGAGCTCTGCATAGCTCCTAACAATGAGCTCCTAGTGGCTCTTGAAGTTAGTCTGTCTATGTGAGCAGCTCATGAAAGCTTCCAATAGTTTGAAATTTGTAGCTTAAGTTTATTTTATGAGTTTTATGTTTAGTCTTTTATTGTATTGTAATTTCCAGCTTAATGAATAGTGTGTAGGTTTTCTTTCCCCAATATCCTCTTATTATGTTCTTCAAGGTTATCATCTATTTTTAAGATTATTTATAATAATTTATTGGTTACTAAACCATAGATTTTTGGCACCACTAAACTCTCTAACTCTCCTAGGGTTTTTCACCTAAACGAAGAGAGGTAAGCCAAAAATGCTTATAGTTCATTCAAAATCAATGCAATATGGATGGAATATAGATAAATATGCTAGATATAATGTTTGAATGCAAGAAACAAATGAGATTGATTGACTAATGAATAGAAACTAAAGGAAAACAACTTTTTTGAAAACACATTGTGTAATACAAAATCACCTACAAACAAATGGAAAATTGCTACAGAAATGAATCAGACTGAAAGTGTGCACCTGAAACCTTGATGGAAACTAGAAATTACATTTGAAATGTTGTTGATGTTTTTCAGACCTAGAGGGACTCATTCACCATTCTGGGCGAATCAATCCCAGTTCTACCAAACTGAGTCGAAACCTGTTTCTGACAAAAGGGTACTCAAAAATGTAGAAAACTCAAAATTGACCTTGGCATGGGACTCATCTATCACCCATGGTGAATGAGTCTACTTTTGAATTTCTATATTTTCAAAGGTGGATTCTGAAGCTTTTGATCTGCACTTTGACTTCCTATAAGTGTCTGCTTTTAAAAGTCTAATTTACGGGTCTGAAAATGAGTTTTTGGTGATATTTTGACTTTTTGAATGAGAAGAAGACTTGAAAAACTTTGTAACTTGATCTTCAATGATTTCCAAGCTTCCAATGAACCTAAATCTGCAAACACGCAAGAAGAGAAGAAGAAATGGTGAATGTTAGGGCATGGGGGTTTGCCTTAGTCAAACCCCTTTTAGGTAATTAAACCAAAATGATGAAATAATAGAATGAAAAATGCAATAATGGAGTTGATTACCTTGCCATGATGTTTGATCTTATATTTTTGTAACAATGGAGGAAGATTCAACCCTTGAATGTTTTTAGGAGCTTTCTTGATGTCTTGCAATGATAAAACCCTAAGTTGTTTGACTTGAGATGAAAGATTGGTGGATGAATAATGAAGAATGGATGTGAATTAAGTTAATGGATGTAAAAATGAGTTTAGAGAGGTTCTTTTATAAGAAATTCACCTATTTTACCTGTTAATACCTCATCATAGGCCAACATGAAGCAATATTAAACACAAATTTCACTTTTTCCTACTCAAAGGTCAAAATTGAGCCAAATGGGACTCATTTTCCACACATGGCGAATGGATCCCACCTGGATGGGACTGTTTTTCCATGCATGGCGAATGGGTCCCATAGAGGCTATTTTGACAACTCAAATGCCAAGAGATAAGGAAATAAGGTCTAAAATGCAACTTTGTCGAGTATTTGATTAATTTGAGCCTCAGGATGCACAATATGGGTTAATAGGGGTCTATTAATGATGATGTGAATGTAAAATAGGGCTTGGGATACATAAATCAATGTGAAAGTGTGATTAAATACACTTTACAACACTAAAATGAGGTCCACATAGCCTAAGAAAGCACAAGAACGAATGTGAATGTGCAAGACACATTACAACACTAGTTTAACATTAAATTTGATTCACAAGCCTTCTAAATTGATGTAATAATGTTATTAAGCACATTTTATAATGTTGAATTAGGGGGAAATAGGTTCATTAAGTCTAGAAAAGCATGAAAATATCTTACAACACTTTACAACACCTCTACAAGACGTTAAAAACATGTTATTCAATTTTCAAGGGTCCAAGACCTAGTGTGGATGCATAAAATGCCTCACAACACTAGACTAATACCTCATTAAGTCCATTTTATCATGAATTAATCCCATGTCAAGCAAAGGGTCATTTTTTCTATGGTATAGTTACCTTTTAACTTTGAGATGGTTTCCCTAATACTTTGGTCCACCTTTATGTTCTAAGCAATATCCTTGATGTACAGTGCAAAACTACTTGTCATATGATCATTTAACTAATGATGGGGCATTCTACTTTTTTGCAAATATGGTTGGGATATTTCATGCTAGTCATATGATGTGGATACTTATGTGTATGATTAATTTAGATGGTCTTGTGTCACCAATTGATGAATCTTATTATTATGTGGGGTCCAAGTGCATTATATTTTGTTTCTTCTCCCTTTAATGGTACCTCATTGTTTTTCTCTCTTGTATACTATAAGAGGGGGCTAGGATATCATGTGCATTATTAGTTCCTACCTTTTAGGCGGAGACTAATGTTTTCAAGTGCCTGATTTTGAGCATTAAATTATTTTGGGACTCCCATTGAGCATGATATAATTGCTTAACCTATGGTCTGTGGCATTTTTTTTGTATAGGAAGACTTTTGTGCTGGTCTTTGCAAATTTTTGATTCGTTGGAGGGTTTTTTGCCTGTGGTTTTTTTATTTTGCATTTTGAAATTATGAGCCCAGCCAATCAGAAACTGAGGGAGGAAATACATTGCTATCAATTTGTAAAGTTTATCTTCTGTGGATGTGTCTTCATTATTGCATGGTTGTGAGTAGGTGGCGTTGTGGGAAGCCACCACATTTTGCATACATGCGTACCACGGAGCCCTACAATCTAGTAGCTCGAAAACCCCAATATTTTTAGATCTACTTTTCATTTATTCTGAATAAAATGAAGTTGTAGGGCTGCGATGGGTTTGTACTCTTGGATGACACAACAACATTCAAAGGAGAAAAGAGAGCAGGACCAAACTTAAATTCAACCAGAGGTTTCGATGTCATTGATAAAATTAAGAATCTAGAGATATATCCATTTGAAGAGGGTGAAAGATGTGGGTGCTCTGCCTGGTGGTGAAACCTTTGGAGGGCAACCAACAATGAGATCTGCTACATTTTTGGGCATGGAAAGATGTTGGTGGGGAGGTGAGATGTGAATATGCATTTCAAAGAAAGTTTTTGGTGGTGGGTCAACCATTCAGGAGCAGGAGAGGCAGTATAAGAAGAGGGCATAAAAATATAAGGGTGCAGAAACATACAATTTGGAAGCAAGAAACTGAACTGGGTTTCATTTAAAGAAATTATTATGTTCACTTTTACTTCCCTTCATTTTTTTAACATTATCTGTTTGATGTTTGATGTTAAGGAAAAAATAGAGAATATTAATATTAACAGAGAACAATTACTATCAAGATTAATAAAAGAGAAGCCATAATTTTTTCAGTGAAAATTTGACAAAATTTGCAGGAAATCATAGTTGTACTATTCAATCGCAGCATAGACAAGACATGAACTATTTAGTAGAATGGATCAAAGAAAATTGGATTCATGATATTCCATGATTGCAGAATATGCAATTAAATTTAAAACCGTAGAGAAAATTAAATAATTAATTAAGGAATGTCAAACCAAATGCACTATGAGGAATATCATGTTGCTGAGGCTAGGCGTTGGCTCTGCAAGGAGGGAAAATTGGGGTTTGGGAAGCCATGGTTCTGAATATCAGACTTGGACAACCCATTTAAAATTTTAATCTCTTAACTCTCTCCTTTGTAGACCACAATAACACATCTATTTAAGGTATTTTGACAATGATGGCATCCCAGGAGGTCGCATATCTTTGAGACAATCTATCAAATAGTTTGCTGCGGTGTCTATGCTTCCACATTTTGCATATATGTCTGTCATGCATACCAACTATGGTATCTGAAAAAAATCCCCTTTCATTATGCTTTGATGGATGTCCATAGCCTTTCAAAAAAATGTTAACCCAAAAAAGAAGAATACTGGTGAATGTTGTTTGTGTTTGTTTGAAAGTTTCTAAAGTCATTTCAACAATTCTTGGCATTGTATATGCAAAAAAGCCTGCATATTTCCTAATACCGTGCTTTATTGAAGATTTATCAACTCACATGTCGAATCCATATTGTGCATACATGTTTGTTCCAAAGCTTCACAACTTCAGCAAGTGACAAAATTGTTTAAAATATGTTTAGATGAATGTACACACGCTATTCTAGAGTTCCCAATATGACGTAGAGGCGTGAGTGATGCTAGCAAAAGCCATGATTTTTGGCTCAACGTGTAACTTTCAATACTCTCAAAACCATGGTATGCCAAAACTTTGGATGAAATTGCAAGACCTCCACCTGCCTGACCATATCTTAGATCTTGGTCCTCTGGAACCATTAATTGATGGAATTGGTACTATGAGAAAGTAATGACTAATTTGTAACTTCCAATAGTCTCAAAACCATGGCATGCCAAGACTCTGGACACAATTTCAAGATCTCCACTTGTTGATGACTATTTGTATACATAAAGCCCACAAAATGAAGCTAGATAGAAGCCCGGCAGCTAAAAGATTACGAACGTTTTTGTTTTTCTTCTACTCACTTTGTTACCAAGATCTTTAACGTCTAGTAGTCCAAGAAATCTAGTGCATATCCGATTCAACATTAGGAAATTTCACCAAGAAAATAAATGCAGCGAAATATTCCCACATGATGCACTTAGATTTGTATAACTAATTCTCTTTCCAGCTCCAATTTTATAATGGGGAGAGACAGACAGTTGGGCATAGAAGCCAATCACCTTCCTTTTTAATAAGTGATATTACTTCAGGAGCCTTGCCAACTGAATTACTGATAGCCCTGATTGCATTCAAGGGCAGGAACCCCCTGGGGAGTCACTTGTACCAATCCAATTATATACAAGTGAGCTCTTTAATTCTAAAGTATTAATGAATCAAAATCCTTCCGGCTGACGGTGGTTCAAATGACCAAGCAGATGTGTTCTAAGAATGATATCAATATGACTTATGTTTCCAACTCTATACCTTACTAGTTAATTCAAGCCTTGTTAATGAATTAATATCAGAGTCACTTCCTACCATATAATAATCACATTGCGATCTGAAAGCAGGGAAGCTATAAACCACCTATAAACCTCACATTGCCATTAGAAATGGATACAAAATGAAATGACTTCAACAAACCCCCAATACACACTATAAACCGCCTCTAATGGTTTTCAAATGTACATGACATGCATATCAAAGAAGCAACGTATAACATCTCAACAAACTGATAGAACAGATCAAAAACATACACCAAATTGATAGAAAAAATGAGCAACATACATTTGGCATGTAAACACACCAAATTAACCTAGATATAACCCAATATTGAGTCAAAAACTCCAGCTCTAGAGACAAAATCACTCCTTGTTCCACAATGCAAAGGTTAATTGCAGATGTATACGGTGCCACAATGGCTTCAATGAGCTATCACAATGATTTTGAAGCTCCTGCAACATCACTCTCACTGTGAACAGATCTGCTACTACACTTACTATAGTTGAGATTGGACTGAAACCACCATACAAATGATAATCAACCCCGCAGACTTCATGAGAAAATAATACCAGACATTCCTCTAACCACGCTCAAAAACTGGAAGAGCAAATGACAATTTGGAAAACCAAAAGATGCATACCCTATTCTATATTTTTCCTGTGCTTTGGCAAAATCGCCGGTTCTACCGAGGGACAATGCACATTCACCACAGTATTGTGGTATTTATAGTTGTAGCTAGCACATTTCTGCTGTAGATAGAAAATTCACCACATACACAAACTAGAAAATTTACTAAAATGAATTTTCCTAGTTATTCTGAAGTCTATTAACTTATCTTGAAGACTCCCAAATATTTACATACCATCCCAGATACTCCTAAGATATCATCACAAACCATTTTGCAATATAAGCCACCAAAAAGTGACAAACTCCATCTCCTCACCCCTTGTCTACACTTCAATGAACATAGAACTCTGACCCCAGTCATCCAGTAGGTTTTGACCCAAACATTTGGTCCCAAAACACTTAACAAGACTAAGAATGAGAAACTCATATCCTTATGCCTTCATTTAGATTCATCTCAACATGACTTGACAAAAACACCCAAGTCAACTCATTCTTCACATGAAAATGAACCAACCTTGGCACAACCCTGCCTTTCGACTGATTCATGTAACACATCAGCATAAATGAAAGGTAAAGTGCTAGGCATACATAGAGGTTTCAAACTGACTCTATGCTCCTTACAACTCACAAAGTGCACTTGTTTGCTTTCATGAAACAGCTTGAACATTGTTCCAATCATCATTCTCCAAATGTATGAAGCCCATATCTAACTGACATCAGCCTCTCAGTGCATTTGTTGCCCCTCCAACAATGAGGAAATAATTCTTCCATTAGCACTGATTAGTCTCCTGCTATGTGATGTGCAAGCAATGGCAATCATAGACCTACCCTCATAGGAATATAAGACATTCTTTCCCATTCAATGTCAACTTACATTGATTCTTCTTCCTATAATAAACAATAAACATCTCTCATGTACAAATAAGGACTCCCATGAATCAGATTGCTCACATCCCTGTTCTATTGCAGGTCTCCACAGCCTTGACCACTCAAACTTTTATTGTCTCAATATATTAAGCAAGGTGCTAGTCTTAGTTGACTTTGAAGTTTGTAGCACCATGTTCGATAAACGAAAACCCAATATACTCAATTTTTTAAGATTTTCATACCAGCACCTTTACAAAAATTCGGTGCTCTATCTAATACATTTCCTATAAGCGTATTCTAGGTAAAGGGTGGTCGTGATAAATATTTTAAATAAGCATTGCAAGCTCTTAGGGGAAACCAATACGGCATGTCATATGAAGCAACTGAAATCATGGTGCTTATATTTGGTTCTAGAAATTGTGCATAAATTCTTGATTATTGAATTTGGCGCAGAAGCTTTTGTGAAAGCTTTGGCGAAGTGGAACTTGCAACTAAAATATCTGATAAAAACCACTTCCAAATATGCTTTTGATGGATTTTCATACCCTCATTCAAAGTCCCAATTCATGCACAGGCTGGAAGGATGCTTCCAAAGGTTAAGGAGTTGGGAACTCAAATGTTTTTAAGGACGTTTCAGAAAACCCATTTTCAGCATGTCCTGTAATCATGATTTTCCATAGAATGAGATTTCTTTGAGGCATCTTATTTTAAACAGTTCACTGGCCTTGTCTACTCTTCCACATTTTTATGTACCTCTAGCAGGGCAATTGAAACTTCAACATATGACTGGAAGAAAAAAATCCTACTGTCATACTTTGATGGATGGTGTTTCATTATTTCTGGATATCTAACTTAGACTGTTTTATTTGTTAGATGTAATTATTGACTCCACCTATAAACGTCACTCATGTTTCAGTTTTTGGTTAACTTCACGCATACGTAGTAGGGAGTTAGTTCTAGTATTTATTGTGAACATTAATGAGCTCGAACGCTCCATCTTTTTGCTCTGTTTTTACTCTGTATTTTCCAGATCAGTCTTATGTTATGCAATCTAACTTTTGTGAACATTCTGCCTCTGCTAAAATACTGTCATGGTATCAGGGCTCACGGTTGTGTTCCCAGGCAGAGAGATCTGTTCCAGATGTGCAGCTTGCAGCATAGTCGGGTGTTGAGGTGAACCAGTCAAGTTCGACCTCTGCAGAGACAGAACCCACCACAGTGAAAACACGCCAGCACACGTGTTTTCTTCAGCAGAAGAGTGGGCTAAGGTAATCATGCATCTCTGCACTTTTGAAAAGAGATCTTGTTTATTAGCTTAAGAAAAGGACGAATAGACTGGAATAGTCATGGCATCCACTAGTAACCCTAGCACACAGGGACCAATACTAAATGATAAGAATTATGCCATGTGGGCCATCAAAATGAAAAGTTATCTGAAAAACTTAGAATGCTGGGAAGCCGTAGTCACTAAATATGAAGAACCCAGTGCAAATGACCTTGCTACAATGACCAATGCACATAGGAATACAAATGCAGAGAACAAAAGGAAAGATTCTAGAGCCCTATAGAATCTACACAATGGAGTTGAGGACTCCATCTTTCCCAAAATAGCAGCAGCAACCAGCGCACATCAAGCTTGGGAGATACTTGCAACTGCATATCAAGGAATTGATAAGGTAAAAAATGCTAAGTTGCAGATATTGAGGAAAAAGTTCGAAACTTTGCAAATGAAAGACACAGAAACTGTAGATCAGTTCATGTCTCAAGCCATGGATGTAGTAAATCAACTAAGAGCCTATGGTGAAGACATCACAGACAGGAAAGTTGTGGAGAAGATTCTCAGAAGTCTTCCACACTCATATGATATGTTGGTGACTACAATCGAAGAATGTAAGGATCTTTCTCAATACTCCATAGAAGAGTTGACTGGTTCAATGTTGAACCATGAGTCCAGAATGCAGAATAAAAATGAATCTTTGGAAACTGCCCTACAAACACAAGCCACAATCAGTAGAGTAAGAGGCAGAAGTGGTAGAGGTAGAGGAAGAAGAGGTCGAAGCTCTTCCCAGTTTGATAAAAGAGACAGTGTTTAGAATCAGTGTCACAGCCTCAAAACCAAAGAGGAAGAGGCAGGAGTAACAAAGGAAGAGGTAGATCTGATAAGTCAAATATACAATGCTATTACTATAAACAATATGGACACTATGAGAGTGAGGGCAGAAAGAAGCAAGTAGATCAGAACAGGGGCAGAGCTTATGTGTCCAACACAGAAGAAGGAACCCCATCAATGTTTCTATCATGCTCAACAGTAGAAGACAATAACAATGAAGACACGTGGCTATTGGACAGTGCCTACAGCAATCTCATGACAGGTAATAAAAATGTTTTCACTAGTTTTGATGACACAATCAAGTCCAAGATCAAGTTAGGAGATGACCATTTGGTACATACTCTAGGAAGAGGTACTGTTACAGTAGTAAACAAGCAGAATGAAAAGAGGGATATCCATAATGTCTATTATGTTCATAACCTAAAACACAATCTGTTGAGTGTAGGCCAAATGAGTGAGAATGGGTTTGAAGTTAAATTTAAAGGTTCCACATGTACTATCTTAGATAAACCCCCAAGTGAAATGGTCATAGCAAGAGTCCAAATGACTAGAAACAGATTGTATCCCCTAAACCTAAGAAGTGTCAAACAGTCCATATCTTATGCTCATTATGCTACCAATTTTAATGAAACTTGGTTATGGCACCTCAGATATGGCCACCTAGCCTTTAACAGTCTATATCAGTTGCAGAAAAAGTCAATGGTCCTAGGTTTACCAACAATTGATGTCCACCATAATCCTTGTGAAAATTGCATAATAGCCAAACACCAAAGGAGTGCCTTTCCAAATGCAGCAACCTACAGAGCCAATGATCTACTAGAGTTAGTGCATACTGATCTCTGTGGTCCCATGCAAACAGAGTCTATAGGAGGGAGTTATTATTTTTTAACCTTTATTGATGATTGCAGTAGGATGACATGGGTGCACTTCATTAAAAACGAATCAGACACCTTTGACAGATTCAAACAGTTTAAAGCAATGGCAGAGAACAAAGTGGTAGACAGATTAAAGTTTTAAGGTCTGATGGAGGAGGTGAATATGACTCCAAAGCTTTTGCAGCATATTGTAGTGAACAGGGCATTCAAAGACAATTCACCACCAAGTACACTCCACGGCAAAATGGAGTGGCAGAGAGGAAGAATCAAACAATTATGAGCATAGCAAGGAGTATGTTAAAAGCTAAAAACCTATCAAATGATTATTGGGCAGAGGCAGTTGCATGTTCAGTGTACGTCCTGAATAGATCACCTACAAAAAGTGTAAAGGACAAGACACCTGTAGAAGCCTGGAGTGGAGTGAAACTAGATGTAACAAACTTGAGAATTTTTGGAAGTGTAGCTTATGCTCATGTGCCTGAGGAGTTAAGGAGAAAATTGGATGATAGAAGTGAGAAGTGTATACTCGTAGGTTATAGCAATACATCAAAAGCCTACAAGCTGTATAATCCAATTACCAAGAAGACAATAGTGTCTAGAGATGTGAAAATTCTTGAAGATAAGGCATGGCATGAACAAGATGGTGGTACAGTTGATAGTCAGATTGTTCCAAACATTTATACCAGCAGGTATAGCATATATTGTGCAGCCAAGATAGAGTCTACCCAGATTGTAGGTTCCAATAGCAGCAGAAGAAAATCAAGGACAGCAAGTGCACAGTCCTTCTTCCAGTAGTGATTCAGACCCTACAATAGCAGAACTTAGGAACCAGAAGACCAAGACTATCAGAGAGATATATGAACAGGAGGACAATAATGAACAGGTAATGTTTGCCTTGATGTCTAGTCAGCCTATACTTTTTGAAGAAGCAATTAAAAAGAAAGAGTGGGTAGAAGCCATGAACAATGAAATAGCATCCATAGAGAAAAATGACACATGGGACTTAGTAGACTTGCCACAGGAGAAAACAAGCATAGGAGTTAAGTGGGTCTACAAAACAAAACTTAATGAGAAAGGCCAAGTTGAGAAGCATAAGGCAAGACTAGTAGCCAAAGGTTTTGCTTAGTAGCCTGGCATAGACTACGAAGAGACATTTGCACCAGTGGCAAGATTGGACACAGTTAGAATAGTATTAGCAATAGCAGCAAAACACCATTCGTCAGTTTACCAGCTAGATGTCAAGTCTGCATTTCTAAATGGAATTTTGAATGAAGAAGTATATGTTGAACAACCACTTGGATTTGAGATTGAAGGATAGGAACATAAGGTCTATAAACTGAAAAAGGCCCTATATGGATTGAAACAGGCACCAAGGGCATGGTATAGCAGAATAGATTCTTATCTACTTAACAAAGGGTTCAAGCGTAGCAACAATGAACCTACATTGTACACAAAGACAGACTTGCATGGTAAAATTCTAATTGTATGTATCTATGTTGATGACTTATTATACACTGGTAATTTGCATCTTGAGGAATTTAGGCTTGCTATGGAGAGAGAATTTGAAATGACCAATCTTGGTCACATGAAGTATTTTTTAGGCCTCAAAATTGAGCAATCTGAGCAAGGTATTTGCATCAGCCAAAAGAAGTATGCACGGGATGTGTTGACCAAATTCAGAATGAATAACTGCAAGACAGTTAGTACTCCTATTGTTCTAGGTACCAAATTGAGCAAAAATGATGAAAGTGCAGCAGTAAACTCTACATCATACAAGCAGTTAGTAGGGAGCCTAATGTATTTGACAACAAGAAGGCCAGACATTATGTTTGCAGTCAGCCTTCTTTCTAGGTTCATGGAGTCACCGAAGGAATCCCACTGGAAGGCAGGGAAGAGAATATTAAGATATATTGCAGGAACAACACAACATGGTATTTTGTATACAGGTTCTAAAGACAACTAGCTCGTTGGATTTACAGATAGTGACTTTGCAGGAAGTGTTGATGATAGAAAAAGCACCTCAGGTTATGCATTTTGTTTGGGCACAGGTATAATTTCATGGGCATCCAAGAAGCAGCCCATAGTCACCATTTCATCTACAGAGGCAGAGTACGTAGCAGCTAAATTAGCAGCTTGTCAAGCTGTATGGATAAAGAGGTTAATAAGTGATATTGAACCAAAAAGAAAGAAGGAGCCAATAACTATCTTTTGTGATAACAACTCAGTGATAGCACTTTCCAAAAATCATGTTTTCCATCAAAAGAGCAAGCACATCGACACCCGTTACCACTTCATCAGAGAGTTGGTCAGCAATGGAGAAGTTAGTCTGCAGTTTTGTAGCTCTAAAGATCAATTGGCAGACATATTTACTAAGCCATTGGCAAAAGCAAACTTTGAATTTCAAAAACAACAATTAGGAATTGTCAATGCTGAAAACATTGTAATGAAAATGGAGTCAAAATTAAGGGGGAGTGTTAGATGTAATTATTGACTCCACCTATAAACGTCACTCATGTTTCAGTTTTTTGTTAACTTCACGCATACGTAGTAGGGAGTTAGTTCTAGTATTTATTGTGAACATTAATGAGCTTGAACACTCCATCTTTTTGCTCTGTTTTTACTCTGTATTTTCAAGATCAATCTTATGTTATGCAATCCAACTTTTGTGAACATTCAACCTCTGCTAAAATACTGTCATTATTTAGCATCACCAATTTTCACCTCAAGATCATGGCACCTGTTTAAAATGTGACACGTTTATAGATATTCCTTTCCAAATCTTTCAAAATGCATGAACATAGTTGGTCGTAGTATCACTCAAATATTACACCCATATTTTGTTTGAATAACACATGAACATAGTTGGTCGTAGTATCACTCAAACATTACACCCAAATTTCGCTTACATATATCAGATGGAGAGAAATCTTGCACTCATAAAAAATGAGTCACTATAATATAATAGTTTCTCCTTTTTCTAAGCTTAGTGCAAAGAGAATACTCATACATGGTGGTACTTGCATGGCCAACTAAGTTTGTGACTTGTTGAGGCTACTGTCTGAATGACATGAATAATGAAAGCAAATGAAAGACAAAGTAGTTCCTATGCTTTATCCAAACAAGATTAGGGGGCCACCCCCTACCTCTACTATCATGTTGGCATGTTACGTATATAATCTCTCACTCTAAAGCTACCCCATTAGAAGTAGTGGGCTTGTGAGTGCATCTGAATTCTCCTTGACTTGAAACCACTAGTGCTCAAAGACTAGTGGGTGAGGAGGGAAGAGTGGTGAGTAGAGGGGAGACTGGCGACTGGGGGAGGCGGGGAATGGGAGGTGGGCCTCCTGCTTTTCCTAAAATTTTAGCTTTTTCTTGTGCTTTCTAAAAATCTAGGCATTGTAGACTTCTCTCTTATCCATATTGTGTACCCTATATGACCACTTCTTTTGCATTGTATTTTTTGGATTCCCTTATCTAGGAAAAAAAAAAGATCTAGTTATGCATTTAAGAAATAAGTTTTGTTAGACTTGAATACGATTTACACCAAACTTGGCCATTCCAAAGCTTTAAAGTTATCTGCCAAGATGACATGTTGTGTACATCAAACTCCAAAGTTGGGCCTGCCAACTAAGATTTAAAATTCTCTGTCAAGATGACATTCTAAATCAGCTTTGGTTTTTCTTTGGTACTTGGATTCATGATATTGTAATGTAGCATACTTAAAAACAACACTAGGCTATGAATATATTTGAATATTTAGATGAAACCAAATCATCATTCAATCGAACTTTAATGTGGCATGCATATGTTCCGTAGGAATTGATTTAGATTTTGATAGTATGAATGAATCCTTTGTGTTGCATTGTTTGTGGGTTTCTATGCTTTAACTTTTATCTATTTCTCTTGAGTTTCTCAAGTATTGTTAGTGAAAAATTATTTTCCACTATTTACTGTGCATGGCCAATTGTACATTTTAGACTTTAAGCCTTTCTTCTATTGGCTTTCTCATTGTATACAAACATGACTGTAATTGGAGTCATGCTTTATAGTTTTTTGGTATGGAGCTTTAGAACAATCTGTAGTCAGCAGGCGAACTCTTACCTTGCTCACTTTAGTTATCTTTGTTATTTTATTACCATTCTCTTTAATTGCTAAAATAGCAGCCTTTGCATTAGACTCTAGAATGCATAAGGTTACAATATAGCTAGGCTATGATATGCATCACAATTCATTACCTTTTGGAGTAGTATCTTATACTAAACCACTTAAGGTTGTTAACCATGAAAAATGACATAAATCATAAACATGATGTTATTGTTGGAAGCTTTTCAAAGTTGATTACCTGCAACATTGACAAGTGGGCATTGGGTATTTGTTATGAATCTGCTACTTGTTGTAACGATCACTCCCATTGCTGCCACATGATTTTCTAGCTTGCAATTTGAAAGCAAGGAGTTATCATAAGGTTAGACATCCTTTTTCTGTTCCTTACATGGTTTTCCATATTTTTCTCAATTTCCATTCATGTTCCAATTTCATTTCATGGATTTTTGTAATAAATTAAGGAAGCTTTTTTTTTTAAAGTATATGGATTATTTTAACAGATCTAATAGTTTCCCATTTTTATTTACAGAGTCAGAACCATCCATTTGGAGAAAACATCCTCAACCATACTTAAGTGATGCTTCATTCAATTTAGAACCTATTACAATAGCATACCAAACACTCCCACATCAACACCACCTTACATATCATCAAGCATTATTTTTCTTTAAAGATCAACACCATCGATGATATTTAACAAAGGCAGTGTCATTTGAATGGTCAAGGCATTTCTTTTGGGCTTTGAAGTCAGCAATTGATTCTGTATGGACTCTTGTTTGTCCAATGTTGATGGATACTGAAATTGTACAACTCTTTCAAATTGTACAACTCTTTCAAATGTTAGTTCTGTAAGTTGTACAACTCTTTCAATTGTACAACTCTTTCAAATATTATGTATTTAAATGAAAATCTAGAAAAGTATTTACAAAAAATTCTATTACAATTTTTCACAATTAATTACTTCCGTAGTCCATAGCATCTTATTATATAACAAAGAACCTGTTTCCATGTAAATTTTCCTTCTGAATAAGAAGCTGATTTGAAGATGCAATTCTCTATCCATTTGACATTTCTTGAACATGTGATTTCTTGAACATATGTTGTTAGACTACTAACAATAGGCATTTGAAAGATGCCAAAAATTTTCCCTGTTTGAGTTTATTATCATAAGCAAAGACAATACAAATGTTTAACCACGTCAGCATATTGCATCATAAGAAAATAGTTCAATTGTAGAGTAGAAAAGTGTCTATATCCTTTTAGTGAGTGCTTTTTGTAAGGAATTATTTTGTTTTGCATCCTATTTAAACTTTCAAGTCTTCTTGGTTCTTTTATATCCGAGATCTGATAATGTTCAGTTTTTGCATGGTGTCAAACCTACATAAGTAAATGGGTTAAAATATCTATTCATTTTTTGGGGTATGTTTCTCTTGGAGGAGAGTCAGACTGTTAGTGATGAATGTTTGAATATTAAGTACCTTATTAGTTTTACAAATGCTTAATCATTGCGAGATTTGATACAATATTTTTAATATTGATATTGAAACTCATCTTGTCAAAATTTTGGAGCCCCTTACATCAATTTCTAAATAGCCTCATGTTTACCCTGCACCGATAGCACTTTGTTCATTGAAAAAATGATTTTGTACTTAGATCAATTCTCTGTATATGTTGTTTGATTAGGCTAGAAGGTTAACCAGTAGGAGATAATTCAGTATCAAACAAAACCTAAAATAGCTCTTGAGCTCTGCTTTCTATTGCCAAAAGTTGCTTGTTGATTTTGATCTTAGAGAGCAAGGAGACTTTATCATTCTACAGCTTCATTTTGGCATTTGTTGTGGTGTCTTGATGCATTTGCAAATATTTTGATTCTTTTACCATTGTTGTTTGCTTCCACATTTCTTTGTATACTTTGGACAGATTTAATTAATGTACTGATTAAATATCTTAAGATAAAAGACCATTGAAAGTTCTCTCTTTCAGATTTCACAGCTAGAGAGCAGATCTCTTAGGTTAAACCAATATGACATGTCATATAAAGCAACTGAAATCATGGTGCTTATATTTGGTTCTAGAAATTGTGCATAAACTCTTGGTTATTGAATTTGGCACAGAATCTTTTTTCTTTTATGTTCACTTTTGCACTAGCTAATATCATTTATACATACAGGTAAAGCTCTAGAGAAATCATAATCTCTAGTCAAAAGCTAATGATGTTTCTGCTTGGTTTCTAAACTATAGCCATGTTCATAATTAGTACAGCATTAATACTATTTTCCCTACACCCAGAACTACTTAAGGTAGGGATTCCAGCTCGCACAGAGCCCTTGTTATAGGTTATCTGCTATTCATCGTCTTTTGGGAGACTATTTGATGATTCCTTTGCATGACCAATCTCTTAGTAAAAACTCCAATATGCTATAATTTTCTCTTTGATTGCCCATGTTTGAGTGTGATCATATTGTTTCACCTTCCAATATAATTTTTTTATAGCTAAATTAGTAGTTCTAGTTGAACCACGATTATCCAATCATGAATAAATTTATCAATTTTTGTTTAGTGGTGTTTCTCTTGGCTTTGTTTTTTGGCTACGACTCATGGGAAAACTCGGTAGTTTCACTTCTCTTTATCATCTTAATCCATGATGATAATAAATCAATAGGATCAAAATCATAATATTCATGAACATTAACCATTTTTATTTCCCTTAATTTTATGCTCAGGATATTTATATTCCTTCTCCTAGTAATCATTACATCACAACAAAACCATAGGAGGGTATACAAAGTAGCCCTTCCTCTTCCATTTTTAAATTGGATATTGATGGTTTCTACTTTGATAAGGTATTATATAGTAAATAATTGTAATAGGACCATCCTATGATGTATAAATATAGATCTAAAAAATCCATGCACTCTAATAATGGTGTGATCGACACTAGAAACTAAGCTTCACACAAGGTTTAGTCAAACTAGGAATTTTTCATCTAAGAGAAGAGAGTGTGGGAATGATAAAATGCTACATGAAGGTATAAATAATAATTAAATCATGTCCTACATTTTCATAGGAAACTTGATGGAGGAGAGGGGTCTAAATAGTGATTAAATCATGTCCTATATTTCTATAGGAAACTTGTAATTCCCTAGATTTTACATCTAGACATTAATGCACAAAAGTCAATTGAACATTTTTTGTAATACCAAGTGGAATTAAGAAAAAATAGTATAATACAATTGAAAACCCAAGGTGTCATACATGCATACAATGACACAATTGACATGCACTCCAATACCTAAAATATAGTGACATAATGGAAGAATTAAAGACACCTTAAGACCAAACACCATGGTCAACATGAAGAAGATACAATTTCTCTAAAACCACTAGAAAAACCTTCTAACATCGCTACAAACCCATCCTTAAAAATTAGTTGGGTTATGATAAGAATAAAATCCTAAACTGACAATGTCATAACCTTAACCAAAGGTCACACTTGAACCATGACCCCTAAAAGCATATGACCTTTTCCAAATCCAATTCTTCTAGGAGTTCGATACATGTGGCCTATTACTAGATTCTTTGTATTCTTGATACTTCGATATTGGGATCCTTGGAATCCCAATAACTCACTAAATGGGTATCAAGATCCTTGGGATCCTGATAATCTGATATATGAGTATCAAGATTCTTAGATGCCTAATATCTTAATATCAAGGTATTCAAAATCTTAATATCATAACAATGGGGATCACGATCCTTGAGACCTTGATACTTTGATATTGAGAACCTTGGATCCTCAATACCCCAATATCAAGATATTGAAAAGATTGATGCCATGATAGATAAGTATTAGAAACCTCAAATTTTTCATATCTCAATACCAAGATATTCAAAATATTGATACCGCCACAATGGTTATCAAGATCCTTGGACCCTCAATATTGTTATATTGGGTATCAAAATCCTTGGATCCTTAATACCATAATATTGGATATCACAATCCTTGAATCTGTAATACCTTAGTATATTGATGTCTTGGTATCAAGATATGTAAAATCTTGATACAATGACAATGGGTATCAAGATCCTTGGATCTTTGATACCACAACAATGGGTATTCAAATCCTTGGAACCCTAATACCACAACAATGGGTATCAAGATCCTTAGATACATAATACACCAATGTCATGATATTAAAAACCTTAATACCACAAGAGTGGGTACCAAGATCCTTAGATCCATGATACCTAAAAAATAGGATATTAGAAACCTTGATACCACAACAATGGGTATTAATATATTTGGATCTTCAATACTATGAAAGTCCAAGAATCAAGATCCTTGAACCCCTAATACTTTGATAAATGAGGATCAAGCCATTGGAAATCTAGGCACCATAACCCAATGGCATCATAACTGGAGAAAGTCTAATATCTAACCAAAAATAAGATCCAAAATTGCCTAAGGAAAGAACATGTGGATAAATAGAGGAAATATCAAGGTACAAAGATCAAAGAGACCATTTTTCTTAAATAATCAAAGAATAGAAGTTACATTAATATCATTTCTTCATAATTTCATAGAGACAAAATACACTAACTTTGATGTAGTAAGAGACAACAACCAAAAGGGATTCTACCTTACTCAATTGAACATGCACTGAATTCATCTCTTTTCCAACCATAAAAATAATAACAAAAAGAACACTATTCTACGTATTTGATCATGGGAATAATAAATTCCAGCATTTATGATAGTTTACAAGGGAACACCAACATCCACAAATATACATTTGAACATTAAGAACACAACGTCAATATGATATTGTTCTTCAATAATAAGGATTAGATCACACCTAAAGGTATCGAAATTCAAATAAGGCCACATACTAGCCTAGGGAGTATTATAGTTTCAATAGGAGAACCATACAAGATGATACTACATAAAGAACAACCCTCCTAGTATAATACATTCACAAAATTATACAAAACTAAGAAGCTAAAAGCATGGATAAGACAAACTTCATTAGCACACCCTTGAGATCTTCCAAGATCTTGTTGGTCCTCAATGGTGATTCGATGTCGCCCAACCACATGGTTCCCATAGGTCCACCCTACTTTTCTAGGAGATAGTTTCATGGGAAGATAACCAATCACACTCATAAGGGAACAACACTTTACATACAACAACATGGTGTATGCATAAAACAACTATGAATGCATGAATAGCCAATATCTCATCTAATCACATGTAGAACATGATAAGGGTATCTTGTCAAATATAAGATTTAATGAATTCAAGGATGAGGATATTAGATGAAGAAAGTGTCATTGTGGTATTTGTATGAGATAGAGGGTATGACCCATTCCCCAGGACAGAAGTACTCTTGACATAAAATACCTCAAAAGTGGTGGCATGTCCTTAGAAACATAATAATCCTATGCAAGTGTTATCTCTATGTTACCACATGGTATTCATGTTGAGACTCTACCATGGCATGTCATATCACTGCATGAACAAAATGTTTAGTCTTTTCAATCCCTCCAAGCATATCACTACATCCATGTTTCATGTTATCCTCATGTGCATTTTTTTAGTTATCACTTGATTAAATATAATAAATATTGCCAAATGAAATTGTACGCTATTGAACAGAGGTTCAAAATTTTAATGATACAATGGAAATATCCTCAAGTTGTGGGAAATTGTAGTTAAGGTTAGATCTTTAGAGAATTTTGACTTCCTTTTCTAAACTAGGTGTAGGAATTTTGCTCCAATCCAACATATGAAATCCTATTACCACTCCTAGTTTACCATGGACTCCAAGGCAATGAATGTTGTGGACATTGAGAACAATGTGGACGTTCAATTGGTTGTATATCCAAAAAAAACATTCTTAATGAATATAATCATTGTGAATTATCATGCCAAATGGGGTACGTTGTTATCCAAAAAGTGTATAGTTGGTGCAGGAGCATGCAGGCAGATAGGCAATTCACACCAACCAAAAAAATAGTTTGGTTTGCTTTCAATTTTGACTTATTTTCTTTGGGTTCTCTCTTTATTCTTACCATGACACTTCGATGGAAGCAGATGAAAAAATATTGTCTCATAAAATGTGATTGGTTAACGTAAAACAAATCTTCATTATATTTTGCTGCCTGATAGACATGTGTGCAGAGTGTGAAGGCATATATCGGGTACATGAACTGTTTGTGAGAATGACTCAAACAGATCTTACTTCTACTGTGATGATTGCAGTATTTGTACAAAGTGAATTTGTGGAAGGATTTAGAAAAATTGTTAAAGCAATGAATTGGCACTTAAATGCAGAATTTAAAGAGAACGATAGGGAAAATCATCTTTTTTAATTGAAGAATAAATATGGCGAAGATTCTTGAACTCAATAAAAATCTTGAATTTAATATTTTGGCTGTGTCTTTTCATCTTCATGGGTCGATGAAACACAAGGGAGGCCACGGGTTTTCAAGAGGAAGAGAGGCCGATAGACATGGAAGGTCGAGAGGCAAAGTAGGGAAATCAAGCTTGTGAAGAAAAAAAAAGACAAACATCGATTGAATAGAATATAGACTCAAATTTGGAAATAGAGGAGGGACAGCCTCAAGAGAGCCCATGAGGAAATGAGAAAAGGTTGCATTGTTTGGGCATTTGAACAGGCGCACACCATTGAGGAGAAAATTGTCAGGGCTGCAGACTATTTTTGGGAGAGTCATTCCTTGTGTCCGTTGGTAGATTTATGAAAAGATACATTTGATTATTCTCTTCTTTGTGGGGCCACCATACATCCTAGCCATATGATAACTAATATACATTAAATTAAAATTACTTTGTGTTCCTAATGAGGGCGTGGTTTAGCTGGCCATTGAAATTCCTCCAAATACTAAGCAATTAGAAATTCAGTTGGAAGAGTCGCTTCGGTTCGTCTTTGGGATTAGTAATGTGTTTTCATGTTTCCTGTGGGAAGTGATGTAAAACGAGAAGAATGAAATGGTGAGGGGGTCAGCTGCATAACAAATGAACAAAACATACAGAGTGTTGAATGGGGGGGGTCGTTGTCTTGTAAGAAAGGATGTAAGTGCTGTTGGAATAATTAATTGCGAGATGCAACAGGAAAGTGCATTTATTGCACCATTAGATGAAACTAAATTTGTTCATTTTTGCCCTTGCCGTGTCTGACTACCTTGCTAGACAACAGCAAATTAATTGTGGTGGTTGAATTTGAATTGGGCACCATTTTTTGGAAAGGCAACAAAAGACAAAAGAATAATAGAATGTATTATTTTTGTAAGAGAAGAAGGTGAAGGAGATAGAGACTAAAAGTTTTTGCAGCAGCAAACAAGGGAATGTTCAGTAGAACTACAGAAGTAGAAGTTCAGGAGAACCTGCAGTAGCAGAGGACATTGACATTGTTTCAGTGCTCCGGAATGTCTCCAGCATGCAGCAACAACACACAAAAGGAAGATGTTACAGAACTAGCACAGTTTTTGTAGGAAGCATGTACAAAGCTTTTGCTCTAAGTTTTTCTCAGTAAATTTTTTGAATGTAATCTTTTTGATGAAATAGAAAATTGAATATATAAATATTTCTGTCTCCTTATGTTTGTCTCCTTTCAGCTGTGCATGTTTTCTTTCTTTGCCCACTATAGTTGGGTTTCTTTTCCCAACAGATTGATATCAGAGCCCTAATTTCTGGGCATTTAGTTTTTTGAAGCCCTAGCTTTGATCCTAGGCGTGCAGTTACAAAATTTTAGTTTCTGGGTATTTGGGAAAGCCTTAGTTTTCTAGGCAGTGAAGAAAAGCCCTAGATTTTATTTGGGTATTTGTAGTTCTTCCCCCATTTAGCAAAATGGTTGGAGGAGACAATAGGAGTTGGCAGCAGCCACCTATATTTGATAGAAAAAATTATGATGTCTAGGCAAAGAAAATGAAAACCATTTTAGTAGCAAATGATTTGTAGGAATTAGTAGCAAATGGGTTCACAAATGTGATTGATCCAAATACATTTGCAGCATTGAGCAATGCTCAAAAGAACCAGTTGAAGGAGACAAGGAAAAATGATGCAAAAGCCCTCAATCTAATTGAGGCAGCCTTGACAGAGGCTACCTTTCCTCGAATAGCAGCAGCTAGTTATGCAAAAGAAGCATGGGAAATACTTCAAACCACTTGCAAAGGGTCTGAAAAAAGTCATTTTAGTGGAACTCCAGCTGCAAAGGAGAGAAATTGAGACCATGCAGATGAAGGACAGTGGGTCCATTTTAGATTTTCACACAAGGGCTTCCACCTTGATTAACCAATTGAGGATAAATTGAGAAACTATGGAAGAGAAGAAGATTGTGGAGAAGATTCTCAGAAGTTTACCCACAAAATTTGACTCGGTGGTTATTGCCATAGAAGAGGCAAAGGACCTCTCAACACTATCAGTTGATGAGTTAATGGGTTTACTTCAAACCCATGAGCAGCTCCTAAATAGGTCTACAAATTCCTCCCAAGAATAAGCCTTCAAAGCACAAGAAAATGTGAGAGGCAAGGGAAGAGGATGAAATGGTAGAGGAAGAGGTCAAAGAGGCAGAGGTAGAAGCAACTCCGGAAGATGAGGCTCAAACAGTCAGGAGGAGGCAAGCACCTCCCAATCAAACTTCTAAAACACAAAGAAAAATAGCAGCTCGAATCAAAGATATGATAAGAGCAATGTGCAGTGTTACTACTGTCACAAGTATGGTCACTATGCAAGTGAATGCAGGAAGAAACAATGTTACCAAAGGAGTCAAAATGCAAACGTGGCAAACAAGAACAAGGCTGAAAATGAAAAATAGTCTCAAGTGTTCATTGCATGCAATCTTGTAGAACAAGGCAGCGCTGAAGTTTGGTACTTGGACAACAGTTGTAGCAACCACATGAGTGGTAACAAAAATTTATTTGCCTCCATTGATCACAACATTAAGTCTGAAATCAAAATGGGCAATAATGGGAAAGTTTCAGTTATGGGAAAAGACATAGTGTGCCTACAAACCAAGCATGGTGAAAAAAGACAGCTTCATGATGTCTTTTATGCCCCAAGAATGAAATACAACCTCTTGAGCATTGGACAGATGGTCCAAAATGGATATAAAGTGCTTATGGAGAAAGGGGAATGCATCATCTATGACAGAGATGGAAGCAAGAAATTTATGGCAGCAGTTCAAATGACAAATAACCGAATGTTTCCCCTCAAAATGCAAATCTCAGCACAGTCAATAGGCTTGCAATAGTTAGCCTTCAAAATAGTCATCCAAGATTCATCCAAGCTTTGGCATTTGAGGTATGGGCATCTAAGCTATTCTAGTTTAAATCTTTTAGCTAAAAAAGATATGGTTAGGGGCCTACCAACAATTATAGAGCCCAATGGAAAGTGTGAAGCATGCATCCGAGGTAAACAACATAGGTAGCCTTTTCAATCAGGGCATTCTACAATTATGGAGCCCAATGGAAAGTGTGAAGCATGCATCCGAGGTAAACAACATAGGTAGCCTTTTCAATCAGGGCATTCTAGGAGAGCTAGAGCGCCATTAGAGTTGGTGCATTCAAATTTGTGTGGTCCCATGAAGACCCCAACCCTAGGAGGAAATGTTTATTTAATGACACTTATAGATGACTATAGTAGAAAAATCTGGGTGTATGTTTTGAAGAACAAATCAGATGCATTTGATAAATTCAAAGAGTTTAAGGCCTTGGCTGAAAAGCAAAGCAGCCACTCTATCAAAGTCCTCAGAACGGACAGAGGGGGAGAGTATATCTCTCATGAGTTTATGAATTTTTGTAAGTCTCATGGTATTCAAAGACAACTCACAGCCCGGTATACTCCACAACAAAATGGAGTGGCTGAAAGGAAGAATAGAACCATCACAGAGATGGTAGCAAGCATCATAAAGGAAAAAGGCTTATCTAATGAGTATTGGGGTGATGCTGTAGCAAGAACAGTCTACATCTTGAATAGGTGCCCCACAAAGGTCGTTCGTGATAGGATCCCACAAGAAGCATGGAAAAAATGCAAATGGAGTGTTGAGCATTTGAGAATATTTGGATGTGTGGCATATGTATTCGTGCCAAAAGAGAAAAGATAGAAATTTGATGAGGGTGATCCCACAATAGTGGTTTACAATTTTTGGCCAAACTGGATACTGAAATAAATTTTTTTAACTAAATCTTCACTTTCGGGTACCTATAGCGGCTAAACCGTGAGGAATTTGAAGATGATGCAAACTAGAGTTTCATGAAAATTTGTCTATAGATTCTAAATATATTTTTTTGAAAATTTTTGGAATCAAATTGCACTTATTTTTCCATCTCCCTCAAAAATTAGTTTTTTTCAGAAAAAAACATTTTTAAAAAGTGACGCTCACCGTATAACGCATAACTTTTTTTCCATGAAGGATAAAATTCTAATTCTTTGGAATTTAGATTTGTAACTCTGATATCTAGTGCTTCCACTTCGTTAGATAGTTTTTTATTGAATATTTTTTCTCTAATCAAGTTTTGAATTCAAACCAATTATAATTCAGACATAGCGCGACTGTATAACGCGTAACTTTTTTTGAGTGTATTAAAATTCAATTTTTTTTTCTTTGTTGGATCAAGGAATTCAATATCTGGTGCACTAATATTTTTAAATTTTTTTTTTTAATAATATGCTATTTTTCCACATGTGCAGAACATAGAGCTTGATTTTCGGTGAAAAACCTACATTCACGAGAAATAAAAAATAAATATAATAATAAAATTAAATTTATTTAAAATTATACTTTTTAGGAAGCTTATAATAAGGACTACATGCTTGCAAAAAAATAAATTTTAAATGAATTCATTTGATCCGCCCAAAGGTAAATCAAAAGTGGTTTTTCATTAGCATTTTGATAGGTGTAAAGGAGACTCTGTTATAGGTATGGTTTAAAACTAGCAGTGTTCTATCCAAGGGGGTTTGATTTAAGGTAGTTTGATCAAACCCTCTTCAATTGGAATTCTTTAAATGGAACATTTTAAGGCTTAAATCATTATATTTCCTAAAAATATGTGATTTCAGCAAAAAATAGTTCCTCCCAGAAATTGTAAACCAACTTTGTGGGATCACCGATGACAAAGGTGAAAAATGCATTTTCATAGGCTATAGTGAAGAATCCAAAGCCTACATGTTGTATAATCCCATCACCAAGAAAGTGGTGATCAGCAGGGACGTTGAATTCATTGAAAATGATTCATAGGATGGAACAGTTGATATCAATATAGGTATTTCTGTTTCAATACCTCTTGATGATGAAGAAGCTACAGAAGGGAGATGCTCCAGAATTTTACAAGGTAATAGTTCAGAAAACAACAGCAGTAGCTCCAGAAACTTTCAACAGGGAAGTTGCTCTAGAAACTTCTAGCATGGTAGATGCTCTGGAAGTTCACATCAACAGTCTTCTTCATCAATCCAACAGTCAAGTAGCTTCAAAAATTATGATCCTACACTTGCATCATTAATGCCACGAAAGACAAGAAGTGTGAGGGAAATTTATGATAGCGAAAGGTATGATGACTTTGATGAAAGTTCAGATTTTGCTATGTTTTTTTATAGTGATCAAATGTATTTTGAAGAAGCCATGAAAGAAGAAAAATGGTGTAATGCCATGGATGAAGAAATGGATGCTATAGTGAGAAACAAAACATGAGAGCTCACTGATTTACCCAAAGAGAAATCAGTCGTTGGAGTTAAGTGGGTCTATAAGACCAAATGCACTGTTGATGTTAAGATTGAAAGACATAAAACAAAGTTGGTTGTTAAGGGATACAAATAGTAGCCTGGAAGAGACTATGATGAAACATATGCACCAGTTGCAAGGTTGGAAATTGTGTGGGTAGTCTTAACAATTGCAACCCAACACAAATGAAAAGTATTACAAATGGATATGAAATCAGCCTTCTTGAATGGAGTGCTAAAAGAAGAGGTGTATGTGGAGCAGCCACCTGGCTATGAAGTTCTAGGGAAAGAAGACAAAGTCTATAGGCTCCGGAAAGCTCTTTACGGGCCGAAACAAGCACCACAGGCATGGTATAGTAGAATTGATTCGTACCTTATGAGCAATTGCTTTAGCAAAAGCGGTAGTGAGCCCACACTCTACATCAAGGCAACAATGGTGAGATTCTTATTGTTGTTTTGTATGTAGATGATTTAATAGTAATATTTCTATTGTTGATTTCAAAGAGGCAATGAAAAATGAGTTTGAAATGATAGACCTAGGTTTGCTAAAATATTTCCTAGGCATAGAGGTCCAACAAACAGATCATAGCATCTTTATTTCACAAACAAGTTATGCTAAACAAATCTTGAAAAGATTTAGAATGTTGGACAACAAGCCAGCCTCAACCCCAATAGCTACAAGTCTGAAATTAAGCAAAGATGATAGCAGCAATAATGTTAACCCAACCCTCTACAAGAGCATGGTTGGAAGCCTCATGTATTTGACAAAAACAAGACCAGATTTGATGTACGCAGTAAGTTTGATTTCTAGGTTCATGGAGCAACCTAAGGACACACACTGGCAAGTAGGAAAAAGAATTCTAAGGTATGTCAATGGCATGAAAGGCTATGGCATTAAGTACACCGCCTCCAGTGAGTTTCAACTGGTTGGGTATATAGATAGTGATTGGGCAGGAAATATAGATGACGGGAAAAACACTTCGGGATATTTGTTCCACATGGGTTTAGGAGCAATATCATGGGCATCAAAGAAGCAACCCATAGTTTCACTCTTCACAGCCGAAGTGGAATTTATAGCAGCAAATGCAGCAACATGTCAGGCTATTTGGCTTAGAAGAATCTTTGCATATTTGAAAGAGCAACAAGAAGATGGTACAACCATATTTTCTGACGTGTCTTCTATTGCATTAACGAAGAATCTTGTCTTTCATGGGTGAAGCAAGCATATCGAAATTCGATATCATTTCATAAGAGAGTTGGTTGAGCATGGAGAGATTCAACTTCATAATTACATATCTGAACAACAACTCGTTGATATTTTTACAAAGGCATTGTCAAAAGAATCCTTTGAATGCCTAAGGAACAGGCTTGGTATGCAAGAATACTTCAAAACTTTGGTTCTGGAAAGCTCAGAAAAGCGCATATGCTGCAAAACTTTGGTTCTGGAAAACACAGAAAAATGCAGCACAAAAAAATGCATATGCTCAGGAACTTTGGTTCTAGAAGACACAGAAAAGGACAAATGCTCCAGAACTTCAGAAAATAGTTCTAGAATGCAAAACAGATGCACACTAGCTTGCTCCAGAAACTTTACGCCAGTGCTCCGGAACCTTTGGTTTGTTGCTCCAAAAGTTTTGCAGAGTGATGAAAAACATAAACTCTTGCGTCGGAAACTTTGCTCCAGAAGATTTGTGCCAAAAGTTTCAAATGATGATGAAAAGAAGAATGGCTCAAGATTAAGGGGGAGTGTTGGAATAATTAATCCCGAGTTGCAATGGGAAAGTGCATTTATTGCACCATCAAATGAAACCAAATTTGGGCATTTTTCCCCTTGCCGTGTTTGACCACCTTGCTGGACAACAACAAATTAATTGTGGTGGTTGAATTTGAATTGGGCGCCAGTTTTTGGAAAGACAACAAAAGACAAAAGAATAATAGAATGTATTATTCTGTAAGAGAAGAAGGTGAAGGAGACAAAGACAAACAATTTTTGCAGTAGCAAACAAGGGAATGTTCAGGAGAACTACAAAAGTCGAAGTTTAGGAGAACCTGTAGTAGTAAAGGACATTGACAGTGCTCCAATGCTCCGGAATGTCTCCAGCACGCAGCAACAACACACTAAAGAAAGATGCTACAAAACTAGCACAGTTTTTGTATGAAGGATGTACAGAGCTTTTGCTCTATTTTTTGTCAATAAAGTTTTTGAATGTAATCCTTTTGATGAAATAGAAAATCGAATATATAAATATTTCTGTCTCCTTGTGTTTGTCTCCTTTCAGCTGTGCATGTTTTCTTTCTTTTCCCACTATAGTTGGGTTTCTTTTCCCAACAAGTGTTGTGTGAAAGGGCTCGACCAAAGAGAATAATCAAAGAACTTGCAGAAAAACCGAATTGGGGCACCATAAGAAGAGTGAAGGGTCGTCCGATTGGATGAAGTTAAGCATTCCATAGAGAGTAATTTATAGAAGATGAGAGTGAAGAGAAGTGAGTGAGGTTGCCAGGGGTAGCATAGAAGAAAAAATGTTTGTATGAGAAGCATGATTTGGAAGTGCTTGTGTGAAGGGAAAATTGGTGGAGAGTTGATCCAAAGCAAAGGATTCAATTTGGTGGTTCAAAATAATGAGGCCATGAAAGGTCATTTTTTTTATAATTTGTAACTAAATTAATGATATTGGAGTTTTCTTACAAATTGATATTTGTCAAATGATGAATTGAGGCAAATTTTTTGTCTACAAGTTTAATTGTGAGTGGTTGGTAGAGTAGAGGGAAGTATCCTCTACATCAATTGGTATCAGAGCGAGTAGTCCTAAGAGTGGAGAGGATCCACTAGGATCTGTGGGTGTTGTGTGAGAAAATCGTTGACGGGAGGTAGTTCACACTTAGTGGAAAGTGCGTGAAGCAGTTGTGAAGAAGCTCGTGAGAGTTGTCGTAGGTGTGTGAGGAATCCTGACATTGAGAGAAGGAGGTTGAATCTATGACGTAATGTGTTTGCAGTAGGAAAAATGGGTTGGGTCGTGAAGAGACTCGTGCGGATACTGTTTTGGGAGCAGTATTGAGATAAAGTGGAAGATGAAATGGTTGAAAATATAGGACAAATAGTTTATGAAGAAATAGGAAAGATCGAGGTGAGGCGCAAAAAGTTGGAAAAAAATGTTGGAAAGAGTGAGAGAAAAGTGGTAAAGAGTAGCGAGAAGAAGAATAAGGATAGCAACCCAAGACGGAAAGAAGATGTAGCCCCTACTAAAGAAGTTGCAATGAATACATATCGGGAAGAAGACATGGGAAAAAGGAAGAAAAGAAGGAAGTGAGCAACAAAGAGATTGCAGCAATGAAGCATGGTGAAGAGGATTTGTTGCTGATGATTGAGGAAGAATGGATGACAAAGCTCATTGATGCAGCGAAGAGAGAAGAACAAGAAGTTGCAGCTGATGAGGAGGTAGAAGATGTCTCAGCAAAATTCAATGTTGTAGCTACAAATGAAGATGAGGTAAATCAAATTTGTGATGTTATTGAGTTTTCAAATGAGATGATAAAAAAAAAGAGGGATAAGGAGCTAGAGTGTGTATTTGATGTTCCATATTTGTTTGTGGAGAAAGTGGAAGATTTTGCAAGTTGTTTTTGGTGGAGGTGGTTAGTTAGAGGTGAGTTTGAACCCACAGAGGAGAAGAGAAGTGTAGAAAGCATTTGGTAGAGGAGGTTGGGCTTTGGTGGATGTGAGTTTACAAGGGGAAAGAAGAAGAGGGTGTAGTGTTGTTGGAGGATGGTGGTGTGTATTTCGACACGATACTACAAAAAGTGAAAAAAGGATTAATTTTTGAACACTTGCATAGCGAAGGAGTTTGTTGCACATTGATGTCAACCTGAAAGAGTGATTCCATCACTCAACTCTATCATTGTGAACCCATGCTAACAATATTTCTACCCAACATGTTTGGTGTAGGAGCACGTGGACAGACAGACAATCTGCACCAACCAAAAACATAGTTTGGTTTGCTTACAATTTTGACTTGTTTTGTTTGTTTCCTCTCTACATTATTACCATGACACTTTGATGGAAGCAGATGAAAAAATGTTGTCTCATGAAATGTGATTGGTTGACGTAAAACAAATCTTCACTATCTTTTGTTGTTTGATAGACATGTGTGCGGAGTGTGAAGGCATAGATCAGGTACATGAACTGTTTGTGAGAATGCATCAAAGAGATCTTTCTTCTACTATGATGATTTCAGTATATGTACAAAGTTGATTTGTGGAAGGCTTTAGAAAAACTGTTAAAGCAATGAATTGACACTTAAATGCAGAATTTAAAAGGGAGTGATAGGGGAAAATCTCTTTTTTAATTGAAGGATAAATATGATGAAGATTCTTGGACTCAATAAAAATCTTGAATTTAATATTTGGCTGTGTTCATGGGTCGATGAAACACAAGGGAGGCCACGTGTTTTCAAGAGGAAGAGAGGCCCATAGACATGGAAGGCCGAGAGGCAATGCGGGGAAATCAAGCTTGTGAAGAAAAAAAATGATTGAATAGAATATAGAATTGGATTTGGAAAGAGAGGAGGGACAACCTCAAGAGATCCTTTGAGGAAATGGGAAAAGGCTGCATTGTTTGAGCATTTGAACAGGCGTGCACCATTGAGAAGAAAATTACCAGGGCTGCGAACTATTTTATGAAAAGATACATTTGATTATTCTCTTCTTTGTGGGGCCACCATACATCCTAGCCATATGACAACTAATATACATTAAATTCAAATTCCTTTGTGTTTGTGATGAAGGCGGGGTTTGGCTGGCTGTTGAAATTCCTTCAAATACTAAGCAATTATAAATTCAATTGGAAGAGTCACTTCGGTTCGTCTTTGGGATTAGTAATGTCTTTTCATGTTTCTTGTGGGAAGTGATATAAAAGGAGAAGAATGAAATGGTGAGGGGGTCGGCTGCATAACAAACGAACAGAACATACAGAGTGTTATACAGGGGGGGTCGTTGTCTTGTAAGAAAGGATATAAGTGTTGTGTGAAAGGGGTCGACCAAAGATAATAGTCAGAGAACTTGCAGAAAACCGGATTGGGGTGCCATAAGCAGAGTGAAGGGTCATCTGATTGGATGAATTTGAGCATTCCATAGAGAGTAATTTGAAGCAGATGAGAGTGAAGAGAAGTGTGTAAGGCTGCCAGTGGTAGCATAGAAGAACAAATGTTTGTGTGAGAAGCATGATTTGGAAGTGTCTGTGTGAAGGTCAATTTGGTGGAGAGTTGCTAATCCAGACCAGAGAAGGAGTCAATTTGGTGGTTCAAAATAATAAGGCCATGAAAGGTCAACGTTTTTTGTAATTTGTAACTGAATTAATGACATTAGAGTTTGCTTGCAAATTGATATTTGTCAAATGAAGAATTGAGGCAAAGTTTTTGTCTGCAAGTTTAATTGTGAGTGGTTAGTATAGTTGAGGGAAGTATCCTCTGCATCATTAGTTTCAGTATGAGTTAGTATATAAATGGACCTATCATATGCTACTATTATATTACATGAAGAAGAGGTCAAGTTGCATAAGTAAAAAAAAGAGTTTTCATATTATTAAATATTGCTATAAGATCATTGCTAAAGTGATATACTTTGATGCTAGTCCTAACAACTTCATTGGATACTCTAATGAATAAGATCAAGGAAGTGTTTGGTATTTATTTTACCTTTTTGTTGCCAATGATGTGAGTGATTTATTGACCAAGTTTTTTTGATGGTTCATATTCAAAGGATGGTTTGAGTGTAAGGGTTCTCATAGTTTCACTAGATAGTGAAATTTTAGGTGTGCATTCTAGTTGACCTTCCAATATACTAAAAAATTGTAGAGTATGAAGCTGTCATATTGGAATAAATAATTGCTCACAAGCATAGAAGTAAATGCTTAAGTATTCTTAGAGACTCATAAATAATTTCCTTGCAAGTAAAGAATGTTTATGTAGCAGATGATGAAAGATTGAAAATATATAATAATGTTGTTTGGGAAACCATAGAATTGTTTGATGTAGTTGAAATTGAATGGACATATAGATCAGAGAATAGTTTTGATAAATATTTAGCTATTGAAGCATCCAAATTTGATATTATTTTGGTTCCTTCTTAGTGTTAATTGAGTTTTCAAATTTTTACAAGGCCAAGCATATTGAATAGCATCCATAGCAAGAAAATATTTGATGATACTTAGCAAATATATAAGTTCTTGAATTCTATTGATAAATTTGAAATCCAACGGATATATTGCCCTATCCTTTGGTTGAGTTAGAAGATGGTAAGGAAATATTTTTGGATAATGAAATAGCTTGGCTAAAAAACATCATTCCCAAAGGACAAGTAGTGTTGGAGAGAATGTTTGATAGTGGAGATTGATACAAGAGTATAAGAAAAACTATCAATGAGGACAACATTGAAGGTGTAAATCTAAGTATTGAAGTAACCTCTAAGATGATTTACATTGATAAGAGGTAAAAAGTGGTTGAAAAGAAAATGTTGATTGCACTACTGAAAAATATTTAAGAATTTTTTTACATGGTCATATGAAAAACTCTGGGCTTATAGGGAGGACTTGTTTCAACATACAAGTACTCTCCATCCTAATACAAAACCATTAAAAAATGAATGCCAATAAATCCTACAATTTCTCCCTAAATGTAAAAGGAGTTAATTAATCTAAAATAAGGTACTATCAAACATATAGGACATTATGAATGGGTGTTGAATCTTGTTCTAGTCAAGAAGAACAATGTCATACTTTTAAGGAAGGTGTATGACTAATATCTACTTATATGTTTTTTATATTTTATCTAATGCTATAGATGTTTACATATATTTTGAATTGATGTTGTGGAGGCTAAGAGTTAGTTGAATGGTCTCCCATGGGAAGCAAAACTATTTCCTTATTTGATTCCTCATCCCCTAATAATTATGAAGTACAATAATATTTTGGTAAGTGCTCAATTATTTGGTGAATGAATTGGTATAGCATGAGCCTTAGGAATGCCCTTGGATTGCTACATCAACCATACTATATAAATTCTATAGAGTGACACTCAAAGTAACACAATGATTATTGATGAGAACTATACTTTACAATCTGGCCTAGAGGTATATTGGACCCTACTAAAGCCATGGTAGAAACTATAAATTTTAGATGAGCTTTGGCTACAATAGAAGTATATTTGATTCACTACATAGTACTATATGCCATTGTTGGAGTATGTGTGATGCTTGTTGGGGATGATCATTTGGTCTTTGTCTTAAAAAAAGCATTCAAGAGGATTTTTAGCATATCATATACCATTAAGGTGTTACCAAATGTACTACAAGCAATGAAAATGGTCTTGGAGTTATCTTATGTTCCACTTTTTATGAATCCCCTTGCATCAACCACCCCTCTTTATGAAGAAATAGTCCTAAATATGTTGATTCTAGGAAGTAGGTGTGCAACCTTTACTTATAGCTACTACTTAAACAATTTGGCTTGATATGGAAGCTAATCCTATGTAACTAATATAAATATGGATATAGAATAACTCTATGTTTTGATTAGATTAAAGTTGAGAAGGGCTTGTACCCTTACAAAACGATCCTAAAGGCCAATTAGGGGATCTCATGAGATATGAGGAACTCAAAACAAAAATAAAAGTAGCTACACAGAGACTAGAAAAATAAAAAACAAAAACAAACCACATGGGAAAACTAGCCAAGAACTAGACAAATTACTAGTCACCTAGCAGTTTGAGGCCATTAATGGCCCACCATTCATTCATTAGGAATTATAGTTTTTCTTCAAAGGATATGGGATTCTTTTGTATGGGTTGTCCCCCTTGAGTATTGGGTGTAGTAGAAAAATCACCTTTCATTCCTTTCTTCTTTGGATGCACAACTTCCTAACATTCCTCTCTAACCATTTTTCCATGTGGCTATTGTGAAGCTCATGCTAGAACACCTATATGGTGACTATTGTTCTTTCCACCATTTCCTTTTTGTAGTCAACAATTCATTGAAAACACTTGATGGATGTCTCCTAATTGCTACACATGGTAGCCACCTCCTCTTGCAGCTTCTTCATCTCCTTCATAGTTTTGACCACAACCCTTAGCTCATAAACTTCCAACTGGACCACTTTTTAATAGAATTGAAAAGGGAAGATAGAAGGGCACAAAGACGCTCACCATCAACCTCACTTGACCAAGAATCATTATGATTAAGCAACCTCTATTCCAAATGCTTTTTTTTCTTTAGCATGATGATAATTTGAGTGAGCAGCCATTTCAAGATGTCATTCTAAACATTCTAAACCTCACTCAGGTCATTAATTTTAAGTTTTAGGGGGGCGCAACTGGCATACACATCAACATCTAACTAGGAGTGTTTGGGGGCATTGTCCAGGTTAACACAAAGAGTAGGGGAATCTGGAGGCTAGAAGGGTTGGTGGACAGGGAGACATGGAGGCTCCATACTCCTATCTCTCAATAGCTTCTAAAAAAAAAATGATCATTTTACTATAATTAATCATAAAGTCTAATGGATATCCTTTAACTCACATTTTATGAATGGAATAGTCACTCTACCTCAAATGCTTTCAAGATCACCTACACAGTGTTAACTAAGATGTTAGGATTTGTATCAACTATTCCATATAAAATCTTGACATTATCATCCTCTATTTTAGTATTTATAAGTGAACTCTTCTAAGCATAGTACTTAATGTTAAAATGACCACTACATATACTAGTCAACATAAAGTTCTTCAGAAATTTTCAACCTTAAAGGATTCCAAGAATTGATCTTAGGTTAGCTCTTTTTTCCTTTATTTGATCGTCCTCCCAAAGTTCATGGGCTTCCCACCACTTCTTGATAGGTGATGAGACTTTGAAGAGTGTAATATTAATTCTCTTTATCAAATAAGTCATTCAAAAGAAAGATTATAATTGATCTAACCAATTATCTATAACATCAACATTAGTCTAACCAACAAACATAAGAACACCCATGTTTACTTGATACCTAAGGGGACTGGATGCTAAAATATTTGCTTGATGACGATTTCAATGAAACTAGTCATTCAAAGACCTATAAAACATAGTTGAATAGGAATATCCACTAATCTATGAGTTCTTAAATTTTTTTCTCTTGATCATCACATGTATCTTCTCTTGCATCAGTTTGGCCATATTGAAATAAGACAAGTAATCTAATGGTTCTTGAGGTTCAATAGTATGACACATACATACTTTGATCATGTTCCACAAGTCATGCAAGATGAAGAAAAACCAATTTAAAACCACTAATTCAAAACCCAAATTAAATCCTAATGGATAACCTTATTGATGATGATCTAGATGATATTATGTATACACAAACTTTTGAGATATATAAGTACAAAAATAGAGATATGGAATTGAAACAATAAATGCAATTTATTTAATTGTTCATTCTATACATGGAATACCCTTAAAAACATATATATAGCTGCTATCTAGCTATTGCCTACCTATCTCAATTACATGTCTATCTCATATTACAAACATGTACATATATAGATTACATAAATTCTTTTTTTATTTAGGTCAAGAGTCACTAGAAAGTTGAACAATCTCCTACAAAAGTGGAGCCATTTATTTTTTTACTCCTCACCCCCCAATGGTTGTAGAGTGTAGACATTTTTTTTGTAAATTCCTAATGAGCTAGAAAATGACTTGGCATAGTATGAACCTCAAGGGTGCCACTTATACTGTCACATCAGTCACACCATCTAAATTCTACAAGTGATGCTCAAAGCAACACAATGATTTATAGTGATAAATAACTTTACAACTTGGCTTAGAGGTGTACTAGACCCTACTAAAGCCGTTGTAGAAATTGTAAAGTGTTTGGATGAGACAAAATTACCTTAAGAATTTGATCCTATGTAAAGTGCCTATGTCATTACTAAAGTATGTGCAAAATTTAACAAAATTTATTGATCGTTGGGTTACTTCAAGCATATAGAAGGTGCTTTAATGCATCAGATACCATTAAGTATTACCACATGTACTACAAACCATGAGAATGGTCTTGAAATTACATGTACCACTATTTATGAATCATTTCAATTCAAGAATAAACAACCTATAATATAATTCATTTGAATTTCCACAACAAAGAGGATGATGAGGATAATCATGCAAAAGAAGCATATTGTTTTCTCAAAATCCTTGGTGAGAGAATCACTTAAATGTCAAAAATGCTTGCAAATCCTCTAACATTTTATTTGAAGCCCATTGCATCTCTTTCCATCTACTATTATGAAAGAAATTAATTTAAGACAATGGAAACCTATGAGAACACAAAATCAAAAAGAATTGAAAAGATAGAATGCAAGTTATAACATTACATATTGTGGATAATGATTTTGGTGACTAAAGGGTTCTCTAACTCTTTTAGGTTTTTCATCTAAAAGAGAGAAATGGGACCAAAATGCTAATTTCTACACTTAAGATTAATGTAAAAATGATGTAATGTATCTAATTATGATGTCTAAATGCAATAAACTGAAAAAGAAATGATTTATTGATGCTAATCCTAAGAAATGAAAAGTGCTAGAAAACATAGTGATGAATGCAAAAACAACTAAGAATGCAAGTAAATGATGAAATAATTAAACAAAACTAGAGAGGTGCACCTAGAATATGGAATATAATATAGAGAGGCTCTAGAATCCTACAGAGTTGACTAGAAATGTTGACTAGGACACTTACACCAAGCTAGGCGACTTAGTCCTGTTTCAGAGACAATATGCCAAAGTGAGAATCTACCAAATGGGTGTTTAAAAATGTGAAAATCGATTTTTCAGACTTGGCAGTGAGACTAATTTACCACAAATGGTGAATTAGTCCACCTGGAGATTTCTGGAATTTTGAAACAGGATTTGGTAGCTTTCAGTCTATACTTGCTTTTCTGATAGGTGTTAGATCCTAATTCTATAGAAAATGGGTTGAAAGAGGTCTCCAAGCTTCAATTAGGGTTATGTTGACTTTGATGGATTTTTGACCACTTTTTGACACCAAAATTTGAAAAATTTGCATACAAGACTTGCAAACACACATGCAAAGAGGGGGAAAATGGTTAAGGGTTAGAGTATAGGGGTTTGCTTTGGTCAAACCTTGATTTGGTAATCAAACCCTATGAAATGAAATGAAGTGAGAAGAGAATGATGAATAAACAACATGCAATTCAAGAACTCACCAAACCCTTGATGTAGAAATCTGAAGATATGAAATGAAGTGCTCTAATGGATGACTTGATTATGCTTAGAGTGCTTGAATGCTTGAGAATGATTAAGTGAATGGATGAATTGTTTGAGTGAATGAATTAAAGGGGGGTTAAAATGAGAGGAAAAATCCTTATTTATACTTGATTTTCTTAAATTTCCCAAAAATAACACATCACAGGCCAACCTCAAGGATAAGAAAATTAAATTCCACCAAGAAATTAAAATTATTTGATTTTTGTGCCTAGTGGGACTAAGTCACCCCAGGTGGTGACCTAGTCCCACCAAGGAAATTTCACTGTGTTTCAAAGATTAAAGTGCATTAAATAATGTTTAACAAGAATATCCTCAAAAATACACTTAAGTATGACTGAAAAGTGCATTAAGGGGTCATTTAAACATGAGAAAGGGTTGAATTAGTGATGAAAAGTCTAGAAAAGCATGAATTTGTTACAACTCTTTATAACACTTTTAAATAAGACTTGGTAAGTGCTAAAAAAGGGTTATTTAAGTGAATTATGATGAAAAGGTCCTAGAAAAGTGTGAAAGTGGGTTACAACAATTCATAACACTTTTATAAGACATCCTAGAAGCCTTAATGATTCACAAGGGTCCAAGACCTAATGTGAATGTGTTGGCCACATTACAACATTAAATCTAGGAAAAATCAAGCCAAATTCCATAAGAGAGACTCAAGTGAGCATAAAAATGTGAACTATACATTTTTTGACAACACACATATTAAGGTGCAAGGAGCTAATTTACAAGATTATATTGTGAAAAAATGTATACTAACCTATAAATATTAATATATGTGTAGACATCCAAATTTGACCACTCATGTAATGGTTAAACTCATCTCCTTTATTCGTTTATTTCATCAATATTAATTAAATGATCTATTTAATTAATATTTCCCCTATGCCTAAGGTTCCCAAAGTATTTAATTTAATAATTAAATACTTTACCTTTCATCATTTTCTCTAAATTAAATAAATACATCAATTTATTTATATGGTCATTTAGCCTTTTAGAATTTAAATCAATTTTAAATTCCTCTTTTTCTCTCTCCTTTTAGGATGTGCACACCTTAATCAAGATTAATGTCACATCCTCCATATTTGACCACTTCTCTCTAATCCCTCATTAATCTCCTTAATCACCTATTTGCACAACCTTAATCTAATCACATGCCATTTTCGCATGTCTTCTAAGTCAACCCTTCATAAGTGCTTTCCTTTTTAAGCACTTGACCTCTTCCCCATGTGAATTTTAAATTCACATTTATTAATCCAAGGTTCTCCTCTTCCCTATGAGGGTCTCATGTGTCACATCGCTCACATGGAACAAGGACCTCCTTTATGAGGACCTTGTTTTATCCTCTAAGCAATGCCCAATCATGTGAATTTTAAATTCACATTTATTCTCCCAAAAACTTCTCTCATCCCCATGATTCCTCACTTGTCACCATCACTCTCATCCCAAGGTACTTGCAAGTTCCTCCACCTCACATGTCCTCTTTCAAACTCACTTTTCCTTGTGATGTCTCATCCTCCACATGGAAAGATGTGAGGGCTTGAGAGTCGTCAACTCATCACAACCCTTCATCTTTCCCATGTTGGCAAGATCTTGACCGTTCAATTCCCTAGAGGCCTTTCCTCTAAAATAGAGGATTTTTGGCTTCTTTCTCTCATTATGCATCCTCAAGCTCAAGCATTCAACCTCTCTCAAGCTCAACCATTCTCATATCCTCCATTGTTACACCTTCAAGCTCATCTTGCACCCATTTTGTTCATCTTATCAACTACCCACATAGCTCACTTGAATCCTCATCACATTTAGATAATTTTGAATCCATTTTCATCTATCTTTCCATCAAGGAGCACACATAACATCAACCATCAAAGGGCCAACCAAGGAGCAACTCTTACAAGGTAAAATCTTATTTTCTTATCTTTGTCTTGTTTGAGTTTAACGTAGCCCAATCTTGAGGTGTTTTAGTGTTGTTTCCATCTTTTTTCATTTAGTTTTGCATCATTTTGGATAGGTAAACTTCATTGATCACAATATGAACCAAACAAGTTTATCTATTTCTTATAATAAATTTTCTATAGTACACTAGTATTTATGTGAGAGATGCCCAAATTTCTTAAAATAAGAAACACTTGCATGTCTTCAACAATTTTGTATTCTCTATAATCAATATCCTAAATTACCTTAACTAATGGTAGTTGCATTATTTATGGAAGTTTAAGAGAAGGAAAACTATAAATTTTGGTCATAAATAGTATAAATTATTTATATAAAATGTATGTGGGGGTACTTGAATCAAAAGTAATCCAAAGGATTTTAACACTAATTTTTTACAAAATAATTTTGAAGATGTTCAATTGCCATGTGAAGAAATATTTTGAACAGTCAAATTATTTTTTATGAAATAATTGGTTTACACAAATATTATTAATATTGTCTTTATATAACAGATTAAACTATTATAAGGACACATAAATTTAGACTACAAAGTGTCATTGATCTAATCTATTAAAATTATATGATTATTAAACCTTACTTAAGTGCCTTTCTAAACATTTAAACTTTAATAGATAGTGTAATCAAAGAGCATATCATCATCTTCACCTATTAAACTCAACTAATTAAATTGTAACCCTTTAATAACAATCAAAATTTTATTTTAGAATCCACTTAAATCCCTTGACCACCTTAAAAAAATATAATATAAAAGTGGGTTACCTTGAACAATATAAAACCTTCAAATAACTTTTATAAATATTTTCTTTTTCAAGAGATCCATCATAAGTTGGCTAGTTGTTTTTACATTGAAAGAGTAATATCATTTTGAAATTTTGATATTTAGAACATTAAACTCTATATTTTGAGTTTTCCAATTTTGGCATGGATCTTGACTTTACATCATTCACATATAACTTTCTAATATAACTAGTAGTTGTGTGTAGTGACATGCAATGATGAGACAATAGGCAGAGCAAAGTACAAATAACAGGAATGAGAGTAGAGGGTGCATGCATATCTACGCATAGAAAAGGGCACTATATATTGTAAGTGTTAGTTGGAACATTGATTTTGTCATGTTATATCTTATTACCCCTATGTGTAGATTTGTATGTATGCTATAGCACATTCAAAAAAAATTGACACATACCAAGAGAGATAAGGTGACCACATTTAAGAATCATTATGACATCATTAATAACCCTTTTATGATACCTTTACACTTAAACGATACACCATGGATAAAGGTGCTAATACACATAGGTATTGTCAAAAACATAATAGAATTGTATGAAAGCTTATAATATTATTGATTTACAATAGGACATAGAATTGTCAAATAAGTATATTTGCATAAGTGTTGGACAACCATAACATTAAAGAGATAATTTCATGCATAGCATTCTATTGATGTCAATGGAAAAGTAGATTGGTACAAAAATTTGAACTACATTTTTTCATTTTGTTTGGAAAATTGAATTTACATATGATCGGAATATATCTGAAAAGATTACATGCAAAAATTTTGGGCGTGAGATTTAAAAATAGAGATTATTCTCTCAATGAAATCAATGGTCAAAAAAATATTTAATATTACACTTAATATATAGCATATGAAACATATGAATCTTGTCTGAATCTTATGTCAGGAACATAGAGATCTGAACATAGGAAATATAAAATGAAACACAACAAAAAGAGGCCTGCTCTCCACCCTCCCATATTGGGTCATGGAGCCTCATGGGCTCTCACCAAACCCCCGAGCAAGAACATACATCATCCACCACTCTGGTCAATGGTGAAATCAATGTTCCTCATTACACTTAATATAGAGTCTATGAGGATCTAATTTTTTATTTGACCATTGTGACTAATTTTGTAGTCACTTGATTATCCTAAAAGGTCATTTATAGCATATTACTTCATCAAAATCCCCATTATGGCTGGTGTATGCTTTGTAAGAATAACAACAAAATGTGAAGTTTAGTGTAGTGATTATTTGTGATAGGTAGACAATATCTAAATTAGGAGATATAAAGAGTTCTATAATTTATAATAGTTAATATGCAATGCACCTATAATAGAAGGAACACAAAATATAGGCATACCTTGTGCACGTGGAAGAATGCAGTATATAGACAAGAAAAGAAGGCATGCTCTCCACCCTACCATAATGGTTCATGGAGCGTCATGTGCTCTCACCAAACCTCTGAGCAAAAAAATAGATTGTGCACCACTTTGATCAATGGTGAAAGCAATGTTTCAACCCCTATTGAATTTATACAAGATCTAATGGTGTCAAAACATTCATGAAGGAGGATTGTTTTGCTTGAGTATGCTCTGCAAACATGAAAGGATAATGTGAAGTTTAGTGCAATAAAGATGTGTGACTAGTAGACAATCAATAAATCAGGAAATATAAATATTTTTACAATTTATAACAAATAATATGCAATGCAACTATAATAGAATGCAACAATTAAATAAAATGCAGGCATACCTTATGCACGCAATGGATTGCAGTATTTACACAGAAAAAGAAGGCCTTCTATCCACCCTACCATATTGGCTCATGGAGCCTCATGGGATCTCACCAAACCCCCGAGAAAAAACATTAATTGTCCACAACTTTGATCAATGGTGAAAGCAATGGTTTGACACCTGAGAAAATTGGTTTAGTTCAAATCAATGCTATACATTTTTTAATAAATTGACATACAATTGTGAAAAAATAGATGGAATAATAGATATATAGCCTTACATTGTATATAGATAGAATGTAGGCGAAGGCCATACATCATGAAAATGTGTGATAAAAAATCTATTTCACATTTTACAGATCTATACACCATGTATATAAATTGAATATAGTTGCAATCTAAAATGGTTTGACTCAGATATAGGTACACACAAGGAAAATGCAAACTCTAGTGAGGTGAATAACATGAATGGATAATGTGAAGTTTAGTGCAATAAACACATGCCATTGGTAGACAATAAATAAATCAAGAAATATAAAGACTTTTACAATGTGTAACAAATAATATGCAATGCAGCTATAATAGAACACAACAATTAAATAAAATGTAGGCATACCTTGTGCATGCAATGGATTGTAGTATCAACACAAAAAAACAAGGCATGCTCTCCACCCTACCATATTGGCTCATGGAGCCTCATGGGATCTCACCAAACCCCCAAGCAAAAACAATAATTGTCCATCACTTTGATCAATGGTGAAAGCAATGGTTTGGTACCTGAGAAAATTGGTTGAGTTCAAATCAATGCTATGCTTTTTTTAATAAATTGACATGCAATTGTGAAAAAAGAGATGGAATAATAGATATATAGCCTCATGTTGTATATAGATAGAATGTAGGTGAAGGTCATATACCATGCAAATGTGCGATCATAAAGCTATTTAGCATTTTGGAGATCTGTACACCTTATATATAAATTGAATGTAGTTGCAATCTAAAATGGCTTGATTCAGATATAGGTACACACAAGGAAAATGCGAACTTTAGTGAGGTGAACATGTTTCATTGGTAACCAATATCTAAACTATGAAATTTAAACAGTTCTATAATTTATAAGGAAAAAATATGCAATAGCATGATTACATCTCGCATATAAAAAGTGATAAGGAAGTGAATTTAGAAATGGTGGAAATTCTATATGCATGGAAAAGAAGAGGGAAAGAGAAGCAATATAGTTACCGTAAATAATACGAACATTTCATGATGATGGCAATGAACATAATTGTTGGAGATGATCCTCTTGTTTGATTGATAGTGCACTGTAATTGTTGGTATGTATCCTACATTATCTAGCAAAAGAGGAAGGCAGATCTATGTATAGCAAGAACATACATCATCCACCACTCTAATGAATGGTGAAATCAATGTTCATTTATTAGACTTTATATATAGTCTATCATTCAAACAACTCCTTTTTGAGGTTGAAAGAAATAATAACATAGATACATATATGCACATAGGGAAAATAAAATAAAATGAAACTAAACAAAATAAATCCTACACATAGGAAATATAAAATCAAACACAAAAAAATGACACCTACTCTTGATCATACCTATATCAGTGCAGATTTTGTTTTCCAACCAAGTATATAGGCATTGCATGCGTTGGATGCATTTGTAGGGATTTTCTCCTTGGATGTATAAAGACACAGAAACAATACATGTAGAAATGTATGTATGGGGAATTACATATAGACAATAGGTAGATGATGGGGAAGTGTGTGTAGATATGTATGCATGTTATTGTAGATGCAAAGAATATCGATGCATACTAATCCCTATGCTTATTTTTTTGGGACAATTTTGCAACGATAAGTTGCATATTAACTATTATATGGAACATTGATGCAACCATTGACCATAGTGATGAACAATGCAATGTACAGGTTTGGATGTATCTCATAGGAGATGCAAACAATATTGATACATACTGACACATTTTTGGAATGATAAGTTGTATTTTGTGTGTTATATGGAATATTGATGCCACAATTGTTCGTAGTGGTGGACAATGTATTTTCCCTATGTATAGATATGTATGTATTTTATAGTAGATAAAAACAACATTGATAGATATTGATCCCTATGTTTACTTTATGTGACATTCTTGGAATGATAAACTATATTTTTAAATGTTATATACAAGATTCATGCCAGGAAGAAATGGGAAAAGAATTATCACAACTAACACTTTTTGTAGTGCTTTTGTAACCATTTCCCCATGCAAAGAACACAAAGTAACATCCAACCACCTTCACATAAATTCCATAATAGCTAACCACATTTGAACCTTAACATAAGCCTGCCCTCATCATAGTTGAGTGCTATGTTTTTCGTGGTTTGAAATGGCAGGTGTTAGTTGCAAGTGGTTGCTTTTCTTGGAAGAAGATAGATTGCAAGATGATGGAAGGCAGTTTGCATTGAACTTTGGTTGGGATTTTCATCTGCCTTCCTAGTTTCGAATCCTTTCGATGGTTGGGGAAAAGGTGGTAGGTGGTTTTTGGTTTTTAAATTAAAAGTGTTTGGTGCATCGATAGATAGGGCTAGTGAAATGGCATCAACATTAATTGTTGCATGGTTTTTCGTGTAGTGGCAATGGATGTAAGTAACACCTACCTTTTAATGCTTTGGAAAACATAGTGAATATCTGTGTAGACCATAAATGAAGCAAAATTGCAAATGGTTTTTCGGTATGCACTTCTTCCCACTTGCTTCAAACACACATCTTCTTGTTAGCTTTACTGTATAGAGCGGGTAAAAAATTGTCACAGGAAACACTTTTTTTTTGCATTTCCAACCATCGCCCCATTAAAAAAACAAAAAATAACCTTCAACCACCTTCACAAAAGCTAGAAAATGTGTGGTCAAACTTGCACCGTCAAAGAAGCTTACCCTCCTCACTCACATGTCTGATAGCAAGTATAGTAAAAAAAATGAGACCCAACAATGCCCTATCAAAAATTTCACTGACATTCGCTATATTTCCCAAGGCTTTAAACACATGTGGCTACATGTAGTTTAACACATCTTGTGGATTATGTCCCCCCTTTTTTTTGCAAAAATAACTTTAAAGTCCTAAGCCTGAGATAATTACTTCACACAATAACAGGTACCACATGTATTAGTTGACAAAAGAAATTTCAATAACTACATGATGCAGGTCTCAAACAATAAAAGTGCAACTGTCAATTGAAACATATGCACCTATTCTTTTGTTAGATGTCACGATAATTTTGAATGAATAGAGACAAGGCTACATGATGGAAAGTAGTAATTGATTTATGTGGAGAAGTTTAAGTATAAACATACAAAAAAAAGCAACTGCCTTATGAAAACCATAAACATAGGAAGCCATATATTTGAATGTTATCTATATCTGAGCTCACATACATACATATTTGCACATAGGGATGAATCTTGGATGCGACATGGAAAATATGGGAAAAAAATGATCTTTGCAGGTTTTCCCATCTAGGTGACTGTTGGTACAAATATTATTTCATTTATGGCTTTTATTTTGTGGTGATGGTTGTTGCAATTCTCTAGCTTAGGCTATATTGTATCATTTATGGCTACTGTTTTGTGTCAATGGTTGCAAAATCGTTAATATCATGTGTTTAGTGTGGGTTTTTTCATCTGGTTTACTGTTGAAACCAATAATGTTTCATTTATGTTTTGTGTATTGTAGTGAAGGTTTTGAATTGGTTTTTTACTATGAGCTAAAATTTATAAGTAGACAACACACATATATAGATTATGTTCACACCAAAGTTATGCAAATTTATTATAAGCATATGTAATTTTATTATTTAATTAGTTGTTATACTTTCCTACATGGCATGCCCCTACCCAAATCACCTTTTATCTCCAAAACACCAATCCTTCATGATTATGATTAACACATATACTACAATTGCATTTGGGATATCATTCAAACTAGTATTTTGTGGCAATGGTTACAACACAATGAAATAGTTAATGTTATACACTTTATGTTCTTTTGTATAAGGCAATATTGATTGTTGTTCTCTAGCTTAGGCTAACTTTACAAATATACATATCTACACATAGGGAAAGTAAAATGGAACAAAACAAAAGAAGTCTTGCTCTCCACTCTACCATATTGGGCCATGGAGAATGATAGGCTCTCACCAAACCTTTGAGAAAGAACATACACTACCCACCACTGTGATGAATGGTGATATCAACATTTCTTATCGGGGCTAATATAAACCTTATTATTGTAAGAATTCCCTTTTGACGAGAAAAAAATAACAACCATCTTCCAAAAACAATAAACATAGGGAGTAGTATATGTTGTCTACATCTAATTTGACATACATACATGTCTGCACACAAGAATTTAAGGAAAATGGAAGACAGCAGAAGAAGCACATATCTTTTTGTGAAAATATATTTTGAAGCAACAGATTCCTATATATGCATTGAATGCATGTAATAGATAAAGATACAGGTAGCAAAAAAAATTTACATCGATATATATGTATGTGGAGGAAGATGCAAATACATATGCATTGTTGATTGCTGCCCAACAACTTTAAAATCGGAAGGCTAACAAAATTCCATCCAAAGTTCACACATATAGGCTATTGGCTAAAATTTTGCATATAGAGGCAATTGTTGCAAAGCAATAAAATAGACCTATAACAACAAATTGTTCCATATATGCTTTCCATATAGTATATATATGTATATGTATATGTATATGTATATATATATACATATAAATGTATAGATACATATATACATGCATATATGCATACATTTATATACATATATATAAATATAAATAGAGATACACATATATATAAATATACATATATAGATTAGAGTTCTAAAGTTACCAAAGCAATTGAACAGTTTATGTTATTTTCCATAAGGCATTGTTGACTATTGTTCTGTAGCTTTACCTGCTATGAAGATATAGAAACAATGGTTGCAAACCAATAAAATAGACCAATAACAACATTGTTCCATATATGCTTTCCATATAGTATATATATGTATATATATGCATATATATGTATGTATATGTATGTATATGTATATATAAATATATGTATATATACATATATATATGTATAGATACATATATACATACATATATACATAAATATACATATATATATATGTATAGATACATATATACATACATATATACATAAATATATATAAATACATACATACATATATATACATATATACAAATATACATATATAGATTAGAGTTCTAAAGTTACCAAAGCAATTGAATAGTTTATGTTATTTTCCATAAGGCATTGTAGACTGTTGTTTTGTAGCTTTACCTGCTATGAAGATTGTGAGCCGCCACAGTGATGATTGTTTTTGCAAACAACATACATACATATGGACACCCAAAGTTTTCAATACATGTGAAAGAAATATAGATAAGTTTAAATGCACATATATATGTATGTTGGTTGGGCAGAGGAAACAAACATCACTTGTTACAAATTTTCATGGAAACATTGTTTCATGTATGGGTTGCACATATTGGTGTTGGTCGTAATAATACCTTGCATTTAAAACCTACCAAAGTAATTGAGCAGTTTATGTTATTTTCAATAAGGCATTGTTCAGTACTATGTTGTAGATTGAGTTGCACAACATGCACAACAAACATTATAGCCAAGAACCATATGATATCTATATGCAACATGGCATTATGATTAGACATGGTAAAGTAGTAGGGAGAACATTTAAGAAGCATTAGATGCATATAAAAACATACAAACTCACACAAACAAATACATCACAGAGACATATATCTACACAAAATTTTATAAAGATACTGTATGCACTTAGAACATTCAAAAAAGGATCAAAATAATAGAAATCAAATGACAAAATTTCTATTACATCTTGTATTTTAATCTTGTGCAACAACAGATTTTAATAAGATGGACTGAAGCAAAATCACAAAAGCATTGCACAGGGCATAGAGAATAGTCATCATTAAACATCACATAGAAAATATTATAACAAATAAATTTTAATGCAACTCCAAGAAAATGGAAGAGAAGCATATGTGACATGGTTTTATGAATGCAAAGGGAGAACAACATTTAATAGCCATGGATTCCGTGGAGCCAACATTATAGCTAACAATAATTGTGGAGAGATAAGAGTATATGGCAATTGAAATAGAAAAGAAGAAAATAACTATATTGATATTAAAAACAAGTCACATATACCTTTGAATATCAAATTCTACATGCATATACACATACAAATCCATTATAGACACATATATCTACACACATATGTATGAAAATGTTGTGTGCAGTTAGAAATTTGAATTACATGCATATATATTTATGTATATGCATACGTAAATGTATACATGCATACAACCATGTGCACAACCATGTGCACAAGTATATATAAGAATAGATGTAGATGTACTGATACATGTGTTAAATAGGATGACATAACTATATAACCAAACAACATAAAATAAAATGGGGAAGATATGTACTTAAAGCGGAACAAAACTATATGCAACATAAACAATACAAAAGAAAATAAGTGTATCTTTTCTTGTTAAACATCATAAGTTAAAATTCATTGTCTTAATATATAACTAGTTAAATGAGAAAGAAAGCAACAATAGCAGAAAGGAAATGTCTTCTGATATGACAAGAACTACAAATAAAGAAAAGGAAACAAATGTCGAGTCAAAAAAAACTATAACAAATATTCAAAGCCATAATTAGGCATGGTTGTTTGGAATTCAAGGTAGTACGACAAATATCTCTGGAGACTCTTGCACAGGAGGAGAAATTGGGGACAAATCTGATAACAACAACTTGCACTCAACTTCAAAGTTAATTCCTGCAACTTTGACTATTGTTGTTTTAAGCCTTGTTTTTGAATTATAGGTCTAAGTTTTAATAAGAACAGTGAAAACAAATGAGGTGTAGGTGACACAATTGATAACTGAATCAACAGTAATTGCAGTAGAAGACTCATATTGCAACATGTGAAGCTCTTTTGCTGACATATGCAATAAGCTTGTGCAGCCTCTTCAAAAGCGATAGCCTAAATCTCACCTATGTGGGACCTCTTCCATATTTAGCTACAATAAATATTGAAAGTCACAATCAACTATTGTTGTCTGGAATTTAGGGAAAAACCATGTATTATGGGTAGACTCTTTACACTTTTTCTTGCATTGTTTGCCATTGGCCTGCAAAAGAAATGCAACATAACTGAATGCATCAATTCTAATATATTTTACTATTGCCTTGACAATAGACTACAAAGTTTCTAGCAAGCGAAGGCAGTGATCCAAGATATATCCAATAGTGACTCTCCCATTTTCCAAAGCAACCTTTGGAGGCACTATCTAGGAGTGCTCAATGACAGGTAGTTCAATATGTCCTCGTTGGGTCAAGGGATGTTCTTATGAGATGTCAGGATTTATGTATAAAAGAGTCCCTGTGGCTGTGTTCTGAATCGTTCCATTGAAATACCCAACACATGCATTTTTAATAGCAAGGATGACAACTGAACCAGGGGTGTACAACCTTTCCAGCTCATCACCCTTTGCTTGCCAATTTGAGCTCCAAAAATTAACATCAATGCAAAATGATGGAAAATCATTAAGTTTAATAGTACTATGAATTGTTTGGGACTGATCCTTTCTTTTTATAGTTGATACCTCTCCTACATGCACCACAGTCCCAATAATATCAATCAAACTGTTATTGCTGCAATTTGCAATTTCATTTATTGAGATGAATTTAAATACTTTCTCTGGCACAAAAGCCTCACTGTCACAACATTTAAACATTGAGTTTTGATCCAAAATGATTTCCATTTGGATATTCAACTTATTAAATTTTCTATCTGCTTGTCTCACCGAGCCTTTTAACACATAATAAGTACGACCCACCTGAATCCTATCATAATGCATTTATGCTATGTCATTAAAGCAAGTGATTCATATTTTTGTTTCCTCACTGTCAATAATGTCAAAGCTGAATACTTGGCCCTCGTGTCCCTGTTTGTTGTAATGGTGCATATCCATTTTTGTTGTTACTCGACCTTTTATTGTCCATTTGGTTTGATAAAAAATTAGCCCTTTAACAAGGCTGATATTTGTAGGAGCATTATGTTGTCCTAGGGATGTATTAATCCAAATGTTAATGCTCATTTGGATGGGGAGGGTGATTCGCAGCCAACTATTCATTCTTCTTGATCTCTAAACAAATATCTAGGTTTTCTAACTAGCTGGAAATATGACATTTTGACATCTAAGGACAATATGACAATCACCCTGAAAGTAAAAAAATATCAAATACTTAAAAAGGTGGTCCCCACAAATAAGAAAGCATAAAATAACAAGTACAAGTTGTGTAAAACAATATCTAACCTTGATTCTTGCAGCTTCCTACACAAATAGTTTGTCAAGCACAAGATGGAACCTATTTTCAATGCCCCTGTAACAAAAGGTCATTCTATTTTGCAGGAAAAATCCCTATTTGCATGTGGGTTCCATCAGAAAGGACAACTTTATAGTGGTCAACCAGGCTTTGATCACCTCCTATTTTTTGGAAAGACATTAGCTAGAGATGGGACAACAACTCCATCATCAATAGATCATATCTTATGTGCTGTCAAGGTTGGATGTACATTTGTATCCTATAAGGTAGTTTTACTTAGTGAAGTGGAAGCAATGAGATATTCATGGCTGTGACACAAGTCTAGAAGCATTTACAACAATACTGACACATTTGAAAACTATAACGCTTTATCCCCGAACACATAGGTGACTCCCAAATGGTCAACAAATCGAAAGGAAAAGCAAAGATAAAGAGTTTCAATATATAAATTAGTTAGAATATATATGACAAAAACTGTTAATTAAAATGAAGCATATTCATAGTTCACTCTATGCACATGGCAAAGTGTCAATTTAATTGTCAACAACAAAAACAAAACAAGAAATAGACTTACAAGACTGGCGCTTGAGGATTGTTTGTCAGCCTGGGTAGAGCTAGAGTCAACCGACATTGTTGGGGTTGCTGTTTTAAAAGATGAGAGTTACAATGCCGACAACTGACTACAAGCTCTATGACTTCAAAACACATAATTTGATCTCTCAATTTTTTTTGCACAAACATCAAGAATATGACAGCAAAGGATTAATAAAAAAGGGGTTTGATGTTCATATAACACTTAATATACAATTTATTATTCCAATTTTTTTGTTTCATTTTTTTAATCTTTCAATTATTTTCCTATAGACATCAACAATATGAGGAAAAATAAATAATTAGGAAAAAGGATTCAGTGTTCTATAGAATAGTTAATATATAGTATATCATTCGAAGAATGCCCTGTCAAGGTTCAAAAAAATAACAACTATTTTCACAAAATAATAAACATTGGGAAGAGTATCTATGTACATTGTTTACATCTACTTTAACATGCATACATATCTACACATAGGAAAGTTTAATATTGTTTCATATATGGCCTCCGTTCTGTGCCAATGGTTGCAACACAATAAAATAGTCTGTGTTGTTTTCCATAATGCATTGTTAATTGTTGTTCTCTAGCTTTGGCTATATCATTTCATTTTTGATACATAATAAAATAGTAAATGTTATAGAGTTTATGTTGTTATCCAAAAGACATTCTTGACTATCATTGCCACTCATTTTACTTCCCCTATGTGCATAAATCTACATATGTGATATTAGATGCAAAAAACATTATTAAATAAAACATTTAAAATACACCTTATGATTCTAAGGATGTCCTAACACAATAATGATAGGGATCACTATGTATCAATGTTCATTGCATCCACTATGACATACATACATTCTTGCACATAGGGGAAATACATTGTCCATTAGTATGATCAAATGTCTTCACAATTTTTGAGAAGGAATTGTTGGCTATCATTCTGTGGTTTTACTAACTATTAGAACTATGAGGAAGGAGAGCAACTTTATGTGAAGGTGCAAGTTCGAGCATACATTGTCAAGCTGCTATCCAGATGGGAGAAATTTTTTTTTGTGTTTTCCTAGATGGGGTGATAGTTGGAAAATAAATACAAAAATGTTGGTTGTGATAATTTGTTGCCTTTTTTTTGTAGATGTTGAAGGAAGCAAGGAGCAAAGAGAAAGCAAGTAGGAAGAGGTGCAATTTGAAAAAACCCTTTGTATTTCAAGCTATTCTTATATATACTTGTGGACATGGTTGTATGCATGTATACATCTACATATACATATACAAAAACATGTATGCATGCAAATCAATGTTCTTAGTGCATACAACATCTTGATATAGTTGTGTGTAGACAAATGCGTCTGCAATGCATTTGTATGTGTAAGTGTGTATGTGTGTACATGCATTTTCTACATGTATCTTCTAGGATTTGCTAGGAGAGTTGCTATTTGTTTCATCCTCAAGAGGAATTCTTGCAATAATAGGATCCATATTAAGCATAATAAGAAACATTGCTTGCCACATACAATGTGCTAAATTTTTTTTTGAAGTTAAGAAAATATCGTAAACTATTTTATTACTTTAGCTCTGGCTATATTGTTTCATATTTGATTTGCAATGCAATAGTAAATGTTATAGAATTTATCATGTTGTCCATAAGGAATTTTCAACTATTGGTCTATAGATCTAGCCATATTGTTTCCTTTCTGATAAGATGCTTTTGAAAAATAGAATTAAATAGGTTGTTGTTGAAAATAATATTGCTTTTAATTAAGGCATGAGTGTGTGTGTCTTTATATCCATTTTCTACATGTATCTTTGAGGTTATGTGTATAACTTAGGAATATTTGAGCTATTTATGTGTCCTTCACCTTTTTTGTTTGCTAGCCATTTGGGAGCAGCCTTTGTGCTATAGAGAAATGGAATCTAGTTTTGTTTGCTTCTTGCTACTACACCTTACTGGAAATCAAACAGTATAGCTTATTCAACAACCTCTTTTCAAAAATGAAACAATACACCCTAACCTAGAGAGCAACAATCACCAATGTCTTATGAAATCAATACTCTTTGCATCTGCTATGACATGCATAGGTGCCATACATTGTTCATCACTCTAATTGACAGTGCCATTACCAAGACTGTTGTATTGGTTTTGAAAAGCACAAATAGGTGGATTTGAAGCAAGTGGGTAGAGGTGCGGGTGGAGGTCCATATTGGAAAAACCATTTCTAGAGTATTTCAAAAACAATTCATGTTATTTTGCATAGGCCATTGTTCATTGTTGTTCTCTAGCTTAGGGTATATTGTTTCAGTTATCCTCTCTATGCAGCCACAATAGCTACAAGGCAATATTGTTCGTTTTTGTGTTGGATTGCTACTGTGAATTGTTGCATTTTATAGGTTTTTCCATCTGGGTCACTGTTAAAAGCAACATAGTTTCAAAAACTATTTATGCTATTTTCCATAGGCCATTGTTCATTGTAGTTCTCTAGCTTAGGGCATATTGTTTAATCTATTAGGTCAGTCTAGCCATGATGCTTGGAAGGATTTTTTTTTTTTTGTGCATAGGATTGTTATTGTGAATTGTTGTGTTTCTATGGGTATTTTCATCTGGGTCACTATTGAAATAAATACAGTTTCATTTATGCATCATGTTTTGTGGTGAAGGTTTTCAATGCATTTGTCACTATCAGATTTTGATTGTTGTATGGTTTCCATGTATTGGAAATGGTTGTGAGTAACACCTGCCATTTAAATCCTTGGAAAACATAGCGAATGTCTATGCAAATGTTCAACAAGGCATTGTTGGCTGTGGTTTTGTGGCTTTTCATTCTATCAGAGGTTTGAGTGAGGAGGGAAAGCTTCTGTGAATATGCAAGTGCAATTATCTATTGTGGAATTTATGTGAAGATGGTTGGAGCCTATTTTATGTTTTTTGCATGGTGCAATCATTAAAAAAGAAATGATTTTGTTTGGTAAATATCAGTGCACATTTTGTTTTACAAGAACATATGTAGGCATTGCATTCCCTGGCTGCATTTATAAGAATCTATTTAACAAATATATATAGAAACAAAAAGTATATGTGGGAATGTAATGATATAAAGTTTATTATAATTTCCATAGGGCATTGTTGCTTTGCGTGGGGTGCCAATGGTTGCAAGCAAAACACTGCTGAAAAATTCCATGTGCAGATTTGAATGTATGTCATAGCAGTTGAAAACAACATTGATACATATTGAAACATGGTTGGAATAATAAGCTGTATTCTGAGTGTTATATCAAATATTGATGCCACCATCTCTATAGAACTTCTTCCTTAAATAACTTCTAAGAGCTTTTCAACACATTGTATGTGAAAAAATGTTTCTTATTATGCTTACTATAAAGCCAGGTATATATGAATGCTATCTATATCTAATTTTGCATACATACATATGAGCACACAATAAAAGAAAAATGAAACACTACATCAGATGGAAAAAAATGTAGACCACAAAAATTCACAATAACAAACCCATCCAAAACCATGACCACAAAATGTGAAGCATAAATTAAAGAATATTCCTTTCAACAAACAATATAATCTTTTCTAGAGCACAATCAACAATGCGTATATATGTGCATCTAACTTGAGATATATATATCGGTGTTTTATTTTGTAAATATCAGTGCACTTTTTGTTTTACAAGAACATATGTAGGCATTGCATTCCCTAGCTACATCTGTAAGAATCTATTGCACAAATATATATAGACACAAAAGGTATATGTGGGAATATAATGATATATAGTTTATGTTAATTTCCATAGGACAGTGTTGCTTTGAGTGGGGTGCCAATAGTAGCAAGTGAAACACTGATGAATAATGTCATGTGCAGATTTGGATGTATGTCATAGTAGTTGCAAACAACATTGATACATATTGAAACATGGTCAGAATAATAAGCCATATTGTGAGTGTTATATTAAACATTGATGCCACCATCTCTATAACACTTCTTCCTTAAATAACTTCTAAGAGCTTTTCAACACATTGTATGTGGAAAAATGTTTCTTATTATGTTTACTATAAAGTCGAGTATATATTCAAATGTTGTCTACATATAATTTTACATACATACATATGAGCACAAAAGAAAAGAAAAATGAAACAATACATCAGATGGCAAAACCCGTAGAGCACAAAAATTCATAGTAACAAACCCATCCAAAACCATCACCACAAAAGGTGAAGCATAAATCAAAGAATATTCGTTTCAAGAAACAATATAGTCTTTTGTAGAGCATAATCAACAATGTCTATATATGTGCATCTAGCTTGAGATATATATATCGGTGTAGCTTTTGTTTTTCCATTGCATATATATATGTATTGCATGCATTAAATATACCTTTTTAGTTATTATTTCTTTCAGCCTCAAAAAAGGAGTTGTAAGAATGATAGACTGTATAGTAAGTGTAATAAGGAAGATTGATTTCACCACTAATTAGAGTGGTGAACGATGTATGTTCTTGCACGGGGGTTTGGTGAGAGCCCATCAAGTTGCATGACCTAATATGATATAGTCGAGAGTAGGCCTCATTTTGTTGTGTTTGATTTTATATTTCCTATCTGTAGATTTGTGTGTTTCTAACATTAGATGTAGATGACATTCATTTGTTTGAAGACCACCTATAGATATATTTGTGTAATAGCCTATGATGGTCCATGGCCCAATATGGTAGAGTGCAGACCAGGGTTTCTTTTGTTGCATTTCATTTTATTTTCCCTTTGTGTAGATATGTATCTATGTGAAATTAGATGCAAACAACACTCATATGCACAACAACCTCTACACTAACTGCAATTTAAAACATCAATATCGCCATTGATTACGGTGGTGGACAATGTATTTTTGGTTTTCCACTATAACCAATAGCGAGACCAATGTTTCATGGACCACACTCAATATATAGCCTGCTATTCTAATAAATCCTTATTTAGGCATAGACAAATAAGAACTATCCTTAAAGACAAAAAGAAATAGCTAAGAATGCTTTATCAATAAGAACATGAACCGATTTATTACTTTGCAACCATTACCACCACATAGAAACCATAAATCAAATAATTTATTCAAGGCCACAGAAGAAAAATCAACAATTCTCTATGGAAAATAGCATAAACTATTTTATTACTTCAACAAGTATTAAATGCAAGGTCTGGAAAAGTAGAATGCAACATATGAACCAATAAGAGAAATAGGTATGTACCTTTGAGTGATTGTATTATGCAATAATTGAATTGTCAACATATTATTATAAGTAAAACTACTAATATCATCTTGATTGAACCTTAAGGTCTTTATTCTGAAATTCCATGACTAAATCTATGACTCTCAACACCTTGTTATGCTAATTAAGTATCATATGAACCATAAGTGGAATTCGTTCCAATAAGAATTATATATTAAATAAAAAATTATTTAGAAAGGAAAACAAAACATTATTATTTATTGTTTTGAGAAGATAGTTTTTATTTGGGAAGATAGTTGTTATTTCTTTCATCATCAAAAAGGAATTCTTACAATAATAGGATTTATATTAAGCATAATGAGAAACACTGGTAGCCACATACAATGTGTTCAAAACCTTTTTGAAGCTATACAAGGAAGAAGTCAAATTCTTTTCCCAAGGCTGCCTTATAAAAAATGAAACAATATAGCCAAAGCTAAACAAGAACACTTAACAATTCCTTATGGGAAACAACATAAACTATATAACATTGACTATTTGGTTATGTTGCAACCATAACCACAAAACAGAAGCCACAAATGAATAAATGATAGTTGTTATTACAACCATCACCACCACATGCAAACCATACAATAATTAATGTTGATGCCGAACAATGTTCAAGAGAGAAAACATCCACACTACATTTTCCCTCAATTGACTAGCTAAGAAAGCTACAAATTCAAACCTTTTGTTGGCTATAATAATGCCTTGCTTCAGACCAGGCAATACATTATAGGCAACTAAAAATTTGAATTCATAGCTTGCTCGGTGAGCGAATTGAGGGAAAATTCAATCTGGATGTTTGCACTCTTTATAAATTTGAAGTGGGAGGAGTTATGTAGCAAGGAAAAAATATGTTATACACATCTATTTAGATAAAGCAATCTATATATAAATAGATATATACATGTGTACATATAGATATATATATATATATATCTGGTTATATGTGTGTGTTCTTGATTGAATCTTGAGGTCTTTATTTTGAAATTTGATGACTAAATCTTTGACTCTCAACACCTTGTTATGCTAATTAAGTATCATATGAACCATGAGTGGAATTCATTTTAATAAGAATTATATATCACTAGTAGAATTTGGCAAATAAATGACTACGTGACTAAAAATTTTAGTCACATGACTAAAAATATTAGCCACGTGACTAACACTAGTAGAATATTGCAAATAAATGACTGGTCATTTATAAGTGACTAATTTGGTCATCAGGTAAAATCAAAACTAAATGACTAAATAAATGATTGATATCAACAAATAAAAATGACTAAATAAATGATTATTACTCTATTCTTTTTTCTTTCGAATTTGATCATAATCCATAGAGTTTAAACCCCCCTCACATGACCCCTACCTAAGCTTGTTCCCCTCCCAAGGGCAGGTTCTTATGCATTACTCACCTATTTGCCACTAGAAACACCACTTCCTGTTCGACTTGCATCTGTTAAGCATGCCACCAACATTCATCCTGACCCAGGATCAAACTCTCAATAAAATTTAGAGTTTCATTACTTATTACTTATAGCTCCCTTCTTCGTGAACGAAATTGATTCACAAATTATCTATCAACTATATATAGATTCTATCAAGTCATGTATATAATATTATTATATTATATTAATAATATATTATATAATATTTATATTATAATATAATATAATATTATATAATATTATAATATTATATTATATTATTAATATTCAATTTTAATTTTTTTTGCATAATGGGTGCCATAATTTTTAGTTTACCGCCAATAATTTTCATTTTAATAAACATACTCTAAACCCTGTTTGAAACCTTCTTTTCAGGCTGTAGCTCGCCAAATCGGAGAAGTGAAAGGTCAAAACCAGCGAGGAAGAGTTTGGAGGGGCTGAAACCAATAGCAGCGGGGAAAGCGACAAAATCTCCAGGTGAAGGATGCCCTAATATTAAAACCTAAATGTGCCCATGAGATGTCACTTGATTATTTGTTCTTGTTTCCATCTAAGCCTGTGGTATGTGAATCTCCAAATAAGCTAATAAATAATTTTTAGTTCCTTTGATCCAAATCTAAATTATCCTTGAGGCTTAATGTAAATCTACTAGAATGTATCTGACTGCAATGAAGATGTTGAGCCACATCAATGCTCACTCCTGGAAGCACAAATCTTATTGAGCAGATTGGTGGTTGAATACCAAATGCACGTATACCCCTGTACATGTTGCTTCTTCACATCCCAATTAGGTTGGTGGCTTTGGAGTTGGTTTGATAGTTGGGATTAGCTGATGAAGAGTTTGGGGTGATTGGGAAAAGATCCCTATTGAAATTTTCCTTGAGTGCTATTGAAACTTTCCTTGAGTATTAATGTTTTTTTCTTTTGAGCATAGATCTTCCATAAATTGTGCTGATATGTTCTTTAAACCTCTATTTTTACTTAAGGAAAAAATATTAATTTGCTTTGAATATAGCTGACACAGGCACAAAGGTCAACCATGCACACCTAATGATCAACTATATATGTAAATTGTAATGCAATAAGGGTTACTGATGTGTAAAGTACATGCAACCCTCATCCACTAAACCTACATGACTGCATGCACCTAGAACCCAATATAAAATTGATTCCATAGACAACCTGTCATAGCTACAACAATTAAATATAAAAGAGTGTGGAGGTTTAAATAAGCTCCTTGATTCCATTGGCAAGTTGTCACAATTGAAACACTAGAGCATAGAAGGGTGTAAAAGTTTAAACAACCTATTGGCAACCTGTTGCAATTGCAACACTTGATCATAGAAGATTGTAGAGGTTTAATTTTTAAATAACCTTCCTTATTCCATTGGCAACCTGTCACGTCTGTAGTACTTGAAAATAGTAAGTTGTAGAGGTTTAAATAACCTCCTTGATTCGATTGTCAACCTATCACAAATGTAGCACTTGAACATAATAGGAAGTTTCAAAGGTTTAAATAACCTCCTTGACTCTATTGACAATCTATTGCAGCTGTAGCATTCAAAACTAAAATATTGGTATGGTTTAAATAACCTCATTGATTCTATTGGCAACCTGTCACCGCTACAACCTTGAATATAGAAGGGTGTGAACGTTTAAATAACCTTCCCGATTCCATTGGAAACCTGTCACAACTACAACACTTGAACATGGCAGGGTGTATATTATTAAATAACTTCCTTCATTCCATTGGCAACCTGTCACAACTATAGCACTTGAACATAGAAATGTGTAAAAGTTTAAATAACCCCCTTGATTCTATTGGCAACCTGTCACAGCTGCAACACTTGAACATAGAAGACTGTAGAGGTTTAAATAACCTTCCTAATTCTATTGGAAACCTACCACAGCTGCAGCACTTGAACATAGAAGACTGTAGAGGTTTAAATAACCTTCTTGATTCCAGTGGCAACCTGTCACATCTGCAACACTTGAAAAATAGAAAGTTGTAGAGGTTTAAATAACCTCCCCAATTCCATTGTCAGTCTCTCATAGCTACAACACTTGAATATAATAGGAAATTTTAAAGGTTTAAATAACCTCCTTGATTATGTTGACAATCTATCACAACTACAACACTTAAAAATAAAATATTGTCACAGTTTAAATAACCTCCTTGATTTCATTAGCAACCTATCATAGCTGCAACACAACACTTGAACATAGAAGGGTGTGGACATTTAAATAAGCTCCCTGATTAAATAACCTCCTTGATTCCATTAACAAACTGTCACAACTGCAACACTTGAACATATAAGGGTGTGGACATTTAAATAAGCTCCCTAATTCATTTGGTAACATGTCACAGCTGCAACACTTGAACATAGAAGGGTGTGGACATTTAAATAAGCTCCCCGATTCCATTGGCAACCTATCACAGCTGCATCACTGGAAAATTATAGGGTGTATCTAGATTTAAATAGCCTCCCTGATTCATTAGCAACCTATCACAACTGCAACACTTGAACATAGAAGGGTGTAAGAGTTTAAATAACCTCCCTAATTCCATTAAAATAGAATGTTAGGATGTGTTCCAGAGTGCTTCATTAATTCAAATATTTTGAGAGGTTCCTTGCAAAATTCATTTTGTGCACATTCAACAATCAATCATTTCATTCCATGAGATGACATCTCTTTGAGGCATTCTGTCAAACAATTCAGATGTTTTGTCTATGATTCCACATCTTGCATATATGTCTACTAGAGCATATCCAACTATAACATCTGACAAAAATTCCCCTACCATTATGCTTTGGTGCATGTTCATAGCCCGTCCCAAAGCTCCCATTTTCGCACAAGCAGGGAGGACTCTAGTATTTTACTTGTGGAAATTTTATAAAAAATATATAACAATTAGATAAGAACCCTTTGCTATAGAATAATTGACTAAAAATTTGAAAATTTGAGATATTTGCATTTGATATACTTATATTCATGTTTCTTTACAGGTTTCTAAAGGCCTTATGCAAAAGTTTGGACCTGACAGGGTTCTTGATACCCCAATAATTGAGGTTTGCAAGTTTCTAAAGCTAAAATGTGCTAATTGAAATCCTGTCAAAATAATTTTTTCCTTTATATCTTTTATTATTCAAATAAATAGCCAATTTATGTTTGGATGTATTATGCCATTGCAGGTTGGTTTTACTAGCATTGGTGTTGGTGCAACATATTATGGAGTGAAACCCATTGTGGAGTTCATGACATTCAATTTTGCTATGCAGGTTGGTGTTTTTACTACTATTTAAGTGTTTGTCTTTTGGTTCTGAATGCTATTTTGTTTGTCACATAATTTTGTACTCTGGTTTTTTTTATTCGAGTTTCATTTATAATATTTTGTTCACTAGGTAGAGTAATGATGTGATCTAAATCACTATTGTGCCCTTCCTATTGTGTCCATATTACCATGGCAATAAGTCCACAACTAGAAAATTGGTTGCATGCCTTTATCCATAGGAGTTATTACTTACCACCTTATAATATTGAATATCCTTATATTGAATTACATTAGCAATATAAGAAAATAATGGAAATTATCTTTGAATAGCTTGGATGAGATTCAACTATTCCACCTAGTACCTCAGTGACTTGTTTTCAATTTTTTTTCTCTTTGGAGAATGAATACATCTGACTGACTCCTTTTCTATATTCCTAATCCTGAAATGTTTGTCCTAGGCCGAGACAATAAATCTAAATAAATTGTTTTAGGGTATATCTTATTAATCCTATCATTATACAGTCACCTTGGAGTTTGGATGCACAATTCATATATATTATATATATATATATATATGCATTTCAGACATGTCTATTTTTTGTCTAGCCAGTTTCAAACTTTCAAGTCTGTATAACATTGTATTTCAATATTTTGTAATAGATGGTAAACACTTTTCCTATTCAATCATGGTCCACCGATAGGTGTCACTTCCTCTGATGCCTTTAGCATTTTATCGTTGCATCGGGGGAACTAGGTTTTATGTCGATTGGATAGCCTTTTATTACGTCGATATTTGTGTTGTGAGCTGCTTTCATTGGTCTATCGGTGGATCCATGAGGGTAGTTCCCCTAATGTAGTAATGTTAGGCCAATAGTGTCACTATCGGCCTAACATTACCACATCGGTGAAACTCCCCTCATAGCTCCATCAATAGACTGATGAAAGCGGCTCTATATGTGTGTGTGTGTGTGTATATTATGTGTGTGCGTATGAAATATTCTTTCTACAATAATATCTCATATTGCTACAGTTTTAAGACTTTAGTTAATTACATAATATTTAATAAATGAGTCATAATGGACTACATTCGGTGGATCATGTGCAACATTCCTTTGTTATATATTTCACTTTAACATATTATTTTCTAATCTTGATTTTGTTTAAATCAAATTTATTTTCCTATTCTACTAATTACTAATATCCCTATACTAGACTTATAAATTTTCTCAAAGGAACCTTAAATTTTCAATCTCCCTTAAATTTATCTACATTTCTTCAAATTGAATTCAGGATTGGGTGCATCATTTCTCAACATACTAAATATGAAATTCAATTTCAAGAGATGCTTCCACCAAGTCCCATTTGTGGGAACAAGGAAACAGGAATTGAAATAATGGATGCCAAAGAGAACCCTTTAATATTCTAGGAAAGTAGGATGGGAATAAGAGGCACTGCAATTCATAGAGATGTACTTTACTAATGTTTTCCAAGTTTCATTTTTCTTCACTAATTTGCTATTTTAAAATATACATTGACTCAATAATCAACCTATGGCACATTCATTATAATCTCAATACATAAATACCGTATTGATAAACCATGCTATGAGCTGTAACCAATTAAAAATTTAGGAAAACCTTTAAAAAAGAATGTGCTGCATATTTTTTGTTCCTTTTGAAAAAAAAGGAAGATCAAGGGCTACTCATAGAATGAGAGATATGGATTTGAAAAAAGTAGCAATGCAGTTTGAAGAACACAAATATGCTTAAAATAGGTGCAACCAACATTTTTAATCCAATGCAAATAGATTATCAGCCAAAACTGTCCACAAAATAGTTAAAAAAAACCATCCCTAGACTTTGATATTAACAGCTAATATCAACAACAACCACAACCTCAAGAATAATAGCATACAAAAGAAAGATGGGAAATAGACTCCTCCACACATCCCATATATATATCTATGTGGAAGAGTAATGAAAAATCTAAACATTAAGGTAGGAACCCATATGACATGAGCCTCTCCAACCCACAAAAATTGTGGTTCAATAAGGCAAACAAAAAATAATTAAATATAATAGAAACAAACCAATAGGGCCTGAATTTTTGGAATCAATTTTTCTAAAACCACAAAAGAAACTCACTAAAAATATTCTTTCAGATCTTGAAAAATATAGATTGGTTAACAATGCTAAATATAATCCAAGTTGAATTTCTTCAGAATCTAGACCAATAAAATTGATTCAAGAATCCATCTTGGCCACCTCAATAGAACATAAAACATATTTTTCAGTGGTGGGGTGGCCTTTCTCCTTGAACAGGGATTCCAACCCTACACAATCAATTCCCTATCCCATACACCCTTTTTCTACTCATCCTAGCTTCAGTAATTCAAGGCTTAGTTCCAATTGATGAAAGAACTCAAACCAAGGAGAATATAAATGAAGTATCAATAAAGTAATAGTAGTAAATTGCTAGGTGAATTTCAAATAAAATGATATTATCTTAATCACTTGCAGTGAGCAACCACTACTAGAGAGTGACTAAAGAAAATATAACTTACTTGGTACATGCTCCATACTGGTGCTGAGAGTATGCCCTGTTGCGGTGAATACATAACAGGCATATAAGGTGGCTGCCCTTGGATATGTGATTCCTGAACATGGCCACTTTGTGATGAAGGCCATGTTGAAATGCTATGGGAATGTTGTGCTCTAGATGTTGGTACTAAAGGGGATCCAACAGTTGAATAGACCGAAGAACCTGATAGAGGCAAATATGGTCCCAAAGTAGCAAGCTATGGATGATCAAATTTGCAACTAGCTCCATATTTGCAAGATCCAGTGCATGTAATATGTAAATTGCTTTTCTCCCTATACAATAAAAAATCATTGAATATGACACCTTCTAGTTTTAGAAGTAAGATTCATAAATAATCTATATAATTTCTTTCATCATATCCAAATTACAGAAAGAATTCCTCTCTTTCTGGTGTCATTTGTATCAAAAGTAAAACTGATTATGCTCTAACTAATACAAAATTAGTAATTACATAATAAAAGGTTAACCAACCATGCGCATAGGAAATTCTAATACATTCAATTGAGTGTTCCCTATTCCAGCCTTGTCATGTGGATGAAGGTATTTGCAGTTTGCCTCAAATTTGCGAGTTTCAGTCTTCAAAAAGTACTGTAACACACATCCATCAAACATAGCATTTTACTTGAGAATTAGAAAGCATAACCCTGAACCTGGCTACATAACTAAACACACATTCAAAGTAGAATCAACCATATCTGCTTGAATATTCATTATTGATGCCTGAAGCACTATAAATTATAATTAAATCTTTAATAAATGGGAACAAATATTTGATCTTATCATAAACACCTAGAATACTTGAGTGGTGCCACTTATATGGTGAGAAATGGAACAGCTAAGTTCTTAAAACTTGCATTATTACTTATAAGCTTCTTGAATAGATTTTGATCCTTGTAATAGTCTAGAATAACAAATTACTAACCAAAGAAAGTGCCACTATCACTACCACTAACCTGCAAACGTGTCATCTTAAGCCCAAATCCCAAAAGACATCAGGGAAAACAAGACAAACATATTGATATGGTTACAATTAATGGCTATACTCATGATAGTGCATCAATTTCATCATATCGGACCCAACAATTGTTTGGTAATCATGCAATTTACTATATGAAAATTCACAAATCCAGCATGTTAACACCTCTAGAACTACCTTGTTTTAACCACAAACTTGTTTTTACTATTCTTCAACATATACATGCTCAACCTTTTCACTCAGTTCAACTTCACTCTTAATTTGTAATTTAAGTGAACTAATCTTGGAATTCTTGACTTCTTAAAATTGTCCAAGAGATCTTCCAGTTTCTCCTTGTGCGTATACACAACATAACTTCCTTTGGTATGTACCCATGATTTTTATGAACTTCTCTTCAACTGCTACCATGTTTTTGCACTTGAAATTCTGGATTACCCAAGTTCAAATTGTCTAGGTTACACATTCTTCTCACCTCATAAAATGACAGTTTACCATTGCTTTAAGGGAAACAAAAGCCAATAAATTTGAAGCACAATAGTGATATTCATTGTACAACATAGTAAGATATACACGGAAAACAAGTATGGTCATTTCAAAAGTTTAAATGTGTGGCTAGGTGCTGTGGTAACTCAAGTTGAACTTCATTGCATTGTTTACTTCTTAAGTTCTTATCAATTTGTTCATAATTAAACTCTGCACAACCCACTGTTGCTCTTGAAGTCTAAAATGATGGTTAATCTCATCTTACCACTATCTTCCACATCAATGTTGTACATTTTGCAACACTTGTGTCTCCTTGATTATACTTGCTCCATAATTCTTCACTATTCTTTGTTGTCCACAAGCTTCCATTTTGAATTGAAAGTCCTTTTTGTGAAGGAATTTTGTTGTAGGCTCTTTTCAGTTTTTTGCAAACCCATTTTTTCAAGTATGAGCCTTCTCAAATGGAAGATTCACATTCTTCATCAGTGGAAGTTTCTATAGTTTTTGAAATCTTCTTTCAACAAATTTTTCCCTTTGGTAAAAGTAGTTACTATTTCACAAGCTTTCCTTACCAATGGAAGTTGCTTCTTTTTTGCAAGTTCTTTTGTTGTTAGAAGTTATTCATTGGAAGAAGTTTCTTCCTCCACAAGAATTTTGGTGGAATCTTATTTTTTGCGAGTTTGTTCTTCACTAGGAAATTGTTGCAGACAAGTTTCCCATGGTTTTGTTGGGCTATGAGGTTCTCCTTTGGCCAGAGTCATGAATCTCCTTTTGCTTGGAAATTTTTTTAGGACATCCCTATCTAGTCATCATTTTGAACATCCATGGGCCATGCATCTCACTGCTACGCAATGAAAAGAATCTCTTGCTTGGTGGAAGTTTATCTTTTCTGCAAGTCTCTTTTGCCTAGCAGAAATTTTTGGAGTTTTGTCTTGTCAACATCATAGACTTCTATACATTCACCTCTACTAGATCCAATGGCATAAGAATAGTCTCTTTTGAGGGTGACATCAACTCTAGGACCACCACAATTCCTATAGCCTTGTGTTCCACGTGCCTTCTATAGTTCTCTTTGTTGACAGAAGTTTTCAGGCTCATCTTCCACATCAGTAGTAAATTTCTCTGGTAACATTATTTTTTAGCACTTTCAGGCTTAATTTTACTCCTTTTTCATCTATGCTTTAGAGATTCAAAATATTCAATCCTCATGTGGTCTGATGCCTTCCTAATAGCAGATTTGTTCTTGGCTTTGAGGGGTAGCTATCACAACCATGACTTTGTTGAGGTTACTGTCCCCAAATCTCACAAGAGGGTACTATTCCCTTGATTCCTACAAGGTGCACTACAACTTGACCCTGCCAGTGGTTGCTGCCCTTGGGCCCCTACTCCAGTGCCATAAAAAACAAAGGAGTACTACGCCAACTAACTATGCTACTTTTTTTACTCTGTGCCCAATGAATGAAGGAACATAATCTTTTGAATTCAATGCTTGTGAGAAAACTTCCCCAAGATGTCCCTAGAAATTTAGTGAATTCTTCACTTCCTTTGGATCCCAAAAAAATAAAATTATTCAAATTCTATGAAGTATAGCATGCTACGTTTATCCAAAAAGATAAGTCTATTTTTAGGTTAGTATGCTAGTTATTTTGATCCATTGGATTGCCCTATTTAAGAATGTTTTTCTCTTTTTGACAATCTATGAGTATAGCATTTTTCATCTTTGTATTGATAATTTGTCCTTTTGATGGAGTAAGCATTGTTTTGACTTTATTTGTCATATCTTTGATTCAAAGATTGTCCTCTAGTTTTAATTTCATGTAGTGTGTCTATTTGCTCATAGCCCCTGTATGGTAGTGACTTTCTTATGCATATCTAGCAGTTGTAGGCCTTGATTTGGAGTTTTATGCATCAAGTAATTTTGTGGAAGTAAAGTTGAGCCAGCCCCAGCCATAGACTTTGGTATTTTCATGTTTGATAAGTTGGTTGAATGCTAAAAGGAGAGCTGATTGATCACTAGTTTTGAAACATTGCCCCATTTTTACTTTCTCTATGCAACTCTAGCTCTCCTTTTAACCCTTTACCACTTCCTAACCCTTTTCTCTACAAGCATTAGATTGGTTCTTACATTAAATAGGAACCAACCTTCCTCTAGAGGTTACCTATACGTTTGAAGTTGTGTACATATATTCGAGATTGCTTGCCCCCCAAATCAACATTTTTGGGGTCAAAGTTGGGTGTGTCATTTTGGAGCAACAAGAAGAAGATAACACTGTGGCATGAAACAAAGTAAAACAAAAAGTGTCTTTTCCACATTTCCCATTCTAAACTGTCAACTCAGTACTCAAAAGTGCAAACATCTTGTGCCTGTATCAGAGGATTTTGAATCTTCAAGAGTGTCAGCATTGAGTTTTCATAACTAATGTCTGTGTTCTCTAAACTCTATCAAAATGATTCAATTTGATGATAATTCAACCTCAACTAGCTCAATGTATCAACACTCCAGTTCCTTCTAACTATTTATTACAGGGTTAAATATTGGTGCAAAACAAATTTTCTTTGTACTTAGGCCAGTCCATTATGTTGTTTGGTATGTATGCACTTGAAAATGCTCAAATATTGCACATCCAAAAGCACTACACATTTGGCTCAATACTTGGCAAGTAAATGTCTTGAGCTTAAGAGAGAATTGGAATCTATTTTTTTCCACCATACACATGCAATATTTGATAAGGTTAAAAAGTATTTAAGGATTTAATCATACAAAAACATATGAGACTTAGAATGTAGCACAAACATATCTATAGAATGTGGTTGTTCATCCGTAAAATTTTTATACCAACCACACAGCTTCAAATACTATTGGTTACAATTTGGAAAATAGTGACATTCATATCCACAAATCAATCACAACCACCCATACTAGGTCAAAAGCATTTCAGCAATCTTGACTAGATGGACCAGCTAATTGTAATGAATATAGAGCTTCTAAGACAAGGCTAGGAAATTTAAAAGTCTCTGTTCTTTATTTTATCCATTCAACGTAATATTGCAACTTGTCTTTGGAAAAAAAGCACAAATTTCAATAGGGATACTGTCCATATCTTTAGACAATATCAATTGAAATACTACCCTGCAGAAACTCAAAAAGACTTCAAAACTAGGGCGATAAATGGTTATAGCAACATCAAAAGCTAGGTTGAAACAGAAACACAAATTACATGTGTTTCTTTGCTAGTGAGTTGAGGAACATGTTTCAAAGGTTTAAATAACCTCTTTAATTCCATTGTCAACCTATCAAAAATGCAGCACTTGAACATAATAGGAAGTTTCAAAGGTTGAAATAACCTCCTTGATTCTATTGACAATCTATTGTAGCTGTAGCATTTGAAACTAAAATATTGTCATGGTTTAAATAACCTCCTTGATTCCATTGGCAACCTGTCACAACTGCAACCTTGAACATAGAAGGGTGTGAACGTTTAAATAACCTTCTAGATCCCATTGGCAACCTATCACAACTACAACACTTGAACATGGTAGAGTGTATAGATTTAAATAACCTCCCTCATTCCATTGGCAACCTGTCATAGCTGTAGCACTTGAACATAGAAATGTGTAAAAATTTAAATAACCCCCCTGATTCTATTGGCAACCTGTCATAGCTGCAACACTTGAACATAGAAGACTATATAGGTTTAAATAACCTTCCTGATTCCATTGGCAACCTGCCATAGCTGCAACACTTGAACATAGAAGACTGTAGAGGTTTAAATAACCTTCCTGATTCCATTGACAACCTATCACATCTGCAGCACTTGAAAATAGAAAGTTGCAAAGGTTTAAATAACCTCCCCAATTCCATTTTCAACCTCTCACAATTGCAACACTTGAATATAATAGGAAATTTTAAAGGTTTAAATAACCTCCTTGATTCTGTTGACATTCTATCACAACTACAACACTTAAAAATAGAATATTGTCACAATTTAAGTGGAAATAGAGGGTTTTTGAGTAGGTTTTTACTGAAATACCTTGAATCAAGTTTAGGAAATAGTTTAATAATGTTTTGTAGACATATATACATTTTTTTGTAGCTTTGGGATTGAGTAAAGGGCTTGGGAACTTGATGTTGCTTGGTTATGTGGCCTAAATGGCCTCAACTGCTGATTTGAGACAGTCTATTGTGTAAGCTCTCAAGTTTGAGTTGTTTAAGTTGGGAAATGTTTTGAGTTAGTTATTTTGTTGTTTCTTAATGTGGTTTTGAGGATTCTACAAAAAAATTATGCCTTTTTCTCAGTTGGAGTGCTTTGAATCAAGGTTTTGTAAAGGAAAAGTGCCTTGGAAAAACTGGATTGCATTGAAAGTTGGTTGTCTCAATGAAGGCTTCAGTTTGTAGATTGATTTGTTATCTAGAGAAAAGTGAGTAGAGCTATTTCTAACCTCTATCCTTGCATCACTCTCCATATATCCTTGTATTAGCTCTCCGAACAATGGGCAATATTGTAACTGGTGATGATTTGTAGACTCAGGTATAAGTTTATATTGACATTTTCTTTAGATTTTCATATCAATAATTAATTGCTCTTTTTGCAAGTGTATGATGCTGTCATTGTACTATTTCATTGACTTATGTTATGGTGTTTCATTTAATTTCAATACATAATGAACAATCAAGCCCCTCATTGCCTATGAGCTCTCCTAACCCATAATCACAAGAAGAGCATCAAGAAGGAAGCTTGCTAGACCACTTCAATCATAACCGCAGGAAACAAAGAACAAATTTAGGTCTTTCTATTTGTTATCTCGACTAGAGAAGCATCTTTGTTGAATGGTGTGAAACTAAATTATTTTAAGGTTTGCTATTTGTTAATGGATATTTTGGTTTTCAGGTTGTGATCGATGCAAACATCATTCCTCCACTTGTTCAGCTCCTTCAAACTGCTAAGTTTGATATTAAGAAAGAAGCAACATGGGCCATATCAAATGCAACTTCTGGTGGTACACATGAACATATCAAGTATGTATTATTTTAACATATAATTGCATATATATAAATATATTATTAATGTACTAAGATTATCTGTAGAAGTACAAATCTTAGGCTTACAATGTTAGGATGTGTTCTAGAGTGCTTACGATGTTGGAATCCATAGCTTGTTTGAAAGCACCTGTTTTAGGCTTTTAGCCATAGCAGCATGGCAATGAATTGTTTGATAAAATGCTTTGGTAAAAATGTATTGAAAATGTGGTAGCATAGACAAGGCAGTGAACTGTTTGAATAAATGCCTCAAAGATCACAAAAGTCAACCATGCACACCTAATGATCAACTATATATGTAAATTCTAATGCAATAAGGGTTACTGACGTGTGAAGTATGTGCAAACCTCATCCATTAAACCTACATGACTGCATGCACCTAGAACCCAAGCAAAGCTTACAATATTAGGATGTGTTTGAGAGTGCTTCATTAATTCAAAGATTTTGAGAGGTTCCTTGTAAAATCCATTTTGTGCACATTCTGCAATCAATCATTTCATTCCATGAGATGACATCTCTTTAATAGTGCTCAGCAATACATAAGAAACTAGTGCAATTCATCCATTAATATGTCCAGATAATTTGAAGATCAATAAAGCACTAGTATGTGAATGGAAACACATTGTCATTGATGGCATGGTTTGTTGGTGTTTAGATGGTGTTGTTTCAGTGCCCACCTAGTGTCAAGCCCTTGCAGGGTTGGTGGGCTTGTGGGCCACTTTACTTGTGCACTTGGACTGTTGGTTGTTAGGGGATGGGGCCCCCTATTTGTGTTCCCACTAGCTGGGCCCAGTTAATGCCAATAACTCAAGTTGACGGCCCATTCAAAACCTCAATTTACAGAAAAAAATACATGAAACACATTAATTTACAGGTTAAAGCATAAAGGTGACATGCACTAATTTCTTGAAGAGATTCTCATTCAACCCTGATAACAAGTACAAAACTGATGAAGTTATTAAATTGGGTTGTCAAACTTTTGAGGATAGATGATCCAAATATTGATTTTTTTAAAACTTTCCTGTAAGATTGTTGATTTCAACAAATTCACTCACTTATGTTTATTAGTATTTAAAAGCTATTGTTTTATTGCCATACATATGTGTGTGTGATATCCTTATTGTAAATACATTTATATATCATAGTGAATCAAATAATTAGACTAAAACTACATTTGGCATCTGCATCCAAACACACTTGGACTGGACTATACTTACATAAGTCAACATTGAGAACCTGTAGTGTCCCTCTGATTTGGTCGTCTTTGGTTTCCGAGTAAGTTTGTTTTCTGGTGTACTTAGTGGTTTTGTTTAAAATGATTAATTAAAATTAAGAATTATTTCACTATGCATGAATTTGAGTACCTTTAGAAAATAAACTAAGTGTGAGACCACTCCTCATCAGGTCCGCATAAGATGATTGATTATGAGAATATAGTTAGTCACTTATTGGGGTTAAGGATTGTCAAGTTATTGATTATAAACTTGTTTGAATGATCTTTATTTGAGTATAGAATACTTACGTACCCTATCATTACGGATTGATTTTAGGAATCCATAATAATTTATTCATATTTTATGTATTAGGAAATTACAAAGTAATATGTTTTAGATGACTAATTGTCTTTTAGTTGATTCCAATTCATCTTGATAATTTAGTTGATTCATATAGCTAAGAATTTTAATTCTAAAATTCTAATACATGTTCTAGTTAAAAATAATAATAAAATAAATAATTACAACAATACCATTGTTTGATTTTAGAAGTAAATTGCATATCTAATTCTTGAAATTCCCTACATAAATCTATTTAGAAATGAATAAAAATAAATAAATAAAAGATAAATAAAAATAAATATATTATTGTCTATTCATTTACTTAGTAATTAATTAAGTAAATGATAAGTAAGAATAAACATATGTTTATATAAAATTTATATAATAACTAAACTTATGGAGGCAGCTTAAGATTTACACCTATCCCTCTGGTGCCCTCCACCTTGCTCCAAGGCTATCCTTCCAAGATCCATGTGTCTTGTCTAGCATCCTCTTCCTGCCAGCAGTGCACGTGTTTTGTGAAAGCGTTCCCATTCTGCATGCTTTTTTGGGGAAGGCGTAACACTTGATGAAAGGAAGGAAAGGAATTGAGGGTAGGTCTAACATGTCACGTCTCCCATACCCATCGACGGGGAGAGGAGGAAGGCACGAATAGAGGAATTTGGTCAAGTGCGCCTCATTTTGTGCTGACTCACTCAAAAAATAGAAACTGAGAAGAATATTTTTTCATTCTTATTATTTACAATGAATCTGTACAGGTTCATATACATCTCTAGATCCTACAATCATGCTGTGTGCGTTATGCATACAGCTACACTATCTACAGGATAGGAAAGTATCCAAAAACAGTTAAGGAAAAATCAGAAGACAGTTTAGGAAAGAATCAGAAAAATAAGAATATCGCAACACTCCCCCTCAAGTTGGTGCATAGATGTCACACATGCCCAACTTGCCCAAAAATGTCGAGAACACTCGACTTGAAACTGCTTTGGTGAGAATATCGGCCAACTGATCCTCTGATCGAATCGTAGGCAGCTCCACAATCTTCTCATCTAACTTCTCTTTAATGAAGAATCTGTCTACCTCCACATGCTTTGTATGATCATGTTGAACCGGATTATGAGCAATATCACAAGCTGCTTTATTGCAACAATATAGTTGAATTGGCTGCCTAGGCGGATAGCCCAAATCTATTAGGAGAAGTCTTAGCCACAACGCTTCACATACTCCAAGTACCATACCTCTAAATTCTGCCTCTGCACTTGATCGTGCAACAACATTCTATTTTTTTCTTCTCCATGTAACGAGATTACCTCCTACAAAGGTGAAATAACCTGAGGTAGAATGCCTGTCATCTACTGCTCCAGCCCAGTCAGCATCAGTATATGCATCCACATTTTGATAATCCTCCCTTTTAGTGAATAAAATTCCTTTTCCAGGAGCAGACTTCAAATACCTCAAAATGCGCATAACTGCATTCATATGTTGCTCTCCAGGATTATGCATAAACTAGCTAACAATACTCAATGCATAGGCAAGGTCCGACCTTGTGTGTGCTAAGTACATCAATATTCCTACAAGTCTCTGGTATCTTCCTTTATCAACTGGTACCTGATTAGACTCAATACATAACTTCAATCTTTCTTCCACTGGTGTATTAGCTGGTTGACATGCTGACATACCAGTTTCCCGTAACAAGTCTAAGGCATACTTTCTTTGAGACAGAAAGATCCCTTTATCAGATCGAGACACTTCGATCCCAAGGAAATATTTTAAGGGACCGAGGTCTTTCATTTCGAATTCTCTGGACAAGTAAACCTGTAGAGCCTTCCTTTCTTCAGGATCATTTCCTGTAACCACCATGTCATCCACATACACAATAAGTGTAGTGATCTTACCCTGTTGTTTCTTTAGGAATAAAGTGTGGTCTGAATTGCTTTGACGGTAACCAAAGGCTTTCATAGACTTTGTGAATCTTCCGAACCACGCCCTCAGAGATTGTTTCAATCCATATAGTGACTTTTGTAATCTGCACACCTTCTGACTATGTATTTCTGGTATCATGCATCCGGGTGGGAGTTCCATGTAGACTTCTTTAGACAACTCTCCATGTAGAAAGGCGTTCTTCACATCAAACTATTGTAATGGCCAATCCAAGTTCGCAGCTAGAGACAACAAGACACGTGCTGTATTGATTTTAGCTACAGGTGCAAATGTCTCTATATAATCGATCCCATAGTTTTGGGTGTACCCTTTTGCCACCAGTCTCGCCTTAAAGCGTTCAATTGTACCATCTGCTTTGTACTTCACAGTATAAACCAAATGAAATCCAACTGGTTTCTTTCCTGGTGGACGGTCAACAAGTTCCAAGGTTTTATTTTCCTACAATGATTTCATCTCCTCATTCATAGTGGCTTTCCATCTTGGGTCAGCTACGGCTTCCTACACATTGTTAGGAATAGATACAGTAGATAACTGATTTACAAATGACTGATTTGATTCTGACAAACGATGGTTAGACACATAATGACTCATGGGATATCTAACTTTACTAGAAAGTTCGGGTTCATATGTGGGTTTAGGGATACCTCTGGTGAGACGCTGTGGTAGCTGTTTTCTAGATGGTTTAGGAACATCCTCAGTAAGCGATTGGTGTGGTGTATTGACTGCCTATGGGGTGAGGGACTCGAACGAAGGTGGAGCCACAACTTCTGTTTCTGGGTGTTCATCACTATTTTGATCCAAAGTTATATCATACACCTCCAATTCACCCACTTCTTGATTAATAGGTTCAGAGAGTTCCACTTCTTCAGAGATGTCTAAGTTACCCACATCTTCAGAGATGTGAACATCAACATCTTCAGAGATGTGAACATCAACATCTTCAGAGATGTGATCATCATAGTGTAGAGTCTGAATTTCCTTGTGGTACTCCCCCTGAAGTTCAAGCTCAGAGGAAAAATACATCGAGTCTTCATGAAAAACTACATCCAATGTAATAAACATTCGTTGGGTTGGAGGATGATAGCATCGGTACCCCTTTTGATAAGCAGCATATCCTAGAAAGACACATCACAGTGCTCGAGGAGATAACTTGTTGCGCTGATGCTTATGGAGGTGTACAAATGCTACACAACCAAAGACGTGAGGAGGTAAATTTGGGACAGTTGGAGCAACAACCACCTCAGCGAGAACCTGGGATGGTGTCTGGAAATCAATAGTGCTGGAGGGTACCCGGTTAATCAAATATGCTGCAGAGGTAAGTGCTTCGCCCCAATAAGACAACGACATATGGGCTTCTATCAACGAAGCACGAACAACCTCCAACAAGTGACAATTTTTTCTCTCAGCCACCCCGTTCTGCTGAGGTGTATTGGAACAAGTAGTTTGATGTATAATTCCGTGTGCTTCCAGATATTGCTGAAGTTCAGAACTCAAATATTCACCTCCATTGTCACTACGGAGAACCTAAACTTGTGCATTGTACTGAGTACGAACCATGTTATAAATTTTTTGAAATAACAAGTTCACTTCACTTTTAGACTTCATTAAGCACACCCAAGTCATTCTGGTACAATCGTCAATAAAAGTAACAAACCAACGTGATCCACCTAATGTAGTGTCTTTGGACGAACCCCAAACATCATAATGTATGACCATAAAAGGAACTAGACTTTTATTCAAAGTTAATGGAAAAGAAGCACGATGGCTTTTTGCAAGTTCACAAACTTCACACTGGAAGCTAGAAACAACAAATTTTGCAAATAAACTAGGAAATAATTTCTTCAGGTAACCAAAGGAAGCATGCCCCAGACGTCGATGCCATAACCAGATTTCAGATTTATGCTTCTCCATCTCAGAGCTATCCACCATTAGAGCTTGACGCAGCTTGTCCAAACTCTTTGACACCGAGTCCAAGTAATACAACTTCCCTCGCCTAACACCACAACCAATCGTTTGCCTCGTTCGGATGTCCTTAAACACACAAAAATTAGCCCAGAAAACTACAACACAAAGTAAAGCAGCGGTGATTTGGGAAACTGACAACAAATTGTAATCCAAAGATGGAACAACTAAAATAGAATCTAGATTCAAAGTTTCAGTGAGAGGTAAGGGTCCTTCTCCGATAACTGGGGCTGAAAAGCCATTGGCAGTGGAAACAAATTTTTGTGAGGACGGTTTAAGAGATGAGACCTGTCTAGAATCAAACATCATATGATCCGTAGCACCGGAATCAATTATCCATGCACTATTAGAAACAAGTGCAGACATATTTAAAAACTTACCACCATTACCTGCCGCTGTTGCTAATGCTGAGATCTGTCCAACAACATCATCCTCTATCTTTGTTTCAACAAACACAGCACTGGAGGTCTTTTTGGAATTCTTCTTCCGTGAATCGCGGCTACGATCCCACCATTCTGGATACCCCACAAGTTCAAAGCAGTGACTTTTGGTACGACCAGTTTGATTGCAATGGGTGCATTTGTAGGTGGATTTATCGGCACCATTAGTGATCTTAGGCGTGCTTTGAGAAGGCAGGTTCAGATTAGATCGGTTTTGGGTCACCATGGCTGAAGCTTCAGCCTTTTCTGGTTCTCCAATCATCGTTGTGCATCGAACAGATTCACGGTGGACCAATGCATAACATGCTTCTAATTCAGGAATAGGATCCTTTCTCAAAATTTCACCACGGACTTGTTCGAAGTCACCATCTAATCCAGCAAGAAAAATATGCACCCTTTGTCACTAAACTGATTTTCGGTAAGATTCAACATCGTTCTCACTTTCCATGATCACCTTATCACGATGATCCAACTCACCAAAAATCTCGGTTAATTCTCCATAATACACAGAGAGTGTTCTACCATTCTGTTTGGCAGAGAAAGCCCTCTGATTCAAGACAAATACTTGCAGTTCATCTGCTCCATCATAAAAAGCCTTAGAAAGGGCTTTCCAAATATCTCGAGTAGTGGGTAAGCGAATGTATCGCTTCATAATTTCTGGGGACATAGACATCAACAGCCATCTCTTGATCTTTTGATTGTCTGCATACCACTTCTCATATCCATCATCCTTCTCGGTAGGTGGCTGTGAATTACCACGAATGAAAGAGAGTTTCTCCTTCTCAGCAATATGCATCTCCATGATTTGAGACCACAAATCATAGTTTGTTTCATCGAGTACAATCCCTGCATTGAAGGATGAACCTTCGGATTGAATAATAATGGGAGCAGATTTGGGCTGAGATACTTCCGAATCTGAATCGCCCATGGTTCAATGAAGGGGAAACAAATGATTCAAATATCGAAGCTCTGATACCAACTCAAAAAATAGAAACTGAGAAGAATATTTTTTCATTCTTATTATTTACAATGAATCTGTACAGGTTCATATACATCTCTAGATCCTACAATCATGCTGTGTGCGTTATGCATACAGCTACACTATCTATAGGATAGGAAAGTATCCGAAAACAGTTAAGGAAAAATCAGAAGACAGTTTAGGAAAGAATCAGAAAAATAAGAATATCGCAACAGACTCTGAGGTAAGTTTCTTTTCTCTTAGGTTGCTTGAAAGTTTCTAAAGCCTTGTTAATGAATCCATACTATCGTCCCCTGCAATAATTGCATTCCTTGAGATCACATTTCTTTGTGTCATGCTGTCAAAAGACTCACGAACTTTGTCTAGACTTGGCACCTTACATACATGTTTACCAGGGCCGTTGCAACTGCATCATCTGACAAATGCCCCTATCCTTCTTGCTTTGTTCGATGACCATAACCCGTCTCAAAGCTTTCATTTAGCACACAGGCAGGAAGGATGCTAGCAAAGGACGTGGAGTCTGGATTATTCTGAAAAATTGCGTTTGCTTGAAAGTTTCTAAAGCCTTATTAGTAAATCCATCTCCTGTACCTACGCCCCCTGCAGCCAATCTTCTTGCAGTCTCCTCATTCTTTTTCCATGCAAACTAAGCTCGGTGTTGTCGGCCCTGCTCTTCTGTAGTTATCTCCTGATTTTCAGATCGTAAGGTTGCCTTGGAGATGCCTGTTTCCCCCTCCATTTACCTCGGACTTGGATTTTGTTTCACTTCCCCATTTCCATCATCGTCATTAAATGAGTATGCAACATCAGCGTATACTTTGGAGCTAACCCCAGTTGCATTTTAAAACCCTCTATCCTTAACAACCACCGTGTCTGCAAGGAGCGATGAATAATTCTGTGTTTTGGAGTTACCAGTCTGCAACTGCGAATTCTGAAATCCAAGCGATACATGAAAATCCTTTTTGTGCATATCCGACAGTCATTGCATCCCTTGAGATCACATTCTTAGAGGCATTCTGTGAATAGTTCACATACCCGTAGGAATGTGCATGCCCCATTTCTAAGCTTCCATCGTGGCACAGGCAGTGCGGCTGCTGGTTAAGGCGTCAGACTCAGCTCGTCACCTGCCAATTGCCATTACTTAAAAACAAAAAAATTATATATTAGTGCAAGTCTAACCTCTTAGACGTTTTCTTTTAGCATCAACATAAACCTCCCCAAAAAGAAATTTCGTCTCAGTTTAAAATGATGGAAATGGTTCACATCTCTCTGAACAATTTCTTCTCGTCCACAGTATTAATTAAAGACCTGAATTGGGATAACCTTCTGTTTCCAGATTGTCAAGTAATATTGTGGTGCCATGTTTCGTACCTTACCCCGCTTAGGATCTTTACCTTGCTATTATGGCAGTCGCCTTCATTGGATCTTATACAAGTAGATTGTTAGTACTTGTTTGATATTATATAGACTATTGAATAGAGTTTGGAGTATTCGATTGACAACTCATTAGGTTTCTCTTTTACCTTTTTGTGATTTTGTAGGCTAGAAAACATTACTGACAGACATTCAATTTCCCCATGCGATTAAGTCAAGTACCGTTTGTTCTTTCTGGACTTGCTTCTCTCTACAATCATGTTTTGACTTTTAATCTTATTCTCCCAAAGTGAATTCAATGTTTTCTTGGATTGAAACATAGGCAACCATATTAAATATTGTTGATCAACTGCTCCTGCACCTATCTTTATTATTGCTTAAGCTGTGAATTATGCATAGGTTTTCGTCCCATCTTCTATCCTAGACAAAAGCATATCCAAACCATCGTCAAGATAATGCAAAATCGCCCTCAAGAGCAAACGATATGTGATCAAATTGCTGCTTAAGAACTAAGACTATTTTATCAAAATCCAGTAAAACAGAAAATTACTCATAAAACGGAATCAATATATCTTCGACTGAAAACTCATTAATCAAATAGTTTCATTTATACTGAAATCTAGAAGATCTCTGAATACTGAAAGCATCCAATCAGTCTGTAAACAAGGGATGGAGATTTGGATTAAACGATATTGGGGTGAGTCATATTTTATTCAAAATGGACTCCAATATTCTTAAATCCGCTTAAATTCTCTCCAATGCATAAATTTATGGATGGCCATCGTTTTCGAAAGACGCACAATTTATGATTGTCGCTTTAGATAGGAACTATGCCTTCTCTTCTTCCTTAACTTGCTACGCGTTAGACATAAATACATGAGTATCATTGATCTTCCTTTGAGAAGGGGAAATCTTTATTCTACCTGAACCTTAAGATGGGATGGAGTTGGGAATAAAGTGCCTTAATATTCACCGCATGAAAAGGCACTATAATATTTAATAGACATCCTATTTATTATTATAATACTCCTTAAGATAAGGAAGAGGGGAATATATTCCCATCTTAAGTGATTCTATTGAATTAAATAAGAATTCATACAAGGAGGTTTTGTAGAAATTATTTGCAGTTCAAACTCCTCTTTATGCGTGGCCCCCAGCTTTCCTTATTAAGAGGAAATTTAACAATAACTATGGTGTAAAAGAATTAATGCATATTTATTTATTTGTATATGCTATTTCTTAATCTTATTAATGTTCTTTTTATTATTTACTTTTTAAGAATATATAAAATATATATATATATGGGGTTAAGTAAAAAATTAAATTAATAATAATAATATAAATAAATAAAACAATTTAAAAAAAAAACATTTATATTGGAAGATAATTGAATTAAAGTAAAAACTATATCCTATCATGGAAGGCTTACTACTCGTTTAAATAGGATTTGGTCTGGTAAGGATCTATGACCTAAATAATGTACAATGATTTGGTTATTGGTGTCAATACATAATTATACTCTTTATGAAGGCTTGATTAACCTCAATCTTAATCATGGATTGAATACTACTAGTAAATTATTGAACAACAATAATATCATTAGTTGCAAATATTGATGGTTCCTTATAGGTTAATACTCGTTGTTGTGTTAAGAGAAGATTAAGCATCAATACTATTTGTGTCTAGTTGGTTAAATAATGATAGTACCTTTCGGCCTGATAACCAAATAATGATGTTAGGAGATGATACTAACTTCTAGATAATATTAGTAACCAAATAATGATGTTAGGAGATGATACTAACTTCTAGATAATATTAGTAATTTGATAGTCTTAGTGTATTTATTTATTGCATAAAAGGTCTATGAACTTAAATAAGCTCTAAGGTGTTACTTTTATACCTAAATTAAAACTCCTAGATGGCATTGAGTTGGTATCTCTTATACATAAGAAAAGTGTGAACATCATAATGAATAAGAAATAATATTCTAAGAGCAATATTGGAATTTTCAATGCATCTTGTTGTATTAGTAGAACATAGGATAACAAGGTTGATAAAAGTAGGGATTGTGAAGTTAAATGTTAGAAAAAGAATATTTTAGTCTCTTTGAATGAATGGTTATATTGATGAATTTGAATTAGCTATAAGTGTATAAATGAGGTATTTATATAAGAAGTTGTTTGGATAACCCTTTTAAAAGTGGTTATAGATTGGGATGATTTACTCTTATATGTTGATTTCATGAGTTTGCTGGTATTATGTGTTGCATGGTCACTTTGTTTATCCATTTATTTGTGTTTGGTGTTGGGATAGATCTAAAATATGTTTCTTTAATTTCTTTAATTGTATTAAATGTTTTCTTGTTGAGTGAAAAGATAAATTGTGAAGATGAGTTAAACATCCTTGAAAGTGACTATTTTTTATTGTGTTCAAACTGAAAGGTTGACTTTTACGTTCATGAGTTATAGTCCAAGCCATGGTGTGAGTTTCTTTGGGAACCCAAGTATTTGCGTACCTTTCAGTTGGGAGTATATGAATATTGGTGTTATAGTATCCCTTGCTTTTCCCTTTGTATGCCTTTGGAAGTGGTCACCTTGTAAGTGGTCGACGAGATTGTTGTATGATATGTTTTGGTTGACCTTGTGATTGTTCTCCTTGTCTGTCTTGGTCATGGATCCTTTCTTGTCATCTCCTAGCATGGGGGGTGGGCCTTCGGGTCCACATGGTCGGGTGGAACATGCTATGCACCCCATTGGGTTCCCAAGATGTGTTTGTGATGCAGAAGTGGATGTAGAGTCTCCAGAGCCTCACTTGGTTGAAAATTGGTCCTCATTTTGTATCATATTCTTTATTGATGTATTATTCTAGTACTTGATGTACTCTTTTTGTTGATATAAGAGAAGCATTGTGTAATTTTACTGTTGTATCCATGTTGTGTTATATAAGTGGAAATATGCTCCACAATTGTACTATTGAACTATGAATTGAGTTGAAATAAGATGATGTATTATTTTCCACTCTTTTGATCATTAATAGTTTTATGTTGTCATTATGCAATCTTGGTTGTTTATTCACTTTCATATAATAAAAGTTTATGATTTGTAATGACCGTTTCGTGTACCCCAGAGGACGTGAATGACTTTGTAATTGCATAATTGCTTTCATGTAATGTATGTACATATTCATCGTATGCAATGTTTCGCTTTTGAAAAAAAATAAAAATATGCAGTGTTTGTTGTCCTTTGGGGTTTTGGGGTTCACACGGCGGGGCATTACAAAACCAAACCAGATTTCCGAAATCAGTAATCATGGTGTTATTGTCATTAATGTTTATATCATATTGGTATCCTCAGAATTATTACAAATGGTCAATTTAAAAAACCTTAACAAATATTCCGCAGATATTCTTGTCCATAAATAGATAAAATATAAATACAATAATCTACAGGAAAGTAAAAATTCCCAAGTAAAAAGTGAAAAGGGAAATGACTTGCCTAGATGTTTCCCTTTCATTATATTCTTCAAGAATTCCACTACTCTGGATGGCACGTGAGATCCTGATCCTATTTGAAACAGATTTGTTTCTAAATACCTGAAAACATGTACAACTTCCACCAATACCATGCACAGTCAAGGAAGCAAATTCCAAGACTCCACTCACAGGCTGAACAATAATACCCAAGAATGCTCTCCTAGGACCATGTACAAAACCAATAACACCATGTTCTCTTGCACTTTCCAAAGGTTTAGTTAACACTCCAGAGAAACCAAATTCCACACCCTGTGCTAAAGCCTCAGTTCCTTGTAAAATGCCATCACCAACTCCTATAATTTTCCTTGAAGAATCCTACAAAAAATCCATAAAAATTTCTTATAAGGACAATGAATATGTTCATATTTCTCAAATCTGTGGATTTTTCCTCAATTTAAATATAATTTTTATGTTCACCTATTTTATGCGCAATTGAATGAATTGTCCATCTGTGGAAATTTTGGCAAGTCCTTTACTTAGAGATGCCAATTTTGAGCTTTTCATACCAAGTAAATCTACTCCAAAAAGAAAATGCAGGGGATTATGTATCAAATCTCTCCAAATCCGGTGGGTAATTGATGGTAAGACAACACTTTTTCTCATGAACATGTGTCTGTGAACAACTTTCCTAAGATGGATCTGACAAAGCAAAGAGTTGCAATGATTAGGAACATAACTTCAAATCTTGACTTGTTTTCTTTCCATTTAACATGAAGACTTGAAACAATCAATCTAAGATCACAACTATTGATCCATAAATTCGATCAGAATTATTCATATGTGGAAGCTGAATTGAGATGTTGCACTAACCTACATTTTGACTATATTCCCAATAGTTTCAATTACAGGACTCCAAATACCAAGCACTCCATGAGGCCTCTGGGCAAGTGTTGTCTCTAGTGAAAACTTTAACCTCATTTCTGCTATATCAATCAAACTAACCCATAAAACAAAGTAGTTAAGTGAAGTTCAACCTCAATTACATTGACATTAAAAAGATTGTCCATTTTCATCTTTCAGTGATCTGAATGAGATTAAAATTTCTCTCAAATAATGCTTGAGAATAAGGAGTGCTTAAGAGCTCATTAAAAAACTCTTCCCTTCATCTTGATCCACCCGCAACACCTTGACATACTTGGTAAGCTCCTCGTTATGGGATCTCAAATCACACCACCAGTGGAGTCAACTACACCCTTAGAGAAGTAGTTTCCTCATTTGCTGTAGATGCATCCTCTACCTATGTTTATAGGCCCTTCCAAGAGGGATATTGAGCTACCATGCTTACTATATCCAAAAATAGTAAAACACTTCCTTTTCCTGCATCAACATAACCAACTTTCAAAAAAAATATTCCTTGATTAAGGCATGTGTGCGCCTCAGTTTGTTGTTTCTTGTAGGGACTGGATGAGCTTGCTTTGAAACTCTAATGCCATTGGCATATAGACTTCTTGTAGAGCTAATTCATCATGTTTTGTTGGACCTTTCACTTTCTTAGGTATTTTTTTTCTAACTTTATTTTTAGTATTTGAGTAATTTTCACTTTTCTAAAGTATGCTTTTGTGTTTAGTACAATTTATTTTTGCATCAGAGTGATTTTTCTCCCCTCTCCCCTCTCCCTATTTGTATGTTACTTTGTCATAAAAAACATATTAAAAGATTTAATGTTGATGATCATAAAATTCTTTTAAAAAAATCTCTTGTGACTTTTTCAATTATACCCTTCATGTTCATCTTAAAAAACTCAAATCTAGGCTTTTGGAGGATCAAAAATAAGATGAATTTTTATGTTTCTTATGCTATAATTGGATATATGCTTACATTAGATGATTGTAAAGTTTAGGGTAGTTTTGAAGGTCATTCCCAAGTGGGAAACTAATTTGGTGTATCAAAGTAATTTTTCTCCTCTCCCTATTTGTTTGTTATCTTTGTCATAATAAATACATTTTATAGGATCTATTGTTGACAATCATACAATTCTTTTTAAAAATTTCTTGTTCCTTTTTTAATTGTACCTTCCATGTTCATCTTAAAAAACTCAAATCTTGGATTTTGGACGATTGAAATAAGATTTATTTTTATGTTTCTTATGCTCTAATAGGATATATGCTTACATTAGATGATTGTAAAGTTTGGGGTAGTTTTGAAGATTACCAAGTGGGGTACTATTTTGGTGTATGAGATCTTCCTTGTGGAAGCCCACAAGGGTCTTATTTTTCTCATTTATCTTATATGTTGTTCAAAAGGCATAAAATTCTCCCCCTTAAAGACTCAAACTTTTTTCTTCTCTATTGATTACGCATGCCTTCATTCATACAACTTGCTCAGGTTGTATCATTAGGTACACTCAAGTTTTATAAAATATTAATTTATTCTTGCTATGTTAAAACAAAAAACTTTGTTTTCTATGTTTGCAATATGATGCTTTAGTTGAAGCTTTGTAAATCATTTCCAAGGGTTATGGCCATTGTGTTGAGATGTGGACTCATAGAATTGACAAGCCATTTTTTTCCTTGGACTCAGATTTGGTGCAAAAATTTAGTGCAGACTTGGAAAACCAAAAAAATCATTAAAAAATAGTGAATTTAATAAAAAACTAACTATATTGCATCTCATATCAAAATAAATTCAGACACACACAAAATAATCAGTTGGATCTACCATACATGTGTAGAAAAAAAATAAATAAAAAATGACGTGAACAATATACTTGGATTCTAATACAAAAGAAAAATTGTTTTGATATCCTTAAAATTGTTTTTTTGGTACACATCACAAACAATGGATTTCAAAATCCATCCTAATGGTACTAGCAAAAAAATACATAAAAAATCAAACTAAGGTTGAGAGAAGCCACTCAGCCAACATTAGCTTCAAGTTATTGGACCATGCACCCCTTTGAGTATGTCAGAAAAGAAAGTGCAACCATTCTATCCTCAGAGATCTAATCAAATAGAGAATCATACTCCAACTTAATGGGGGATAAATCTTCATTTGTTGCTAAAACTCTCTTATGGTGGAGGAATATGTTGTAATGCATATATACAAGGTCATTGAACCTTTGCATTAACAACCTACTGCACTTTTGGAGTGTATGTTTTCAAACATAGTCCAATTGCACTCACAACTTGAAGTTCTACATGGCTGGCTCAAAACTTGGATGACACTTTTCTAAAGATTAGGCACTGAGTGCAAAAATTCTCCCACCATGCATATTAAGGATAACTATTTCCACATTTGGGGTAGGTTTAGTAGGATTGAATCAACATAATTAAACTAATTTGAAAATCCAAGAACTTAACTTCAATGATTTGATAAACAAACCTTCAATGACTATTAGCATTCCTTGTAGCCATGCTTATGGGAACTACCAAAAAAAAATTGAGTGGAAAACCTCTTTTTCTGATAGTGATCATTATTTTGGATGCCCCTTATAGGGTTCTAAAACATAACAAGAAATCAATATATGTTCATTTGGAAAAACAAACTCCAATATGACTGTCCACATAGCAATTTAGGCCTAATAAGGCTTGAACTAAACAAGGTTTATTGAATCTTCTATGTCCAGGTTCAAGCTCACTTACTCAATGCTTCAAACAACCTTTGTTTGACTTGCTAAAGCTTCAAAATCCATTAAAAGTTCTTTTCCATGTGTATTTTGCAAACCCTAGGTCTTAGGCTTCTTAAAACTCTGTTTTAGCAGACTGAGACACAAATTTACATTCAAAGCTTCAACTCTTTGCACATATTCCTTCACCTTATGGTATATAACCTTTGAAATATGAATCTATATGCAACAAGGAGTTTACACACCAAAAATTGAGAGCTTTCACCAGATTAAGTAGAAGAAACACAAATTCTAAAGCCATTGTTTACCCTAACAGGGGTTTTGACTTGTCTGCAATAAAATTACACTATCTTCCTTCATACTTGATAAAAATGAATGAAACAAATTGGAAAATGAAATAGAATCATGGATTTATCCATTCCCATGACTGCCCCTTAATAACATGACTGTACTTATCCGTACAGATGGTGCTGGATCCCAATTACTTAGTTTCTTCAATCTTGAAGCTTTTTCTGAATTTGGGTTTTAGAAGTTTTCATGTACACATGACACTAAACTCCCATCAATGTCTCAAGTTCCCATATAGTGAATTCCTATGTTTCTCAAATTCCTAAATCCTGAACTGTACTTCATAATTATTCTTACTCATGGTGATGCAACCATGTTTCTTAGTTTCCTAGATTCTCAAATGTCAAATAAGAGATTATACTTAAGTTTTGATATAGAGTTGGAACTTTCAAGTACATAATAACATTGTATTCCTATAACTGAGTTTTCCAAAGTTTGACATCCTATGTTTAGGTTTTATTTTCAAATTTGACTTTTCTGTCACTTCTTTCTGAAACTTACAAATTTCCAATATGAACTTAATAGATCATTGTAGGCTTTCTTCTAAATTCATTGATCAATTTTTTTGTGCAAAATTCCTTCAAAAACTTGCATAATCTGCAAGAAATTCATTTTAATGTTGCAACACTTTTCCTTCTTATGCAAATTCTCTAAAGATATGGTTTAATTTTGCAACCTATTAACTTTATTGGTAACTTTATTGGGGGATTTTGCAGCTCTTTAGTTTGATTTATCTTTAGAAGCTACTACCCTTCCACAACCTTTGCGGCTTGATGAAACCATTTTATGGGTTTGTTTTTCCTAGCCAAACCCCTCTTTTTTAACAGTCATGATATTTCCAAAGCCCATAGTGATTGTCAAAATGTAACTGTTTTTCCTCTTCCTGATGATGGATCACAAAATGTGGTCCAAAAAGTTGGTTTTAAAAATCTTGATGAATAAGTTTTATTAGTTTTGGACTTGGTATTGTGATCCCTTTATGTAATGTACTCAAGGCCTGAGGTGTGACAAAATCCCTTATATTAAAGTAATGCAAAGAAATTGAAAACACTTGTTCAAATAAATATAGTTTTCACTATATTTGTTGTAACTAAAAGAAAATCATTCAGCATGGATATAAAATTGCTTCAATGGAATGCAATATAGTTGTACACTTATTCATATACTTCCCTGCCCTATTTCAAAATAATGTAACCAACCCCACCTCCATACTCATATCCCTCTTTTCCTGTACCAGGGTTATGATTTCACAAGGATGGAAGGATGCAATTGTGGCTGAGACAAACAATGAAAAGGGTGTCAGCTATGGTATACTATGTCACCTCACAACCATAAGAAAAAATCATCCCCTTTGCCCCAGTAGCAATCCCTTTGGCCTGATACTGTAGGCGTTGTATTCAAAAAACTTATTTGCATGCCATTTCTTATGGACTATGGGAAAAATTTATGTTCAGTATATTATGCAAGTAAAAATAGAGAATTCTTATTATAGAATTCACAATGATAAAGAAATTCCCAAAATTTATATAAGAAAATCTCAATACCATAGTAATGGTAAATCTATAGAGTAGGCTACCATCTATTCCCTAGAATCTTTTCTTAAACGTATTTCCCACTGCTACATTTTGGCTTCTAGGGTCTATTTTGTATGAGTTATGTATAATGTTGTACTTTGTAGTTAAGTTTGTTTTACTTGAATCCTAGTTGAATCATTTGTTTCTTAACATTGCATATTTCTTAACATCCAATTCACTTTCTACATAGCCCAATAATGGCAGCAATAAAAGTACTTAGAAAATGTATTTCGGACTTGTACATGTGGATAATGAGACAATGTAACGAGCAGATATGAAGTGTTTGAACTCAAAAAATGATACAGTGACCAAGTAAACACAATATATGTTTCCAGAATCTGCTACAACAACACTAACCTACATTTACATTCATTTTTTGTTCATTTATTACATAGACAACAAGAATCCCAACCTAGTTTAGATGTTGGAGTTGAGACAGTGTTGTTAGTGACCTAGAAATAGATTTTACCCTTGAATAAGGGCAGCAACCAACCTTCTAAACCTTCTTGAAGCCACATGCTTGGCTGGTGATGGTCATCAACTCTGCTTTGTCTTTGCCACTAAAGCAAGTCCACATAATGAAATTTCTCTATCTTAAAATGTAAAAGCATTTTTTCAAATAGTTTGTAAGTTTGCATTTCCAATACCTTGTATACCTATCAAACGTGGTTTTCTAAATGTTGAAATAGTTTCATTCCCAGTTAAAAAATTCCCATATGAGCAACAAAACAAAGGTCTTTATATTGATGTTTAATAAAAAAATATGAAAGTATTGCTTTGGAATTGCCTGAAATGCTTTTCTTTCTTGCAAAGTAATAGATTTTGAGGTAGGAATGGAATTTTAACAGAGTTTTTGTTGTTTCCTCTCTTTAATGTAATGATTTTGTATCTTTCCAATGGTCATGTATCTGGATTTCCTTTGTCAGGTTTTTGAGAGTGGGAATCCCAATGCAAAAGAAATAGTCCTTTCAAACATGGCAACAAATTTTGACCGGATTCTATTATAGTTTGAGGTTTGCTGCTTCAAATCCTCTCTATTTAATTTTTTATGCTTTAGTTCCTAAATGATGTAAAGAAAAAACAATTAACACATTACACTATATTTACTCATTTGAACAAATGCATAATTTCTTCTATTTCTTCCTTTATTTTAGGATCCTTTCACATTTTCTAATTATCATAGAGCAATACAGGAGCCTTTTGATTACTATATGTTTGGAAAAAATTACATTCATCCATTGATGGATTTTAGGTATTGTTGTTGTGATTCCCAAGAAGGTTTTAGTTCTTGTTTTTTAATCTGATAGGATTGGTTGTATCTCATAGGAGGGTTTCTAATTGTAGATTTAAGCAGTATTTGATCACCCCTAATAATATAGAGGTAGATTATTTTTCCTCATGCTTTTTCCATTGAATTTTTTTTCTATTAACTATGTAGTTTTGACAAATGAACAATAAGGTTATTTTGATTTCTGAGACTAAAAATGACATCCTTGAGTAAATTTTTGAATGTAAAGGAGGTTGTCTATATGTTAGGCTTGCTAGGGGAATTGGATTGCTCAACAAGAAAAGATTTCTAAATTAATTTAGCTCTAACTCTATGGGAAAGATGATAGTTTGATGGACATACACAATTCTACCTGTATGGGAGTGATGAGAGCTAGATAAAACATCTAAAGAGGTTCCAAATATGCTAGAGGAAAGCTACGAGGAAACTAAATTGATAATGTTTGAATTTTTTCTTTCTTTCTTAGATGTTGAGTCTAATTAATAAGTTTAATGTTGTGTTGCAACTTGCAGTTGAGTATGTTGATATGATAAAAGCTAGCATTGTCGATCCTCTAAAAGTTATCAGAATTGCATTAGTTGATGCAGAAAGGTAAAACTATTTATCTTTATTATAATTAGTGGAACTTGCAACTACAATATCTGATAAAAATATATTTCCAAATATGTTTTTGATGTGCAAATTTCAAAACCTTATTTTTAGGTTGCAGCTCCAAATTGGAAAAGTAAAAGGTGAATACCAATGATGAAGAGTTTGGAGGAGTCGAAACCAATAGCGGCGGGAAAGTTGTGGATTTGCAAGGGGATTAAATGTGTCGAGCCCCTATAGGAGGTCGCTTCCCTTCCAAAATGACTGTAGTTAAGGAAGGGGAAAACAATATAAGTATATGAAAATAGGAGTATTATGTTTATATAGTGTCAGTAAGTTGTACAGTGTCACTGAGACATTGAATGTAACCAATGAAATTTTGATTTTCCAATCAGGCTTAATAAAGTAAATTTTTAAAGTGGTTTTTTCTCCACTTATAAATACTATGTTGTTTGTGTTTGTGTTTGATCAATCATATTTGTTCAAGAATTTTAGTCTACATTTCATGGTGCTTCTTCAACATTTGAATATCTATGATACTTGAAGTTTATATGCCTTAATTTGTGAGGATTAATTAAGTTAGATTTGATTTGTAATGACTAAATATATGACTAAAGTAATGACTTACATCATTAAATTTATGACTAAATAAATGACTAAATATATGATTAAATAAATGACCAATTAACAACAATCAATGACTAAATTAATGACTAAATATATGACTAAATTAATCACTAAATATATGACTAAACAAATCACTACTATGACTAAATAAATGACTAAATTAATGACTAAATCAATGATCAAATCAATGACTAAATAAATGACTAAATAAATGACCAAATCAATGACCAAATCAATGACTAAATCAATGACTAGATAAATGACTAAAATAGTTTAGTCATAAATTTGGTCGTGTTATAAACGACCGGCAATAAACTACTAATGGTCACGTGACCAAAATTAGTCACATATATGCAATTTTTAGTAGTTTATTTAGTCATTTATTATTGTTTTTGTACTAGTGTATTAAACAAAACATTATTTAGAAAGGGAAACAAAACATTCATATTTATTATTTTGAGAAGATAGTTGTTTATTTTGGAAGTTGTTACTTGTTTCATCCTCAAAAAGGAATTCTGACAATAATAAGCTTTATATTAAACATAATAAGAACACTGGTTGCCACATACAATGTGCTCAAAACCTTTTTGAAGCTATTCAAGGAAGAAGTCAAATACTTTTCCCAAGACTACAATATCAAAAATGAAACAATATAGCCAAAGCTAGACAAGAGAACTTTACAATGCCTTATGGAAAACAACATGAATTACATAACATTGAATACTTGGTTACATTGCAACTGTGACCATTAAATGGAAGCCACAAATGAATAAACAAGAGGTATTATTACAACCATTGCCAACACATGCAAACCATACAATAAATAATGATGATGTAAACCAATGTTTAATTTTGATGGCCTTCTCTATCCACACAATGGAAAATCTGCCAAGTTGTTCCCAATGCGCACCAAGCTCCTCCGTAGCCTATTTTCCATGGCTACCATAAAGGCCTAAAAAATCGAGAAGGATGACAGATAGCCAAGGGGTCCGACGGAAATTATGACCAAAGTTCAAGAACATTTTCCCCTTTTTCACAACTGCTGGAAGACTCAAAAATTGGGAAGGCTGACGGGAATTCTGACCAAAGTTCACACAAATAGCCTATCAGCTAACAAGATAGACAACAAAAATCAACATAAACTATATAACATTAACTATTTTATTGCATTGCAATCATAATGGTAAAATGGAGACCATAAATCAAATGATATTGGTTTCAAGAGCGATGCAGATGGTAAAACCGATAAAAAAACGCATTGTAACAAACCCATACAAAACTAAAGTCTTTTCGCAACAACACCTTATTGAAAACACAACAATCTATCATTTTCAAAAAAATCTTATAAAAAATGAAACAATACAACCTACGCTAGAGTACAACAATCAACAATACCATATGTAAATCAACACAAATTGTATAACATTAACTATTTAATTCAGTTGCAACCATATCTAGAAAACACAGGGCATAAACCAAACAATATTCGTTTCAATAGTGACCTAAATGTAGAAACCCACAAAACAGAAAAAATCACACTAACAAAACCATAAACAAAACAACATTGCTTTTAACAATTAATATAGTCTTCTCTAAACAACACCCTATTGAAAATGAAACAACATAGCCTTTTCAATAGTGCCTTATCGAAAATGAGACAATAAAGCCTAAGTTAGACAACAACAATCAACAATTCCTTATGGAAATCAACATAAACTATATAACGCTAACTATTTTAAAGCCATACGACAATAATCAACAATGCCCTATCAAAATCAACATAAACTATATAATGTTAACTATTTTATTGTGTTGCAACCATATCTACAAAAATGTAATTTGGGTTGAACCCCAACCCAGATGCAAAAACTCACAAATCACAAAAAATCACAGTTAAAAAGGCGTGCAAAAATATAGTCTTTTCTCAACACCACCTTATCACAAATTGAAACAACATAACCTTTTCAACAAAACCTTATGTAAAATGAAACAATGTAGCCTAATCCAAACAACAACAATCAACAATGCCTTATCGAGATCAACATACATAGTAAAACGTTAACTATATTAAAACTAGAAAACAACAATCAACAATGCCTTATGGAAATCAACATAAATTGTATGAGGCTAACTATTTTATTGTGTTGCAACCATGGAAAATAGAATTCAAGGCATAAATCAAACAATATTTGTTTCAATAGAGGCCCACATGGAGGAACCCACAAAACAAAAAAATGCACAGTAACAAACTGATGCAAAAATATAGTCTTTTTCCAACAACACCTTATAAAAAATGGAACAATATAGCCTTTTGACCAAAACCTTATTGGAAATGAAATAATATAGTGCAAGCTAGAGAAAAACAATCAACAATACACAAAACCCATGCAAAATGATAGCCACAAAACCCCAACCATAAACGAAACAATAATGCTTCTAACAAACAATATAGTCTTTTCTCAATAGTGCCTTATCGAAAATTGAAACAATATAGCCTTTTCAATAGTGACTTATCAAAAATTAGACAATATAACCCAAGATAGGCAATAGAATCGGCAAAAACTTCCTAAGTACATTAACAATTTTATTCTGTTGCAAACATAGCCAAAAAACGGAAGCCATAAAAAGAAACCCACAAAATTTCATAGTAACAAACCCATGCAAAAATATACTCTTTTATTCCATTTTAGCCATAACCACCAAACATAAGCCATAAATGTATAACATTAACTATTTTATTTTGTTAGAAACATAACCACCAAACGAAAGCCATAAATCAAACAATATTGGTTTCAACAGTGACCCAAATGGAGAAACCCACAAAACCATAGCCACAAAACCCATGCAAAATGATAGCCACAAAATGCTAGCCATAAACAAAAAAATATTGCTTTTCACAAACAATATAGTCTTTTCTCAATAGTTTCTTATCGAAAATTGAAATATTATAGCCTTTTTAATAGCACCTTATCGAAAATGAGACAATATAGCCCAAGCTAGACAACAACAATTGACAAAAAATGCATAAAAGTTAACAATTTTATTATGTTCCAAACATAGCCACAAAATGGAAACCATAAAGGAAACCTAATAAAATTAATAGTAACAAAACCATTGAAAAATATACTCTTTTAGACTCAATAGAGCCTTATCTAAAATTGAAACAATGTAGCCTTTTCAACAACACCTTGTCGATAATTCATAGTAACAAACCCATGAAAAATCAATAATCTTTTCTCAACACAACCTTATCAAAAATTGAAACAATATAGCCTTTTGAATAGCACCTTATTGAAAATGAAACAATATAGCCCAAGCTAGAGAATAATAATAAAAAATTCCTAATAAAATCAAACATAAACTACATAACATTAACTATTTTATTCCATTGCAAACATAGCCACAAAATGGAAGCCATAAAGAGAAACCCACAAAAAATTCACAGTAACAAACCCATGCAAAAATATACTCTTTTCTCAATAGAGCTTATTGAAAATTGAAATGGTATAGCCTTTTCAACAACACCTTTTCAAAAATGAAACAATATAGCCTAAGCTAGAGAAAAATAATCAACAATGCCTAATGGAACCGAACATAAATTGTATAACATAAACTATTTTATTTTGTTGCCATCATAACCACAAAACGGAAGTCATAAATCAAACAATATTGGTTTGAACACTGACCTAGATGGAGAAACCCACAAAACACAAAAATTTATAGCTACAAACCCATGCAAAACATAGCCACAAAACCCTAAACCCTAAACCAAAAAATATTATTTTTTACAAACAATAGTCTTTTCTCAACAATGCCTTATCAAAATTTGAAACAATCAACAGAGCCCCCACCACAAACCGTGAACCACAAATGAAAAAATATCATGAAGGTTTTTTTCGATATGCACCTCTTCCCATTTTCTTCAAACACACCTCTTCCTGCTAGCTTTCTCTATGCTACCTTGTTTCTCGAAGCCTGCAAAAATTTGCATAACATTAACAATTTTATTTTGTTGCAAACATAGCCAAAAAATGGAAGCCATAAAGAGAAATGTAAACAAATTCATAGTAACAAACCCATGCAAAACCATAGACACAAAACGTGAACCATAAATGAAACAAAATTCATTTTTACAAACTATATAGTGTTTTCTCAATAGTAGCTTCTCAAAATTTGAAACAATCAATAGTACTTTATCGCAAATCAAGCAACATAGCCTGCCAAAAATCGTGAACCACAAATGAAACAATATGCACCTCTTCTCGCCACCTTCACAGAAACTAGACAACACTTCATCGAACTTGCACCCTCACAGAAGCTTACCCTCCTCACTCACGGCTCTGATAGTAGCTATAGAAACAAAACGAGACCCAACAATACCTTATCATAAAATTCACAAACATTTTCTATGTTTCCTGAGGTATTAAACACAAGGTGTTATTACAACCATCGCTAGTACATGGAAAGCATACAATAATTAATGTTGATGTAAACTAATGTTTAATTTTGGTGGCCTTCTCTATCCACGCAACGAGAAATCTGCCAACCTACTCCCAATATGCACCAACCGGGCCTCTGACACCTTTTACATGACCACTAGAAGGCTTGGAAAATGGGAAGGCTGATGGATAACTAGGAGGCTGACAAAAATTCCAACCAAAGTTCAAAAACATTGTCCACCTTTTTCATGACTGCCAGAAAGCTAGAAAACTAAGGAGGCTAACAAAAATTCCAACCAAAGTTCACACAAATAGCCTTTCGACTAATTATGAAAATTGTAAATGCTATGAAAGAGCAAACTGTAACAAGCTACACATGTGATGTGCTATTCCATCAGTCACCTTCTTTAAATAGCTCTGGAAGGTGGTTGAAATAACCAATGGAGCTTGTGTGGTTTGTGCGTTGGTGAACACATACCAGTTATTTGAGCTACTTACAGAACACCATTTCAATTGAGTATGCATCTAGGTATATAATATCGATAAACCACCATATTTCCATATACACAACACACCAAATCAAACCTTATTATAATAAATGAAAATAAACACAACATAACAACCTATTGAAATCCATGAAAGATTACTTAGAAAACTTGGGTGAAAAAATACATTTAGGAAGCAGTAGAAGCAGAGATGTAGTGATGGGTCTTGTTCTATTGCCTCGTGTAATGAAGGTAGGGCAACGTCTGATAGTCATGCGCACGTCTTCTTGGAATATCTGTTTTGTCACTATAAAAAATACATAAATACAAATCCAACACTTTTTGTGAATACAAATCCAACACTTTTTGTGTGTATGTATTGAATAATGGCATAATGTGAATTAAAAATGCATTGAGCAATTTAGTACAATGAATCAATGCGTATCACACTTTTTTGTCATATGTGGAAGAGTAATATCTATAAGATACACATGTAATCATATTTTATTTGTGTAATGCATAAATTCTTCAATGTGTATCTAGGCTTACATTCACTAAAATCACAAGATGTGAGGATAAATTTAAAAGTAGTCTGAATATTTCTCCTATGAACTATTAGAAAATACACGATGGATAATCTATTCTAGAGACTTTATAATATGATAAATGAATAATTGTAAGCATCATCATCAATTTATTAAACATCATCAAAAGAAAAAAAGTGGGGAGTGAAAGAAAAGAATGTTCTAGAAGTGTAGTGATTAAAGATTAATTGCCAGCTGATTTGTCCAACATCGTGCCATTTCGAGGTTTAAGAAATCCAAAGCTCAAAGCCTTGAAAGCCTATCAACTAATTATTAAAACAATTACACAAATTTGAAAGATTATATGCTCAAATTTGTGTTGTGCTTCTACATATTCAAGATTCAAGATAATTTATAAGGAAATAGTGGACTCAAATAATAGAATAATTAGCATAAAAATCTTAAGTTCATTGATCTAGATAAGAAATATCAATCTTGAGATTTATAAAGAAACAATGATCTCAAATTATAAGAATATAAGTAGAGATATCTTAAATTCATGAATCTAAAAGTCACCAAGAAACCAATCTCTTTTAAATCAAAATATATTTAAGATATCAATACTATTTCAATCAAAATATAATATAATTATTTTATAGTAGTGTAATGAATAAAATATATATTAATATCTTAAAATAACGAAAAATAATAGAACAAATATAAAAATGTTAAAATAATATTTCATCAATAGGCTATATGTGTGCACTTTGCCCATAATTTTCATCAGCCTTCCCAGTTTTTAACCCTTCCGACATCTGGGTCCCAATGAAAAAAAAGGTGGCGGATTTTTTAATTTTTTATGTTAAAGTGTTTGGCAGGTTGATAGATAAGGCCAACGAAATTAAACGTCGGTTGACATCAACATTAATTGTTGTATGGTTTCCATGTAGTGGCGATGGTTGTAATAAGACCTGCCATTTAAAACCTTAGAAAACATAGCAAATGTCTATGCAATTTTTTATAAAGCATTGTTGGGTGTCATTCTATTGCTTTACCTACTATCAGAGTTGTAAGCGAGGAGGGAAAGCTTCTGTGAAGGTGCAAGTTGGATCATCCATTGTCGTGCTTCTGTGAAGGTGGTTGGAGGTTGTTTTGTGTTTCTTGCATAGGGCGATAGTTGTAAAAGCAATACAAAAGTGTCAAGTCTGATAATTTTTCCCCATTTTTCGTACTCATTGGAGAAAGAAGGGAGCCAAGAGAAAGCAAGCGGGAAGAGGTGCATTTGAAGCAAACAAGAAGAGGTGCATTTGAGAAACCCCTTTAAAGTAAGTGGGAAGAGGTGCATACTGAAAAAACCTTTTGTAGAGTATTTCTAAAATAGTTTATGTTATTTTCCATAGGGTAATGTTGATTGTTGTTTTGTTGCTTTACCAATATTGTTCCATTTATGGTTTCCGTGTAGTCACGAAAGTTGCAAGTTAAATTTTTTTTTTTACATTGGTTTGTTACTATGAATTCTTCTATTTTTGTGGGTTTTTTCATCTGAGTCATTGTTGAAACCAATATTGTTTCATTTATAGTTCGCATTTTGTGGTGATGATTTTTCATGGGTTTGTTATTGTGAATTCTTTTGTTTTGTGGGTTTTTCCATCTAGGTCATTATTGAAACCAATATTGTTTCATTTATGGGTTTCATTTTGTGGCAATGGTTGCAACACAATAAAATAGTTAATGTTATACAATTTATGGTGTTTTCTATAAGGCATTGTTTATTGTTATTCTCTAGTTTTGGCTATATTATTTCATTTTTGATAAGGTACTGATGAAAAAAGAATTTGTCTACGTGTGGGGTTATTTTTTTTTTTTTGCATGGGTTTGTTACTATGAATTCTTCTATTATGTGGGTTTCATTTATGGTTTGTGTTTTGTGGCAATGGTCGGAACATAATAAAATACTAAATTTTATATAGTTTATGTTGTTATCCATAAGGTATTTTTGACTATTGTTCTCTAGCTTTGGCTATATTGATTCATTTTCGATAAGGTGTTGTTGAAAAAAGAATTTATTTGGGTGCAGGATTATTTCACTTTTTTTTTTTGCATGGGTTTGTTACTATGAATTTTGTTGTCATCTAATATTGTTTCATTTATGGCTTCCATTTTGTGGTGATGGTACAGTAACACAATAAAATAGTTAATATTATACAATTTATGTTGTTTTCTATAAGGCATTATTGATTGTTCTCTAGCTTTGGCTATATTATTTCATTTTCGATAAGGTGTTGTTGAAAAAGGAATTTATCCACATTCAGGGTTATTTTATTTTCTTTCATGGATTTGTTACTATGAATTCTTCTATTCTATGGGTTTTTTTCATCTAGGTCACTATTGAAACCAATATTGTTTCATTTATGGTTCACGTTTTGTGGCGATGGTTGCAACACAATAAAATATTAAATGTTATATAGTTTATGTTGTTATTCATAAGGTATTGTTGATTATTGTTCTCTAGCTTTGGCTATATTGTTTCATTTTTGATAAGGTGCTATTGAAACCAATATTGTTCTCTAGCATTTTGTGTTATTTTCCATAGGACATTGTTTATTTTTGCATAGGTTTGTTACTGTGAATTCTTCTGCTCTATGGGCTTTTTCATCTAGGTGGTTGTTGAAACCAATATTGTTTCATTTATGGTTCATGTTTTGTGGCAATGATCCCAACACAATAAAATATTAAATGTTATATATTTTATGTTGTTATCCATAAGGCATTATTGACTATTGTTCTCTAGCTTTGGCTAGATTGTTTCACTTTTGATAAGGTGTTGAAACCAATATTATTCTCTTGTAGTTTGTGTTATTATCCATATTGCATTGTTGATTGTTGTTATGTGGATTTACCAATATTGTTTTATTTATGGTTCCTATGTAGTCACGATGGTTGCAAGTCACTAATGAAAGCAATATTGTTTCACTTATGGTTCATGTTTTGTGGTGATGGTTGTAATGCAATAAAAAATTAAATTTTATACAATTTATGTTGTTATCCATAAGGAATTATTAACTATTGTTCTCTAGCATTGGCTATATTGTTTCATTTTTGATAAGGTACTATTGAAACTAATATTGTTCTCTAGCAGTTTGTGTCATTTTCCATAGGGAATTGTTGATTGTTGTTCTATGGATTTACCAATATTGTTTCATTTATGGTTCTCATGTAGTCATGATGGTTGCAAGGAAATAGCTATATTGTTTCATTTATGGTCTCCATATAGCAGCAATAGTTGGAAGGCAATAAAACAATTTGTGCTATTTTTGATAAGGCACTATTGGGAAATAAATTTGTTCATGTGTGGGGATAGTTTGTTTATTTTTTCCATGGGCTTGTTACTGTGAATTGTTTTGTTTTATGGCTTTTTTCATTTAGGTCACCGTTGCAACCCATATTGTTTCATTTATGGCTTCTGTTTTGTGGTGATGGTTGCAACACAATAAAATAGTTGATGTTATACACTTTTGTTGGATGTTGTGGTTATGTTGTTGATATGTGGTTTTCATTGATGTCAACATTATTAGTATTAATTCACTTGAAGTTGTATATGTCGAGGATATTGAGAAAATTGTAAGGAATGAGTTGCAGGTTGTCAGAGGTGAAGTGAAGTTTAGTATATCGGTATGTTCTATACATTGATGATCAGAGGTTGTGGACTAAAGGATTTTTTTTTAGTGTATCTAGTTTATCCACATCAAGTTTCAAAGATGCACGTGAAGATTTGATCAAGTTATGAAGATTTTCATTCTAACAGTTTTTATGTTTCTTTAGTTAGTGTTCCTAATTGAAGATGATACTAAATATTTCAGTTAGTTTAGTTTCTAGGGATGATTCTTTGTTAGTTCATGATGTTTTTGGATGCTTCTATATCATTCTCTACCTTTGTTACATGTCCACATTGATCCTTGTGCTCATGGTTGGAAATTTTCTCTTGCGTGTTCACATTTTTCTTGTTCTCGACCAACAAGGTGTTAAAGCGTGTTGTGGATCTTCGAGGATAAATTAATTGAAGTGTTTCCATGTTGAAGATTTTAATTTGGGTCCTCACTAAGTTGTGGCTGACCTTGGTTGATTCACATTGATAATCTTTAATATTTTGGGTTGACAGTTTATATTCATATTATTATTTCTTTGTGGCCAACTTGAAGTGATTAAATTTATTGTTGTGGATATATAAGAGTGATTGTTTATTCGATTCGAAGTATGCTCATGGATGGTATGTGTGAATAATTCTCTAAATCATTCAAAGGCAGAGCAGAGTATGAAGAAGTGTGTAGAAGAGTGAATAATTGTTCTTGTGCTTCATTGGAACTATGATCAGGTATTAGCAAATGCTATTTTATCAGTTCAAATCCCTACAGATGGCTATAATCCAAATATCTTTGTAAGATAGTGTGTCTTCCTTTGTAATTGAGTAGTGAGCTCTAGGAAGTGTGCCTGAATGCATGTGCATTCAACATATTTCATTTTCATTATACTTTTAGCAGGGTATAATCTTGTGGACTAACCTCCACCGTGGTTTTTCCCCTAATAGGGTTTCCACGTAATAAAATCTTGGTGTTATGTGTGTTTCCAATGTGTTGATGATTTATGTTTTCATTGTTAATAATCATATCTAAGAATAAGGTTGATAAGTTAAATAAGTTTTGAATTTCTAGGACAATTGATTCACCCCCCTCTTAGTTTTCTATCCTTGTATTGCCAACAATTGGTATTAGAGCTAAGTTCCTTGGAAGAATTTTAACAACTTAAGGTGATCCGAGATGGAAAGTTACAAGAAGGATGGTCTGAGATTTGATGGAACAAATTACCCCTTGTGGAAGACTCGAATGGAGTGTCATCTGAGATGCATTGGTGAACCCTAATGGAGCATTACAAGTAATATGTATGTTATTCCACAGAATGGTCCTATTACTTTTGCTAAGATCAGAGATGCTGAGTATAATATCTGAGCTTTAAAGGAAGCTTTGTTGAGTGCTTTGACCAAATTTGAGATGAAAAATGTTATGGATTTGAAGACTGCTCATGAGATATGGAAAATGTTGGAAACCTTGTATGAAGGTTATGCTAATGTGAAGATTGCTAAGTTGCAGAGTTTGAAAGGGAAATATGAAAGGTTGAGAATGGGTGATGATGAGAACATTAATACTTTCATGAAAAGAGTGAATGAACTTGTGTGTGGTATTAGATGTGCTAGTGGAAAGATAGATGAATCTGAGATTGTTGCTAAAGTGCTTAGATCCCTGCCCGATTCTTACAAAGTCAAGGCTAGTGTTACTGAAGAGCTACAAACTGTAATACACATAACTAGAGATACATTGGTTGGTAAGCTGACTGCTTTTGAGTTGAGCAAATGTGGCGATGCCCTTCCTAAGGTTGAATCTACATTTAAGGCTACTACTTCTGGAAGAGACAAACAGAGATATCATTAGGGTGAGAGTTCATCTAGAAAGGAATTCAAGTATGAGGATGAAATTAGACAGATTGAAGAAGAAGAAAGAGAGTTGGAAGAGATGGAAGCACTTATTGCACAAAAGAGTATCGAGAGGAAAATGTAAGTATGAAGGAAAATTGTCTCTTAAATGTTTTTCTTGCAATAAGATAGGTCATTTTTCATCAAGGTGTCTGGAAAGAGCTCCTAAACCAAAACACAATAAACCTATATTTTAGAAGAAATGTTACTATGCTACTAATGAAGGTGTGACTGATGATGAATCTGACAAAGGAAATAGAAGTGACGATGAATGAAAATTTATTGCTATCAAGGAAAATAGTCCAGTATCTATTGAATCAGTTGGTTGTACAAATGTGGAGAAATCCCTAGCTACTTGATTTGAAGAGAAAGATGAATGGGTGATTGAAAGTGGATGTTCAAATCATATAACATGAGATAAAAGTAAGTTTGTAAGCTTGGAAAAGTATGATGGCGGTGTTGTGAGATTTGGTGATAATACAATTGGTGTGATCTGTGGAAGAGGATGTATTTCTCTTGATGGCAAGCATAACACTGATGATGTTTTGTATGTGGAATGATTGAAGTATAATATTTTGAGTGTTGGTCAAATGGTTGTTAAGGGTTACAATATTCAATTCAAGGATATAAAGTACAAAATATTGAGTTTCGGAAATGAAATTGCATCAGGTAAAAAAACAAAAGGTAATATCTTTCACTTGAGTGTTGCAAGTAAAAGTTGTTTGATTGCTCAAGTTGATGAAAGTTGGTTATGGCATAGGAGATTGTGTCATGTTAACTTTGATAATATTGTCAAGATAAGTTCCACTAAGGTTGTGAGAGATCTACCTAAGTTGGTGAAACCTACTAATGCAATATGCAAGGAATGTTAGTTGGGAAAGCAAACAAAGATTTCATTTTGGAGTAAAAAGCATTGTTCAAATGGGTTGTTGGAGCTTGTGCATAATGATCTATGTGGTCCCTCTAAGGTCAGAACTTTACAAAGATTTAGGTATATCATGTTACTCATTGATGATTATCCTAGAATGGTATGGGTTACTTTCTTAAGAGAGAAATCTGAAGCATTGGAAAAGTTCAAGATCTTTAAAGCTATGGTTGAGATAGAGACAAGTTTGAAGATTAAATGTTTGAGATCAGATAGAGGTGGTGAATTCACTTTCGATGAATTTAATTCTTTTTGTGAAGAACATGGAATAAGGAGATAATCATCTACACCACAGACCCCTCAACAAAATGGAATTGTGGAAAGGAAGAATAAAATAATTGAAGATACTGCTAGAACTATGATGTTGGAAGGAAATGTCCCTCATATCTTTTGGAGAGAAGTTGTGAGTATTATTGTGTACACACTCAAACGGGTACAAATCAAAGGTGATACTGGCAAGACCCCTTTTGAGCTATGAACTAGTCAAATTCCTCCTATTAAATACTTCAAGATATTTGGAAGAAAATGTTATATTAAGAGAGATGAAGACATAGGAAATTTTGATGCTAGGAGTGATGAAGGTATTTTTCTGGGTTATTCTACTAAGAGAAATTCCTACCGGTGTTACAATAAAAGATTGAAGAAAATGGTTGATGCAAATGTCAAGATTGATGAAGACTTAGAAACACCATCCAGAACCCATGGATATGACTTTGATGATCTGGATGACAGTACAAACCAAGGAAAGCTAGTTCAAACTACAAATCAAGTGCAAATCAATCCAGTAAATCAAGAGAATGAAGAAGAAGGAGAAACTGGTGAAAGAGAAGAAGAGAGATCAAAAGAGCCTAAAGCTGAAGAACATCCTAAGAAGACTCCAAGGTATGTAAGATTGAATCATTTAGAAGATCAAATTATTAGTGATAAGAATAAAGGTGTCCAAACTAGGAGAAAGATTGTAGAAGAATATTGCTTGATTTCAAAGACTGAGCCTACTAGTGTGAATGAAGCATGTAAAGATGAGCATTGGGTTGAAGCAATGAAGGAAGAGTTAAGATAGATTGAAAAGAATGATACATGGATTCTTGCTCTGACACCTAAAGATAAGAATGTCATTGGAACTAAATGGGTCTTTAGAAACAAACTGAATGAGCAAGGTGAAGTCATTAGAAACAAAGCAAGAAACAAAGCAAGACTGGTATATAAAGGATATTCACAAATGGAGGGAATTGATTTTGAAGAAACTTTTTCCCCTATTGCTAGAATTGAAGGTGTAAGATTATTTCTTGCATATGCTGCTCACAAGAACTACAAAATTTATCAAATGGATGTCAAATCAGCTTTTCTAAATGGTGAATTGGAAGAAGTGTATGTTGAGCAACCTGATGGATTCTAGTTGATTGATAGGAGGATATGGTGTTTCGGTTGAAGAAATAATTTTATGGACTTAAGAATTCCCCTAGAGCATGGTATGCTAGATTGGGTAAGTATTTGTTGAAGCTTGGATTTAACAAAGGTATTGTTGATAGTGATATGTATTTCAAGAATGATGATTTGATTGTTGAAGTATTTGTTGATGATAGTATTTTTGGAGGAGATGATGGTTTGTGCATGAAGTTTTCTAATGAGATGCAGAATGAATTTGAGATGTCAATGACTGGTGAGATGAATTTTTTTTTTGGGATTGCAAATTACTCAGTTAGATAAAGGGATATTTATATCTCAGTCCAAGTATGTGAAGGAATTGTTGAAGAAGTTTGGTATGGAAGATTCAAAGCCAGTTGGTACACCCAAGGTGACTGGATGCAAGTTAACAACAAAAGATGATTCTTTGAAAGCAAATAAGACAAGATACAGATCAATGATTGGTGGATTGTTGTACTTAACTCAAATTAGGCCAGATATCATGAATGTTGTATGTATTGTTGCAATATTTCAAGCTGATCCAAAGGAATCTCATGTGACTGTTGTCAAGAGAATTTTTGGATATTTGAAGGGAACTGTTGATCTTGGCTTATGGTATCCTAAAGATGATGATCTTAATTTGAGTGCCTTTACTGACGTTGACTAGGCCTGAGATGTAAATGATAGGAAAAGTACTAGTGGTGGATCATTTTTCTTGGGTAAGAAGCTAATTTCATGGTTAAGTAAGAAGCAAAATGCCATTTCCTTTTCTACTACAAAGGTCGAATACATTGCTACTACTAACAACTGTACTCAAGTCCTGTGGATGAAGCAGATGCTAAAGGATATCAGAGTTGTATATAATGAGCCTATTGCTATATACTGTGATAATTCAAGTGCTATTAGCATTTCCAAGAATTTGGTGTTGCATTCAAAGGAAAAGCATATATCTATCAAGTTTCACTTTTTGAGGGAGAAGGTAAGTGAATAAGAAGTAAGACTAGAGTATGTGCCTACTAAGGAGCAGATTGCAAACATCTTTACCAAGTAGTTGCCTAAGGATAATTTTGAGTATATTAAAGGGAAGTCAGGGGTAATTACCCCTCCTAATCAAAACTAACGATGAAATGCAATTGCATTAGTCCATGCATTTCATAGTCATATCTTGTTTTGGATTGATGTTGTGGTGGCTGCTACCCAAGCAAAGTAGTCAGATGTTTAAATGTTCAAATATATGGTTTAGAATTTGTGTGGAGCTTAGATATCTTTTTCATTGATGTCAAAGGGGGAGAAGAGTCATGTGAAAAACTATGAATTATCTGGGGAGAACATGTGAAAGTGTTGAGGAGAAACGAGTCAAATCCTAAGGGGGGTAAGTGTTAAGAGTTAGCTGCATTGATGGTGTTTTTCACATCATGTGTTTCCATCAATGCCAAAGGGGGAGATTGTTGGATGTTGTGATTATGTTGCTGATATGTGGTTGTCATTGATGTCAACACTATTAGCATTAATTCACTTGAAGTTGTATATATCGATGATATTGGGAAAATTGTAAGGAATGAGTTGCAGGTTGTTAGAGGTGAAGTGAAGTTTAGTATGTCAGTATATTTTGTACATTGACGATCAGAGGTTGTGGAATAAAGGGTTTTTTCTGAGTGTATCTAGTTTATCCATGTCAAGTTTCAGAGATTCGGGTGAAGATTTGATTGAGTTATGAAGATTTTCATTCTGACAGTTTTTCTATTTCTTCAGTTAGTGTTCCTAATTGAAGATGATACTATTTCAATTAGTTTAGTTGCTACAAATGATTCTTTGTTGGTCTGTGATGTTTTTGGATGCTTCCAGAGCATACTATATCTTTGTTACATGTCTACATTGATCGTTGTGCTTGTGGTTGGTGATTTTCTCTTGCGTGTTCATATTTTTCTTGTTCTTGGCTGACAAGGTGTTGAAGCATGTTGTGGATATTCAAGGAGAAATTAATTGAAGTTTTTTCATGTTGAAGATGTTTATTTAGGTCCTCACTAAGCTGTGGTTGACCTTGGTTGATTCGCATTGATAATATTTAATGTTTTGGGCCAACAGTTGATATTCATTTTATTATTTCTTTGTGGCTGACTTGAAGTGATGAAATTTCTTGTTGTGGATATATAAGAGCGATTGTTTATTCGATTCAAAGTATACTCGTGGATGGTATGTGCGAATAATGTTCTAAATCATTCAAAGGAAGAGAAAAGTATGAAGAAGTGTGTAGAAGAGTGAATAATTATTCTTGTACTTAACTATAATTATGATTAGGTATTAGCAGATGCTATTTTATCATTTCAAATCCCTACAGATGGCTATAATCTGAATCTCTTTGTAAGACAGTGTATCTTCCTTTGTAATTGAGTAGCGAGCTCTAGGCAGTGTGCCTGAATGCATGTGCATTCCTCATATTTCATGTTCATTATACTTTTAACAAGGTATAATCTTGTGGACTGACCTCCACCATGGTTTTTCCCCTAACAGGGTTTCCACGTAAGAAAATATTGGTGTTATGTGTGTTTCTGATGTGTTGATGATTTATGTTTTCATTGATAATAATCAGATCTTAGAATAAGGTTGATAAGTTAAATAAGTTTTAAATTTCTGGGACAACTGATTCACCCCCTCTCTCAAATGTCTGCCTTTGTATTGCCAACAAGTTTATGTTGTTTTCCATAAGGCATTGTTGATTGTTGTTCTCTAGCTTTGGCTATATTGTTTCATTTTTGATATGCAATAAAATAGTGAATGTTATAGAGTTTATGTTGTTGTCTAGATTTGGCTATATTGTTTCATTTTTTATAAGGTATTGTTGAAAAAAGAATCTCCTAGGTCACTGTTGAAACAAATATTGTTTCATTTATTGCTTTCATTTTGTGGCGGTGGTTGCAACACAATAAAATAGTTAATTTTATACAATTTATGTTGTTTTCCATAAGGAATTATTGACTATTGTTCTCTAGCTTTGGCTATATTGTTTCATTTTTGATATGTAATAAAGTAGTAAATTAAGAACATATGTAAAATATTGATACATGTGTTGAATAGGGAAATATAAGTTTATAACCAAACAACATAAAATAAAATGAGGGACATACACTAAAAGTGAAACAAAACTATAAGAACTTTAAGCATCATCTAATGTGTTGTAGAAATTAATATGATAATTTTTTTTCATTATAACTAATTGTAGTACAAGAAAATTTAACACCTGAATGCATTGTACCTTTGAATTTAATTGAATATATTAACTGGGGCACATCTATGAACTTCAAGATATAATAGTATTGTTATGCATCAACAAACCAACAATTAATTGACCATAACTTCATCACAATGAATAAGTGATCAATAATAAACCTGATTTGAAGTCATATCTAACTCCTTCAAACTAAAAATTTTAAAATGATCATCAATATCTTCACTAATTACTGATATATGAACAACGATCTTCTTTCCATAGTCATCAAGCAAAATTATTTCTTAGTTTTCATAGAACATGGTCTAATGTTCTTCTTTAATATTTTATATAGATGTGCATATAGATATGCACAACTTGAACAAAATCTCACACATCATAAATTCATCATTTTATAAAGGGGAACCTTCATACATGGGATGTGAGAATATAAAATATAGATAACCCATGCCTTATTGAGTATGAATGTTTTATTTTCCTATCCAACTAATGTTTCCTTTAATATGTAATTCTCATTAACATGAATTCCACTCATGATTCATACGATACTTAATTAGTATAACAATGTACTAAGGGTCAAAGATTTAATCATCAAATTTGAGAAAAAAGACCACAAGGTTCAATCAAAATGATATTATTAGTTTTATTTATAATAATATTTTCACAATTCAATTATTGCATAATAGAATCACTCAGAGGTACATAACTATTTCTCTAATTGATTTATGTTTCATTTCGGTTTTCTAGACCTTGCATTTAAAACTTGTCAAAGTAATAAAACAGTTTATGCTATTTTCCATGAAGCATTGTTGATTGTTTTTCTATGGCCTCAAATAAATTATTTGATTTATGGTTTCTATGTAGTGGTGATGGTTGCAAAGTAATAAAATAGTTCATGTTCTTCTTGATAAGGCATTGTTGGTTGTTTTTGTGTGGCTTGAAGGATAGTTGTCATTTTTCTAGGCCTCAATAAGGATTTCTTAGAATGATAGGCTATATATTAAGTGCGAGATGAAACATTGGTCTTACCATTGATTATAGTGGCTGAACAACATACATTGTCCACCATTGTAATCAATGGTGATATCAATGTATTTTATTACACAATATATAGTCTGTCATACATATGAATGTTGTTTGCATCTATTTTCACAAACATACATATTTGTACATAGTGAAAATAAAATGAAACACAAAAAATGAAGGCCTGCTCTCCACCCTACCATATTGGGTCATGGAGCCTTATAGGCTCTCACCAAACCCCTGAGCAAGAACATACATTGTCAACCACTGTGATTAATGGTGAAACCAATGTTTCTTATTGCACTTATTATAGAGCCTCTCACCATTATTTATAGTGGTAGACCAACATACATTGTCCACCAATGTAATCAATGGAGATACTAATGTTTTTAATTACACTTAACATACAGGTTATCGTACATATGAATGTTGTCTTCATCTAATTTCACAAACATACATATCTACACATAGAGAAAATAAAATGAAATACAACAAAAGAAGTTCTGCTCTCCACCCTACCATATTGTGTCATGGAGCCTCATAGGCTATCACCAAACCCCTGAGCAAGAACATACATTGTCCACCACTATGATCAATGGTGAAACCAATTTTTCTTATTGTACTTAATATAGAGCCTATAATTCTAAGTTATGTAACTATAGCAATATCAAAGATAGACACATGCAACATAACTTTATGAAATCACATGTAGCAATAATATACTCTACACTTAGCCAACACAAGAAGATTAAAACCATATAAATCAAATGAAAAAATTATGAAACCTCTTGTTTTGTGGTTTTCCCTTATTGTGTGCACTTTGGCTAGAATTTTTGTCATCCTTCCTAATTTTTAACCCTTCTGACGTCTGGTTCCAAGTTGGAAAAAAGGTGGAAGATTTTTTTATTTTAAATATTGAACAAATTTAGCATGTCGATAGAGAAGGCCAACAAAATTAAATGCCGACTGGAATCAACATTAATTGTTGCATGGCTTTAGTGTAGTGGTGATGGTTGCAAAGTAATAAAACAGTTCATCTTCTTCTCAATAAGGAACTGTTGGCTATTTTTGTGTGGACTGCAATAATAGTTTGCACTATTCTCCATAAGGCATTAGTGATTGCTGACTTGTGGCTTTAGAAATACTATTTCATATGTGGTTCCCATATATTGGTGATGGTTGGAAAGGAATTAAACAGGCCCTATATTTATACTTTTCTCAGGATAGCTCTTATTTGTCTAGGCATCAATAAGGATTTCTTAGAATGACAGGTTGTTTATTAAGTGTGAGATGAAACATTGGTCTCACCATTGATTATAGTTGTAGACTAACATACATTTTCCACCAGCGTAATCAATGGTGATGCCAATGTATTTTTATTATAATTAATATAATACATGTGGAAAACACATATACACACATACACACTCACACATACATATATGCATACAAATGCATTATAGACACATATATGTACACGCATCTATATGGGTATGTGCAGGATCATGGTGCGCCAAAAAGTGGCAATATTATGAGGGTATGTGGCTGACGACTTTTTTTTCACCCAAAATTAATGAAACAAAAAGGGTTTTTAGAGGAGATTCTCATCTTTCCAAAAATATAAATTATGATTTAATTTGAATTTAATAAATAATTATTATTCATTTTCTATTAGAATTATGACTAAAGCCCGATCGATAGGTGATTGAAAACATCTATAACTTTCAACGGTATCATTTTTTGAATCCAAACATCCACATTCTATGCTTCACATAATATAGGATTAAAAAATAAAAATTAAATTTCATGAAGTTTTGACCAAGTTAAGGTGGTCGATGACGAGTTTTATATTTTCTAAAAAGTTGTAATAAAAATTCATAATTAATTATTTACTTGGAAAAAATTACAAAAAATATGCATCACATCCGGACATGAGTCCTCTACTTATATATAAAATCTTATAAAAATATTATCATTTTATTATGGTTAGGGTGGTCAAACAGACACCTACTTCTTATTTTTTCCCTGAAATTTAAGTACTATTGCATTGAAATTTCAAATTTTCACCAAATAGATTTTATTTATTTTTAAATAAACCTAGTATTTTAGAAACTAAATTGAATTTTCTACAAATTCTATTCTTACATATTTTTGAAATAATATAGATAACTTATTCAAATATTTACGTCAAGTTGCCTAACACTGATTTTTTTGAATTTTTTGCCACTTAAGGGCCTATTTTTTGCACGATGATCCTGCACATACCCATATCAAGATGTTGTAAGCACTCAAAAATTCAATTGTATGCATATATGTTTATGTATATGCATATGTATATGTATACATGCATACAACCATGTCCACAATTATTTATAAGAACAACTGCAAATACTGATATATGTGTTGAGTAGGAAAATAAAACTTGTACCTTTACAAAAGCTCAACATCTTTGCTCACAACTTTGATAGTAGGTAAAGCCATAGAACCACACCCAACAATTCCTTATCAAAAATTGTGTAGACTTTCACTATATTTTCCAAGGTTTTAAATGGTTGACCTTATTACAACCATCACCACTACACAGAAACCATACAATAATTAATGTTGATGCAAGGATAGTGAGCTTCTATAAAAGTGCAAGTTCAATCACCCGTTGTCAAGCTTTTGTGAAGTGGTTAGAGGTTATTTTGTGCTTTTTGAATGGGGCGATGGTTACAAAAGCAGTTAAAAAGTCTCGGCTTTGATAATTTTTTCCCAAACTATGAAACACAACAAAGCAAGGGATTCTCTCCACCCTACCATATTGGGTCATGGAGCCTCATAGACTCTCACCAAACCCTCAAGCAAGAACATACATTCTCCACCAATGTGATCATTGGTAAAACCAATGTTTCTTATTGCACTTAATATAGAAACAATAGGCGCCACATGCAAACCATAAATGAAACAATATCTGTTTCAATGGTGTCGTAGATGACCAAAATTCATAGTAAATTGCCACAAAATGTGAACCATAAATGAAACAATATTGGTTTCAATAGTGACCTAGATGAAAAACACACAAAACAAAAGAATTCACATTAACAAACCCATGCAAAAAAACAAAGTAACCCCACACATGGAAAAATTCCTTTTCCAATAGCACCTTATCGAAAATGAAATAATATAGACAAAGCTAGAGAACAACAATCAACAATGTCTTATGGAAAATAACATAAACTATATAACATTAACTATTTTATTGTGTTGCAGCCACAAAACCAAAAATACATACTGTGATAGGTCGAATGTGAGCGTTAGAAAATGAGCAGCAAGTAAAAGAGTGCAAATAAACACCAAAACAACCTACACCTCAAGATTAGCCTAAGTTGGAAACAACACAAGATGAAAGCAACAAAATGGAACTCTATACCTCGCGTTGAGTCGATCCTTTGGTTGGCCCTTCGATCTCTGATGTGTATGCTCCTTGGATGGAAAGTAGATGCAAGCTAAGTGATGTTGTGAGGATGAGTGCAAGTGGATGAAAACAAGAAAATGGCTAAGTATAAGTTGAGAAACAAAACTGCAAGAGTTTGGCTAGCAAAATGATCTCTCCCAAAATGAGAGAAAAGAAGGGGTATTTATAGAATTTTGAGAATTCCAAGAGGAAATGGATGGCCAAGATTGAGCCACCAAATATCAAGATGTAGGGCTAAGGTGAGTTGAGAACTCACAAGCCCTCACATCTTGACATGTGGCATGGGGAGAGGCTTAAGAAAGATGAGGTGGACATGAGGTGTAAGAGAAGTACATGACATGGATGTACTTCAAAGGACCATAGGGATTTGGTCAAGATATCCTCATAAAGGATGTCCTTGTCCCATGTGGGTGAGAGGACATGTGAGGAATTAAAAATTCCTCAAATATCCTTATGGGGAGAGGGGAAAGAATTTTAAATTCCAAAGGGTGCATTGGGGGATTAAAAGGTGAATTAAAAATTCACATTAGGGAAGTGAGATGCCTTGTCAAAAAAGAAAAGCACTTAATAGGGTTGACTCAATTAAGTGATTAGGATTGTGCAAGTACTTGATTAGACTGATTAATGAGGATTAGAAGAGAGTTAGATTTCACATGTGACTTGATGTGACAAGTCAAAGATCACATGGGGAAGAGTAATGAAGGATTAGAGGAGGGTTAGGTGGCTAAGAGATTAGAGGCCAACTTGCAAAAGTTGGAGGATGTGACACATCCTAATCAAGGATTAGGCATGTGCACATCCTAATGATTGGATTAGAAGAAGGATTAAGATAAGATAAAAATGATGGAGGATGTGACATGAAGGGAATTAAATAAATGGAATATTTATTTAATTCAATTGATGGAAGGAGGATTAAAGAGATAAGGTATTATTGATTAAATACCTTAGGGATTTGGCAGAATTAAAGATATTAATTAAATAATAGCAGTATTACTTAATTAACGAAAATAAGATGAAAGGGGATGGATTTGGATAAATTAAGTGTCCAAATTTAGACGTCTACACATACATATCTGCACATAGGGAGTGATAAGCTATATTTTAAATGTTATATGGAACATTGATGTCACCAATGATCGTAGTGATGGAAAATGCCTTTTTTTTTGTGTTTCATTTTATTTCCCCTCCCACAAAACAAAAGAATTCACAGTAACAAACCCATGCCAAAAAAACAAAATAACTCCGCACATGGACAAATTCTTTTTTTAGTAGTACCTTATAAAAAATGAAACAATATAGCCAAATCTAGAGAACAACAATTAACAATGCCTTATGGAAAACAACATAATTTGTATAAAATTTAACATTTTATTGTGTTGCGACCATCACCACATCAACTATTTTATTGTGTTGCAACCATTGCCACAAAACAAAAGCCAAAAATGAAACATTTAAGTTGTATATGGAACATTGATTCCACCATTGATCACAGTGATGGACAATGTATTCCCCCTATGTGCAGATATGTATGTATGTCATAGTAGATGCAAACAACATTGATATGTACTGATCCCTATGTTTATTTTGTTGGGACATTCTTAGAATGATAAGCTATATTTTAAGTGTTATATGGAACATTGATGCCACCATTGATCACAGTGATAGACAATGTATGTTCTTGGTTAGTTGTTTTGCAAGAACATAGAATATTTTTGAAATGCTCTACAAAGATTTTTCCAAATGTGCCTCTTCTTGCTTGCTTTCTTTCAGTTTCCTTCTTTTTCCAGCCACTGTAAAAAGGAAAAAAAATTGTTTTAGAGGAAAAAAATCAAAAAATAGAAGAATTCATAGTAACAAACCCATGCAAAAAGAAACAAAAAATGGGTTGCATGCTGCATATGAATATTTTATGTATATAATAATGTTTTTTGTATCTAATTTCACATATGTAGATATATGTACGTAGGAAAAATAAAATGAGTGACAAGAAAAGACGACTTTCTCTCCATCTTGCTATAGTTTGGTACAAGAGCCTATGATGCTTCATGACCCAATATGGATGGGTGGAAAGCATGCCTTATTTTGTTGTGTTTCATTTTATTTTCCTGTGTAGTTATGTATGCATGTCAAAGTAGATGTAAAGAACATTCATATATACTCTTCCCTATGTTTATTCTTTTGGGAAAATAGTTGTTATTTGTTTGAGCCTCAATAGGGCATTCTTGGAATTATAAACTGTATATTAAGTGTTATATGAAACATTGAAGCCTTTTTTAATTATTTCGTTTCCCTCATATTGTTAATGTCTCTACAAAAAAATTGAAATATAAAAAATTTGAAACAAAAAATTTGGAATGATAAACTATATATTAAGTGTTACATGAAACATTGAAGCCTTTTTTATTATTATTTATTTCCCCTCATATTGTTAATGTGTCTAAAAAAAAATGGGAGATAATATTATGTTTTGAAGATCTTGATGGTTGTCATTTTATTGGTGTTCTATATTTCTTGTATGTGTTTTGGCTGGGGTTCTCATCAGACTTTATTGCTTTAATTATACATTTTACCCTCATGTTTTTGTGGCATAGAGCTTGTAGTCAGCTGTCAGCGTTGCAACTCTTAGCTTTTTAAAGAGCAGCCCCAACAATTTCGGTGGACTTTGGCTCTCCCCAAGTTGATGAACAATCCTTAGGCACCAATCCTGTAAGTCTGTTCCTTGTTTCCTTTTTTCTATTGAGAATTGTATTGGCTCTTTTCCATGTGCATTGAACGAATTATGAATATGCTTCATTTGAATTAAAATTCCTTGTAATATATAGTCTAACTAATTTATATTTGAACTCTTTATGTTTCCTTTTCCTTTTGGTTTTCTAGCCAGTTGGGAGTGGCCTATGTGTTAGAAAAAAAGGGTCGCAGCTTTGAGATGTGTTGACATTGCTATGTTCTTCCTTATTTATATTCAACAAAAAAAAATCTTCTTTTCTTCTTGCTCGACCTTTCCCTCCTTTCATATTCATTGATTATATGCAATTTTGAAGTAGTTGTGATCCTATAACCATGTATAATTATCTGTGTCTGCATATTGAATACTAATAATAAATTCATTTTGTACTATCTCTTTCCCCCACTTTTACTTCTAGATTCATGTCATGGTCTTGAACAACTCATTACTTTAGCTTAGCTGAGAAAAACTTGTAGGATTCATATGTATGACCAACCTTGACAAGGCATGTGATCCGATCTATTGATGCTAGAGATGTTATCCCATCTCTAGTTCTTCAACTGATGTATTTTCAGAAAATAGGTGGTGATCAAAGCCTGGTTGACCATTACAAATTTTTCCTCTCTAATGGAACCCACATGTAGATAGAAACTTTTTTTGCAAAATACAATGACCTTTTGTTTGTAGGGGCATTGAAAATAGGTTCCATCTTGTGCTGGACAAACTATGTGTGTAGCAAGCTACAAGAATCAAGGTTGGCTATTATTTTGCATTGCTTGAGCTTGTTGTTGTATGCTTTCCTTTTTGTGGGGACCACCTTTTTTAATATTTGATCTTGGTCTGGTTCTAGGGAAATTTTTATATTGTCCTTAGATGTCAAAATGTCAAAATTTCAATTAATTGGAACACCTAGATATCTATTTAAAGATCAAGGGGAACAAATGTTGGGATCAAAGTCATCTTCCCCATCTAAACAAGCCTCAAAATTTGGGATTCATACATCTCCAACAAAACAAGTGCTCCTTCAAATATCAGTTATGTTGGGTATGTGCAGGATCATAATGGGTCAAAAAGTGGCAATATGATGGGTATTTGTAGGATATGTGGCTGATGACTTTTTTTTACCCAAAATTAATGAAACGAAAAGGGTTTTTAAGGATATTCTCAGCTTTCCACCAATATAAATTATGCTTTACTTTGAATTTAATAAATAATTATTATTCATTTTCTATTTGAATTACAACTAAAGTCCTGATTGACAGGCTGATTGAAAAATATCTATAGCTTTCAAAAAATATCACATTTTTTGAATCCAAAACATGTGTCACATTTTATGCTTCATATACTATAGGATTAAAAAAAATAAAATTGAATTTCATGAAGTTTTGACCAAGTTAAGGTGGTTATACGTACGAGTTTTTATATTTTTTAAATTTGTAATAAAAAATCATAACTAATTATTTACATGGAAAAAATACAAAAAATGCATCACATTGGGGCATGAGTCTTCTACTTATATATAAAATATTATAAAAGAATATTATCATTTTATTGTGGTTAGGGTGGTCAGACAAACACCTACTTATTTTTTCCACAAATTTAAGTAAAATTGAAATTTCAAATTTTCACCAAATAGATTTTGTTTTTTTAAAATAAACCTAGTAGTTTAGAAACTACATTCAATTTGCTACAAATTCTATTCTTACATATTTTTTAAATAATATAGTTAACTTATTCAAATTTTTACGTCAAGTTGCCTAACTCTGATTTTTTTGAATTTTTTGCCACTTAAGGGCCTTTTTTTCCATGATGATCCTGCACATACCCTATTAAAGGTTTGAATATTTACCAAACTAGATGGAAAATAAAAGGTCAAGAGACAATGAAAAGGGATATGTACCATTACGATAAACAAGGACATGAGGGCTAAGTGGTTGCAACCTATCATGGTCTCAAACTGGCACAAAAGAAAGGATTTAAGAAAGTATGGATTGAGGGAGATTCTCTCAATATCATAAATAGTTTGAAGAATTGTGCAACCCCCTCTTGGACTATTGAAAATTTCATTAAATATTCTATTGATATTCTTAAGTCCTTTGATGGATATTATATCTCTCATATATTAAGAGAGGGAAATACACTTGTTGATGTATTTGTAAATCTAGGAGTTAGTGGAGCTAGGGAATGGGGACTGAATGATCACCTCCCTATAGAAGCAATTGCCAGAATTAATCATGATTGCTAAATTTAAAGTGATTGATGATTTTGTGAGGCTTGGGGCATGCATGATGTTCATCACGTGGTGGGCTATTATGGTAAGGGATGGTGATAAAAATTTGGATTGATCTGATGGTACAAGGATTGATATCCATAGGGAATGGATCACTAGGTTCATTAATCAATCCTGCCATTATTCAATTTTCACATAGATTGTGGGAAATATTTTCATAGCCTCCTCGAGGTTTCTGCTTATTTCATTCAAATTTCTCAAAATTCTAGACTTTGCATTTCTAGAAGCCATGGGAGGAGATCGGAACAACGTTGAACCATTATCTTGTGATGCTATCAAGAAGAAGCCGAAGGTTTGGAGAATTTTAGAAAAGGGTGGGTTGACTCCATACCTAGAGAGATTACATGGAAAAAGTCCACAGATTACTACATTGTTCGCAAAATCTTAGAAAAATAGGTTTCTCAAGTTCGGTGGAACAAAGTTTGATGTGAATGAAGACTTCATAGCCAACATTACGAGGCTCTTGATAGAGGGGAAAAAAGTCTTTAGAGATAAAATGGAGTTTTGGGATGCCATGCAAATCTTCTTCAAAGGAAATGAAGCTCAAGATTTGAGGACAACGAGAAGTGGAGACTACCAGAAGGGTTCTCTTAAGGCATTGTGATGGGATGTGGCTAAGGAGCTCATGCATTACATAACCCTTGAAGGAAAATTCTCAGTGGTAAATGCCTATCATTTCACTATGCTTGATCAGTTTTTCCATAAGAAAAGGATTTATTTTCCCTATTATCTTTTTACTTCCCTAGATTCTAGCTTGAAGGACCATAAGAAGAACCCAAAGAACCCTATTTTTCATGTGGGGCTTATCCTTTTAATATTTGATTACATGAAAGCCTTTGAAGTGGTAAAGCCTATCTCTACCCCTAAGGATAAGCAAAAGAAGTCAGAGGAAGAATATGATACAGTCTCTAAGGAGGAGCATGCTAGCAAGAAGGGAAAGAAAAGGAAGCTCATCTTGGACAAGGAGTTATAATTTGAAGAGCATTTTGATTATGTGATGGAATCTCTTGCTACCATGGAAGAGGAAACCCTTGCTTCTAGGAAGTCCAAAAAGAGAGAGCTAAGCCCTAAGAAGGGTTATGAAACCTGTAGTGAGAAGCCCAATGCTAATATGTCAATGAGTTGTATGAAGGAGCAAAATGAAGTGGCTGGTGAGGTTTCTTCACCTCCCCCTATTCTGGGGTTGAAGCAAAAAAAGGAGTTGGAGATGGGTAGCAATAGGAAGCTAGTTGTTAAGTCTACGAGTCAACTACTGGAGATGAAGTCTCCTCTTAAGATTATGATTGGACTTGATCCTCTGGATTCTTCAATTTAGGCTCTGGGCTTGCTGATGGAAAGAAAGGATGTGGTTGAGGTGGGGAAGGGTGTTAAGGATTCTCTTGGTGTGGACCTAGATATGTAGAAGAAAAGGAGGGCAGTTGCTATGGGAATTGTGAAGTCTATTTGAAGAATCCAAACTATAATAGCTGTTGGGAATGGGAAGGAATTCTTTTCCATTCATGATAAGGTAAGTTCCTCTCATGAGGAGGATACTCTAGGTAAGGGATTCTTCAAAATTGATAAGGAAAATATTTTTGATGTTTTGGGAACTGCTCATGAGGGTTCCATTTTTTTTATAAGTTATTTAAATGGTTGTTTCACGAACTGAATATGACCAATGTGAAAATTCATGGTATGTTGAGAAAATTTGATGAGTCTATGGGCTAGAATTAGATTCATAATCTAATGAATTCTCTAAAAATTGTGGTAGATTAAATGTTAATCATGAAGTAGAATCTTGAAGGTAGGGTTCTCTCCCTTGAAACTCGGTTGGAGAAGCTTTATTCTAACATGGAAAAGGGTGGGGAGGTGGTTAAATCCAGGGTTTATTTTATTTTATTGGTATTTCCTCCCCTTTTCAAATCGCTAAAAAGTGTAAGGAGTCTATTCAGTCTAGTGAGATTGGTGTTATTGGTAACCTGCTGGAGGGAGAGTTGTCTGGTGATAAGGGTGATGATGTGAGTAATGTTCAAATTGTTGAGGTGTGATAGAAAATTGGAAACTCTTGAGAAAAGAGACAATTTCACATTTAATTGGACCTATTTTTGAGTACCTATGCATTATTCATCCTTCAAAACAATATTTATAGGCCCCTAAAACCCATTATTTTTTTATCTAGAGGCCCGTTTCACTTGGGAAATCACTTAAATCCCAAAAAGTAATAATTAATTCACTAATATCCTAAAAACCCACCTTCAAAAACCACTAGTGGGACACATTCGCCACCTTGGGTGAATGAGTCCCCTCTGGTGGGACCCATTCGCCAAGGGTGGTGAATGAGTCCCTTTTGAGAGAAATTTCAATTTTAAGCAAGAATTCAATTAATTCAACTTAATTTTTCGGTGGATGTCAACCTCTCAGGTCTAAATAATGGGAAAATTAGGTGTCAATGCTTATAAATACTCATTTTAAGTCATTTTTCATATCTCTTAGTCATTTTTACAAAGAAAATTCTAAAGTCAATTCTTCCACAATAAGTTTCATTAGCAAAGTTGAAGTTTTAGGGCAGCAAAATAGGGTTTTTGTAGGTCTTGAAGCTCACTTTTCATTCAAGGTTCAACATTTCAAAGAGTTAATGATGGATACCTATGGTGAATCATGGAGAAATCTAGGTTGAGGAGATGCAACTAACCATCAAATCACACCTAAATACTTGTTTTCAAAGTGATTCCATCTTCCATTTTCTCTCTATCTTCTGATTAAGGTTTGCAGCTCATTTACATTTCATTTGCATGTCATTTATCTCCATTTTGATGTGGTTTAGTATTTCTACAGTTGAATTCTTGCATCATTCAAATCACCTTTGCACATCTTATTCTAGCACAATAGAATAGGGTCTTATCATACTTTGGAATTTCCTAGTCTTTAACACACTTAAGGCTAGAGTTTTATGTATATTTTTGTCCATTTAAGGTTTGATTACCCAACTAGGGGTTTGACCAAGGAAAACCCCACATTAAAAAACAATTTTTAAGTTGTTTTACAAGAATTTTCTAAGATCCCAATCTGGGTTTCTATCAAAAAGTGTTGTACAGTGTCAAGGTGCAGAACAAAGATCTAAATTTGCAAAAAAATGAAAGTGGATTGATTCACCATGGATGGTGAATGAGTCCCTCATGAGGTGAATTTTAGAGTTAGATGAGGATCCTAATACCTAGTGAGTAGAAAACCCTATCCTAGGACTAATTTGCCTAGGGTGGCAAATGAGTCCTAGTCAACATAAAGGTCAGATTTACTAGATTTCTAGAGTACTTTCCAGTCATCTTCAGCTTTACAAGTGCACACATTCTAAAATACAACTTTTTTTTAGTTTCATTTGCATTTTTGTTCATCTTTTTAAATTTTTTGCAAACCTCATTATGTTTTCAAACATTGCACATTTTATTAGTTTTGCATTAATAGTAAATCAATTTCATCACTTAGTTGCATTTACAACATCGCATTTAGTCTTGATAACATCATACATTCTCTTATTTGAGTGAACAACTTCAATTTTATGGTTCCATCTCTCTCCTTTTAGGTGAAAGATCCTAAGAGTGCAAGAGAAGTACATAAAACACATCAAAATTGTTGGTTCATTTTGGTGAACCTGCATATTGAACATTATATCTTTCTATTTACATTTGCAATTGCATCCTATGACTCAATTGCATTGTCTTTTTATTTTTTTTGCATCCTAGGGCTTCTTAAAATTGCATTAGCGAAAGTATCATTTAGAATTCATTATTGCATCTTATTTCATTACACCATTGCAAAATTCTGCATTTTTTAGTCTTTATTTGCACTGTACAGACCTGAACACATCTAGAAAAGTAAAAATAAAATTAAAAAAATTAAAAATACCTCTCTTGGGACTCATTTTCCACCTTGGGTGAATCAGTCCCACTACAAATTTTGAATCAGTGTTTCCAGAATTTAGTTTATTGCTTTACACTTTTATGTTTCCTGTAGTTCCCTTTTATCTTTTAGTTTTGTTAATTTCTATTGTATTTAAATAATTTGCATAAGCATCATTTCCTCTCATGGAATTTATGGATAGTATTAGATTTTTGAATGTTTCATTTTTGACATTAGTTCCTAGTTCTTTTAGATCAAATTCATCAATTCATAAAAACAAAAAAATAGAAACATCAAACAAACCTTTCAAAAAAATGATTCGATTTAGAAATACCATCTCATCCAAGCCTCTTATTAGTGATGATGTAGACAAGTTAGATGAAGTCCTTCAAGACTTCTTCTCACTCACTTTATCCTCTAAGCCTTTCCATGAGATGTCTAAAAAAATTGATGATAACCTATCCCACAAACCTTTTAGTATTGACATCTGACCTTGGCTTGTTAGATGCAGTCCTTTAGGACTTCATCTTGCCTAAGTCATTAACTAATTTATAATGAATGTTAATGTCTCTCAATTTTTCCATGACCAATATAACATACTTAATGATAACTTACCCCTTAAACCTTTTAGTCGTGATGACCTTGAATTGTTAGATGAGTCCCTCTAGGACTTCATCTCACTTAAGTCATCCATTAAGGTTTGTTGTGAACAATCTAAAACTAAGGACGTTAATGTGATTCAAACTCAACTCTTTCTTTACCCACCCTCGTATAAACTCCATACTTCCAATAAAACTAAGTTCACTCTTTACCCACCTAAAACTGATGTGTTGCAACAATCTAGTAATATTACTATTGATCATACATATAATACCCAAAACAATCCACAACCACCGCAACCAATCCCACCCTCTTTACCTTCATCTAATTCACCTAGTGTTCCTCACTTTCCCCCACACACAAACGAGTATGATCTTGTTGAAAAACTCAAGAATACTTGTGCAAAGATTTCCCTTTGGGATTTACTTCAAAACTCACCAAATTACCACACTATTCTTCAAACAACGTTACAACAAATTATGGTTCCTCCTGGTACAACTCCAAATGATGTGGCAACTTTAATACATGGAATAAATAAATTTAATCTCAACATTAATTTCCATCAACATGAGATCACTCCTTTAGAGTCGTGAAATAAAAATGAAGCCTTTATGATAATTCCTCAATTCAATTGAATAGGTATCAAAATAACCCTTATTGATAATGGATCTTCCCTTAATGTGTGTAGTCTAAATCTCCTTGATAGATTGTGTGTTGAAAAGTCACAAATAAAACTTGATTCCTTGTCCATTCGAGGATTTGACAATACAACAAAGCAACCACTCAGTGTAATCACTTTTCCTATTATGGTTGGGGTGGCTACTATGAAAACTCCTATTCATGTCATGCCTTGTGATCCTTTGTACAATCTTCTTTTAGGCAGACCATGGTTTCATGAGATGAATGTAGTGCCTTTGAACCTTCATTGTATAATGAAATATGTCTATAACAACAACATTTATCAAGTTGAAATAGACCCTGAACTTGAAAGTTGTTTGCACCTTGAAAGAGGAGCTACAAGTCCTCTGAAAATATTAATTCCAACATGCAATATAGACCCTTTAGAATTTGAAACAAAAGATGAGGAATCAATGTCTAAATTATTTGGTGATGATCGAGGATCCCTAGAATTCACATCTTCATTTATGGGTGACTACATAATCACTCAAAAGAAAGATGAGAAACTAGAACAACCAACTATCATGTCAACTCAAAATTCTACATAATCTTCTCAAACATTTCCTCTACTTTGGAAGAAAATACAACATACACAACAAATTTTGATGAGATATATTATCAATCTCTGCCTAATCTGAAAGAAATGGAAAGAATTTATGAAAAGGCTATGAACTTATGAAACAATTAGGATATACTAGAAAAGGATGTGGAAAGCATGAACAAGATATTCGTGTCCCTATAGAACCTAATATACAAGAGACAAAAATTGGATTGGGCTATTCTTTTTCTAAGATAACAAAAGCTACTCAATGACCATCTTTGAGCTTCAAGACTATTACATGTCAACCAAAACACAAATACACAATCAAACATCCTAAATTTCTTGATATGAACTTATCACCATCATGGCAGTATGTTGATAGTGATGAAATTTTGAAACAAATGTTAGGAGTTTATGATAACACATCCTCTACTACTCCCATAGATCTAGTTACTTGTGCTATGATAATTACCAAGAAAAAATATAGTGATATCACTGAAGAACCATATGATTTTGAAGATCCTAAATCTAATGCACTCCACTTAGGAGATACAATTGATGTACCGATGGACATATAAAATAAAGACAAAGTTATTAAGATTGGGAAGTGCCTTGATGATGAAGAACAAGAGGAAACTACAACTTTACTTCATGATTTTCCTAAAAAAAATTCTTGGAAATATTCTGATATGCCAGGAATTGACCCAAAAATTGTAACACACATCATCGTTCCTGCTGAAAATGCTAAACCCATTTTCCAAAAGCTATGAAAAATGCACCCTAACGTAGCCTTTCATGTTAAACCTGAACTTGAAAAGCTCCTTGATGTAGGCTTCATTCGACCTATTGATTATTCTCCTTGGATCTCAAACATTGTCACAATTGCTAAACCTAATAATTGTATTAGGTTATGTACAGATTGTTGTGACTTGAATAAAGCTTCCTTAAAAGATGACTTTCTGCTTCCTAATGATCGTGGGTTCAACTGCTAGGCATTTTTTTTTTGTCATTCCTGGATGAATTTTTTTGTTATAATCAAATCCTTATTAATCCTCAAGACCAATACAAAATTGCATTTACAACTTTTTGGGGAATGTTTTGTTGGGTCGTGATGCCCTTCGGTTTAAAGAATGTCGACGCAACTTATCAACGAGCGATGACCTTGATATTCCATAATTACATGCATAAAATTTTAGAAGATTATGTTGATGAAATCCTTGCTAAATCCTTAACAAGACAATGCAATGTAAATTTTCTTTCAAAATTATTCGAACGAATATGAAAATATAATATGCGATTAAATCCTAAAAAGTGTGTCTTTGGCATAGATAGTGGTACAATTTTGGGGTTTGTCATATTTCATAGAAGCATTGAGGTGAACAAAAAGAAAATTGATTCCATTATTAACATGCCACCTCCTAAGAACATTTCTCAATTACACATGTTACAAGGTCGTATCCAAGCTATCCATCATTTTGTTGCATCTTTAGCCAATCACACATTACCCTTAACACATATCAAAAAGGATGTGCCTTTTGATTGGAATGAGGATTGCAAATAGGCTTTTGAGAGCTTAAAGGAATAACTTGAAACTACACCTGTTTTACAACAGATCATGCCAAACAAACTATTTATCCTATACATAGTTGCATTAGTCCATGTTGTTGCAGCATTGTTGGCTCAACAAGACGATCATGTAAAAGAACATCATGTTTATTACATTAGTCAAACCTTAATTGATTATGAAAATCAATATTCACTAATCAAAAAATAATGTTTGTCTCTTGTATTCGCTACTAGTAAGTTGCCACATTATTTACCAAATTCTCAAATACAAGTCATGACAAAATTTGATCCTCTTAAACATCTTTTTAATAAAATAGACCTATCTGGACGTTTAGCTAAGTGGGTGATGTTGTTAACTGAGTTTGACCTTAAGTTTGTTTCACAAAATGAAATAAAAGGACAAGCCTTAACCAATCACTTAGTTGATGCTCCTTCTCCTCTTGCTTTACCTAATCATGACTACTTTCCTAATGATAGTGTCTGACTGCTGATGTTAAAACATGGAAATTGTATTTCAATGGATCAAAGTGTAGAACAGGTTCCGGTGCAGGAGTAGTATTACTTCCACCCGATGGAAAGCCTATTCCTTTTCCTATCGATTAAATTTCCTATGTACAAATAACACAACTAAGTATGAGGAATTACTTGTAGGATTACGAACAACTTTAACTATGCATGCTAAACATATCAAGATCTTTGGTGATTCGCAATTAGTAATAAAAAAAATCACTAGGACATCAAACTAAACATGACAAGTTATAGAGATACAAGGATCTTACAATAACATTGTTAGAGTAGTTTGAATCATTCACCATTGATAACATCCCATGAAAATACAATCAACATTCGAATGTGATGGCAAGTGCAACCTCTCTTATATCCCCACACGATCCTTCAATAGACTTCACCTTTGTTATTCACCCCATCATAAAACCTTCGATTGACACTCACTTCGAAGATATTTTAACTAAAACTCAAGAGGAATCCCAAGAATACTATGACAATGTACAATTATTTAAAAGATGGTACCATTCCCAAGCCCACAACAAGAAATACTCAAAATCGTTTATGCAAACTACCAGCCAAATATGTGATCCTTGCCAATGTGTTGTATAGAAGATCCTTCAATGGTATCTTATTAAAGTGTCTTAAGGATTCTGAAATTCCTATAGCCCTTGAGTAGGCTCATGCTAGTGCTTGTGGAGGTCATTTTGGAGGACAGTCGTTAGTGCAAAAACTCATCTGTATGGGATATTATTGAAGACATATGGAGAAAGAATACTTTTCTAACATCAAATGATGTCACAAATGTGAAGAGCATAGAAATTTGATCCATGCCCCTGCTTCTGAGATCCATGTCCAAATTCTTATTTGACCATTTTTAGTATGGGGATTGGATCTTATTGGAAAAATTTCACCACCCTCTTCCGCTAGACATACATTTATCATAACTACAACAAAATATTTCACAAAATAGGTGGAAGCTATTCCTCTTCGATCTACAAATGCTGAAGTAATTTGTTGTTTCATATTGGAACACATAATTGCTCACTTTGGACTTCCTTCTGCAATCGTTTCAGACAATGGAACCCCATTTAAGAATAACGAAGTTAAGAAATTTCTTAAAACATTCAACATTCAACATCGATTTTCCACACCATATTATCTACAATCCAATGGACAAGCTGAAAGCACTAATAAGATTCTTGAAAAAATCCTAAAGAAAACTATTAACAAACATCATAAAGATTGGCATATGCAATTACTTTATGTTCTTTGGTCTTATCGAACAAGTGTTAGATTATCCGTAGGAACTACACCCTATAACCTTATTTATGGCACTGATGTGATCACGCCCTTGGAGTTAGAAATTCCTATGCTATGAATTGGTTTTCAAGACCTTATTAATGATGCCACTTATAAAGACCAACTATTGCACCAACTTGAAATGCTCGATGAAAAGTGCATTATCGCTCTTGAGCACCTCCAAGCTTAATTAAAAAATTACAATGAAAACACAATATTCATGTCATTCCTCGAACATTTCATAGGGGTAATTTCATTCTTCATGAGAATCAACATAATACTAGTGTTGACCATGAAGACAAAGATAAATTCAGCCCTAACTGGTTGGGATCTTATATAGTTGATACCGTTATGGATCTAGTGCTTATGTCTTAACAAAGATCAATGGAACACCCCTTAAGGAACCTATTAATGCTGCAAATTTGCTTCAGTATTATCTCTAATCTCTTTGAATAGTATGATTAATAGAGAAGTGTTGTCTAAAGTTATTTGGTTACATTATAAATAGCTTTCACATTACTTCGTTCTTGACACCTGATCTTGTGTTTTTCTTGAACACTAAGGTAATTATTTAAGTTAATTTAATAATTACTTTAGGTTTCATACTATTCACCCTCATGTTATGTTAATTTCAATCCTTTTATGAGTTATAGGTTTATCTAATTTAACATACTCTCTTCAAATCAACAATGTTGTATCTAAAGTGAAACTGAAATACATTTTATATTTGATCACATTAATCATGTTAAATCATTTAGACATTAATTAAATAATTTCACCATAAGTTATTTAATTAATCACATTTCTATTTAACATTCAAACATATTAAGACAAATTATAACAACATCAAATGTCCATGTATATATATATCTTTAAAAAAATTATGTACATCTCAATATCATATAAAAAATAACCAAGGTTTGTGAGAGCTAGACCCCTTGGGCTCTAGCACCTGCGATCTGGTCCTCGAACATCGTGAGATGGTCATGTGTGATCATGATCATGATCCACCGACTCTGAGTGCATACTCCAGACACTATACTCAACCAAGAGCCACAAGTCGATCCTCTACCATCTAATCCCTCTCTGCTTGTACCTATGCTATCTCTACATGTAGTCTCTCAACCTTTGCTAAGGTCTACAATGACTGTCCTACACTCTTAGCTTGAAGAAGTCATCTCCTCATGCTCTCGTACATTGCCTGTAGCCTCGCAAAAGTTCAAAGAAACTCTGGCTCCTCCTTCACGATCAGTGGGGGCATGTAGTCAGGATCCACCTCCTCCTCGTCGATGGATGTAGGCACTATCTCCATGGTAGATTGATGATAGAACTCTCACTAGTCTCTCATTACTCCTGCAAGATAGAAAAGGTACACAATCAATAAACATCATCATGATATATATATATATACAAATCATAAAAAAATCAAGTACATGTGTAAAATAAAATACCATCACCTATGTCTCTAGTTGACTAAGGGATATCAACCTCATCCTCTCTTGTGGGCATGGAGGATGTGCTAGCCTCTCTCTGACTGTGGGTCCCAATGTCTACTCTAGCTACTACATGTGATCTGGTCATATAAGTGTGTGAGGACTCTCCATGCTCATGTCAATCCTCAGCTACTATCTCATCACCCTCACTCAGGGGTGGCTCCTCCTCATAATAATCATCCTCCTCATAATCCTCCTTATCCTCATCATCAATAACATCAATAAATACATCTATTGGCCTATATCGTACATCCTCAATCCTATCCTTTGGCTCATATCCCTCATCTAGTGTTGGTCTTGCATCACCTATAGGGACATCCAAGGGAAACATAGGATTTGGTCATGTCACTAACCACCACTCCTTGTGCTCATTTGTGCTACTGACATCATTAGTGTTGGAGGCTAATGGCTGGTTGTGATCTGAATCATCAAAATGACTCTCATGAACATAATCTATAGTAAGTTGAATAGTATCACCTATCCTATGAGCACTCTGCATTGATCTCCTAATGAAGGGCATGCCCTCAGTGGTATTTGTACCTACCAAAACTATCACATGAATTTCCCATAATAGAAAGATCGTACAACATAGTCATGCCATCCAGCTAAAAACCTGTCCATCTGCATCCTCCTCAGCTGTCCTATGGGATCTAGCCATTGTAGAGTGAGTAGATAAGGTATCCATAGGATCTCATCCTCCTCTAGCCAGTCAAACCTCACCCTCCAAAAATTTAGGTCTTCATACTACCACAAGTGTTGTAGACGATAGCCAAACGATTGTGGATATCCTGCAACTATAGCACAAGGGAACCTGACAGGCCTGGTGCATCTAATATGCTTGAGGCACCACACCTACAGAAGTGTGCAATGCACCATACTGTTGATCTCTCAAAACACAAATTGGCCAAGATCATAATAAAGGTGTGGTCGGATATAGTGTCCCCAAGCATAAATTTTCCTATGCTCATATATCCCTCGAATCAAGTGTATCAATCCCCCATCCAAGTGTGTCACTCATCCATCAAGATTTAGAATAAGAGCCACTATATGCATCATAATTTGTCGCACAATAGGGGCTCACAAATATAGAAGCATGGGAAGCTCAATTCATGCTCTCACGTGCTCATCATGAATAGGTCCATCCAAGCAATATTGCATGTCCTCCTTCTCATGAAATGACTGATCCCCCCAGAAATATACTTGCTTCCCTCGAATAGGAACTCAGAGAATACGGTGTACATCCTTGAGTATGATGGTCATCTCCTCGGTATGAAGGTGAAATGTACATGTATCAACGTCCCAATGCTCTCATAGGGCCATAAGCATGGCATCATGGTATCTCATAGGTGGCATCGGATATTCCCAATAGATACCTACTACCTGTAAATGCTTTGTCTCTACTGCTAACAGTGTTGGGGCTAAATCTCTAGGAAATCTAATTTGTCTCCCTCCTACCCATTGTCACAACTAGGCTAGAACCTATCAAAATCATAACAATATACTCTAAAAATTCATCTAATATCTTCAATTTTCACATTATTCATCATGCAATTGTGCTAAAGTTCATCTATTGTGATTTTCTAAAGGCCCTAGATAGTTTAGAACCCTTTTGGGACACTACGCAAAGAAATGGGACACTTCGCAAAGAAATGGGACACTTTGTGAAGAAATGGGATGCTTCTGGAACAAAAGGGACAATTTGTGAACAAAAGGGACACTTTGTAAAAAAAATTTCCAAGATCCTAAATTAACCTATAAATGCATTAAAAATCATTAAATCATTACAAAATCACTAAGCAAAAGTTGTAGAATTGACTCACCTCATAGTACAGCTCATTGCATACCACCTACTCACGAAGTTCATCCAATCACGAAGGTGTGTAACCTCGTCTACTCAGCATCTTCTCGTCTCACTCATCACTCTCAAGCTAGAAGAAGGTAAAATGCAATAGTAAGTGAAAAATTAATTTCATCGACCTCTTTTAACCTATTTTCATCACTTTTACTCTTATGCATTAAATTAGGGTTATTTTATCTTAAGAGTTAATAAAGCATATTTTCTTCAAAACAACTTAATGGGAGCTAGGGAACTCCATTTTTGATGTTGTTTGATGCATTGTAATCATGATTCTGCATTCAACATCATCACTCATCTATTCTTACATGGCATGATACTTGGAAATTCCCTACAATATGATGTGCTTTATTCGATGTGGCTAGATTACTACCTTGATTCCACCTCTGTAAAGCAAGTGAAATCAAGCCCGGGGGCATACATATACCCTTGAATTGGAGTCCTAGGAGTTAGATAAAATATTTTTGGGAAATTAAAGAATTTTTGTTGTAGGATGTGGTTCCTAATGTTGTGGTTTTGTAGATAACTACATTGGGTGATTCATTCTATCATCTTTTGAATGAGTATCCTTTTACGCAATAAATTCCACTATTTAGAGTCCTTTAGTTTACATTTGCATGTAGAGTAATATGGATGTTAAAGTGGGGGATAAATGTGGAATATAAAATTGGACACTCTTGAGAAAAGAGACAATTTCACACTTAATTGGACCTACTTTTGAGTACCTTTTCATTATTCATCCTTTTGTTAGTTCTCAAAAATGCTGGTTGAAAAACCTTAAGAGGTTTCTAGGCTCTTGGTATGTTTTAGGCTAGCGAACAAGGTCAAATGGTGTATTTGAACCTTCTTCTCTTTAGGCTCTACCAAACCTAGGTGGGTGTACCTATGCAAATGAGGTAGACTTAAACTATGTGTTTCCTACTTGTACAATCTATCCACAATGGCAATTGGAAGTGGAGAGATGCAAACCTAATTTGGCATAAATTATATAAGAAATATCAAAGTGAAGTTTATTAATATGTTCAGTTAACCGATGTAAGGTTTTGAAAAATGATTTGATAAAATTAGGTGATGAATGGGTAACACCAGTGCCTTGTCAGATAAATGGAGTCAAATGAAGATCTAGGATGAATGACTTGTATTGTCTATAACTCAAATTTTTTGGAACACTTATGTTGGTTTATAGCTTGTATAAACATGCAAGTAAGTGATTGAAAAAATCTAATTATTGATCCAACTAACACAACTAGGTTACTTATGATTTATAAAAAGGATTTAATCCTTCCTTGAAGGAACCAATTGAATAAATCACACAGGAACAACAAATGATACCAAATTGGAGACAGAATGCCAATCCTAATTATACGGTTCTTCTTACTGATCCAAATAACAATTCTAGATTATTGTGATTGACTATAAGGATTTTAATTCTTTTAAATAAACCAATTTATCACACCACACAAGAAAATAAAATGTGCCTTGATAAATTGAATATATCCTTGATACACCAATTTAAATAATAAGAAAATATTAAATTACAGAAAACCAAATAATTCTATTTTTTTAACAAACAATTGATACCAAAATGAAGCCATAGATTTAGAGACCTTTCATTGATTTCCTCAAAATTATGCTTGCAACATAGTCTTTCAAAATCTAAAAATTATGGAAATCTTATGCTATCTATCTATTATCCCCATTCTAGTGTTATCTTCTCCTATATCCTTCTTTCGGTCTTGGTCTCTCTTATATATACGAGAGGCAACAAGCTTCAGACGAAAATACACGTCATTTGATAACAAAACATGATTTTAAAAACTAAACATAATTTAAGAAATTAACACAACCATAGACATGTGCACAATCCATTAACCTTCAAGTAAAACCACATGGTCACCTAAGACCTATTCAAATATTTTACTATATAATAGGCTCCACATCATTACCACTGAACGATTTTGATTGTTGCTCAGTTGTGCCTGGAATGATCACTGCCTAATTGATAAACAAATTATATGCCAAGAGGTGATGAATGTATTCTTGTTTTACATGAGTGTCGGTATTGGATATTACTTCTTTCATATCATACTCCATGTACATGAATTTCTCAAATTTTTTGTGATTATTTTGCAGGACTATATCCTCATCATTAATTTCTTGCAATGTAGTTGTTAGAAACCATATAAAGTTTTCTTTCCAATCATCCCTTTCTCAAAGATTCCCTATATCATCATGGAGTGCAGGAATCAAATTAAAGCAACCAAGGTCCTCTTTGATTCTACGATGATATTGGTTGTGAGACTCCACCATTCTATTATATATCTGTAGTATTTTCTCTTTCAAAATTTGTTTATCAAGAAGTTCCTTCTTTTTATCAATCATTCTTCTTTGCAATCGGACATTTTCCTCTATTGCTAATTGTAATTTCCTAAACACACTCCAATAATCATCAGCTCACTTCATCATCTTATTGCACCTTTCCTTGATTATCTTGGACACATTATTGTACTTAATGACTTTCATTTCCTTTTCTAGTGTCGTACACTTTTCCTAGGCTTTCAAATGAGATATTTTCCAATAAGACACATTAGCTAAGGCATCTATTACTCTTTTCTCCTTTTTGAGCCATAGGGAGTATAATTTTGAAGTAGAAGAGGAAGATGACTTCCCTTTTTGATGTGATAACTCCCTTTTCAATTTTTCATTTTCTTTGACCAACTTCTCAATTTGTCCTCTAGTGAATTTTTCCACATTGACATTTAGTTCTGTAGTTTCCAAGGGATTAGTGTCCCCAACTCTTTGGACCAAAAGATGTCCAAACACTTGATTTGTATTATCAGTTACTAACGACCTCTTTTCACGAGGGTATAGTTACCAAATAAGCAAGGTAGCCTCATGTGGATTATACCCAGATCCTGAATATATCTTGTCACTAGCCTCCTCTGTTAAGTTCATTGTTGTATCCCCTCCTTTTCTGAAACTATTAGACACAATTGCAGAGCTAATGTCCCATCCTGGTAGAAGTAATACCCCAACCTCTTGAAGTAATTCTCTCCCTCTCTTGGGGGTGATATATTGCATCTCCTTGTTAATTTACATTTTTAATTCCTCTAAAGTAGCAACTTCCTTTTCGAGAGTAATATCTTGCTCCTTTTGTCTTATTTTCCTTCCCTTATTTTCATCGACAAATGATTTGAATTCAGGAATTTAACAAAGTCACCATCAGAAATGAGTTCTGTATTGGCCTTGACCCTAATGTCATTAGATAACTCATCTAATGCTTCAAATCTTACAACATTTTGTTCCTAAGGGGGCTCAAAATGTGTAATCAAAGGGGCTTTTATTTGTTCTACTTGTTGCTCCCCTTCACTACTCTTCTCATCACTTCCTTTATTACTTTCTTCATCTTCACTCTCATCAGTAGAAAAATAAACATTAGGAGTAGCTTGTGAGGGTATGTGATCTAGAGGCTCCACATATTCAGCCTATACTCCCGTACAATTTGCATTAGATGTATCAAAAACATATGAAGGCACATCTTTTACTATTTCATTAATATGAGAAATACGTTGCTCAATCCTAGCCAAGGGGTCCTGTATATGACCAAATGCTTTTGAATATGATGGAACATTCTTTCTCTTCCACTCTTCCACGAGAATAACTTTATTATATGAGGCCATTCTATCACTAGTGGAAACTTCATCTCGGTTCTTGATCACATCATCAAGTGCAAACCAATGCTCATACCCTGACAACCCTTGAGTTAATATTGCTTGATTAATAAACCCCTCTACATCAATTTTTTCTCTTTCATACCCAAAAGTAAGGTTGTAATGTGCTATTTTGGCATCAATTTCTTCATACCCTAAATTTTTAACTGATGTAAAATCTCCAAAACAAAGAGTGTTGGGCATGAGTGATTTCTTATTATTCCCTTTGAGGTGTTTAGCATTAGATTTAGCCAATTGTCGTACAATCTAAAAATAAGAAAATCTATTAGGAACTACTTAGGGTAGTAAGTGTGGAATTCCCTCAAACCCATAGACTATTATTATTGTATAGTCGGAGAAAGCATATCAATCTCCCCAATTGTGGTTTACTTTTCTTTTTGGGTCATTCTCCTTTGGCCTCTAAAATATTTGTACCTTAGGGGATAATTTGTGATCATATGAATATCTGAGTAGCTTCATTAGTGGTTTAACAAAAAAATATTAAAAATATAAATAATGAGACCTTTCACATCGACTATCCCATAGTGTAGTCCACATCTATATAGATTTGAAGTTTCCATTTTCATCTATATCTTTGATCCTCAGTTCTTTACTCCACACATTTTTGGCATGTCCCTCATACAAAAGTAAATGAATTAGCAAGGAATAGTGTTTTAAATCTATGCAACCATTATTATTTTTTATCCTTTCAAGTCCTTAATTTAGGGCATCAGCCAAGTAGCTTGCATAGTTGAATGATCTCACATATTTTCTATGTATATCCACTACTACAACCATTGGTGCAATAGACATAAGGGGTGGGACCTCTATCCCCAAGACTTTACCAGATGAGTAATAGGTATACTGAAAGTATTACATAGAAAAATCTACATGAAAAGGATGGTTTTCATTGCTCAAAAACTTCCTAAGTTGGCCTTCCTCATTTTTAGGTCTGTACAAAGGTAGTTTCCATCACTTGTATCTAGTATCCATGCAATGATATTCTATCAAAAGATCTCTAATTGTGAATGGAAAATTCATGGGACATTCTAATTGAAATACAATAGAGATTAGGTCTTGGTGATTGGCTAGTTATCTCCTTGGTATTATACCAACTAGAAAGAGCTTTCATTAATTCTACGTTGATGAATACGTTTGGCATCACAAGTCTTCCTAAGCTCAATCTCCATGGGTTACAGTCTGGTTGAAATATGAATTGCTTTTTGTAGTGATACATGTAAAGATCATATCCTTGATGTTGCATCCAAACATCCCCTAGATGCCTATGTTTGTCTAACAATTTAGCTATTTGAATAGTTCTCTTGGGTCTTGGCCCGAACCTAGACACTGGTCTATGAAGTCTTACTTTAAATTCCTCTTTTCGGTTTTTTGTTTCTTTTCCTTAGGTTTTTCCGCATTTTCTTCCATTGAAATCTTTGAAAAAATACAACTTTCTAGCTAAGAGTGAAGTACTTACGTGAATTTTTACTTCCCTTTGTTTTACTACGTAAGAGCTCCAAGTTCTGTCTTTTTTTCCTTTTCCCTTAGCATATCCCTACTAGTTTCTGCAATTGTATGATTAACTTGTGGTGCAATTTACTTCTAGTCAACCTCATTAATATACTACTTGTTTCAGTCTTATCATCGGGGAGATCATTTATGTTAAATATCCAGATGATGCTCTTGGATGTCACATCAACTAATAGTAATAATTTGTCACTATATCATTGGGACCTTGGTTCATTTTCCACTAATGGCCACCTTTTCCACCAATGAATGTCTGTATTTCAGTCTATTAGTGGGACACCAAACAATGCTACCCCGATGCACCCCAACTTCACCGATGAGTGTTATAGTTTTGATAATCCACAATTGTATTGGGCCATTGGGGGACCACAATCATTCATTCCACCAATGTATTAAAGCTATGGCTATGTGATCATCTTGATTGCCTCTACCGGTCTATCAGGGAGACTGCCTTGGAAGTTAGCCCAATGGAATGAGGTTACACTAATGTAAAGTCATGAATTGTCCTCATCAAGCTATCGGTGGAAGTTCCACCATTGAGGTATTGTTAGGCCAGTGATGTCAATGGGAGTTCAAATTCTTTTATGAACATGATTGTTTAGGTATGTTAGCTGTAAAATGGATTTTTCCACACAAATCTCAGTGATTTGTTTAAATTGTAAAATTAAGTGTGGTGAATTGTTATAAGGACTGGGAGGTAAGTGGATAGAGGCTGATGAAAATATGTGGGGATTTTTTAGTCCTAATAGTGGCTTCGTCTGGAGATGAATGATTGTAAGATCATTTCAAGAATCGATAAAATCTTTGGGGAGCAGACCATGGATGGGGATGGAATATCATGAGAACCTAAAATTACTGTGCATGGAAATTTGCTAATTTCAGAAGGTATCTCAAGAATTTTCCATGCACTAGCAATTCCTGACCTTCACCTAGACTACTATGCATGGAAAAATATCATTTTAAGAGGTTTGTCAAGAATTTTCCATGCACTGGCAATCCTTATTCCTCTCTATGTTTTTCAAGAAAATAAATGTTTTGGGAACTGCCCATGTATTGGAAATTCTTGTTCTTCTCCTGACATGTTCTAGAGATAATATGAATCCTCACCTCCCTTACCAACAATAACAAAGGGTCCTAACCACATGGCCTCAAATTTCCCATGCTTTCCTTTGTCTTGACTCTTGGAATTCCACACGAGAACTATATCATCTACTTCAAACTTCCTATTTTTAGCTTTCCTATCATACAAGTATTTTATTTGTAATTGTTTCTTCCTAATATGTTGTTGGGCTTGGTTTTTGATTTCATCGAGCTCCATTATTTCTTCCATCCTTTCCTCCATAGGTTCAAGAACGTCTAAATCTTCTTGCAAAATGAATTTGCAAACTGGTATTAAATTATGCAGAGGGAGCCTGGCTTGAGTTCCATACACAAGCTCAAAAGGTGATTTACCAATGGCCCTTTTCACAGTAATTTTGTCCACCCATAAGGCAAGCCTCAACTTGGAATCCTGAGCTTTTTTATTTTTATCTAGCATTATTCTTATGATCTTCAAAATATTCTTATTGTTGGATTCAGTTTTCCCATTTTCCTGTGGGTGATATGGTGAGGAGTATGGAATTACTATACCATATGACTAGAAAAATCCCTTGAATTTATCTGACCTAAAGCACATTCCATTATCATTTACAATCCTTGTTGGGAATTCGAATCTTGTGATGATGTTCTCCAATAAGAAATTTGTCACAACCTTGCTAGTTGCTTGCTTGGTAGGTATAGCTTCCACCCATTTTGTAAAGTAATATGTGGCCACTATTATCCATTTGTGTCCTCCACTATAATTTTTTGTAATTTCCCCCTATGAAATCAATTCCCCATTGGTGAAATGGAGCTTCAACCTTCATAGGTCTTAGAGGAAATGCCCCTTGATCCTTAAATTTTCTAGAAATTTTTTGACATGCCTCACATTTTCAAGTATAGTCATGTGCATCATTGAAAACCTTAGGCCAATAGTACCTTGCCCTTAATCTCTTATGATAACTTTTTTTTGCTAAGAAATCCCCCCCACATACTCCTTCATGCATCTTCTTCGAAACATGCCTCACTTGATGCTCATCTAAACACAACAATAGAACACCATCCCTATTCTTCTAGTAGAGATCCCCCTTCATGAATACATATTTTGAGGCCCATTACTTGAGTGTCCTTTTTTTGTTTTCATCAAACCCCTCTAGACATTTCAAATGTTTAAGATATTACACAATATCATTGTACCATGACGTGTGTTCAATACTAGTGACCATATTTTTTCATCATTCACATTGCATACTTGGGCAGCTTCCAAATTTACTTCAACCATCAATTTGGCTAATCCGTGTCCTCTTACAAGCTTGGTGATCTAAAACTCATTATCAAACTTCTGGATTCTATTTATCCATCTACACCTACATCTTGTTGTCTCACTTTGTATGAATACATCCTTCACTACAACATTAGGAACATAAGCTATTACTTTTGCTCCCACTAGATATGGTCTAAATGCCTTGACAACTCTTACCAATGCATAGGAATTTTTTTTGACAATATCATATTTCAATTCTGCATTTTAGAGGGATTTTCTAAAGAAGGAGACTGGTTGTTCATTCCCTTCATCATTCTTTTGAAGCATTATTTCAGAAACTGTGTGATAAGATGGGAATGAAAAGATTTTGAAAGGTTTGCTAAAATCTAGAGATTTCAATACTAGAGATTCTTTGATTGCTCTTTTAATTGATATGAACACATCTATAGCTTCTATTGTCCAATCAATCTTTGCACCTTTCTTTAGCATCTTTGATATTAGTTTTACTATCTCAGCGAAGTTTGATATGAATCTTCTTACAAAATTGATTTGTCCAAAGAAGGATTGAATAGCCTTAACTGTCTTAGGGATAGGTATCTTATCAATGGTCTCCACTCTTTCAGGATCAATCCTTACTCCTTAGAAACTATATTCCCAAGTAACTTTCCCTTTGTTATTATAAAATGAAACTTTTTAGGATTAAGGGTTATGCCATATTCCAATGCTTTCAAAAATATTTTTTCAAGGTGAGCCACATGATCCTTTGGCTTCTTGGAATATGTTGTTAAATCATCCTGGTAGACTACCATTATCACATTATTAAGGTCCGAAAAAGCAACATCCATGTCCCTTTGGAATGTTGCACCAACATTTGTGAGTCCAAATATCATCCTAACATAAACACATGTTCCCCATGGCACAGTGAAGGCTATCTTGTATTGTTCTAATTATTTAACTTTCACTTGTTTATAGCCTAAAAATCCGTTCATCAGGGACATTAACTCACAGCCTATGAACCTTTTTAGCATAGCCTCCATGTTTGGAAGTAGGTAGTTGTCCTATAGAGAAGATACATTTAGGTTCCAAAAGTCTACACAAAGCCTTGTCTCTCCATTTTTCTTTCTGACTAGTACTAGATTGGAGACCCAAGATGAATGTCTAATTGGCTTGATAATAACTCCTTCCCTAAACTTCATAAGCTCTTCATGCATTTTTTCTAGAGTAGGGTTTATGGGTCTTTGTTTCTACCTAAATGGTTTTATATCTAGCTTCAATGGGATCTCATGTTGGAACAAATCTTCTCTATATGCTTTAAGATCCTCATAAGACCCTGAAAAAATGTGCTTGTATTTCCTTAATAGTGCAATCAACATTTTCCTGATTGTTGGACTTATTTTCTTCCCAAAGTATACTCTTTTTGGTTCCAATTCATTCCCTAGGTTTATCTATTTAATATCTTCCCTCTTTACTGGTGTTTGTTTCATGAGAGCACAATCATTTCCATCAAACACTCTTTCTAGTGGCACAAGTCCTTTAGGGAGCTTGTTGGTTTTGAGCTACACAACCTCTTTTCCAAACATAGTCTATTTTCCATCTACTTCTTCCAAAAATGTATTAAAATCAATCTCCTAGGCTTCATACTGATCAATGCAATGTAGAAATTTGATGAGATCAGTGTCATCATTGAAAAATTGCCAGCTATAGATGTTATCAAGGATTGTAGGTCCTGGTTTGAATTCAACTTGAGACACTTTGGCTAGGGTGATATCATCTCTTTTCAAAGCTACATTGGCCAAGAAATATGCCATTAAGTTCTTGGACCTATCTATCCATTCAATAGAAAAGGCATCAAATAGTTCAATTGTGTCCCACACATCATTCCTATACTATTTTAGCCTTTTGTTCTTTGTAGCATATTTTGATCTAATCTGTGAAATGATCAACTTAGAATCTCCAAGAATAGTTAGCAGTTTGATTTTTTGTTTGATAACCATATATTCAAACCAATTAGCAAGGCTTCATACTCTGCTATATTATCTGTACATTCAAATGTCAACAGGAATGAATACTTGAATGTAGTACCTTCAAGTGAGATAAAAACTACTCCTACTTCATTTCCTTCCTAACTACATGCTCCAAAAAAATACATTTTCCATACACCCTACTGATTCTAGGAAACATGCTTATCAATTGGATCAATATTCACTAGTTCAAGTTGTGAAGATTTTATTCTGAAAAAATTCTAAATCCACATCACAAAATCAGTTTAATTGATTTTGAGCAACATAGTCCACAATCTGATTCATCCTCGATTCTCTATATATCTTGACCTCTTCACCATTTATTGGTATTGTGGCATACAAGTCAAATTGTACATTTCCTCCAACTGTTGCAGTCCATTACCTTGACAAGAGCATCCCAAAATGAGGAAGCATATCAATTACAGTTATGCCAATATTGTAAGATGTATGTGCATAAGTAGCCAACTTCACTTCTACATCTTTCATAATTCCTACTACTGTGATAGGCCTACTATCCATAACATAGCATTTTCCACTAGTAGTGTCTACCCACATGCCAAGTTATTTCATGACCCCTACTGGCATGAGGTTGATAGTAGCACCTGAAGCTATCATACAATTTCTCACCAACTTGTTATTTATGATCAGTGTGGTGAAGGATTCACTATTGCATCACCAAGAAAAACCTCAAGAACCTTCACTTCTCCCTACTTGTTGTTACTAATCTTAGTGGTCTCTTTATTCTCAGAGTCTATATTTTTATTAGTTCCAAAATTGGCTGAATAGCACCGTCCCTGTATTCTTTTATCTCCATCATCTCTAATAATGGCACATACATCTTTACCTAGGACAAGGCATGTGTGAAGTCAAAAGAGGTATTTTCTATTTTTGTTATCTTCTTTTGTTCCAGTGGATCTCCTTTTTTCTCCTTCTTTTATCTCTTGTTTGTTTCATTAGACTTCTGCTTGTCTTTATGCTATTCCTTATTTTCATGTTTTTGTTCATTCTTATTGGGTTATTTATTTTCTATCTTTTTGGTGTTCCATGTGTTGTTTCTTTATCTTTCACAAATATCCCCCTTGGAACCCCCTCATCTCCATTTATTGTTCTATTTCCCAACCGATATTTTCTTTTTTCCTATTCTATTGCAGTAATGGTCAATTTTGTGATCTCTTCCTTAGTTGGTCTTCTTACTTTGTATTTACTTGACTGAGATGATGCACAAGGAGTATATGGTTTGTCATTGCTCTCATCATAATTAGAAAATACTTGTTTTTCTTCCATATGAACATTTTATCTTTGGTTATCAACATCATAATTGTATCCTTCTTCCTCTGAAGATGAATATCCCTGCCCAATTGGATGGAGGGTGTGAGGTTAAATATATTGTATGATCCTCTTCCCTATTTTCCACTGGTATTTCTTATTTTTGTATTGATTGAGATACAAGACAATGGTAAGGGGAATGTGGCAGCTTGCAAACTTGAAACCAAGGATTATTATTAATCATGTAAGCTCCCTTCTCCTTTAAGGGATCGAGAGTCTCTTTACTTTTGGGCCTGTCAATTATTGGATTTCCATCCTTCTAGTTTGTGTTGTATGGAATATCATGCAACCTTGGTCTTTCATTTCTATATATATTCTCTTTCCTATTCTGAGGATAGTTAACATTTTGGGGAACCCTGAGATTATCTCTTCTATTAATCATCCTAGCAGGCTTTCTATTGTTCTCAATGGTCAATGTCATTTTTTGTTCTTCAATTAGACTTCTAGGGCACCTATTTCTAAGCTCATATCCTATCTTCAGATCAAAGGATTTTAGGTTTTAATACTTAAAGTTGTAGGGTCAGCCAATTTGGACATAGGTGGTATCTTATTGTAGAATTTGGAGAACCTCTAGTTGAAGTTATAAATTGGCTCATTTTGATGTTTCTGAATACTTATCAATTCCTGCAAGGAAAAATCGGGGGCACACTAATTCCCATATTGCTCCAAAAATTGATTTTGGAAGTCTGGTATAGAATTAATTGAACCATCAGGTAGTCCATTAAACCAATCCCTCACCTATTCTATTAGGGACATCATGAATAATCTCATATTCACATCCTCATACTCCATACCAATATCTTGAAGAAAGGCATTAAAATTTCTGATATGTTCTTCAGTTGATATCACATTATTCACAGTGAACTTGGGAACTATATTTCTCCAATTACTATCCAATGGATATGGGCACAATTGATACCCTATTAGATCAAATTGACTACATGTGTTTGTAGGATTTTGTGGAGGAAAGTTTAAGGGTGGTAGATTAGGGCAATATTGGTACCCATATGAAGCTGATGATAGTCATTTTGTTGGATGTGTTGCTGGGGGTACATAGTTTGATGGGGCACATGTTGTTGATGTTGTGGGGGGTATTGTTGACCTGGAAGTGGATTGTGTCAGGGAGCATTGGTAGCATTTGGATGTTGGGATCTCTAAGATGGCATATTATGTTGAAAATGTTGTCTTTGGTTTACATTCTGTGGTACTCTTGGAACACCTGTGTTATGAGATATCCCATGTGAATTGATATTACCACCCTGTTTATGTGGAGGGACATACTTTGGTAGTTTTGATGTATTAATACTCAATTCAGATAATTTTTTACTCAACTCTATGCTTATTTTTATCATCCACTATCTTCTTTCAAGCTCTTGTTCTTGCCACTGCATTTGTATTTATAATTCTTGATTAGTCATGTGCTCAAAATCTTCAATAGGAGTTAATTTATCGATAAGCCCACACTGGTTTCCTTCTTCTTGTCTATGGGCCATTTCATGATCATACTCCTCCTACCTCTATCTCCATTCCTCATCTCTCTGAGCATGGAACTCTTGCACCTTTTCTTGGTCCATTTCAAAATGATAAATGGGGCGATCACTATTTCCTTGTTCAAATGGAGTGCGGGGATCTCCACATGGATCATTGTTGTGACCTTCTAACTCATGCAATGGGTTGAAGCTATTGTGTACATTGAAGACTTATTCTATTGAGTTTCCTACATTTATGAAATCTACTTGGCTAGATGTCATCTTAAACTTTTTCTTGTTCATGTTTGTTTTTGTGGGAGGAGATTCATGTTTGTCAGTCCATTTTCCATTTTTTTTCTTGGGCCTATCCTAATGTAAGGATCTTTTTCCATTCATATTAGATGATATAATGTATCTCTTATGTCTGTCATCTATCCTTTCTAATTTGATGCTTACTTTATTTGTCATAAGATTTCTTTAGAGTCACCACCTACTTTCTAAAAGTAGGAAAAAGATTGAGTTCATTGCCAGTGAAGCCTTTTAACTCTAGAGTGACTCTATTATGGTGGGATTCGGTTCAGAATTGGCTCCCCAGTAGAGTCACCAATCTGTTAGATGTGTGACTTAGATGGGGAGTGCAAATGACATAATTATGAACCTCTGGTTGAAGACCAATTTTGAAAATTTGTTGAATCTATAAATGGATAGGATGAAACTGAATCTTTCTTCTAAGTTTGTCCCCAACAGAGTCGCCAAAATATTCATTATGAAAATTTTTGGTTGAATAAAATCAAGAGGTTGCAAGGCTCTTGGTATATTTTAGGCTAACGAACAAGGTCAAATGGTGTATTTGAACCTTCTTCTCTTTAGGCTCTACCAAACCTAGGTGGGTGTACATATGCAAATGAGGAAGACTTAAACTATGTGTTTCCTACTTATGCAATCTATCCATAATGAAAATTGGAAGTGGAGAGATGCAAATCAAATTTGGTATAAATTATATAAGCAATATCAAAGTGAAGTTTATTAATAAGTTCAGTTAATAGATGTAAGGTTTTGAAAAATGATTTGATAAAATTAGGTGATGAAATAGGTAAGACCAGTGCCTTGTCGGGTAAATGGAGTCAAATGAAGATCTAGGATGAATGAATTGTATTGGATGTAACTCAAATTGTTTGGCACACTTATGTTGGTTTATATCTTGTATAAATGTGCAAGTAAGTGATTGAAAAACTCTACTTATTGATCCAACTGACAAAACCAGGTTACTTATGATTTATCAAAAGGATTTAATCCTTCCTTAAAGAAACTAATTGAATAAATCATGCAAGAACAACAGATGATACCAAATTGGAGATAGAATAGCAATCCTAATTATATGGTTCTTCTTACTGATCCAAATAACAATTCCAGATTATTGTGATTGACTAGAAGAGTTTTAATTCTTTTAAAGAAACCAATTAATCACACCACACAAGAACAACAAATGTGCCTTGATAAATTGAATATATCCTTGATACACCAATTTAAATAATAAGGAAATATTAAATTGGAGACAACCAAATAATTGTATATTTTTTACAAATAATTGATACCAATATGAAGCCACAAAATCAAAGATCTTTCATTGATTTCCTCAAAATTATGCTTAGAACATAGTATTTCAAAATGTAAACATTATGGAACTCTTCTTCTATCTATCTATTATCCCTATTATACTACTATCTTCTCCTATATCCTTCTTTCGATCTTGGTCTCTCTTATATATACAAGAGGAAACAAGCTTCAAACCAAAAGACACATCCTTTGATAACAAAACATGATTTAAAAACTAAATATATTCAAGAAATTAAAAAAACCATAGACATGTGCACCAATATGTTAATCTTCAAGTAAAATCTCATGGTCACCTAAGACCTATTCAAAGCTTTTACTATATAATAGGGTCCACATCATTACCACTGACTAATTCTGATTGTTGCTCAGTTGTGCCCAAACTTTCCACTAATAGATTGATAAATAGATTGAATGTCAAGAGGTGATGAATGTATTCTTGTTTTGCATGAGTTTTAGCACTAGATATTACTTCTTACATATCATACTCCATGTGCATGAATTTTTCAATTTGTTTGTGAGTATTTTGCAGGACCATATCCTCATCATTGATTTCCTACAATGCAGTTGTTAGAAACTTGTAAACTCTGCTTTCTAATCATCCCTTTCTTGAAGATTCCTTGTATCATCATGGAGTGTAGGTATCAAATTAAAGAAACCAAGGTCCTCTTTGAGTCTACGATGATATTGGTTGTGAGACTCCACTGAGCTATTTTATCTCTATTGTGTTTTCTCTTTTAGAATCTGTTTATCTAGAAGTTCCTTCTTTTTATCAATCATTCTTCTTTGCAATCGGAAATTCTCCTCTATTATTGATTGCACTTGCTTGAACACACTCCAATAATCAAATAGTGACCAAATAATCAAGGTAGCCTCATCTAGATTATACCCAGATCCTGAATATATCTTGTCACTAGCCTCCTTTGTTAAGTTCATTGTTGTATCCCCTCTTTTTCTGAAACTATCAAACACAATTGTAGAGCTAATGTCCCATCCTAGTAGAAGTAATACCCCAACCTCTTGAAGTAATTCTCTACCTCTCTTGGGGGTTGATAGATTGCATCTCCTTGTTAATTTCCATTTTTTATTCCTCTAAAGAAGCAAGTTCCTTTTCAAGAGTAATATCTTTCTCCTTTTCTCTTATTTTCCTTCCCTTATATTCATAGACAAATGATCTAAACTCAGGAGTTTTAACAAAGTCACCATCAGAAATGAATTCCTAACCAACCTTGACCCTAATGTCATCAAATAAATCCTCTAATGCTTCAAATATTACAACATTTTTTTTCCTAAGGGGGCTCATATGGTGTAATCACAGGGGTTTTTATTTGTTCTACTTGTTGCTCCCCTTCACTACTCTTCTCATCACTTTATTAATTTTTCCTTCCTCACTATCATCAATAGAAAAACATACATCAAGAGTAGGTTGTGAGGGTATGCAATCTAGAGGCTCCACATCTTCAACCTGCACTCTTGTATAATTTGCATTAGATGTATCAAAAACATATGAAGGCACATCTTTTACTATTTCATTCATATGAGCAATAAGTTGCTCAATCCTAGCCAAGGGGTCCTGTATATCACTAAATGCTTCTGAATATGATGGAACTTTCTTTCTCTTCCACTCTTCCATGAGCATAACTTTATTATATGAGGCCATTGTATCACTAGTTGAAATTTCATCTCAATTTATGATCACATCATCAAGCACAAACCAATGCTCCTACCTTGACAGCCCTTGAGTTAATCTTGCTTGATGACTAAACCCCTTTGCATCAAATTTCTCTCTTTCACACTGAAGAGGAAGGTTGTAATGTGCTATTTTAGCATCAGTTTCTTCATACCCTTCATTTGCAACTACTATAAACTCTCCAAAACAAAGAGTGTTGGGCATGAGTGATTGCTTATTATTACCCTTGAGGTGTTTAACATTAGATTTAGCCAATTTTTATATAATCTCCAGATAAGCAACTCTATTAGGAACTAATCAGGGTAGTAAATGTGGAATCCCCTCAAACCCATAGACTCTTATTATTGTGCAATAGGAGAAAGCATATTAGTCTCCCCAATTATGGTTTACTTTTCTTTTTGGGTCATTCTCCTTTGGTATCAGAAATATTTGTACCTCAGGGGATAAATTGTGATCATATGAATATCTGAGTAGCTTCATTAGTGGTTTAAAAAAAAATTCTTCAAAATATAAATAATGAGACCTTTCACATCGACTATCCCATAGTGCAGTCCACATCTATATAGGTTTGAAGTTTCTATTTTCATCTATATCTTTGATCCTCAGTTATTTACTCCACACATTTTTGGCATGTCCCTCATACAAAAGTAAATGCATTAGCAAGGAATATTGTTTGAAATCTATGTAGTCATTATTATTTTTTATCCTTTCAAGCCCTTGATTTAGGGCACCAGCTAAGTAGCTTGCATAGTCGAATGACCTAGTATCTTTGCTCTGTATATCCATTGCTACAACCATCGGTGCAATAGACATAAGGGGTGGGACCCCTATCCCCAAGACTTGACCAGTTGTGTAATAGGTATACTAGAAGTATTCTTCAAACAAATCTACATGAAAAGGAGGGTTTTCATTGCTCAAAAACCTCCTAAATTGGCCTTCCTTGTTTTTAGGTCTGTACAAAGGTAGTTTCCATCTCTTGTAGCTAGTATCCATGCAACAATATTCTGTCAAAAGATCTCTAATTTTGAATGGAAGATTCATTGGACATTCTAACTAAAATACAATAGAGATTAGGTCTTGTGAGATAACAAGCATATTTTCCCCACTTGGTGATTGGATAGTTATCTTCTTGGTATTATATCGACTGGAAAGAGCTTTCATTAATTCTATGTTGATGAATACATTCGGCACCACAAGTCTTCCTAAGTTCAGTCTCCATGGGTTATAGACTGGTTGAAATCTGAATTTCTTTCTATAATGATACATGAAAAGCTCATATCCCCAGTGTGGCATCCAAACATCCCCTAGACCCCTATGTTTCTCTAAAAATTTACTTATTTGAACACTTCTCTTGGGCCTTGGCCCCGAACATGGAAAGTGGTCTATCAAGTCTTGGTTTAAATTCCTCTTTTTGGTTTTTTGTTTCTTTTCCTTAGGTTTTTCCACATTTTCTTCCATTGAAATATCTGGAAAAAAATACAACTCTCTAGCTAAGAGTGAAGTACTTACATGAATTTCTACTTCCCCTAGTTTTACTGCATAAGAGCTTTGAGTTCTATCATTTTTTCCTTTGCCTTTAGCGTAGCCCTACTAGTTTCTGCAATTGTATGATTAACTTGTGGTGCAATTTACTTTTTCTCTTTCTCATTAATATACCACTTACAGTTTCAGTCTTGTCATTGGGGAAAGCATTCATGTTAAATATCTCAACGATGCTCTTTGACGTCACATCAACTATTAATAATCATTCATCGCTATATCGTTGGGACATTGGTTCATTTTCCATCGATGGCCACCTTCTCCATCGAGGAATTTCTCTATTTCGGTCTATCGGTGGGACACCAAACAATGCTACCCCAATGCACCCCAGTTTCACTAATGAGTGTTATACTTTTGATAATCTGCAATTGTACCAGGCCATCGAGGGTCCACAATCATTCGTTCCACCGATGTATTAGAGCTATGGAGATTGATAATCTCGATTGCCTCTATCTGTCTATTTGGGAGACTGCCTTGGAAGTTAGCTCGATGGAATGAGGTTACAACAATGTAATGTTATGAACTATCCTCGTTTGGATATCGGTCCAGGGCGGTGATGGGAGTTCCACCAGTGAGGTATTGTTAGGCTGATGATGTCAATGGGAGTTCAAATTCTTTTATGAATGTGATTGTTTGGGTATGCTAGCTACAAAATGAATTTTTCCACACAAATCTCAATCATTTGTTTAAATCATAAAATTAAGTGTGGTGAATTGTTATAAGGACTGGGAGGTAAATGGATGGAGGCTAATGAAAATATGTGGGATTTTTCAGTCCTAACACCTTCAAAACAACATTTATAGGCCCCTAAGACCCATTAGTTTTTATCTAGAGGCCTATTTCACTTGAGAAATCACTTAAATCCTAACAAACAATAGTTAATTCACTAATATCCTGAAAACACACCTTCAAAAACCACTAGTGGGACCCATTCACCACCTTACGCGACTGAGTCCCCTCTAGTGGGACCCATTCACCAAGGGTGGCAAATGAGTTCCTTTTGAGAGAAATTTCAATTTTGAGCAGGAATTCAATTAATTCAACTTAATTTTTTGGTGGATGTTTGCCTCTTAGGTGTAAATAATGTGAAAATTAGGTGTTGATGCCTATAAATACTCATTTTAAGTCATTTTTCACATCTCTTAGTCATTTTTACAAAGCAAATTCTAAAGTGAAGTCTTCCACAATAAGTTTCATTAGCAAAGTTAAAGTTTTAGTGCAACAAACTAGGGCTTTTGTAGGTCTTGAAGCTCACTCTTCATTCAAGGTTCAACATTGCAAAGAGTTGATGATGGATGCCTATGGTGAATCATGGAGAAATCTAGGTTGAGGAGATGCAACTAGCCATCAAATCACACCTAGAGACTTGTTTTCAAAGTGATTCCATCTTCCATTTTCTCTCTATCTTCATATTAATGTTTGCATTTCATTTACATTTCATTTGCATGTCATTTATCTCCATTTTGATGTGTTGTAGGATTTCTAGGGTTAAATTCTTGCATCATTCAAATCACCTTTGCACATCTTATTCTAGCACAATAGAATAGGGTTTTATCATACTTCAGACTTCCCTAGTCTTTAATACACTTAAGGCTATGGTTTTAGGCAGATTTTTTTCCATTTAAGGTTTGATTACCCAACTAGGGGTTTTACCAAGGAAAACCCCCCATTAGACAACAAGTTTTAAGCTGTTTTGTAGGATTTTTTTGAGATCCTGATTCGAGTTTCCATCAAAAAGTGTTGTACAGGTGTCAAGGTGTAGAACAAAGATCTAAATTTGTAGAAAATTGAAAGTGGACTGATTCACCATGGATGGTGAATGAGTCCCTCATGAGGTGACTTTCAGAGTTAGATGTAGATCCTAATACCCAGTGAGTAGAAACTAGTTTATGAGTAGAAAACCCTATCCTGGAACTGATTCACCCAGGATGGTGAATCAGTCCCAGTCAACATAAAATTATAATTTACCATATTTCCAAAGTACTTTCCAATCATATTCAGCTTTGTAGGTGCACACATTCTAAAATACAACTTTTTGTTTAGTTTCATTTGCATTTTTGTTCATCATTTTAAGCTTTTTGCAAATCTCATTGTGTTTTCAAACATTGCACATTTTATTAGTTTTGCATTAATTGTCAATTAATTTCATCACTTAGTTTCATTTATATCATTGCATTTAGTCTTAGTAACATCATACATTCTCTTATTTGAGTGAACCACTTCAAGTTGGGAGTTATATCTCTCTCCTTTTAGGTGAAAGATCCTAAGAGTGCAAGAGAAGTACATAGAACACATCAAGATTGTTGGTTCATGAGGCAAATGTGGGTGGGGCTGAGGCCAGGACCTGTAACACGAACAAAGCTATGGTTGGTGCACCTGTGCAAGAAATTTTTGAATCCTTTGATGATGGTGAAAAGGGTGTAGCATGCGACGTGGAGGCAACATATATATACTGAAGAATATGTAATGTTGATGGGTGTGTGCCTCCTTTTTGGCTAACTTTTTGTTGTTGGTATGTACTACATTTGGGCTGATTTTTACTTATTGTAGTTCTCTTTTTATTCAATTTCCTTTCTTGTAAAGGGTTTCAGGCCCCTTCAATACACGTTATTTACCTCTAATAAAAAACAAGGACGTGAAGGCCAAGTATTCATCTTTGACATTATTGATAGTGAGGGAATAAAAAAATGAATCACTTGCTTTAATGACATAGAAGAATTTCATTAAGATAGGGTTCAAGTGGGTAGCACTTATTGTGTGTCAAAAGGCTTAGTCAAACAAGCAGATAAGAAATTGAAGAAGTTGAACACCGACATATAAATGATTTTGGATAAAAAATCGATATTGAAGTGTTGTGATGATGAGACCTTTACACTAGAAAAAGTATTTAAATTCATCCCAATCAATAATATTACAAATTGTAGCAATAACACTTTGATTGATATTATTGGGGTTGTGGTGCATGTAGGAAAGGTATCAACTATTCAAAAAAAGGATCAATCTAAATCGATTCAAAGAACTATGAAACTTAATGATTTGTCATCTTCTTGTGTTGACATTAATTTGTGGGGCCCAAATTGGGAAGTAAAGGGTTAGGAGTTGGAAAGGTTGTGCATTCCTAGTTCTATTGTCATACTTGTTGTTAGAAATGGTCATGTTGGATATTTCAATGGATCTATTGTCAATACATCCATAGGGACTATTCTACACATAAATCCTAACATCTCAGAAGTGCGAGCCTTGATGCAATGAGGAAATGTTGACCCACCTAACATTAATCCCTCATGGACAGTGCCTTGAAAGGTTGCTTTGGCCAATGGCAGAGTCACTATTGGATATATCTTAGATCACTGTCTTGCCTTGCCAGAAATTTTGCAAGCTACTGTCAAGGCAATAGTGAAAGATATTAAAACTGATGCATTCGATTATGCTACATGTCCCTTGTAGGCAAATGGAAGACAATACAAGAAAAAGTGTGAAGATTCTACCAATAATATGTGGTACTACCCTAAATGCCAGACAATTATGCTTGATTGTGACTTTTAGTATTTTTTGTAGCTAAAGATGGCAGACCACACAAGTGAGATTTGGGCTACTGCTTTTGATGAGGCTGCAACAAATTTATTGTAGATGTTAGCAAAAGAGCTTTATATGTTGCAATATGAGTCTTCTACTACAATGACTACTCAATATGTCATCAATGGTTTCATCTACACTTCTTTTGTTTTCATTGTTCTTATTAAAATTCAGACCTATAGTGTAGAAACAAGGCTTAAAACAACAATAGTCAAAGTTGTATGAATTAACTTTGAAGTTGAGTGCAACCTGTTGCTCTCATATTTGTATGCAACATCCTCTACTAGGGAAGACTCTACAGAGATAATAGTGGTACTACCCTGAATGTGAGGCAACTGTGCCTGATTGCGACTTTGGATATTTGTTTTAGTTTGTGTTGACTTGACATATGTTTCCTTTTCCTTTTTTGGTATGCTTGTCACATGAGGATTCCTTTGCTTTCTTATCGTATTGCTTTGTTTCTTGTAGAACTAGTTAAATATATTAAGAAAATGCACTATAACTTATAATGTTTAACAAAAACATATACACTTCTTTTGTTTTGTATTGTTCATGTCACTTATAGTTTTTTTTTTCTTTCAATGTATGTCCCTCATTTTATTTTATGTTGTTTGGTTATAAACTTATGTTTCCCTATTCAACACATGTGTCAATATTTACATTTTTTCTTATATATACTTGTGAACATGGTTGTATCTATTTATACATCTATGTATAAACATATATGCATGCAATTGAATTTTTTGAGTGCATACAACATCTTGATATAGATGTGTGTAGATATGTGTATGTAATGCTTTTGTATGTGTATATGCATGCAGATTTGAATTTTTATATGTATGTGTGAGTGTTTTTGTGTGTATATGCTTTTTCTGCATCTATCTATGAGGTCATGTGTTTATCAATATATAGATATGTCCAATTTTTAATATCAGTATAGTTATTTGCTTCTTGTATATTTCAATTTCCACATACTATTATCTCTCCACAATTGTTGTTGGATATAATGTTGGCTCCGTTGAATCCATAATTAGTCTGCATTTGATCGTTGCACATGGTTAAAATGCAAAATATAATAAAAAAAAATTCATCTCATTTCTTTGGTTTTAATCTTCTTATGTTGGCTGAGTGTAGAATATTCTCATATATGTGCTTTATAATCTTCTCATGCTGCTTGAATGTGGTCCTACCTCTACATTCATAAAGCCATGTCACATATGGTTATCTTTCATTTTATTAGAATTGCATAAAACTTCATTTTTGTTATAATATTTCCTATGTAACGTTCAATGATGACTGTCCTCTACCATCTACACAATACTTTTGTGATTTTTCTTGATTCCATGTTATTAGAATCTAGTGTTGCACATGATTAAAATGCATAGTGTAATGAAAATTTTGTCATTTGATTTCCGTGGTTTTAATCTTCTTCTATTGGATCAATGTAGAATATTCTCGTATATGTCCTTTATAATCTTCTAATGCTACTTTGAAATGTTCTTTGCACTGCTTTGGCATGTCCATTCATAAAGTCATGCTGCATATGGATATCATATGGTTCTTGGCTATAATGTTTGTTCCCTTGAAACCATACTTATTTCAATCTCATGACTATGTTTTTTAATCTTTTAATGCAAACGAAATGTTGAATATATTGGTCCTACCTCTCCATTCATAAAGACATGTCATATATATATGTATCTAAACAAAGATGCACACAACATACATATATATCTACATTTATACTTGTTGATACATGTAATTACATTTAAAATTATATATATATATATTCTCATATGCATTGACAAGTATAGGTGTGGATATCTATGTATGTTATGCAGCTCAAGCTACAAACCAACACTAAACAATGCCTTATTGAAATTAACATAAACTACTCAATTACTTTGGTAAGTTTTAAATGAAATTTATTATTGCAACCATTTCCAATATATAGAATCCATACATGAAACAATGTTGCCATGACAAGCTGTGCCAAGTGATGTTTATTTCCTCTACTTAGGCAACATACATATATATCTAGATTTAAACTTATCTATATTTTTTCTCACATGTATTGACAAGTTTAGGTGTGCATATCTATGTATCTTGTTTGCAAAAGCACTTGTTAGAGTGGTGGCTCACAATCTTGATAGCAGCTGAAGCTACATAACAACAATCAACAATGCCTATATATATACATACATACACACACACACACACACATATATATATACATACATACATACATATATATATATACATATATATATATATATATATATATATATATATATATATATGTACAAATTCTGTTTTGCAGCTGCATATATATGTATTGCATATGTTGGATGCATATATAGGAATCTCCTACTTGGAAATATATAGACATAAAAAGTATGTGTTTCTTTTGTTGTGTTTCATTTTCCTTTTCCTATGTGCAAATATGTATGTATGTGAAATTATATTTAGACAATTCATATATACTCAGGTCCCCATGTTTATTGTTTTGGGAAGATAGTTGTTATTTGATTCATCTTTAGAATTCTTACAATAATAGGCTTTATATTAAGCATAATAAGAAACATTGGTTTAACAATTCATCATAGTGGTGGATAATGTATGTTCTTGCTCAAGGGTTTGGTGTGAGCCTATGAGACTCCATGACCCAATATGGTATGGTGGAGAAGGTCTTATTTTGTTGTGTTTCATTTTACTTTCCCTATGTGCAGATATGTATGTTTGTGAAATTAGACACGGACAACATTCATCCCTATGTGTAGATATGTATGTATATGAAATCAGATGTAGACAAATGATACTTCCATGCTATCCTGTTCCAAGTGATGTTTATTTCCTTTTCTCTTGCGGCGATTTCTCTATTAACAAGTCCACCAATGGATATATATATCCGTTGTCTACATATAAATTTAGATGCACATATATTTGTATAGATTTTACTTTGTAAGTGTATATGTGGGCTATTTTATTGCTTTCCAACCATCACCACTACATGGAAATCATAAATGAAATATTTTTTTTAAGCTATTGAACAACAATCAATGATGCGTATATATGTGCATCTAACTTCAGATACATATATATTCATGTATATCTTGTTTTTCAACTGCATATATATGTATTGCATTTGTTGGATGCATGTGTAGGAATCTATTACTTGGAAATATATACACAAAAAAAGTATGTCTCTTTTGTTGTGTTTCATTTTTCTTTTCCTATGTGCAGATATGTATGTATGTGAAATTAGATGTAGACAACATTCATATATACTCCTCCCTATGTTTATTGTTTTGGGAAGATAGTTGTTATTTGTTTCATCCTTAAAAAGGAATTCTTACAATAATAGGCTTTATATTAAGCATAATAAGAAACATTGGTTTCACCATTGATCGTAGTGGTGGGAAATGTATGTTCTTGCTCGGGGGTTTTGTGAGAACCTATGAGGCTCCATGACCCAATATGACAGGTTAGAGAAAAGGCCTTCTTTTTTTGTGTTTCATTTGACATTACCTATGTGAAAATATGTATTTTTGTGAAATTAGACACAGGAAACATTCCTCCCTATGTGCAAATATGCATGTATGTGAAATCAGATGCAAACAACATTCACATATACTCCTTCCTATGTTTATTCTTTTCATAAGATAGTTTCTATTTTTTTGTTGGCCTATACTTAAACTTCTCCACAAAAATTTATTGCTACTTGGCATGACTTGGCCATGTGTCCATTCATCCTAAATTTCTGGAACATTTGACAAAGGATTTGGTACATATATTTCAATTAATAGTTGTAGTTTTTCTATTTGAGAGCAACATTGTCCATTTATTCAAATTGTTCTTGTTAACTAAAACATGTGGTACCTATTCTTGTGTGAAGTAATTGTCTCAGGCTTAGGATTTTCAAGTTGTCTTTGCAAAAAAAAGAGGAAAGACAACATACAATATGTGTGTGAAATTAGATGTAGCCAACATTCATATATAGTACTACCTATTATGCATGCAACGAATGTAACACATATATACATACTTACAAAAAAAAATCTATGTTGATATATATGTTACAACCATCACCACTACATGAAAACCATACAATAATTAATGTTTATGCCAACTGTAATTTAATTATAAAAAATATTGATAGCACCATTGATTATGTTGGTGGACAATGTATGTTAGTCTGCGACCATAATCAATGGTGAATAGTGCAAACTGTTATTGCAAGCCACACAAAAAAAACCAACAATGCCTTATCGAAGAGAATGTTATGAACTATTTCATTACTTTGCAACCATTCTCACCACACATAAACCATACAAAAATTAATGTTGATGCTAGCCAACATTTAACTTCACTAGCCTTCTCTATCGATGCACCAAATGCTTTAATATAAAACAATTTAAAAATATGCCACCTTTTTTCCCAACTGGGCCCCATACATTGGAAGGGTTAAAAACTGGGAAGGCTGACAAAAATTCTGACCAAAGTGCACCCAATAAGGGAAAACTACAAAACTAGAGGTTTCATAATTTTTTCATTTGATTTTTGTAGTTTTAATCTTCTTTTGTTGGCTGAGTGTAGAGTATATTGCTGCTACATGTGAGTTCATAATGTTATGAACTGCATATGTGTATCTTTGATATTGCTACGGTTGCATAACCTAGAATGATAGGCTCTATATTAAGTGCAATAAGAAACCCTTTGTAGAGCATTTCAAAAATAGTCTATGTTCTTCCAAAACAACAAAGACAGAACATACATTGTTCATCATAGTGATCAATGGTGGCATCAATGTTCCATATATGCTCACTTACAATGCAACTTATCATTCCAAGAATGTCCCAACAAAATAAACATAGGGATCAACATTTATCAATGTTATTTGCATCTACTATGGCATGCATACATATCTACACATAGGGGAACTACATTCTCCATCACTGTGATCAATCGTGGCATCACCATGACTTTCAACCATCACCCCATGTAAAAAACACAAAATAACCTCCAACCACCTTCACAGAAGCTCGACAATGGATGATTAGACTTGCACCTTCACAGAAGCTCGCCATCCTAGAATCAACTTTAATTTTTCTTTGTTTTTGTGTATGGGCGATGGTTGTAATAACACCTTCCATTTAAAACATCAAAAAACATAGTTAAAAGCTGCAAAGTTTTTGATAAGGCATTTTTGGGTGTTGTTATGTGGATTTACCTACTATCAAAACTATGAGCTAGGACAACAAGCTTTTGTGCATGTTGAAGTTTGATCGCCCTATTCAACACATGTATCATTACGTACATATATATATAACTTTCCATCCATCTATATATATATTGTCTACATCTAATTCCACATACATACATTTCTACACATACTTTTTTTGTGTATATATTTCCAAGCAAAAAATTCCTACATATGCATCCAATGCATGATGTTGATTGCCAGGGCTTGGAGCTTCAACATTAATTTTTATATGGTATCCATATAGTGATGATGTTTGTAATAACACCTACAATTTTAACCTTGAGAAAACATATTCCTTTACCATAAAAAAATTTTCCATTTATGATTTTCCTTTTTATAACCATTGCAAATTGTGGTTTATGTCACTATGGAGGACAACCACACACTAGTGTCATGTGCTTGTGAGAGGACAAATAATTTTTTGGTTGCATCACATTTTTTATCCCCACAAGCACATGATATTGGTGTATGTTTCTCCATTCAACATAACCATTTTCAATGCTATGGTTGGCTTGGTTTTCATGTTGTACATCTCTACATTTTCTTTTCTTTCTGGATATATAGGTGTCTAAAGTTAGATGGACCTTTTCAGTTATTATTTTTTTGACCCTAAAAAATGAATTATTAGAATGATAGGCTCTATACTAGGTGTAATAAGGAACATTATTTTCACCATTGATCATAGTGGTAGACAATCTATGTTCTTGCTCAAGGGTTTGGTGAGAGCCCATGAGGCTCCATGACCCAATATGGTAGGGTGGAGAGCATTCCTTCTTTTGGTGTGTTTATGTATGTTTGTGAGATTTGATGCACATAACATTCGTATGTATGATATGTTGTATACTAAGTGTAATATTAAACATTCATCTCTATATTTATTACAGTGGTAGACAATATACCTATTGTCTACATGTAATTCTAGATACATACATTTCCACACATTCTTTTTTTCTATATATATCTGAACAAAAGATCCCTACAAATACATACAAGGCATGCAATGCCTATATATGTGCTTGAAAAACAATATCTACATCGATATATAGGTATCTGAAGTTAGATCCACCTTTTTAGTTATTATTTCTTTCGGCCTCAAAAAGGAGTTTTTAGAATAATAGGTTGTATATTAAGTATAGTAAAAAAACATTGGTTTCACCATTGATCAAAGTGGTGGACAATGTATGTTCTTGCTTGGGGGTTTGGTGAGATCCCATGAGGCTCCATAACCCAATATGGTAGGGTGGAGAGTAGGCATTCTTTTGTTCTATTTCATTTTATTATTCCTATGTGTAGATGTGTATGTTTCTAAGATTAGATGTAGAAAAAAATCATATGTATGATAGGTTGTATATTAAGTGTAATATTAAACATTGATCTCAACATTAATTATAGTGCTACAAAATTGATGTTCTTGCTCAGGGGTTTGTTGGGAGCCCTCAAGGCTCCATGATGTCGTATGGTAGGGTGGAGAGCAAGCCTTCTTTATATATATATATATTTGCAACTTCTGCTTTCCTTGTTTCTTGTCCACCACACCCATATGCACTTGTGTTTAGAACTTCTCCTCTTGGCTCTTGTTCTCCATCATGCTACTAAACAATTGTGATGTTTTGAGTTGGCTTAACCTCTTTAGCTATATCATTGTCCTTTAAGTTGGTGTTTGCAAGATATTTATTATTTTCCTCATATTATGGTCGTAGGATCCTCAATCTTGTTCAAGTTCCAGTCCTACATCAACTGTGGACCAAAAGAAGGAAACAAAATTCCAAAGAAACCAACTCTATTATGTGTGGCATAGAGACTAGATTTGTGCAGTTTGTCGAGCCAAATACTTGCAACAAAGAGCCACCATAGTTCATCCTCTCTTGGCCCTTCCTAGTCAAGAGGTTGCACCACAATTGCTATCGAGCTTGTTGAAAACACATGCCCACTTCTACAATCCTACACCCTCCATCCCTTGGCAACTTTTGCACAACCTTCCTATTGAAGGTCCCTCGACAATGGATGGTTGTGGATCTCAACACAACCTTGTTGGTCATGGATTTCCATTTGTATCGTTAGCCCATTGCAATTTTCAAAGCATATTTGGAGATTATTTTTGCATTGCAATGCATTCCTTCCATCAGCGCATTGATGCTTTGGTCGATTTGAAAGTTTGTAGTGTTTGCAAGGAAAGCTATGTGGCAATGAAAGTGCGAGCATCCAACCCAAGCATTATTTTTCTGCATTGTGCTTCTAAAAAGGGTGTCCATTGATTCAACAAGATGGATCCAGGACCATAGCCTCTTGTCCTTGCAAAGCTAACTCAGGTTGAAGAAATTATTATAGCTAGAGTTTCTCTAGTTTTGCAAGTGACCCATGCTAGAGGAAGCCAATATAAATATAGTGGCCATACTATAAGCTTCCCTCAATACATAACGGTCATTGCAACTTTGTTGCCACGTTGCCTAGATGATGTTGAAGTGGTGATTGTTCGAAGAACTGGCATTCAAGGAAAAAACTATGATTTCTATGTTGAAAAACATAATGTTATGGCTGCATTGATATACAAAGTTGAAAATGATCCATACTATAGTGATGTTGCAATTGATTGTGATGCTTTAAATTTTTTTCCCGCTACAAGTACTGACATCTCCAATCTTCTACACACAATTAAACAACCGGTTCAGAACATAGTTGAACCAGTGGCAACTTTGAAAATTATTGCTGATGAGGAAGATGAGCTTGAGGACTCATCATCATTTATTCCATTGATTCCCAACCCTCCTGGGAATTGTAGACACTCAAAGATTCCTTACAGATTGAATACATTAGTCAAGATACTTTTCCTTGGCCTAAAATAAATTCTAACCCTATCAATGAATACAATACAGAAGTGTTATTAAGCATGGATTTCCAACATTATTCCCCACTGGAACAGCGATGCCCCTGCAGTCGAGAAACATATAGATTCACTTACATGAATATGCATTGTACTTGATGAGATACTATGATAATAGATCTGGGAGGCATGTAAGATTTAGATATTACCTTTATAGCTTAATAATGATAAATCAAAGCTAGCAGTCAGCTTCCATTTTTATGAAAAAAAACTTGGAAGAAAGGATCCTAAAGTCTATGGTTGCACTGCGACAATTGCTTCAGGATGCACCAAACATCCAGATAGCAAACCAACTTGTTCACTTTGGTGCATCTTTGCGAGGGACACACTCATATTGGGGAAAGTGTTGCCAAGAGCTCGATGTAATGATCCACTAGCTTGGGACACCGACACTCTTTTTCACTCTAAGCTCCGTAGACATAAAATGGCATGATTTGCACAAGGTACTTGATCCTGCTTCCTAGCTACATATTCCATACTGAAGACATTTCATAGACGATGTTGTCTAGAACCCGCATATAACAACCTTGTACATGCACTTGCAATTCACCATTTTCCATGAGAAGATTATTGAGAGGATTTTCCATAAAAAAGGATTACTGGTATAGGTATGAGTGGCAACACTGTGGATCGCACATGTCCATGGTTTCTTATGGCTTCTAGGTGCCCCGAATATGGACATGGTTGACTGGTCCAACCTAGATGAGGTTCAATAGGAAAAAAGTGTCTTTGATTGCTATGTTTCAGCATGGAATCCTCATTCCCCAAAACAACTAATATCAAGATTCCACCACTCTTCTTTAGAGGACCCATGTTTGCTTGACACTTCACAAATTTCTTGCATGGACCCAATGGTGGATTATGAACAGCTAGTGAACATGATGCAGAGGCATAACAAATGTACTCAGTACACATGCCTTCAAAAAAAAGGCCACCAATTAGAATGTTGTTACAAAGATCCATGGAATGCATAACCATCATCGACATTGGCAATTGACAATGAATAAAAAAACTCCTAGCCAGCAAGAAATGATGAGCTCCTTAATATCCACAACCTTGAGATGCTTGCAATCTAGTGAGAAAACATTGATTACCAACCAATCTTGTCAAGAAAAATTGTGCTAAACTACATTTTGAAATATGCACATCAAAGTCTGAAAAAAAAGTCTAAAATCTATATTGATATCTTGCAGAGGCTTACAAATAAAAATTCATCTAGGGATAAAGTGTTTCTTTCCTATCAAAATTTCATGATGAACTTGGTTGCCAATCATGACATTGGTGCACAAGACACATGTCATATGCTACAAAATTTTCCCCTTGTTATGTCAAGCCAAAATTTCCTATCTTTGAACATGAGTAGGAAAACATTCCACCATTTGGAAACAACTAATAATGGTGAAGAGATTTCAAGTAGTCATATTCATTGTTACATGCAAAGACTAGCTGAGTTGGACGCTATATCCCTTCTTCAATTTGCATGATTGTATAGACATAAAAAAAATCACAAAGGCAAGGGTTGGTGCTTGTGACCACACCCTACTATCATCATTGTTTTCCCACTATTCAAGTCTACCCCCCCTGAGCATTGTGATTCCTTTGAAACATTTTGTTGGTCGAAATTGCTGCTATACAAGCCTTTTCAAAATGTTGAAGCAGATATAGGTCTCACCAGAGATAGTATAACACAAAACTGGAGGCTATTTCATGTTGCTAGCTATCACCCTTGACATGTCAATAGAGTTATTACTCCCCCCACAAGTCAAGAAGAATTTTATATTGATACTGACAACACCCAGTCTCTACCTCCCACAAATGAATATGAATGGGAATTGCTTTCTTCCCTTGGTGCTACAAATAATGTTTTCTTCGACCAGCTGCAACTATTAGGTAGACAAGAATTCTATTTAAATAACATGTGGGGCACACACCATGTTCTTGAGAATCTACCTAACATTGTTGTAGAGTTCATCTCAACAAGTAAATTTCATATAGCTGAAGATAGTCTTTGCCCACCTGCTACAACTACACTTTGTCATCAGCTATCTCCTAAGCAAAATATTTCTCTATATATCATTGAACAACACCATCTTGGCCCATCTTCATCATCACCATTGTGTATGATTATTCAACGTATTGTAGGTATAGGTAAATCATTTGTTATAGACAACTTCTAGAAAACACTAAATGCATCATCAAATCAGAGAATGAATCCTTTGCTTGCTTTGGCACCAATGGGGATGGCTACTTAAAATATATGTGCCTCTATAGTGCATGTAGCTCTTCGGATACCAATTAGGGATATGAATCCATTGAAAGGAAAACCATTGACCATATTTCAAGAGAACTTCAAACATATTAAGTACATCTTAATTGATGAAATGAGCTTCTTGGGACCCAAGTTATTACTCAAAATAGATAATCGATTGTGACAAGCATTTCCTATTAGGCATATGCAACCATTTGGTGGTGTGTTTGTTATACTTGTGGGTGACCTAGCACAATTGCTGCCTATTTTGGACATAACTATCTATGCATCTTGCTCCACGGCCTTGGCTCTTTGGTACACTTTTAATGTTGTTGTCACACTCGACACAATCTTCCACCAACATGGACAGTTCGATGCACAACAACAATTTCATAAACTCCTTTTGAATATTAGAAATTATCATATATCTCAAGCTGATTGACACACTCTTATGAATCGAACAAACACCATGCTTTTAGCTGAAAAAAACCAAGAGTTTGTTGTAGTTATTCACTTATTCCCAACAAATAGGTTGGTCACCTTGCACAATAGAAAAATGCTTCAACAGTTAAATGTTTCGATTGCAATTAGTATTGTTGAAACTACTCAACAAAACACACCTAATTATGGCGATGATGAGTAGCATCTAGTAGAGATCTTACTTTCAATTGGTGAACAAGTAATGTTAACAACAAATCTTTGGGTGGTAGCTGACCTAGTCAATGGATCATTAGATTTTTTCAAGTCTATCATATATGCTAGGGGTACTAAATCACCTCAACCACCTTAATATACATTGTTGTGCACTTCCCAAACTATATTGGCCCAACATGGGATCAATACAACCCAAAATACATTCCCATTCCCCCGATCACATGGGGCAGCCGAACATAGCTCCCCTTAACAATGGCTTGGGAAATAACAATACATAAATCTCAAAGCTTGACATTGGAGAAAGCTACAATAGATATTGGAACTAAAAAAATACAAGGACTAACATTCACAACTCTTTCCCATGTAAAATGAATTATAGGAATACACATAGATCCATCTTTCTCTTTTGATAGATACTCTAGATTACATGCCAACAAATACAATGCACTCTAAATCAAAGAAGAGGAATGCCTCCAAAAATTGTGTGCATTGCCATCATGATGAAATGTTTCTATTCTTTACAGTAACTATAGAGCTTCTCCTTTCCCTCTTTATTTCAATGCATATAGTATTTCCACCATTTTTAATTTTTCTTTCTTCTCATTCCCTCCATAGTACAATTGCAATAACTCCTACAAAGCTAGCCAGAGTTTTGCTTCTATGGTGATTACTAAGACAAGTTGTTCAATTCTTGCATTATGCTTCTCCTCTCCTCCAATGAAAAAATTGAATTCCTTCCTCTTCTTTGGTTGACCATTTAACATTTATATTTAATTTTTCTCTAAATTCCTTCCTCCTCATTGGTTGACCATATAACATTTATATTTATTTTTTCTCTAAATTCCTTCCTCCTCTTTGGTCAATGATGCCACTACCAGTGCTCTCTCCTTCAAACCATTTTTACCTAACTATATCTGATTGAAACCATTTTAAATTGAAAATGTTCTCAGCTATGACTATAGATCTCCACAATGCTAAATAGCTTCACAATCACATGTTTGGCATTGTGTACGAGCTACAACTACCTTCCATTTATATACAAGGTAAGGTTATATGTCCTTTATTCCATCTCTTATTTCACAATTGCATCTCAAATTATTTGTCATAAATGATACAATTGTATATACTTTTAAAAATTTATAGGGTATGTGCAGAATCATCATGGAAAAAACAAGCCCTTAAGTGGCAAAAAATTCAGAAAAATCAGATTTAGGCAACTTGACGTAAAAATTTGAATAAGTTATCTATATTATTTCAAAAAAATGTATGAATAGAATCTGTAGAAAATTGAATCTAGTTTCTAAACAACTAGGTTTTTTTTTTGAAAAAAATCTATTTGGTGAAAATTTGAAATTTCAAGGAAAAAATAAGAAGTAGGTGTTTGTCTGACCACCCTAACTACCATAAAATGATAATATTTTTTTATAATATTTTAGATATGAGTAGAGGACCCATGTCTGGATGTGATGCATATTTTTTCATAATTTTTTTTGAAGTAAATAATTAATTATGATTTTTTTATTACAACTTTTAAAAAATATAAAAACTTGTATGTCTGACCACCTTAACTTGGTCAAAACTTCATGAAATTCATTTTTTTTTTAATCCTATAGTATGCGAAGCATAGAATGTGACGCGTGTTTCAAATTCAAAAAATGTGATACCATTTGAAAGCTATAGATTTTTTTCAATTAGCCTATCAATTAGGACTTTAGTCGTAATTCGAATAGAAAATGAATAATAATAATTTATTAAATTCAAAGTAAAGCATAATTTATATTGGTGGAAAGCTTAGAATATCCTTTAAAAACCCTTTTTGTTTCACCTTGATTTTGGGTAAAAAAAAAGTCGTTAGCCACATACCCTACACATACCCATCATATCGCCACTTTTTGGCCCATCACGATCCTGCACATACCCTATAACGCTGATTTCAACTCAACAAAATTCACAAGTGTCGAAATAGAATTATATGGGAGTTGTAGTCATAAACATACTGGATCTCGTTGTGTTCACAAGTTATGCTTGCATCTTATTTTTTGATCTCTTCTATTGCAGGTGCATTACATATTATTTGTTATAAATTATAGAACTATCTATATTCCTAATTTATATATTTTCTACCATTGAAACATGTTCAGCTTACTAAACTTCACATTTTCCTTGTGTGTAACTATATCTTATTCAAACCACTTTAGATTGCAAACGTTCTCAGTTGTAACTACAAATCTCCACAATGCTAAATAGCTTCGTGATCACATGTTTGGCATGGTGTATGATCTGCAACTACATTCTATTTATATACTTGAGGTAAGGCTTTATGTCCTTTATTCCATCTCATATTTCAAAATTGCATCTCAAATTCTTTTTCATAAATGATACAACTATGTATAGTTTTAAAAAAGTATAACATTGATTTCAACTCAATAAAATTCTTAGGTGTTGAAACATTGATTTCACCATTGATCAAAGTGATGGACAATGGATGTTCTTGCTCAAGGGTTTGGTGAGAGCCCATGAGGCTCCATGACCCAATATGGTAGGGTGGAGAGCAGGCCTTCTTTTGTTGTCTTCATATTGCATCATGTTGCGTGCATAAGGTATGCCTGCATCTTATTTATTTGATTCCTTCTATTGCAGGTGCATTACATATTATTTGTTATAAATTATAGAACTATTTATATTTGCTAATTTACATATTGTTTACCAATGACACATGTTAATCGCACTAAACTTTACATTTTCCTTTGATTTTTGCATAACATACTCAAGAAAAACAATCATATTTCACATAAGATAGTAATGTCTTAGTTAGTGATCTTTCATCTCAGCTTATTTTCATGAGTTGTGTGGATCTTTTCACAGTTTTAGATCTTCTATGAAACTACTTTAAATTGCAAACATTCTCACTTGTAACTACCGATCTCCATAATGTTAAATAGCTCCGCGGTCACATGTTTGGCATGGTGTATGAGCTGCAACTACATTCTATTTATATACAAGGAAAGGCTATTTGTGCTTTATTTCATCTCTTATTTCACAACTGCATCTCAAATTCTTTGTCATAAATGATACAACTATATATACTTTTAAAAATGTATAATACTGATTTGAACTCAAGAAAATTCTCAGGGGCCCAAACATTGGTTTCACCATTGATCAAAGTGGTGCACAATGTCTGTTATTGCTCAGGGTTTTGGTGAGAGTCCATGAGGCTTCATGACCTAATATGGTAGGGTGGAGAGTAGGCCTTCTTTTGTTGTCTTCATACTGCATCCTGTTGCATACACAAGGTATGCCTATATCTTATTTATTTGATCCCTTCTATTGTAGGTGCATTACATATTATTTGTTATAAATTATAGATCTTTTTATATTTCCTAATTTAAATATTGTCTACCAACGACACATGTTCATCACACTAAACTTCACGTTTTCCTTTGATTTTTGCAGAACATACTCAAGACAAACAATCATGTTTCACATAAGATAGTAATTTCTTAGTCAATGATCTTTCATCTCAGCTTATTTTCATGAGTTTTGTGGATCTTTTCACAGCATTAGATCTTCTATGAAGTTAGCCTTTCCATAAGGCTTTCAACCAAGGTCTATCGATTACTCTTATTTTTGGTTTTGAGGAGTCTCAACTATTAAAACATTTGACTATTAAGGAATGCATTGATAATGGTTTCACTTTCTATTAAGATCCTAAAATGATTGAGTTTTGAAATATCATAATGGGGATTTTGAGGAAGTAATGTGTTATAAATGACCTTTGAGAATAATCATAGTGATTGTAAAATAGATCAAAATGGTGAAATAAACAATTGCATACAACAATAATCTCTCAAGATATATTTTGATTGCAAGTAAAGGTAGATTTAGAAATAAAATTAAAAAATATAGTTTAAAATTTTTGTATCAACTACTTTTTTATTAACATCCACAGAATTCTAGGGATGCAATTATCTCTTTATTATTATGGTTGTGCATGACTTATGTAAATACGCTTATTTGATCCAAATAAATTATATTCTAAGCTTTTAGATAATTGTATTATCCTTTTGAGATAATGTATATGTATCTCAACCTTATCTATGCCCTAGTGTCTTAGCGTAAAATATACATTGTCCATCACCACGATCAATGGTGGCATCAATTTTCCATATAACACTTAAAATATAGCTTATCATTCCAAGAATGCCTCAATAGAATAAACATAGGGATCAGTATGTATCAATGTTGTTTGCATCTACTATGACATACATACATATATGCACATAGGGGAAATAAAATGAAACACAACAAAACAAGGCATTGGTCATCACTGTGATCAATGGTGACATCAATGTTCCATATAACACTTAAAATACAACTTATCATTCCCCACATCCAGATATGTATGTTTCCTTGCAACATCACTATAGGATGGATCATTTTCAATTTTGTATATCAATGCAACCATGACATTATGTTTGTCAACATAGCAATCATAGTTCGTTCCCTAAATGCTGGTTCTTCAAACCATCACGTATTCTTTGAATGCACCATTTTCTTGCCTACACATTGTTCTATATGTTCATGATAACAATTCTACATTTTCCTTCAACTCCTATGCTCTCTCCTAGATTGTTCTTAGCACCCCCCTCTTTAATTCCTGCTATGCGTGTATAGATCCCTGCCATTTGGACTTCCCCTCCGCCTATCGACTCATCGTTGCATATCACTACACATAACTACTAGTTATAAGGAATGTAATATGTAGATAAGAAGCATGATATGAAAATTGTAATAGCTTTTAAAACAAGTCATACAAGTTATTTTTCTTTTTTTTTTAATTTGATTTTGTAGAATTTTCTAATATATATAAATTTTCTATATAAAGATTTTCCAAAAAATGTATCATATATGATTTTTTATTTTTATTTTTTGCTCTAAAATCTTTAATATTTTTATTATCCACTCATGTCATTACATCTCTTGTTGCCACTGTAGGGTGTGAGTTTGTGTAACCATTTCCCTACACTGCAGTCAGTAAAGAAAGGTTGAACTACCAAAGTTACATACAAACACATTTACCCTCAACTATAGTTTCCATAAAAAAGACCACCATTATTCATTTTTACACAAAAAATTTACATCTCCACACAACAGTAAATTTCACCATCAAACAAAACTTATTGATACAAATTCTCTTATAATCTTATAACTGATCACTCAATTAATCTATTGAGGAAGTCTCTCTTCTCTTAATTCTCCATTGGGTTTGGATGCTGCCAAGAAATTCAAATGAATCATATTTAAATATAACGATCTAAAGAGCATTTAAATTTTGAAGTTTTGAGTAGAGAATGACTTCAGTATCACATCGTCATTCTTAAATGTTCTCGATCTAGCTTCACTGAGAGAAAAACAAGAAATGGTGTACATGACTCTTTTTTGCTAGATTTCTTTCTAAAATAGTCACCAAATGGTTTTTCAGGCACAGGAATACATTTGGCATAGCAGCAAGTAGCCAGTTGTTTCATAATAAAGAGAAAAATAATCATTCAAAATCAATTAAGGTGACAAATATAGAGGAATTGCATAAAGCAATAAGATTATTATTAATCACATGATAAGTAATATGAATCTTTCCAACCTTATAAAACCAATCACTATACAAATGATCCATTCTGTTGGATTAAGTTGGGTGGTTTTCTCAAATTTCTTGAGAAACTCAACGATGATAACCTGAAAATTAAACAAATATTTTATAAGTGTAAAATATTCATAAACTTTTTGATTGGCATCAAATTTTCCAATTGTTCAATGTGTCATCAGATAATTGAATAATCTGGTTATGATTTTTGCTATTAAATTTGTGTACAGACAAGGTTACAATCACTTTACAGAACTCAAAACAGTACACTAAATGGCTCCCTACCTCAAGGATAAGGGTCACACCTATGATGGCAATGAACAAAAAAAAATTGTGTAGTCCTCAGAATATGTTATTTTCATCTAGCTTCCTCGCATTGAATTCATTGAATATCTGTTCAAGGGAGCTTTCTAAACAGTCAAAGTCATATCACCATAAACCTAAAAAGGGTAAAAATTTCCTCTTGACAAAAGCTTATTAACCAAACAGTATTAAATCATCGGGGACATGGACAAGGAAAAAGAAGAAATTTAAATCAAAGGTTTACCTGGAAAAACACAAAGGCATTAAAATTTATTTTGTAATCCTTCAGATTTAGAATGTCCTTCCCCTTGAAGGTAAGTGTGAGGAGGACTATAATTTGATAAACCACCTGTAAAGTTTTCTAGGTAGTTAGTGCAATCATAAACTAAAATAATACCGTAGTTTTCATTTAGTACAGCAAAGAAAGAGAAAACATACTTGACCGATAAGATTCGTCCACATTATATTTGTAATAAATGACTCCCTGCAGAAAATATTTCACGGTAAGCCAATATGATTTCACTGTTCAAAAATTTAGTAATACAAAGAACACAACCAAAAGTAGAATGCAGCATAATTCTTATGAGGAGCAACCGATGCACGACATCTTAGAGAGTCTACCCACAACCTGCTCGCAACTGTCTAGTGGATCTCGTCCTATCTACTGAAAAGAACTTATATTAATTTGAACAAATTCTTGCACCCAAAGATTTTCAATGAAATAACATGAAATGAAAATCAGAAAAACCTTCTAAAACCCTCTGTAAAGCACATTTTCTCCTTCTAAATGTGATACTAGTAGACAGAAAGATGATAGCCTGTAATCCCTGGGAATGCAAAGTTGTTTTCCTTTCTAAGGGAAAAGATACGGGTGCCTTTAATAACAATTTGTCTATACAGTTTCACAACAGGATCTAGCCAGTAACTAGAGTACCTTTAAAAAAAACACTTCACAACTATCAAATGACTAAATGTAATGCTTCCATGATAAACCTTGTTCTTAAAGACTTCAAACGAACTGAAGGTTTGACACCTGTTACCCTCCTCAATGTCTCACAGTAAATATTGCCAAGCAAATTAAAGTTATAGAAACTAAGTTACTTGCCAGGGTTCGGGTTCAAGGATGGGTATGGAGTTTAGGTACAGGGGTTCATAGTTTCTTTGGTCCGTAGGTACAAAACAACTTGGTTGAATCCATATTCCATACAAAATGAAAAGAATTTAAAACATAAAAAATTGAAGAAAAAAAAAATCTATAATATATTTCAAATGAATAAGTTCACACACAACATTAGATTTTCTCTCTATGTTACACCAAGTTTACAAGATGAGATAGCAGGGAACATGGATGTGTTTCTAAATGGGATTTTTAGGGTACAAGGAATAGCTATTAAAAAAAAAATTCAAAATTTTCATATGATAACATTGATAAGACATTCATTTGTAGTGATGTTCATATATATTAATCAATGTACTTGATAGACATTTTTCTTGCAAAAATTATCTATAACCCTATAGAAAACAAAAAAAATGGATAAATAATGTTTCCTTACACTTTCTTCCCCCTCCTACAATGTCCAAATTTTGAAGAACATCCTAAAGAGGCCAATAATTAATTTTGGAGACACTAGAAACCCAAGCCCAACAAGCCCAAAAATATCAATTAAATAAGAAACAAACACAAATAAAAAACATAAATTTTAATAAAAAAATTAATAAATAAAGGGATGTGAGGCCCACAAGCACCCCCTTTCCTTTATAGGCTACTAAACCCAAAATCTAGACACTTGAAGATGAGCATGATCAATTGCCACGTTGTTTCTATTTTTTGATTTTTTAATAAAATAGCAGTTTGCATACTGTGTATATATATATATATATATATATATTTAAAAAGCTTGTTCGATGCTTTAGCATCTTTCCTTAGCTTTGTTTCCTTAGCTTTATTTTATTCATCTTCTTTGTTGTCTCAAATCTCTTTATATAGAGGTTTTTGCAACAAAAAATTTAGCAAATGAATAACAAAGCTTTAGTTTGATATTTGCTCTATTCTTTGAGTAGGTTTATGCCAGATCATTAAATTATATTTTATCTAATCAGCATAATGTTAGAGCTTATTTTTTAATCATCATCTTCAATTGGTATCAAAGTTAGTTGCAGGAATAATTTTTTGTTGCAGGCAGCAGGATTACAATTTTCTCCAAGAAAAATCAGAATGACAAATGGTGGCAATTTTTCATTCCAACTGCCGTTGTTTACCAAAGACAACTATGAATATTGGAGTATAAAGATGAAGACCCTACTATTATCCCAATATCTCTAGGAACTAGTAGAATTGGGATACGCATAATGTGCAGATTAGAATGCTTTGAATGCTTTAACAAAAAATCATTGAACTTAGTTGAAAGACGACAAAAAGGACAATCGAGCCCTATTTACCATCCAATCAACTTTTGATATGTCGATTTTCCCATGTATAGCTAGTATGACAAAATCAAAGGATGCATGGGAGGCTCTACAAATTGCATACTAAGGATATGATGAAGTAATATTGGTAAATACTTCAAACCCTTCAAAGAGATTTTTACATTTAAGGATGAAAGTAGCTAAGTCTATTCAATAATTTATTACTAGGACTCAAAGCATTGTGAATCATCTTAAAACTCAAGGGGAAGGTGTCACAGAGCAAAAAATTGTAGAAAATATTTTGAGATCACTTCCTCCAAAATTTGATTCAATGTTCATAGCTATTGAAGAAAGTAAAGATCTAACAACATTCAAAGTTACAAAGTTGATAGGCTCTTTACAATCTCATGAGTGTATGCAAAATTCTATGAAGAACCTAGTACAAGCCTTCTAGTCCCATATAAGAATTGAAGAAAAGTCTACAACTCCTCCATCTCACACAAATAAATCTCAAGGTGGGTCTTCTTCTAATAGTAGAGGACAAGGTAGAGGAAGAGGAAGAAGAAATAACATAGGAAGAGGAAGAAGTTTTGTTGATCATAGAAGCATCCAGTGTAGGTATTGTTTAAGGTATGGTCACTATGAATCTGAATGTAGAAAGAAAAAATATGATTTGAATAAGTCAAGAGCCAACTATACTGAAGAGACTTTTGAAGATGCAAAGCATTCCACATTCTTTACATGTAATTTGGTAAAAGAAAATCATAAAGATGTGTGGTTCCTAGATAGCAAATGCTCAAATCATATGACAAGTAAATTTGATCTCTTTGTCAAATTAGATGAATTTATGAGAAGTCAAATAAAATTTGGTGATGATAAAGAGGTTGATGTAATGGGAAAAGGTACCCTTGCAATGAAAACAGAGCAAGGAGAAACTAATTTTATTCATGACACTTTGCATGTGCCCAAATTACAACATAATTTTTTAAGTATTGGGTATCTTGTAGCAAAAAAAATTATGAGGTTGTGTTTCAAGATAACTACTACAAAATATTTGATAAATTAGCTAACCATCATCTTGTAGCAAAGGCTTGTATGATAGAAAGTAGATTATTTCCTCTCACATTGGTTTCAAAAAAGATGCATGCCCTCAAAGAAACCACAGATGATTTGTGGTTATGGCACCAATGCTATGGTCATTTTAATTTTCAAGGATTAATTTTGCTTCATAAGAAGAACATGGTAAGAGGACTTCCTGCAGTTCAGACAAAAGAAGTTTGTTTAGGGTGTGCACTTGACAAGTATCATTGAGATAATTTTCTAGTGAACAAATCATGGAGGGAAAAATCTCCTCTAGAGTTCGTGCATGCAAATATTTGTGGTGATATGCAAGAGGAATCATTGGGTAAGAATCTTTATTTTTTGACTTTCATTGATGATTTCTCTTGACACACATTGTTTTATTTTCTTAAGAAAAAAATTGAGGAATTTGAATGCTTCAAGCATTTTAAGGCCATCATAGAAAAACAAAGCAAGTATTCTCTCAAAATGTTGGGATAATGTGTTGTACACCATTGCATAAATATTTATTATAATTTTGTAACTAAATAATTATTTAGTTGTGATGTAGCTTGGTGGTTTGGATAATCACACTAGGTAATTATTTGGGGACCACTTGATGTTTTATTTTAACATTGTATTATTATTTAATGTGTGGGAGACATGTGATAATAATTTAATATTGGGGAAATATTAAATAAAGTGGTCTTAGTACCCAATATTAAATAAGGGGTTAGTGGTTTTGTATTCACATGGTTTTGTGGTATGTGGTTTTACCTTACCACTAGTTGTATTTTGTGTGAGCTTGTGTTTAGAAAAGAAAACACATGTAGTGGTTCAACTATCATTATTGAGTCTTTCTAAGGAGTGCATATGTGAAGCATAGCATGGGATGTGTGGACTCATGCTTGGACACATGAGAGTGCATTGGAGGACTTGATGCTTTAGAGGTGTTCATTGTAACTCTTGTATGGATTTATTGTTAATTAATATTATGGAGTATGGATCCTTTTGGAGGCTAGGTTTTTTCCCTCTTGATGGTTTTCCTAGGGTATATCTTGTGTCATATTTAATGGGTATGTTGTCTATCTCTTACATATGGATTTTGAGTACTTATTTGCATTGATATCTCTTTTTGAGTTTTTTGTATTGATATCTCTTTTGAGTTATGTGGAAATTGATATCAAGTTGTGACCAAATATGCTCATTATAGGAAAAAGGTTGATCATATCATCACATTTGACTGGTCTACAAAAGAATAATTTCAAGACTGGAAAGATAAGTACTTGGATGTGTTAGAGGATTGAGTTGTGGTTGTGGAGTGGTGAGCACAATTTTGGTTTTAAGTCTCAAGACATGGTGAATGACAGATGGGAGAAAGAATGGCACAACTAGTCATTTTTTAAAAACTCATAAAATGTTGCAATTTCTCTATTTCTTCATCTATCCATCTTATGTTCTCTTGCAAGACATTAACAACATCATACACATTGTTTGTAGGTAAGGAAGTCACTAGAAATGAGGTATGAAGGATATGATCCATAGAGGGCTGATTATCAACACTATTGGTGAAAGAGTTGGAGAACCCAAGATCCATGGCGAATGGTATATCACGAGATGACTTAGTCTCAAACTATATCTCACAATAGTATTGCTAATAGGACACCAAGTTTTAAAGCTCATACAAGTTTCAGAAACTTAATGAAAACCCAAAATGGAAAGAGGGTGAAATGTAATGCAATGACCTAGAATGTAATATCTAAATGCAATTTTTAGATTCTAAACAAGGTAATTTTCTAATTAAAAAATGCAAAAACCTAAAAATAATATCTCATAAATGCAATTTTGAAATCACACAATACACTAATTTTATCAAATGAAGCTAAATATGATCAATATCACTTAACAGAAATTCTGTAAACTGAAACAAAAAATTGAAAGTAGCAAAATGAAATGTAGAAACAAAGGTTTTAGTGCCCAGAAAATTAGTTCATGACCTTGATTAGGGGCTCATTCGCCCAGGGGAGAATGGGTCCTAGGTTAGGTTTTTTTTTTTAAAATTACGAGTTTTTGAGATGATTTTAGTGGTCTTCAGATTATGATCAGAAACAATAAGGTACAGTTTTAATTTTCTATAAAATTAATGTTGAATGCAAGTGCAAAATGTGAGAAAATGAAAAACTAGGAGACCTAAATTGATGTGCAATTTTATTTCAATTTTCAAATGCAAGTGAATGATGATACAATGCTATGTAAATTATTTGAAAAATGACTAATTTTTTTTTGTATTTTTCATATTTCAATCCATGCAAAAATGCAATCTTAAAACCCTAAATTGAATGAAAATTTAATGCAAGCTAAATATCCCTAAATGAAACTCAATTCAATGCAATGAAATGCAAATAAATGCAAGATCTAAATCTAGGGGTAATGTGGACTCTAAAATCATAAAATTGTAATGCTAAAAAGGTAATTTCACCATAATGAAACATAGAAAAATGAGGTTCATCAAAATGAACTAATAACTAATGGGGGGTATGATGGACCTATTTCTCTACTTTCATTTAGGAAATGGGATCCAAAAAACTAAATGACTATCAACCTTGAGGTGAGTCGATTCAAATTGTGAATTTGCAAATTTCCCTTTCTTGCAAGGACAGGAGTCCCAATTAATTAGCACTTTGGGGAGAAAGATTAAAAATAACAAATTAACTCCAAAATGCAATCTACAAAGTGCACCTAATAGATTAAGCTCAATTCTAATGGAACTAGAAATCAAAATGCAAACACTAGAAATGGGAAAATGATGTGTACCACCCACCAAAAAGTGGTTTTTCAAAGCTAAATAAGGACACATTCACTCTATGGTGAATGGGTTCTGACTAGGGCTTTGTAAAATGGTTTTTGAGTTCTGTTCCTCTGTGTCTACACTCCTAAATCCTCGATTTTCATAGTTGGATAGACAAAATTAAATCTTATAGGTGAGTTTCTGTAAAATTGTAAGAATGATGGCAACAAATGCAACTTTTACAACTTTTCAATTTTCTCTTCAAGAGATTTTCCACCTAAAATCTGCAAACACAAATCAAGAGGGAAAATGTTTTATTCTTGGTGAATGGGGATTTTCCTTGTTCAAACTTTGTTTTGGTAATTAAACCTTGTAATGAAATGAAATAGCATGAAAATAATGATGAATGGACAAAGCCTATAATGTCACAACTCACCAAACCTTTGGATACACCTTCGAATGTGGATCTGTAACTTACATGAAATGGCTTCAATGGGTGTGGATCTTGATCTTGAAACTTGAATTGAAACAATTCCTTTGAATGCTTGAATGGATCTTGAATACTACATCAACATATTAGCTCAAATAACATGCATGATGTAAGAAGACTTTGACATGATATTAGGATCTTGATTGTTGCAATTATTCTTCAACAAATCTTCTCTTGAATGCCTTGAAATGCTTTATCAATTCTCTTGTGAAAGTACTCTTGATCTCATGAAAATCTTCTCATCAACTTGCTAGGTGAACATAGTGAAATGACCTTATATTTATAGGTATCTTAACATTAATTCTCGAAATTCAAATGACACAAGTCGACATGTAAATATGCATTAATGAAATCATTGAATTACCATGAAAAACATAATTTAAATTAGGGTCCTAGGTCTAATCAAGGACCCATTCGCCCTTCGGGGAATGGGTCCTAGGTCACTCACCTAGGACACACATTCTCCAATGATAAATGTTATGTTATGGAATTAATGAATTTCAAGTTTTCCTCTTTGGAAATTGTAATTAATTAGCCTGGGATTTGAACCAAAGGGGCCAATTAGGGAAAATTAACTTCAATTAATTAATAAATCCCTAGATATGCATGAAAGTGTAAAAGTACACCTTACAACACCACAAATAAAGCACAACTAAGTCCATTTTAATTAGTAAGGCCCTAAACTTAATGTGAATATGTGAAATACATATTACAACACTAAATTAAGGCATAATTTATTTGATTTTATTTAGTATTTATTCCAATATTAAGTGTGAAAAGGGATACTTTTTCCTACACTACAGAGGGTTTCTAATTTGGTAAGGAAGTTTGAGTTTGCTAAAGGGTTTAGGTGTTGAAAATACTAATTCACCCACCCTCTAAGTCTCTAGGTGTGTTCAACAATTCAAGCTATGGATATGTATGAAACATAACTTACCTAATGGGTGGATGGATTGCTCACAAATGGAGAGGAAACAATAAAATCTGCCATAGCTAGATAAAAAATATCAAATGAGAAAAGAAGGTTGGTAAGTTTAAGAACTGTGAAGGGAGGCTAGTGCAAAATGACATCAAGTTGAAAATAATTTTGTAGATTGAAAAACTTGACATTAATTATTTCTTAAAGGAACATATAGCTCCTAGTGAAGATATTCACAAGTTAAATACATGAGAACTCCAATTAAAATTGGACGAGGATATGGTTGAAGAGTGCAAAGATCATATAGAAACATTAAAATATATTATTGGAGATATTTTGGAGAAAGATATCTCAATCATTGATGCACTCTCAAAGAAGGTTAATGATATTATTGCACTAGGTAAGAATGATGTAGAAGTAATAAAATTTAAAGCCTATTTTTCAAATGCATCACATGATCTTATTAGCCACATGAATGAAGAAACATTAAACAATATGATGAAGATGAAAATTTGGATTAAGGAATAAAATAAGGAAACCAAGAAAAAAAATACATAGGTGAAGACCATAAAAAAATTAGATATACTAAGTATAGATGCAAATAGAATGCATCACAAGACCTAGGAAGAGATAACATAATAAAGTTCTGGTAGCTTTTGGAGATTCATACCTTAGGAGGCAGATGAATCAAATTCACAATAGAAGAATATTTTTCCTTTGAGTAAGTTTTGGTGAAGTTCTCCCTTTTAATGATAATCACCTAACCAATAAGGTTCAACTAGAATTTTGCACTCAACTAGTTTGGTATGTTTGAGACATGATTTTAGAATAGAAAGGTGGGAAGATGGTAATTGAAGATATCCTAGATGAAAAATGAACGTGAATACTAGTGTGTTAATGGATTTTTGATTCATTAATGAAATTGCAAGATTTTTCATCCAATCTGCTCAATTCAATAGGAAGTAATTTTTGTGATAGAGTTTTGCAGGGCAATGTTGCAAAGACCAAGGGTTGATTGGAAAAAGGTAGGAAAGCCTCTTGGAGTATTTCTATGAAGACCTAGCCAACACGAATGACTTCTATTAGATTTTTTTATAGAAAGGTGATGACTTCCAATCTTGTGATGTTTTCGTGTGCCACTTGTCAACATGATGAAGTCAACAATGTGCTACTTGATTATATTCTTACCATTGATTTTCTATTATGAAATTTTAACCATTTATCATTGTATTTGATTTAGGGAATCCATGTTGTATAAAAATTCTTGAATCATTCTTAGTTAGTTAGATTAAAAATTGTTGATACTTGTCAAACTTAAGTAGGAGAATTGTCAAACTCAAGTTTGCTTCATGATTTCTCTTTGCATTTTATGAGATTTCTTGTATATTCTTGTACAAAATATTGAATTGGAGACCAAATATTGATCATTCTTAATTGTAAATCATTCATGACTACAAATTTTTCATTTTATCTTGGAATATCAAATTGACGTGCAAGTATTTTAGTGCATTTGGTCAATTCCTTGATGTGACAAAATTTCCTTTGAATCTTTGCATTGTCTATATGTAGTTGTGATAATTTTTTGTGAAGTATAGATTGGTTTAGTCATTGTTCCTTATTTTGAGTGAATCTTTGCACGTAAAATCATTAAAAACTTAGTTTCATTAGATCCTTTACTCTTCTTGCCCTATATTTGCTATTTTTTTATTAAAATCTTTGAGAAGTGGAACTTAATGAAAAAAATCAAGTGATAGGTCACATGAATGACCTAAATATTTCTGAAACTGTATTTCATGGATATTTCTAGGTAGTTTTAAAAGAATTGATCAAAGTTAGATCATTCTTTGCAGTATTCATTGAAGTAACTATTGAATCTATAAGAATTTATGAGTTTGGGAAAAATTAATAAATCTTTGTTAGTATGTAATCTTTGTGAGAAAAGAATACACAATGGTCCATTTGTGATTAATAATAAAATACAATGAACTTTAAGTAAACTTAGTACATCAAAACTTGATGATCAAACTTTGGGATTACAAAATCTATTTGAATTTGAAGTCTTTCAAGAGAGATAGGTTATATTGTAATAATTATATCTGTGTGTGTATGTGACTAACAACTGCATCAACAATTATATTATAAATTATTACACAGGAAATTTAACCAACTAGTATTTTTTTGAACAATATTATTAATGTATTATTTACTTTCTATAGATCTCTTGTTGCATTAGGAACTAGTAAGTCAATAAAAAATTCTTTTGATTGATAAATATCAATACTTTTTGAGCTAGTTAGAGTAACTCGAAGTCATAAATGTGGACCTCCTCCCTTGTATTAATACAAATGGTCTAAACCCACAATTTTTTTGGCTTAAAAAAGATTTAAACCTTATTACAATTGAAATATTACAAAATTTTGATTAACACATCAAATTGAATAGACTAGTTATATCGATAGGCATTTCCTTAATGAGAAACACTAGATAAAATAAATAGGTTGATGGTTGAGATTAAAAAGACTAACATCAAATAGATCCTAACCATATAATTTATAATGAATAAATGATTGTGATATAAAATATTGTCATTTTACAATAAATCTATATTTATGATAAATGAAAAAATCTATAAATTATTTTCTCATTAATTCAATTCTAATGTAATATAAAATTAAATATTTGATTTCTTTAACGGTAAGTGTAGCGACTTTTATTCGATTACAAAATATCTATTTCTCTTCACATATATGATGTTTCTTATATGTAAAGCCAAACCCTACAATCTTCGCCAGCATTCTCCCTACCTGTGCCAAAATGGGAGCTATGGAACAGGGTAAGGACATCCATCACGGGATAAAGGAAAGGGAATTTTCGTCAGATGATGTAGCTGCAACTGTCCTGGTAGACATGTCTGCAAAATGTTGAAGCATAGACAAGGCACGTGAACTGTTTGACAGAATGCCCCCAAGAAACGCGTTCTCCTGGAATGTGCTTCTAGCAGGATATTCACAAAATGGATTTGTTGAAAAGGCCTTAGAAACTTTCAAGCAAATGTAATTGGCAGGTGTAAAGCCAGACTCTACAACCTTTGCCACCATCCTCCCTGTCTGTGCCGAATGGGAGCTATGGAACAGGGTATTGACATCCATCAAAGCATAAAGGATAAAGAAATTTTGTCAGATGAATTGCAGCCGCTCTGGTAGACATGTATGCAAAATGTGGAAACATAGACAAGGCACATGAACTGTTTGACAGTGTGCCTCAAATAAATTTGGTTTGATGGAATGCCATGATTGCAGGATATCAAAAAATTAATTTTTTTTTGGCAAAAAAATTATAAACTTTCTAAGACAATGAAATTGGTAGTTGTAAAGCCAGTATTCTCCCTGCCTGTGCCAAAATGGGAACTTGAGGAAATGGTTTGGACATCCATCAAACCATAACGGAATGGTGATTTTTGTCAAATATTATAGTTGGGAATTCTCTGTTAGACGTGTATGGAAAATGTGGAAGTGAACTGTTTAACAAAATGTCTCAAATAAATGTGGTCTCATACAATGAGATGCTTGCAGGACACGTAGAAAATGGATTTTGCAAGGATGCTCTCAAAATGTTCTAATTAGTGAAGCACTTTGGAACATATCTTAATATCATAAGCTTTTGCTCATGCAGCCATTCGAGTTCAGTGGATGAGGGTGGATGAGGGTTGTGCACACTTCAATCACACTTAATCCTTATTGTATTATACCTACAATTGAACATTGTGTATATGGTTGAGTTTCTTGTCTGTGCTGAGTATCTTGATGACACCTTACACTTTGTTATTAAGATGTCATTTATGCTTGTGGTAGCTTTGTTGATGTGTTTTCTTGGTACCTGCAAATCACATATGGATATAAGTTAGTAGTATTTACAGTGACACTAATTTTTTATTTGGATCCTAAAAATGTTGTGACTTATGTTCTCCCAAAAATCTATGCAAGTGGTGTGAGGTCAAATTGTAAGGGGATTGATAAATGAAATGGTCTTAGTCTTCATACTAGCATTTATGACACTCTTACCTTTGATGAGATAGTTCTTTTAGTTTTCATGGTTGACTTTTAATTGATTCCTAACAACAAGGTGGAAATCTTCATAATTTATTACCTAATGAAATCCTACATAGAACATGTTATCACCTAAAGTTGCACCCTTGTTGAACCTGATGTTCAACACCTCAGTGTAACATGGGAGGACCTCTAAAGATGTGGGTTTCTTATAAACATAGGTCAACCTCCGGAGAAGGTTGGCTTCCTTGTCTGGTAATCACCTGAACCACTAATTCTTGTAAGGAAAAAGGAGAAGGAGAAACATAAGAATGGAATTTAAATCCTAAGGTGATGCACCGAACTGAGAAGAACAATGAGATACTCGATTTACACTTGAATACTGATGATGGAGGTGGGGTTGCACAACAAGATTCTGTGGATCATGCATATAAACAGGTTCGACATGCACACACTTTCAAGAAGGAAAAATAGACTTTCACAAATTAAAAGCTCATGTGCAAACACAGTTTATAACCTACATGATACGACTTCTGCAAAGAAAGGCATGCTAAAATGAAACAAAGCTATAAGGAAAAGAAATATTTCACTAAGTAGCCTGATGAATCACTTAAAAATGCACAATACTTCACAAGAACCAAAAGGAAAAAAATGAACCATCAATGGTAATCAAGGTGAATTTTATATGACATGTTCCAAATTGAGTTACAGAATTCTGCTAATCCGAGAGAGGACTGTAGAAGTCACAGACTTCAGAAAAGCATCCGGAGAACTCCTTTACAAGAAGGCAAAAAATACCTATATACATAAGTGTATCGGCCCCTTAGGGCTTACAAAATATCTGCTCAGAAAAGATTTTCCTTTAGATCTTTTGCTTGGAATTAATGTTGTGTTCGATTGAATCCTTGCTGTCCATGTCACTATGAAAGATCGCCCTTAGGGGAAGCCTTCTTCATCTTTTTGCAACCATCGCATTTATTTCTGTCCCTCGTGTTCACCTCTCAAACCTCCCTGTTGAGTTGCCTTGAATGCTCCTCTGCATCAGAATAGATACACATCACTTATGCTCTGTTAAAACTTTCCTTGTTGGTCAGACAACCATGGCTCGCCTTTAGCTTTCTCTGATTGGCTGGGCACACTCCACATAGATTCTTCGACAGTCAAAGGCTCACTCAGTTAGAATCTCATGTCGGTGAGACACTGGAAGTGTCTCACCAATGCGATTATGTCGCTTTTATCAATTATCAGCGTAGCATAAGACAATCGGTGAGACCTTTTGGCGAGCTGCAGAATTCATATCGAGCTCACAAAAAGACCATCGATAAGACAGTCGCTAGTCGATGGAACCTCATGGCGAAGTCTTCTTCTCTCAGCGAGCCCACCGTTATCGGCCAGACTCCTTACTGTCGGCATAATCTCTTGTCGATCTCTCCTTTCTCTCCCCGAGCTCACTTGAATCCATCGCCAAGACATTCCCGGGTCGCCGAGACCTCATGGCGATGGCTTCAACTCTTGGCGAGCACCCTTTGTTGTCAGCGAGACATTGGCCTATCGGCTAGACCTCTCGTCGGGCTCCTTATCTTTGGGCGAGCACAAAACATCTCGGGGAGACAAAATTCATTCACCGAGACGTTATGCCGAAGGCCAAATCCTTCGGTGAGCTCTTCCTTCTGTCGGGGAGACATCTTTGATGTCACCCCAAACGCACTCCATTCCACTGAGCTCTAGATTTCCTTCGGTGTGACTCCCATCGGTCGGGGAGACATCTCCCCGAGCTTCTATTTCTTCAGCGTGACCACCGGCTTTTGGCGAGACCTCTTGCCGAAGGAAAAATACTTTGGCGAGCTCATTTCATTTCAAGGAGACTCTGCTATTTTGGCAAGACCTCACGCCGAGCTTTAAATCTTTGGGCGAGCCCATCTTACTATTGGCAAGACCCCATCTTTTTGGGAAGACATCTTCCCGAAGAAAAGCTTTATGCCGAGAACTCCCTGGTGAAACACTGTCGGCATAACCCTTGCTGGTCGCCGAGACATCATGCCGACTTGAATTTCTTTTGATGAGAACCCCGACCTTTGGCGAGACATCTTCGATCACCGGGACATCATGGCGAAGGCTTCAACTCTTGGTGAGCTCAAAATCTTTGTTATCCGTATCGGTGAGAGCTTTTGTTGTCAGCGAGACATCTCACCAGTCTTCATTCCTTACACTGAAGCCACACCCCTTTGGTAAGACTTCAGTTGGTCGCCAGGACCTTATGCCGATATGAGTTCCTCTCGATGAGGCTTTGGCCAGTCACCGAGACATCTTGGCGACTTGACCCTCCTTTTGGCGAATTGGGATCCCGTCAGGGTAACCCTCATGTGTCGGCGAGACTTCCTACCGAACTCACTTCCTACACTGAGAGGCTTTGTTGTTGGTGAGACACTCCTCTTTCGACGAGACCCCTCAGTGAAGCTCACCTCCTTTGCCGACGCTGCCTCATTTTGGTGAGACATCTCCTAATCGCTGAGACCTCATGGTGATGAAAATTGCTTTGCCGATGTCGTTTCATTCATTGAGACTTTGATGGATCGAAAAGACTTATGCCAATATTACCTCATGTCGGCGAGACCAAATGCATTCGCCAAGACATCTCCTCGCCGCAAAGTTTCTCACCGAGATGCATATCTTTATCTAGGTCGACAAGACTTATGGGACTCAGCAAAACCACATACCGAAGAAGAGAACTCCTACAGAAGTGTTTTGCCCGATGCGCTTGGTCGGTGAGACCCAAAGAAGTCATCGAGAACTCCCTTCAAAGGAAAAAAACTCCCGCCAATATGCATATCCTTTTGTCGCCAGGACAATGATTGATGTCTTGCCGATAGAAACCTGTAGGTAAATTCCACTTGCCATGACATTCCTAGGGTCTTTCCGATAGACAACACAAAAGCATATTTAACCAAATGCATTATGGGTTAGGAAGACCTAGATAATCTCATGCCAATAGGAACTTGAATGTGAAATATTCAGACTTGATGGAACCCCTTTTAGTTGGAAAGACATCTGGAAGGTCTTGCTGACTTTCTCCTTGAAGGAAAATATGTCAAACCTGATTAAGGCCGACCTTTCAACTGAATTCCTCGTGACCTAGCATCAGATGCATAATTTTACCTTGGATGCAAATGTCCCATCTGGCCTCCTTGAACATATGAAACACAACTTGCCCTGGCTGATTGAGCCCATAGGTGAAAATTGGGCAACATTTTTGGTGACGTTTGCTAGATGTTTGCCTACTAAACATGGAAAACTAGTAGCCAAACTTGTCCATTGGGCATGGAGTCGTTAGGAAAACCTTAGAAACAGATCCAAGGCAACCTGTACATGCTTGCAACTTGCTTGAGACTTATTAAAACAGCAGGTTGCCAAAACAACAGCTATTTACTATGCTGGAATAGCACTTAGGGAAAGAAATAACAACTAAACCTACCCTACACTAACTAGTAAGAAATTGGTCAAACAAACCCATTGACAGGTTGGGTAAAATAACTGCCCTTTCTAAAAAAATTACAATGTTTACTACGCTGGAGAACAACTAAAGAGAAATGAAGCATGCATGACAATTCAACAAATGGCTACAAGATCTCTTGCGGAACATATTCAAGCTTACTAACCTTTTCATATGGAATGTAAACATTCTCGTCCTGAGGTGGAAAGGTAACTTGAGTGTGCTCCTCCTCAGCAGTACCCTCATACTTGGGTGTAAGCAAGGTATCAATACCTTTGCTGGTCTCCACTTTGGCTAAATGCCTGATAGGGTAGCCTCTAGTAAGGGAAAAGCTTGCACTTTCCTTGCTGATCTCTTGTTGATCTCTAAAGACTTCATCTTTTGCTTGAAAAGATGCTGATTGGAGGTAATATGCAGGTTGTTCATTGGCTGCTACAGTCTGGTCTTCTTGACTAAGGAGCTGATATCCCTGTTGGATAACTAAAAACAAATCTTTAGACTGTGGTTCCTTATGCTCTTTGTCCATGACAAAATACACCTCCTCTTCAACAAGGTGGGGGAGCTCATCTAATAAGTTCACATGTTGCAAGGAATTATCTTCAACAACTTCTTCCATAGTCTCACCAACTTGAATGGGTTGATCACATGCTTCCCTTTAATATGATACTAGTTCATCATCTATGTTGGAACAAAAAGCTTCTATGATATCATCTAACTCATAATCTTGCACTAAATCTAGATGAGTTTTATCATTTAGTTGCTCCATACCAGATATAGATGCTATCATGCATGTGAGATTTTCATCTTCATCAACAAATTGAGGAAGTTCATCGAACAAGTCAGCAGTACTCTCTGGTTGCTCCAAATGAACTGGTAAACCAGGAACCTTTATGCTCTCTTCTGCTTTCTCAACATAACCAGGTAGTTGGTCAAATAAAGAAGTCAATTATTTTTCTTTATGTGGCTCCTTTTCCAGTGAAACTCAGGTATCCTCTGCCTGCAAGTGAAGATCTTCAACTTTCTGCTGTCCTACTTCCTGCCTCTCCTCCTGTTTGATCTTTTCTTGCTGTAGTCGATAACATGCTACAGCTAAATGCATTGGATTTACTTTGCTAATTCTCTCCTTGAGGAGTAAGTCATCTGGATCAATGGGCTACTCTTGAGGGATGATGGACTGATCTTGTTTAGGTACTACATTCTCTTGCATCGAATTGAATCCCTTAAAGCTTGGAATTTCAAACTGAGAAGACTTACTAGGGGAGTCAAGAGGTTGACTTTGCCTGAAGCTAGCAAACTTGTACTTGGGAACCTCCTGTTCAAAAAATTTTAGCCTCATTTCTGCCTCCTTTGCAGCCAGCTGTTGGGCAAAGTTTTCTTCCAATTGCCTCTTTTGCAACTCCTCCATTAGTTGATGCTAATAATCTGAGTAAGCTTGAGTATTCTACACCTGAGCAAAGAGCAACTTCATTTGTTCTTCCTTAGCAGCTATTTCCTGTTCAAGGCCTTCCTCGAGCCGGATTCTTTTTGCCACTCATTCTTGATCATAAAAGTCAACTTGCTCAGCCACTTCTTGCTAATGCATAATGGTACCCTGCTGCATCTTGATATCAACCAATATCTTAGATAGGCACACAAGCACCTTACTAATATCATTAATCTTCATATTGTGAAGACCTTGACTGAGATCCCACAATGTATGGTCAATCTGTTGGAGCAGGTCCAATATACTCTGATATGGATGTGTAGGAGCAACATACTCATGATATGGAGGGTAATAGTAAGCATCTTCATAAATTTTTGACATCTTTTCAATCAAAGAGCTGGAATCTCAGAATTAACAAATTACTTTGAGACATACCAAGACTTGTGCCTGTGAAACTAGAAGATTTGAGCTCGGAGTCGCCAGGTGTTATTCAAACTACCTCCAAAGGCTGAATGATACTGAGGTAGACACCAAATCTCTCAGTATTTTGAATTCCTCAATGATGCACTGGTATACAGAGTCACCATGATATGCTGATGTTAACCTCAGAAAGGCCCGAATCTTACTGGTTGCATATCAAAACCAATAATAGACATGTAATTTTCTAAACTCTCTGTTCGACAGTCCCACCGGGCATGCCATAAACTATTATCACCTGAATTTGCACCCTTGTTGAACCTGATGTTCAACACCTCAGTGTAACATGGGACCTCTGAATATGTGGGTTTCTTATGAACAGAGGTCAACCTCCGGAGAAGGCCGGCTTCCTTGTCTGGTAATCACCTGAACCACTAATTCTTGTAAGGAAAAAGGAGAAGGAGAAACATAAAAACAGAATTTAAATCCTAAGGTGATGCACCAAATTGAAAAGAACAATGAGATACTCGATTTACACTTGAATACTGATGATGGAGGTGGGGTTGCACAACAAGATTTTGTGGATCATGCATACAAACAGGTTCGACATGCACACACTTTCAAGAAGGAAAAATAGACTTTCACAACTTAAAATCTCATGTGCAATTGAGTAAACACTGTTTATAACCTACATGATATGACTTCTGTAAAGAAAGGCATGCTAAAATGAAACAAAGCTATAAGGAAAAGAAATATTTCACTAAGTAGCTTGATGAATCACTTAAAAATGCACAATACTTCACAAGAACCAGAAGGAGAGCCATCAATGGTAATCAAGGTGAATTTTATATGACATGTTCCAAATTGAGTTACAAAATTCTGCTAATCCGAGAGAAGACTGTAGAAGTCACAGACTTTAGAAAAGCATCCGGAGAACTCCTTTACAAGATCTTCCTTTAGATCTTTTTCCTAGAATTAATGTTGTGTTTGATTGAATCCTTGTTGTCCATGTTGGTGTGAAAGATCGCCCTTAGGGGAAGCCTTCTTCATCTTTCTGCAACCATCGCATTTATTTTTGTCCCTCGTGTTCACCTCTTGAACCTCCCTGTTGAGTTGCCTTGAATGCTCCTTTGCATCAGAACAAATACACGTCACTTATGCTCTGTTTAAACTTTCCTTGCTGGTTAGACAGCCACAGCTCACCTTTAGCTTTCTCTGATTGGCTGGGCACACTCCACGTAGATTCTTCGATGGTCAAAGGCTCGTTCAGTTAGAATCGCATGTCGGTGAGACACTGGAAGTGTCTCACTGATGCGATTATGTTGCTTTTATCAATTATCAGTGTAGCACAAGATAGTCAGTGAGACCTTTTGGCGAGCTATAGAAGTCATATCAAGCTCACAAAAAAACCATCGGCAAGACAGTTGCTAGTCGGTGGAACCTCATGAAGAAGTCTTCTTCTCTCGGCAAGCCCACCGTTATCGACCAAACTCCTTACTGTCGGTGTGACCTCTTGTCGATCTCTCCTTTTTCTCCCCGAGCTCACTTGATTCTATCACCAAGACATTCCCAGGTCGCTGAGACCTTATGGCGATGGCTTCAACTCTTGGCGAGCCCCCTTTGTTGTTGGCGAGACATTGGCCAATTGACCAGACCTCTCGCTGGGCTCCTTATGTTTGGGCGAGCAAAAAACATCTTGGGGAGATAAACTTCATTTGCCGAGACCTTATACTGAAGGCCAAATCCTTCGGCGAGCTCTTCCTTCTGTCAGGGAGACATCTTTGATGTCACCCTGAACACACTCCATTACACTGAGCTCTAGATTTCCTTTGGTGTGACTCCCATCGGTCGGGGAGACATCTCCCCAAGCTTCTATTGTTTCGACGAGACCACCAGATTTTGGTGAGACGTCTTTCCAAAGGTGAAATACTTCGGCGAGCTCATTTCATTTTGAGGAAACTCTGCTATTTCGGCAAGACCTCACGTCGAGCTTTAAATCTTTGGATGAGCCCATCTTACTATCGGCAAGACCCCATCTTTTCGGGAAGACATCTCATTGAAGAAAAGCTTTATGCCGAGAACTCCCTGGTGAAACACTGTCGGCATAACCCTTGCTGGTCGCCAAGACATCACAGTGACTTGACTTTCTTTTGATGAGACCCTTGGCCTTCGGCGAGACATCTTCGATTGTCGAGACATCATGGCGAAGGCTTCAACTCTTAGCGAGCTCAAAATCTTTGTCATCTGTATTGGTGAGACCTTTTGTTGTCGGCGAGACATCTCGCTGGTCTTCATTCGTTACACCAAAGCCACATCCCTTCGGTAAGACTTCAGTTGGTCATTAGGACCTTATGCCGATATGAGTTCTTCTCGGCGAGGATTTGGGCAGTCATCGAGACATCTTGGCGACTTGACCCTCTTTTTCGTGAACTGGGATCCCGTCAGGGTGACCCTCAAGTGTTGGCGAGACTTCCTGCTGAACTCACTTCCTACGCCGAGAGCCTTTGTTGTCGGCGAGTCACTCCTCTTTCGGTGAGACCCCTCAGCGAAGCTTGCCTCCTTTACCGATGCTGCCTCATTTTGGCGAGACATCTCCTAATTGTCGAGGCCTCATGGTGATGAAACTTGCTTTGCTGATGCCATTTCATTCATTGAGACTCTGATGGATCGGCAAGACTTATGCCGATATTACCTCATGTCGGCGAGACCAAATGCATTTGCCAAGACATCTCCCTGCCTTAAATTTTCTCACCGAGATGCATATCTTTATTGGTGGTCAGCAAGACTTATGGGACTCAGGAAGACCACATACCAAAGAAGAGAAATCCTACTGAAGTTTTTACCCGATGCGCTTGGTCGGTGAGACCCAAAGAAGTTGCCGAGACCTCCCTCCAAAGGAAAAAAACTCCCACCGATATTCATATCCTTTTGTCACCGGGACAATGATTGATGCCTTGCCGATAGGAACGTGTAGGTAAATTCCACTCGCTGTGACATTCCTAGGGTCTTGTTGATAGACAACACAAAAGCATATTTAACCAAATGCATTATGGTTCAGGAAGACCCAGATAATCTCATGACGATAGGAACCCGAATGTGAAATATTCAAACTTGATGGAACCCCTTTTAGTCAGCAAGACATCTGGAAGGTCTTGCCGACTTTCTCCTTGAGGGAAAATATGTCAAACTTGACTGAGGCCGACCTTTCAACTAAATTCCCCATGACCTAGCATCAGATGCATAATTTTATCCTAGATGCAAATGTCCCACTTGGCCTCCTTGAACATCTAAAACACAACTTGCCCTGCTTGATTGAGCCCATAGGTGAAAATTGGGCAACATAACCTATTATCATTATTGGTGTTGATTAAGATAACCTTAATAAGGTTATTTAGGCACATGACCATCTTGTAAGATTTATAGTAGCCTTAATAGTCATGACTATCCTAAATGTTTATGGCTTTAGTGATTTCCCAAGAGAATCCTATTATTTTTTATGAGGAAAAGAAGGTTTTGATGGGACTTGAAATCCATTACATACCAATTTTGAAGGGACTAGAAACCCTATCCAAGAGAAAATTGTTGCACCAAAAATAATATAAATACCATCAGCAGCCCATCAGAATTAGCACAAAGAATAAGACTAGAAGCACATGTTGCACAAAGGTTTTATAGGGACTTTGAATCCACAAAACAACTAAAATTGGGACCTTAAACCCAAAGATTTTGAAGGAACCCTAACCCCTTAACTAGGTTTTTTAGGGACCTTGACCCCATAACAGGTTTTAAAGGAACCGTGAACCTTTTACAATCAGGTTTTGGCAAGGACCTCAAACCCATATAAAAGAGGAAGCAAAGAAGAGCCCCAACCTTTAACCAAAACCAAATGCCCTGCAATACCAATTCATACTCCACCTTAACAGGAGAGAGCTCCACTCTATAGGAGAGGACAAAATGAGATCTAGCACTACTAGAGACACCACTCTTTTGCACACACCAAGTCCACCTCAATAGGAGCCCATAGTAGAGAAAAACACTTTCCACCACCACAACAACAACCAGCTCCACCTCAATAGGAGAGCACTCCACCTCAATGGGAGCAATCTTCTCCTCTATCGAAGACAACACATATAAAAACCAGTAGAAAGCCACCACTCTAATAGCATAGTAAAACACTTCATCCTTTAGCTACAAGAGAGTTAGAAGCTAGAAAAGTACATCCTGCAAAAACACAACTCCCTTTGAAGAACAAAAGCTTGAGAGCATGAGAGGGGGACCAACCAACAATAGTAAGAACCACCACCTCTTGGGATTCAACCCAAATAAACCAGTAAAGACCAAGTCTCACCCATAGGCTAACAAAATTTAGTAGTAGGAACACAACCGAACCAAACTGCACCAACACCACCAAAAACACAAGAATCTCCACTCCAAAAAATAAAGCAGAAACATCCATCAAATCCAAAAGAATCTGGGTCATGAAATAAAGCCTTGTATACAACCTAGTCAAAAGGACAAACATAGAAACGTCCTCCAAATAAATACCTAGAAGGGGCTCCAAACCACCCAAAGACTAGGGGGACTACCACTTCCCTTCAGAATAACACTACCAATAGAAGAAATATTAGCCTCCTTAAAATAAAAAACTTTAAAGATCCACCACATGAGGCTCACCAATCCTAAGACAATAACAAGCAGCCAGGGAAGCTGCAAAAGAAGAACTCCAGAGAACAAAATCCCACCCTCCAAATATAAAAGACACTCCCAACAAGAAACATCAATACACCACCGTCTGAGTGTCACTAGATACAAAAGAAATCTTTGAGTGTCACTAGATACAAAAGAAATCTTACCAGCCTTAATTGGTCAAGCCCAAAAGAGATAGCAAAAGCCACAAAGCCCCAGAAGTTGCAAGAGGAAGACAACAAGGAATAAATCCCAAGAAAGCTACAACCAAGAGCTCCACAAGAATCAATCAGAAGGGGAGCCAAAACGTAGATAACCAGTCCCCTTCTATCCCCATATGCCCACTCCAAAGCATCTTTGAAGAGAGAAGAAACAAAGACTCCAAGATAGGAACCCATCCCCAAAGGAAAAAGAAGCATGAACCAGAGAGGACAGGCTTGAGCCACAAAGAAAACATTGACAACAAAATGTCAGCCACCACAAGCTACACTAATGGTTCCAAAAGCAAGCCCCAACCAATGCAGCCAAGAGTAGAGCCAAGACACACTATCGGCTCCAAACAAGAAGAACACATCTCCTAGGGCATCTAAGAGAAAGACCCCAAAGCAAAGGAAGCCAAAAAACACAAAGCTTTCAAAGCATCTTCACCCTCTCCAGTGACACCAACCTCAGAGGAGTATCTATTCCCACCCCTCTTCTCCATTTGATCTTCAACAGAGAACGGGCTCCTCCTACTCTAGCTCGCAGCACCCAAAGAACAAGAAAAGTTGAAAGGAGATCTAGAAATGACCTCCAAGAACTCCTCAAGAGGCACCAGAAGCCAGGGAACAACACCATCTGCATCGTGATCCTCCCTACTCCTACCCTCCTCACAAATCAAACCCCCGCTCCCACTATTCTCTCTCTAATTAAGAGTATCCCATTGTTGTTCTCTACAATGACAAAATGATATTACAAAGGAAATTAAGTGAGTATCTAGCCTAATTATGATAGTAACCTAGCCTGGATTTTATCTTATGGAAATATTGGTACTCCTACTAGCTACTAATTGTAACTCATGTGGATAAGATTCATAAAACCTATAAAAGTGATGTATGACTATATTTTGTGTCTTTCCATGATAAAATTCACTTAATTACATTATTTTTTGTTGTCTCTAACTCCCTCTTGAAAATTCCTAGAGTCAATAATGGCTCTATGGATGCCATTTAAATATTCTAAAGGTATGATATTCCCCCATGGTGTTATTAGGATAGCCTAGGCAAAATTATTCCATTAGTCATTGTATAACATCTTGTGTCTATGTTTGATAGTGTTATTGCAAATGAAATATTAATTTGGATTGTAAATTTTTGGGCTAAGTAACTAAACTCTATTGTGTTGGGTTATTTCTTAGGTTAATACTATCTTATTGTTGTTGTAATAGTCCTAGGATGTCATTTACTTTTTACAGCATGGTTGTTCTCAAATGTTGTTGACTATTCCATCTATTTTTGTGAAATATATTTATTCTTTCTTAGTAGACTATTAACCATGTGTGGAATGTTATTTGCACTTCCTTCATAATTGTAGAGCTGGTGAGGAGGAGATAACTCACTATCTATTTTTTGGTGAAAGTACTTGTCAAGGTTGTTTTCTATTTTTTACACTTCTTTTATGTTTTCTATGCAACTTGAGTGTTTAGCTTGTGAGCCCATCAATGCTACGTAAACTTGGTCACAAATATTGTTAGCCCAATATCTTAGAGTGCTAACTATGGAATATTAGGATTGTATAGCCCAATATCCTATTTCAAAATGCATGTGGTAACTTCCTAGAGCTAACCACTTACTAGTGCATCACAAGGACCAAACAATTGAAAGGTTCCCAAAGCTAGGGTTGAATTGGTTCTACTAAATCCTCTATATTAGCTAAAGTTATATTAGGACCATGAAATTAGGATGTTTATCTAAGGAATTTCATTAGGTTAAAATCTATCCTTGCTTTACTTTGTTCTCTTGAACATAGTTGTGTCAAAAATGACAAATCAACTATGTAAAGAGAGTCTTTCAATTATAATCCCTAAATTTATATACCCCACTACAACACATGGATTCACATTTTAACACTTAGTGATGGAATCTAATCCAAGATAACTAAAAATTAAAAAAACCGAAGAGATGAGTATTTTTATTCCCAAGAACATGAAATTGTATAAGCATTCAATCTTTAGGTTATGCAAGAAAAATTAACTATTTTTTATTCTCAAGATTGTCTTTAGGTTACATGTGCATGGAATCTAGTCAGACATGTAGGTTCAAACACAGATTCAACACAGTAGTAATGCCAGTGCATGCTCGATCATTAATTTTCACTATAATATGGTTATATTCAATTGCATGAAGAATATTTTGTTGTTGGCCTCCTTTGACTTGGAGTGATTCCTTTGTTGGACATTATGGTGCATGCCTAGCTGACAGTGTCTTCCTCAAATTAGCATATTAAATCTGCATGGTAATGTCAATACACATAATAAGTACACATCTATAACCACCTTAAGGAACATTCATTAACCACATGCAAAATCAATATAGATAATCCACATAATATGTCAAATGTCATTAAAGCCTGTAGAAATGGGATTAAGTCCAATGTTAATGGTTTGAGGGAAACATTATGAAAATACCAACATTTAACATTAAAAATTCTATGACATCTACCAGCAAATAAACTATAGATTCTACCCAAAATTGGACCAAAAATTAGGCTCATCAACACATTCGGATACCCATTTTCCAAATTCCTTTTCCCGCATAGAAACCCAGATTTAGGATTGATTCACCCAGCTTGGAAAATGAATCCCACTTAGCATTAAAGTCAAAATTTCCAGCATTTTAGAGCTCGTTCAAGTTTGCTTCAAATTCCTAGGTGCACACATTTCATCTTCCAGCTTGTCATTCTATTTTACTTGCATTTTTAGGCCATCTAGTTAAAGTTTGCATTATATTAGGGTTTAGTATTACATCTTGTATTGCATTTGTATTTCCAAGCCCTAGCTTGGTGGTGAACCCCTCATTAGTTTACAATCATTCCCTAGGACAACCCTATTGCAAGATCTATTTCTCCTTTGCATTGAGATCTCTAGGGTTATCCTTGAATGAAATTGGAAAGTGGGTGTGCTCTATGTTCTAAACCATACAAAAGCCCCTAACCCATATTTCTTCCATTTCATATATATATATATATATATATATATATATATATATATATATATTGAAACATAAAAAACTAGGGGGGTTCACCAAAATGGATGCTATGATGAACCTATTCTTCTATATTCCATTCAAAATGTTTGTTACAAATTGAAAATGAAGAACAAAAAAAAATCTAACACAAACAATAGTCAAAAGGTAGATCTGGAAAAGCCTAAAATGTTGTGTACCTATCACCAAAGATGCCTTTTCAGACCTCAATAAGGACTCATTTTCCCTATGGTGAGTGGTTCCTCGCTAGGGCTCCTAAAAATTAGTTTCTAGGTTCTATTCTTTTATGTCTGCACTCCCAAATTCTAGCCAATCACTATTGTAAATTTGGAAATAAAACCTGTAGCTCAACTTTTGTGATTTGAGAACTTTTCTTGTAACTTTGACAACTTTGCGACTTTCTTCAATCTTTCTCTTCAAATGAATCTTTAACCTAAAACCTGCAATCACACATCAAAGAGGGAAAAATGTTGTTTTGTTAGGGAATATGGTTTTTCCTTGGTCAAACCTCATTTTGGTAATTAAACCTTGAAATAAATAAAAGTATTAAAGGAATGATGAATGAAAAAATGCAATGTCACAACTCACCAATCTCTATTTGACCCTTGGATAAATCTGCAATCTAGCATGAAGTGGCCTCAATGAATGTAGATCTTGATCATGAAACTTGATGTGAAACAATGCCTTTGATATGCTTGGTAGATCTTGAACACTACATCAACATATTAGCTCAACAACAAGCATGATGCAATACATCTTTGACATGATGAAATGAATCTTGATTGATGCAATAATCTTCAATAATCTTTCCCTTGAATTCCTTAAAAATACTCTTGAATTCTCCTATAATGCTTTTGTGAAAATTGCTTGATCTCATGAAAGTCTTACTTTCTTGGTTATGAAACATAGTGAAATAGACTTGTATTTATACATTTAACTTAACATTAATTCCTGAAATTCAAATATTACATGACATTGAATTATAGATTTGAAATCATTAAAATACCACAAAAAATATATTTCAAAGAGGGGTCCTAGGTCTAAGTGAGGACTCATTCGCCATAGGGTGAATAGGCCCTAGGCCACTCACTTAGGAAACACTTCAGACAAGGTGAAATTCCATGTAAAAATAGGGTCATAGGACTGAGTGAGGACCCATTCACCATGTGGCGAATGGGTCCTAGTTCACTTACATAGGACACACATCTTCCAAAGTTAAGTGTTGTGTAATAGAATTTATGAATGTCGGGTTTTATATATCTTAGAATTTTCATTTAATTAGGCTTGGATTTGAATTAAAGGGGCCAATGATGGAAAATTAACCTCAATTAATTAATAAATCCCTAGATTAGTGTGAAAGTGTAAAGGTACACCTTACAACACCCTAAATAAGGCACATTTAAGCCCATTTAGTTTTAAAAGGGCCCTAAACTTAATGTGAATGTGTAAAACACATTACAACATTAAATTAAGGCAACACTAGGCTCATTTTATTATTAATTATTCCCAAATTAAGTGTGGAAAAAGGGATACTTTTTCTGACACTATAGATCTAAAATAATGAATGCTTTTGGAAATGTTTGTAAAGTATGAGGGAGTGCATATATAGCATGGCCTTAATAGAAGGACTTGGTTTACTTAAAAAGGTAGCCATGAAACCTGTGCTAAAGATATATTAACCATGTTACAAACAATTAGAATAGATTCCAACACTTAAACCCAATAATGAACCATATTTGTTGTGCTTTGATGAATCAAAAGAAGAGTAAATACCACCTATGAATAAGTCATACTTAAGGCAACACATAGTGCAAGGTTTGAATGAAGTGCTTAAAAATATGGTGAGGATTTGAATATAAAGGACAACACATAAACAATGACATTGAATTAAGTATTTAATTTTTTTTTAAATGCAAACAAAGGTAGCACTATGGTAGGACATGGGGAGTAAAGCGAATCAATGCGAGGAATACCAACTAGCAAGAGACTTTGTCAAAAGTGCCAAACAATAGAAAATGTTTATGCATAGGAAATAGTCAACTAAGTCAAAACAACAAACATCAACCAAATAATGTGGCACAAATGGCATAAGGTGGTGCCAAAATGGAAAAGAGATGAATTGATTAGAAGTATATTCTTAGTATGAATTTCCAGATTGTGAAGAATATGAAATATATGGAATTAGTCAAGAGTGCAACTATCTATTTAAGTTAACCTATAGGAATACATATACCTTTCTTTTCTATTTGTATTTCTTATTGTTCATCGGTGATGAGCAACTCATTCACTTGGTTGTGTATGTGTTCCATATGCATCATTTTTAGCTACCACCTTTTATTTACCTTGTTGATTCAAATCATTTGAGCTGAGAAGTGTCAATACTCCTGCCCTATTTTTAGCCTTTGGCTACTGATTTTTGTGTATAAATAGAGGATCTATTTACCTCATTTGGATAGCACACATATTTATATTCTTGTTGTGAATTTTTGAGTTATTATATTCTAATTTCTTAAGTTATGAGTGATTTCTTGAGAGAATTGAGAGATAATTTTGAGAGGGAGTCTTCGGTTAAGTGGGAGAAAGTTATTTGGAAGTTTCTTACTGATTTGGGAAGGCTATGTTGGGAAACTAGTCTGATCAATTAGAGTATTGCATAAATAGTTATGTTGATTCCTACTTTTTTATACCTTTTTTTTATGTATTTGAAAAGATTGTGCAACATTGTTTGTTTTGTTTGGAAAATTAGATCAATTAGGAAAAAGTTAATTTAATCTTATGTGAAAGTGAAATACTTCTTGTTGTACTTAGTGAGAATTTTTTCATTACAATATTATGCAATCCTTGAATGATAATCATTACTTGATTAAATACTCATGCCTCCTTGAAATAGGTAGTGAGTCTTAACCCTAGTGTTAAGGGTATAAAGTTAGAGATCATACCAATATTCAGTGATAGGGTTGAGAGTTGTACTATATAGTTATGTTATTATGAATTAGTATCTTTTCACATAATTCTAGAAGGGGAATCACATTTCAGCAACCTAAAGCCATGAAGAGTAGATAAGTTGTAGGTACAAAAGCACAAACCCTTCTTAGGATATTGTCCTCCATATTTTATGCAAATGTAGTAAGTTCGTAAGAGTATTTGTGATATATTAAAAGAAAGGATATTATGAAGGTCACTTGATCATTACCCTAATTTAATTGGAAACCCTAGGTTAGGAATAACCTATTTTGCGAGGTTGTTAATCTAAATAATGATTGAAGTAAATAAGTTGAGGTTAACCTATATGATCTAAATTAATCATTTGGTCATTGATTATACTTTCATTTGGAGTTGATTTATTGTTGATACCATACTTCTAAGATATCCCATTATTGATGAGATTATACTTTGATTGAATTCATTTATTGTTGGAAGTTATACTTTTGAATTGAGGTCATTTATTGATAAGTTTATACTTTTGAAGGGAGTCATTTAATGTTGAGAAAAACCCTTGATTCAAGAATTTTATATATGGGATTGTACCTTTGGCACTAGATTCATTTAGTGATGTGATTTTATGCTATTCCATATGGTAAATTGGTAAGAGTTACTTTGAATTACCTAAGTAGAAGTGTCATAGTAAACATAAGAGGGAAATAAGTTATTCATGGGGTTCGGATAATCTAATGAAGGGGATAGCCTATGCATAGGTTATGAAAGGTCATGTATAAATAAATCTCGGAAGGTGGGTGAGAATGTGACATACATTCTGAATTTAAGAGTGATTAATACTTTGACCAAAGTAGTGTAAGTTGCCACTGTTTACACTATCAGTTCACTTGTTTCCAAATTTATGTACTAGATAGGGAATGTCATATGAGTAGGTTGTACGGCCATTGTATGATAGATATAGATCCATTTAGGACACAACACCAAGCTCAAAAGGGTCAATATTATTATGAGGTTAGTAAACCAATCTCTTCTTCAAAGGGAGGGCTATCTTCCATAAGTGGTAGATGTGCGGGAGACCGCAACAAGTCCGTGGTTGGAAGAAAAGTGCTTGAGTGATGCTTCTCCTCATTATTTGGAAACCAAGATTTGGAAGAGGGACTACTTGGACCATTCATATACCTAGTGCCGGTGAGCTCATGGAAGCTATGTAAGTATTTATGTATCCATTTCTATGGAATTAGATTGTAAAAGAGGAAATGTAATCATGAAATTATGTAATATGAAATCAATACTTTGGAAAGTTGAAATAATTTTTTGTAATGCAATGGGAAATTTTAGAATGATGTTTATTCAAATGTGCATATTATTCTTATATATGAAAAGAAAAAAATTATTGCTAAATGTTGGCAATGTAATTTTATTTACTTGAGGTTAAAAGCATAGTAAAATTATTGGGTAGAACAATGGTAATGTTACTTTGGTACTCCTACCAGCTGCTATGAAATAATTGTAACTCGTGTTGATAAGAGGCATATGTAAAACCTATAAAAGTGATGCATGACTACATTTTATGTCTTTTCATGATAAAATTCACTTAATTACAGTATTCGTTGTTGTCTCTAACTCTAGATCTTGAAAATTCCTAGAGTCAATAATGGCTCTATGGATACCATACAAATATTTTAAAGGTGTGATATTCGCCCATGGTGTTATTAAAGGATAGCCTAAGAAAAATTATAGTCCATTAGTCATTGTATAACATCGTGTGCCTATGTTTGATAGTGTTATTGCAAGTGAAGAATTATTTTGGATGGTAAATTTCTAGGCTAAGTAACTAACCTCTATTGTGTTGGGTTATTTCTTATGTTAGTACTATCTTATTGTTGTTGTAATAGTCCTAGGATGTCATTTATTTTTTACATGGCTAAATTCTCAAATTTTGTTGACTATTCTATCTAGTTTTGTGACATATCTTTATTCTTTCTTAGTAGACTATTAACCATGTGTGGAATGTTTTTTACACTTCCTTTTTAATCTTAGAGTTGGTGAGGATGAGATAAATCACTATCTAGTGTTTGGTGAAAGAACTTTTCAAGGTTATTTTCTATTTTTTACACTTCTTTTATTTTTTCTATGTAAGTTGAGTGTTTGGATTGTGAGCCCACCGATGCTACCTAAACTTTGTTATAAATAGTGATCCCAATATCTCAAAGTGATAACTATGGAATATTAGGATTGTAACCCTAGCCCACTACTCTATTTCTAAATGATGTGGTAAATTCCTAGAGCTAACCACTTACTAGTGCATCACAAGGACCAAACAATTGAAAGTTTCCCTAAGCTAGGGTTTAATGGGTTAAACTTAATCCTCTATATAGCTAAAGTTATATGAGGACCATGAAATTAGGATGTCTATCTAAGACATGCCATTAGGTTAAAATATATCCTTTCTTCACTTTGTTCTCTTGAACAAATGTAGTTGTGTTGAAAATGACAAATCAAGTTCTATGTTAAAGAAAGTCTTTCAATTCTAATAGACCTAGATTTATATACCCCACATACAACACATGGATTCACATTTTAACACTTGGTGATGCAATCTAATCCAAGATAACTAAAAATTAAAAAAGAGAAAGAGATCAGAACTTTTATTCCCAAGATAATGAAATTGTATAAGAATTCAATCTTTAGGTTATGAAAGTAAAATAAACTATTTTTTATTCTCAAGATTGTCTTACAATGCAATACAAGAGGAAACATGGATCAATCATGAAAATAGGTACAAGAAAACATGATATAATTTTTATAATGATTTTTTAGTTTGTTTCATTTTCTTGAATCTCCACCCAACATAGTTGCATAGCACAAATGTTAGTAGTTATGAAGTTGAAGCTTATAATGAATGATGTCTTATACAACCAATAAGGATTAGTAGTAATAAATAAATCTCCAATCAATCATGCAAATATCTCAAATTAGGACATGTAGAAAATTCCAAATGATAATTCAATCTTGTAGAGTTGTAGTTAGATATGGCCAATAATTAAAGAATGAAAAATGTGGAGAAATATATAATAAAGCTAGTAGAGGGTCTAAAGGTTGGAGATTAGAAGAATTTACCAAGGTACAATGATGTAGCAATTATGGTTGGTGCTAAAATTTCTAGACACATTACTTTATGCTCGACAAAAAAACACTCTCATTTTGAGATGTTGACTAATCAATAAAACATCTCTAGTGTGCATAGTAAGAATGAAAATATGAATTAACTTTTAATATATGGTAGTGGAAAGGTATTATTACAATTCCAAGATCACCTTTGTAGTAATGATGCACATGGTTGGCATGCTTTCATGAAAATACCTAATGAGATCAAACTAGAAGAAACAATAGTATTACACTACACTTACATAAACTTCAACAACTTCACTTCTAGAAGAGATCATTGTGGCCAAAAGCTTATAAAAAGAGGATATTAAGAAATTTTTCATGCTAGAGAATTGATAATTCCTTCACTAGTTGGTAAGCTTACAACTAGTGTAGGATTCAGTGACCAATGATGTGGAGGAGAAGAAATTAAAAAATAATAATAAAGATTGTGTTCAAATTTTGAATATAAATAGATAAATATGAGTTGTGTCCCACTATTATTTGCATGATAAGAAAATGTGAATTATATAAATAATGAAAATGAATATATGTGGGGTTGCTCACTATTGACATAAAAAAAAACATCTTAGCACATAGTCAATTCCCAAAAAAACACGAGCTTAAGATTACCATGTTTTGAACTCTTAATCTTTCTAGTTGAAGGACTTGTTAGAAATTGTCAACCATAGATGTAGAGTAAAGTGGACAAAATAATGGCAACAAAATTCCACTATGCAACTAATAATACAAATACTCCACCTGCCCTACTCACACCCAAAACCATTGTATTTTAGACAAACATAAATTAATCCTCTAAAATGTTGAGTAAAATGATAATTTGTAAGATAACTAAAGGTTGGTAGATACTTTAATAAAATATTGACTATTGTTGATCATAGGCTCTATTATAAAGGTAAAAAATATACCCACATGATTTGTATCCATAGAAAGTGTAGCCTAAAAAATCATATATGGTATCTTTAGTTCCCCCTATCAACTTATGGAATGCTCCTCACAAGTGTAACTTCTAAATGATTATCCTTTAATAGTTTTCAACTGTGCTTTCTTGTTGTGAATACTCCAACCTAGATCTATTCAAACATGGAAAAACAAACATTAGTCCTCAAACAAGTTTAAACAAAGCATTCCCCATGAAATTCATTCAAACAAAAGAACAAGAAAACAAGGTAAACTATCAAATAAAAACTAATGAAATCTTATTCAAAATGCTCAAACCAACATCCCATGGGGGAATTGGTGCTTCTTTGATGTGGAAAGAAGCCCTTTCCCAATTCCTTGATAAGTTTGATGATGATTGTGTGATCCTTGATGCAAAATTCCAATAACCTAGCCATGGATGATGAATTCTATGCTAACTTGCATAAAAATCTAGATGATTGTAGATTCAAATTCCTATAATGTATTTGTATGAAGTTGGGTCCTCAAATCAATAGAGAAGGCCTACATTTATAATAAAGAAGAGTTGAAGAGTGAAGAATAGGATGAATGTGGGATTAAATAAGGGACCAATGGCATTGTGCCACTTGTCAACATGCTAATGAAGGGTGGTGGAGCACATTTTGAACAATATGCATGTTAAATGCATGTAGGTGAAATTTGAATTTGAAGAAGTGACTTGTGTAAGAGGAAGTGTAAGAGGAATTAATGCCAAGTTGGCTCAAGGAGAGTACATGTAAAAGCCTTTAATGCCAAGTTGGAGGACAAAAGTCCTTTGGGAGAGAGAATTCAAATAAGAGGAATATTCCAAGAATATACCATATTTGAATGGAAATAGGAGGAATTAATAAATCAAATAAATTGATTTACATGTGCAACTTGCAAAAGCTAGAGGAATAGAGGATTAGTGTTAGGAGTTAATTAGGATTAATTAACTTAGATGAAGTTAGTTAATTTGACATTTGATTTAAATATTTAGATTTATTTAAATCAAATTAGAGGATAGTTGGGAGATTAGTAATCTAATTAAGGGTATGTGCAGGATCATGATGGGCCAAAAAGTAGTGATATGATGGGTATTTGTAGGGTATGTGGCTGACGATTTTTTTTTTACCCAAATTTGATAAAATGAAAAGGGTTTTTAAAGGAGATTCTCAACTTTCCACCAATATAAATTGTGCTTTACTTTGAATTTGATAAATAATTATTATTCATTTTCTATTTGAATTACAACTAAAGTCCTAATTGATAGGCTGATTGAAAATGTTTATAGCTTTCAAACGGTATCACATTTTTGGAATCCAAAACATGCATCACATTTTATGTTTCACATACTATAGGATTAAAAAGAAAATTGAATTTCATCAAGTTTGACTGTAAGGTGGTCGATATTACAGTTTTATATTTTTAAAATTTGTAATAAAAAAATCATAATTAATTATTTACTTAGAAAAAATTACAAAAAAATATGCAACATCTAGAAATGAATCCTCTACTTATTTCTAAAATATTATAAAAAAATATTATCATTTTATTGTGGTTAGGGTGGTCAGACAGACACCTACTTCTTATTTTTTCCCTGAAATTTAAGTACTACTGCATTGAAATTTCAAATTTTCACCAAATAGATTTTTTTTTTATAAAATAAACCAAGTAGTTTAGAAACTATATTCAATATGCTACAGATTCTATTCTTACATATTTTTGAAATAATATAGATAATTGATTCAAATTTTTACATCAAGTTGTGTAACTCTGATTTTTCTAATTTTTTTCCACTTAAGGGCCTATTTTTTCCATGATGATCCTGCACATACCCTTAAATAAAATGATTTATTCAATTAAATGAAGAACATTAGGATTTTATTAAATAAAGTTGATTTATTTAATCAAATGAAGAACATTAGGATTTAATTAAATAAATTTGATTTATTTAATCAAATGAAGAACATTAGGATTTGATTAAATAAATTGATTTATTTAATCAACTGAAGAACATTAAGATTTAATAATTAAATATTTATTTATTTAATTAAAAGAAGAATATGATGAAATAACTTGATAATGTGTATTATTTAATTTTTAGGAGGAATTAATTAAATAAAGATTATTCAATTAATTGGTTAGTGTGGATGTGATAAAGGAAGAATTAGTGTTAGTTAATCAAGATCGAATGCATGAAATCAATTAGGATAATTTGAGTGTCTACATTTTTTCTCTCAGTGAAGCAATGTATTTGTTGCGTTGGTTCAAAGAATAACCTTGTTGAGATCAAATTTTGCAAATTTTCTTATTTTTTTGAATGCCCCACTGTTGCCCTAGTGAAAAGAAGTATATTGGTATAATGCCCCCTCGAGAGATCGAGTAAAAAGTTTGATTTGAGGGTCAATCTCATGACAAAGAGGTTCAAGATGGATGTATAGATGGTTATGATGATAATGCAAATGAGATGGTTGAGATGGATGATGTTATGATATGCTATTTTTCTCTTTTCAACATCTTTTCTATATGTAATATGATGATGTAATATGTATGTATGGATGATGTGATGATGCCTATATGATTATGCAATAAATGTTTTATGCAAATGTATAGTTTAAGAGATGCTTAGACTAATAGATCTATATTATGTAATGATAAAAATTTAACGCATGTGACATGATCAATGTTTCCTATTATGTATGATATAAAGTATGTTGACAGTTTGTGGATGCAAGATGTATGTTTGGTTGATTGTCATGGTACCATGTTAGCATGGAGAGAAGATCAAGATCAAGATAATTTGGAAGATGGATGTAGATGGATGAAAATGTATTGGATAAATGTTTTAGGGATGAATGGATTTATTATGGATAAGATGGATGAATGATGGCTATATTATGGATGAAATGAGATGCTTTCACCTGAATTAGTGCATGCAAGTATGTGTAGGATCATCATCATAAAAGCAAGCCATTAAGTGGTGATAAAATTTAGAAAAATCAGAGTTAGGAAACTTGACATAAAAATTTGAATAAGTTATCTATATTATTTCAAAAATATGTAAGAATAGAATCTGTAGTTGTAGAGACTAAAAATATCCCACTCGACATCATGCACTTCATCCCGATTAACTAACTTTGATTCTTCCTTGATTATCTCTCTACTAACCATTTTATCAAATAATTTGTATTTGATTAAATTCATCAATGTCCTCTTTTAATTAAATAAATTAACTTTATTTAGTTAAATCATCATTTTCCCTCTTTAATTGAATAAATCATCTTTTGTTTAATTAAATCCTAAGTCATCCTTCTTAAATTAAATAAATCAATTTTATTTAATTATCACCTAAAGTTCCTTTATTTAATTGAATAAATCAAATGTATTTGATTAAATTACTAATGTCCATTATTCCTCTGATTTGATTTGATCTATGAAAAAACTAAATCAAATATCATGCCAACTAATTCTATCTAAATGTTAATTAATCACAAATCAATTAACTCTCGATCCCTCAAATCCTCTAGCTTTTGCAACTTGCACAATAAATCAATTTATTTGATTTATTATTTCTTCTATTTTCATTCAAAATGACATCTTTATGGAATATGCTTCAAATTTGAAATCTCCCCTCAAAAGGGGTTTGTCCTCCAACATGACATTAACTCCTTTTACATTGTCTCTTACATGTCTCCAACTCAGCATTTAAGACACTTTCTTCTTCCTCAACAAGCCAACTCTCAAAATTTAAAATGTACACCTAATATAATTTATGGGCACAATGACCAAAATATGCTCAATCATTCCTCCATACATGTTGACAAGTGGCATCTTGCCATTAGTTTGTTTTTTGTCCCATATTCATCCATTTGGTCTATTCCTCAATATTTCTCTTCTATAAATATAAGGCTCTCATTTGGATTTTGGATCCATAACCTCATGCACAAGTTCATCCACAACTTGATACACAATCTTATGCATAAGTTCATCCACAACTTGAAACACAATCTCAAGCATTTTCATCTTGATCACTCATCATCTTGCATCTTCATCACATCTAAAGCTTATCAATTTAAAGGGGTTGGGAAAAGGCTACTATGACAATTTTTATTTTTTACTATTTTCAATCCTTTTTTTGATTTTTTTTTTTTTTTTGTATTTTTTTGTGAAATGTTTTAAGCTCATGTTGAACCACCTAGTGGTGTCGATGTAGATGCTTTTGTCATAATGTGCCATCGATATCCTTCTTGAAGAAGTTTCTTTGCTAAGATACGTGCACTTGAATGTAACTTTTGAGATTCTTGATCTACCTTGTTGATATTAGAGTTAACTCTATCTTTGTGCACACATCGCGATAAAATTCCTTCTGAATCTTTATGATGAATGGTTGTTTCCAGTACATGGTCAATTGGAGAATTGTATATCATGCATCCAGATGAATGGATAGTGGAGTGTGTTTAGGAATAGAAGATGGATTGATTGATAGTTTGGAACCTTTGACTCTCCAAACTTGGGAAGATGAGCAATGATGGGTGCATACTGAAGTGTGCATGGAATTGGGACCAATTGCTTGATATAATTTGTGCGTCGCTTGGGAAGCTTTCTTTTTCCTTTGTGGACATCTTTGATGGATACTTTTCCCTTTTCTATTTTTCCCGATAGTTTCTTTGATTGATGTAGCTTGATAGGGATAATCTTTCTTTGTATTCTTTGGTATCCACTTGTATTTGATTTTTCCTTCATGCTTCACTACTTCTTTTCCTTTGGTAATGTTCTTCTTTCTTTGATTCGCATCCTTCTTTTGATGTTGGTCCCAATTTGTGGATGGATTGATGGGTGGATGAAGATTCATGACGTGGCTGGTTGTAGTATTGGCATTGGTTTCACCATAAGGACCCTTCATGCTCCCTATGTTGATGCTTGCACTAGATAAAATTTCCCCTATTATTATAGAGGTATCATTGATATGTTTAGATCCCTTAATTGTTGAATAAAAAATACCTTGATACTTAGGATTGTCAATAATTTGCACTGGTTCTAGGATACCTTGTTCATGTAGGCCTAATCCCCTGCCTTGATAATTCATCTGTTGAAATTTTTTATTTGCAATAGGATATGATTTACTTTGGAAACAAGGTTCTAATCCTTCTCTACTCTTTTGTGGATCTTCAAAGGTGATAGCTTCTTCATTGAGAAGATATCTTGAACCCTAAAAAAGTAATTAATCCAAGTTTATAAGTGATAGCTTGGATCCTCTATAAGTGAGATAACTTCCTAATTCATATCTTTGGCTTGACCTTGTGAAATATCATATTTTAATGCTTCTTCAAGAGGCATTGATGATTAACTGTCCATGTAAAAGTATCCCTCATGAATCATTTTTGATAGGTCTTCACAGGATGTTTTTGATTCACAACTTCTATAGAAGCCTTCTTCATGACCTATTTTTGATATGCCTCTAGAATTTTCTATATCTTGATCCTGTGTACAAATGTTAAGAGTATGAGACTCTTGTTCCCTAGTAATGATATCAAGAGTATGAAACTATTTTTTTGAGTGAAGATCATCTACATGTCTATTAGGAGTAAGCATCTCATGTGTAGATGGAGGAATATGTGCTATATGTATATGATCATCATTTACAACATCTTGTATAGATAGGAGAGTGTCCAATAGATCATTGTAGTATCTTGGAGATACAAATTCTTGATCTTGATTAATTTTGGAATTTATTTTCACATGCTTTGGATCAAGTTCTTGACATGGGTCAATTTCAAAGGATGGATTGCTTATAAAGGGTTCTTGGATATCTTCATTAGGCATAGGAAGTGGCTCAATATCCTCTTGATCTTTGAGTGGACTTGGATCAAATGTTGAGTTGAGGATTCCTTCAATATCTGTAACCATGAGGTCAAAGAATGTCAATATATCTTGGAAAGGACCATTGCTAGATGTTGGTGAAAGATGTTGATCATGCTTTGGAATAAATTCTTGAGATATGTCCTCTAACTCATTAGGTGATGTAGGGACATTTTCAATATGATTATTGGTGGAAGGATCGCCAATTATAGGATCAAATAATGTTAACACTCCTTTGAATAGATCATTGTTGGATATTGTTGAGGGGTATTTATCAAGATCAAAAAAGTGACTTTGATGTATGTTGAGTTGATCTTCGGATGAGGTAGAAACATCCTCAAGGTGCTCATTGATGGATAGATCTTGATCATTGTTTTCAACAATTGTGGTGGAGAGATTCTCAATGCTATTACTAGTGGTTGAATCTTTATCGTTGTCCCCAATAGTTATTATTTTTGATCAATAAGGCCTTGGGTGAGATTTTTGAGTCGAATACAACTTGATGTTGTGTGTCCCTTTATTTTGTGAAAATCACAAAGGTGCTTCTTGTTATACCTTGGTGGTTTAACTTGAGGCTCTTGATAATTTTCATAAATGGGGATTTTGATGAGATTTTCTTATACCAACTATTGCATGAATAATTCGATTTGCTCCCCAAGTGGTGTGTATTTTCATTTGTTACCTTGTGAGATTTGCACTTGTTGAGGTTATTCTTGTTGTGATTCATCTTGTAGATGTGGTGATTGGGTTTGTTGATCTTGATATCCAACCTCTTGGTCCATTGGAGATTTTTTTCTTGATATGGTTGTGGAACAACTCAATGCTCTGATGACATGGTTTAACCAATGGAAGAGTGTATTGATTTTGGGGTGGAGATGTCTCTTGATGCAATGAATCAACTATTTTGGTAACTGTAGAAATTTGATCTCGCAAAATTTGATCTTGATTTTGATCTAGACACCCTTGATATAGTTGATTTGGTTTTTATTTAAGCAGGTTTGGAATGTATACTTGTGGTTTTTGTATGGGATCATGGACAAATTAATTTTGGACAATGTTATGATTTGGGATGATGTTTAGATTTGTCATTATAGGTTGAAATTGAACATTGTTATGGTTGGGAATCACATTGCCTTGATTTAGGTAACTTTGATTTTGCATGGTGTTACCTTGACTTGGATCAATACATTGAGTTATTAACATATTGTTTGGACTTTGAACAACATTTTTATGATTTGAAAACACATTTATCCCAAAGTTTACCAAGTGTGGATTTGAAATGTTCATGTTTGGTAAATGTGTACTTGGTACATTTGGCATGTATGGATCTAGTGGGATAATGTTGTTTTGTTGAAGACTCATACATTGATTGTTTGATTGATAGATTTGTAGGTTTGGAATTTGATTTAAATCTACCATAGGGAAAGGTGTTCCAAAATTTAAATTGGGCATACTCACATTTGTTGTACCATTGAGGTTTATAGGAGACAATGATCTGTTAGAAACCAAGATCTAAAATGCAAACTAGAAAATAACCTTCCACAAAGAGAAAAAAAAAAGCAGAGAGTTTGCATGAAGATGTGCAAATTAATATATTTGAAGTACAATAATTACAAGAGATAATTTTCTCTATAAAAGAAAAGATGCATAACCCTAATCTTATCTTGAGAAAAAAGATAGCTCATCAAGATAAGGATAACAACATATAACCTAGGAATTAAATAATGCCTAAGTAAACTTATGTAAATTGTAATTAAATAATTAATTACACCAACACCCCCCCCATAACTGCAAATTAGGGAGAAGCAAATTATTATGCAAACGATGTGAGATGGGTCCCAACAAAAAAGGCCTGATTAGGTACCCATTTACAAATGCAAAGAGAGAAAACCCAGTGGGAAAAACCCCCCCTCAATGAGATGAACTACTGGAAAGAATCACTGGAAGAACTCTGATGAAGCAACACTAGAACCCCAAATCTGGCAAGCAAGGAAAGATAATTCTGTTTGCAAGAAACCATAACAGAATCACAAATGCAACAACAGACCCGATGCCAAGAAACACTAGAAAACTCGCATACTGGATCAACCCTAGAATCTGTAAGCAACAGTAGATGAAATGATGAAGCCACCCATAATGATGACAAAATCTAAAAGCTGTGTCCTCGATGCCAATGCCAAACTAAAACTAAAACTGCCCCATAAGACGAGTACCATCAAGATTCTGGAACATTAACCATAAAAAAATTGCCCTCAAACTGAGAAGGATCTAAACCAATATGGATCAATAACCATAAACTCCCAATGTGAAGTGTGAATCGATGCGAACCAACGATGTGTCCAACTAAGCAAGAAAGAAGCTAAAAGAAACTATAGGAAACCAAACAAACTCATGCGAGTTGTCACCAATATGAAAGTGGGATGCAAGAACCCCCCCTTAATGGAACTTTATATCAATTCATTATTACAATACCCAATGATTGCAAAAGGAGAAAATGCAGAAACTACAGAAACAAAAGCGAAAATGAAAACCTAGTGCACAAAACAAAAATGAATGCATGCACAAAATAAGTTACAAATCTTCTGAAAAGGACCTCAAATCTACATAGAGGATGAAACCATCTTTCTGATGCTACTTGAATCGCGAAAAATAGATAAGCGATTCAAAATATGTCTCCTGGAGTGAAAACAACAACATCTGACTTTCAAGGCTGAAAAAGAAATCAAAAAGGAAAAACTAAAAAATCAGACCTATACCATTACGTAGAGCTTGGAAACAACTTTCTAGTGATATCTCGTTTGCAAAAAAATGTCGTATCCGAAAGTTATGTCCAATTCCGTGAAAGCACTCCAAAACTACCCAAGTAGACCTCCAGGAGCCCTCAGGGGCTAAAAAAATAGAGCCCCTCATTGCCTGGGCAGACCAAGGGGCTAACAACAAGCACCTGGGGCCGAGCCCCTGGACGCCAATATGACCGGTGCAGGGGGCTAGAAGCCTAGTGAGGGCTGGAGCCAGGCGCTCAGTTGCCCATAAGACCACTGTTGTGCAGAAAGGGGCTAAACCTGGTTGGTGGTGCGGAGGACTGGCGAAGTGGTGCAGAGCTAGCAGTGAGCGGGTGGAAACCGTCGGTGGCAGTGGCGTCCCGATGGCCGCCCGATGGAGTGGGGGCAATGCTATGGATTTATACGAGCCTTGTAAAAATTCCAATGGAATTTTGAATTTTTTTTAAAAAAATTTGTGCCTCGTAGAGCATGCCCTAGGGCCGTACGACCCTTAGGCAAAAAAAATTTTCCTCCCCAGTTGACTGTGTCCAAATTGGACAAATTTTATATGAAAATAAGGGTTTTTGGGCACTACGAATCCAAAGGCGAGGTTCGTTTTAGCCCAAAATGCCCAAAAAATTAGGCAACCTCCAAATTTCTCAGAAAAATCACCGAGCTTGAAACCCTCGCAGATCTGGAAAACGGTGACCAAAATGAATGAAATAAAAGCCATTTCTAACTTTTTCCAGCGCTCTAAATGCAATGGAAAACCCTAATTTGATCCAAGACATTGCATGAATATGCTTAAGGAATGAAACCCTCGAGGGACCCCGAATGAGCTCTGCAATGCATTCCTCCAAAAAAGCTGAGAAGGGGCTGTAAATCGAGGCTCTAAAATTTTAGAAACTTTGGGTCAATGCTAGACTTTAGGATTTGATTTTGATTGTTTTGATTGGATAATGAACTTGTGAATCCCAAGATGTTAGATGTTATCTTAGGATGAACTTGTTCAAAAGGGTGATAATTTAACTTCAGTGTGTGAGGAAGGATTCATCCACACATACCTAACTAAATAAATGATTTTGATTTGGTTTAAGGATGTACCCAAGTCTATATAATGATGTTTCCAAAGCTCTAAAGTTGTTTGTGGGATGGGAGATGATAAATTTTTGGGATGGATGATGTGTTTGATTTGAGCCTGGTCATGAACCTAATAGGGACCTTGTTTACAAGACTAAGATAGTGAAGAACATGCTTTTCCCTAATAGTAGTTAAAATCAAAAGACCAATGTTTGCATGAAAACCATATGACCAAAAGATACCAAGCACATGTGCAAGGTTTAATTTGAGTTTAATCTTGGTTAATTACTTGCTTTTACCACATCCACACTTCTTGTTTAACTTTCAAACTGAATGTCTATGTCTCGATTTCTTGCCATCCCAAAAGGTCCATTATGTGGAAATCAAGAGAATCAAGCCAATAGTTCCATAATGTTGACTTTGGAGAAAACAAATTGAGAAATAGGCCCAAGTATTTAGAATCCTCTAAGGATAAATCCCTATCGACAAGCAGTAATACTTGGACTTTTCAAAGGTATTTGCCTCCTCTAAAGGGTTTAAAATTTGATGACCTTGTTAAATGTTTTTTTTCAAGATTTTGGATCCAAGAAATGCATTTAACTAACTCAAAGATTGCACAACCCTAGGGGGTGATCCCACAATAGTGGTTTACAATTTTTGGCTAAACTGGAAACTGAAATAATTTTTTAAAAAAAGATCTCCACTTTCGTGCACCTATAGCAACTAAACCATGAGGAATTTGAAGATAATGTAAACAAGAGTTTCATGACATTTTGTCTATAGATTCTAAATATATTTTTTCAATTTTTTTAGAATTAGATTGCACTTCTTTTTCCATCTCCCTCTAAAACTAGTTCTTTTTAGAAAACAACATTTTTAAAAAGTGATGCTCACCGTATAACGCATAAATTCTTTTCCATTGAGGATAAATTTCTATTTTTTTTCAAATTTAGATTTGTAACTCCGATATCTAGTGCTTCCACTTGGTTAGATAGTTTTTTATTGAATATTTTTCCTTTAATCAACTTTCGAAGTCAAACCAATTAAATTTCAGAAATAGCATGACTGTATAAGGTGTAACTTTTTTGGTATGTATTGAAATTCAATTTTTATTTTTGTTGAATCAAGGACTTCAATATCTAGTGCACTCACATTTTTCAAAAAAAAAAAAATTGATAATTTGTTATTTTTCCACATGTGCAGAACATAGAGCTTGATTTTTGGTGAAAAACCTACATTCACAAGAAATAAAAAATAAATATAATAATTAAATTAAATTTATTTTAAATTATACTTTTTGGGAAGCTTATAATAATGACTACATACTTACAAAAAATAAATTTTAAATGAATTCATTTGATCCCCCAAAAGGTAAATCAAAAGTGATTTTTTGTTGAAGCATTTTGATAGGTGTAAAGGAGACTCCGTTATAGGTATGGTTTAAAAATAGTGGGGTTTTATCCAAGGGGGTTTTATCTAAGGTAGTTTGATAAAACCCTCTTAAATGGGAATGCTTTAAATGGATCTTTTTAAGGCTTAAATCATTATATTTTCTAAAAATATGTGATTTTAGCAAAAAATAAAATCTCCCAGAAATTGTAAACCAACTTCGTGAGATCACCCTAGGATGGAAAAGAAAATATTTGTTGAATTCCCACTTGGATAAATCCAACTGCATTTATTTTGAGTGGATGATTAGAAGCTTGACCACACTGGCTCCCCTCCACAGTACTTACTTCTATGGGTTAGCCAAGCTTCAGTTCTCATGAATTTCCCATGATGAACTTTTCATCTCTATAAAGAATCACAAATATGTGGGATGACTTTGAATGTCTAACCTCCTGATGCCAACAAATATTGGGATTTTGGACTCTAAACAAAGGTTCGTAGTAAGGGCATCTAGTTTAGGGGGTGCAATGATAAACTCCTTTTGAGAGATCTCCCAACCCTTAAAACAAGGGCTTTATGTAGATCATAAAGATACTGTGGGAGAGTTATCATGCATGTCTTCCCATTGTTTATGATTTTCATCGTAACCACAAATTTATATAGTAGTTTTGAAGAGCTTGGCTCATGTTCGTTATTGCTTGGGTCATTGCTTTGGGGTGAGTACTTTTTCCCACCAAGGAAGGCCCTCTAAAGGTAAAAAAAAGTGAGTAGGTGCATTCATAGTTCAATTAATCTTTGTTTGTGTGAACAAAGAGAGAACATATGCAATTTCCTTTCTCTCACTAGAGCAAGCTTTGTTCAATTTTAAGAGCCCAAATTTGAAATTTGGAGGCAATATTTTAGACAACCTAATAACACAAAACTGCTTTTGTTTCTCAAGATTGTCATGAAGTGTGAGAGAAGTGCATATGCATTTGAATGGTATTAGTTTATAAAAAAGATTACAAAACAAGATAAGCACATGTTCATTTTAGACCTCAAAAGCAATAAATGGGTTCTACCAAATTTGAGTGTTTGAACTTGTTTGTTCAATTCTTAAGACCCAAAATCAAATCTAGTGAGCTTCTAATGTTCTTTTTAACCCTTTGTGAAAAAGAAAGCCTTTGTATGTTCTTTTTAAAACCCCAAAAAATGTAGTTAAGTTCTAAAGCTAAAGATAACAATATCCAAAGATGGGATTATCCCAAAGTGTTAAAGAACACTTTTTTTACAATTATGAAAAAGAAAGTGCCATAGGAAGCTTTTCTTGTTTTCTTCTTTTCCTAGACAATGGATATGAAATACTTTTTCTTTCACTTCAATGCTTCATGATCCTCTTAAAACTTAGAATCCATGCTCAAAATGTTGGATGAGATTAAGAAACAAGAATCTATATGAGGGTTAGATGAATGATTAAGCATAAAAACCCTAAAATTTAGACCGCGTTACAATGTGTTTTAACTTTAGGTATAAAATTGAAAATTTTAACTCTACAAAAATTGAGAAACACTTACACCATTGAATAGCTTATGAAATTATACCCCATTTCAAAATAAAAAGCTTCAAGAAAGACCTATGTATGACCAAGATAGGGCTATTTTAAGATTGACTATAAAAGCACTAAACAGAGAGCATATGCACTAAAACAGATAGCATTTGCTCTAAAATATCCTCTATATGCATTGAAATAGGATGTAAATGCACTGAAACAAGAGGTAAATGCATTGTTCTATGCAGTGGATTTGCTATAACAAGGATTTGATATGCTAAAAGTCACCACCAACGTGCTGAAATAGACAATGGATGCGCTATATCAAAATTCATGAATGAATAGGAGTTGACAAAACTTGCAAGAAAAATATAGAAAATGGGGCTAGGCCCCACGGTGGGCACCAAAATGTGAATGCTCCAGCCTAGACCTGTTCAAACATGGACAAACAAACAAACATTAGTCCTCAAACAAGTTTAAACCAAACATTCCCCATGAAATTCATTCAAACACAAGAACAAGAAAACAAGGTAAAATATCAAATAAAAACTAATGAAGTAATATTCAAAATGCTCAAGCCAGCATCCCATGGGGGAATTGGTGCTTCTTTGATGTGGAAAGAAGCCTTTTCCCAATTCCTTGATAAGCTTGATAAGCATGATGATGATTGTGTGTTCCTTAATGCAAAATACTAATAACCTAGCTATGGATGATGAATTCTATGCTAACTTGCATAAAAATATGGATGATTGTGGATTCAAATTCCTATAATGTATTTGCATGAAGTTGTGTCCCCAAAACAATAGAGAAGGCCTCTATTTATAATGAAGAAGAGTTGAAGAGTGAAGAATAGGATGAATACATTGGGATTAAATAAGGGACCAATGTCATTGTGCCACTTTTCAACATGCTAATGAAGGGAGGTGGAGCACATTTTGAACAATGTGCATGTTAAATGCATGTAGGTGAAATTTGAATTTGAAGAAGTGGCTTGTGTAAGAGGAGGTGTAAGAGGAATTAATGCCAAGTTGGCTCAAAGAGAGGACATGTAAGATCCTTTAATGCTAAGTTGGAGGAAAAAAGCCCTTTATGAGGGGGAATTCAAATAAGTGGAATATTCCAAGAATATGCCATATTTGAATGAAAATAGAAGTCTGAATTAATAAATCAAATAAATTGATTTACATTTGCAACTTGCAAAAGCTAGAGGAATGGAGGATTAGTGCTAGGAGTTAATTAGGATTAATTAACTTAGATGAAGTTAGTTGATTTGACATTTGATTTAGATATTTAGATTTATTTAAATCAAACTAGAGGATAGTTGGGAGATTAGTAATTTAATTAAATAAAATGATTTATTCAATTAAACGAAGAACATTAAGATTTAATTAAATAAAGTTGATTTATTTAATCAAATGAAGAACATTAGGATTTGATTAAATAACTTGTTGATTTATTTAATCAAATGAAGAACATTAGGATTTAATTAAATAAAGTCGATTTATTTAATTAAAGGAAGAATATGATGAAATAACCTGATAACATGTATCATCTAATTTTTTTGAGGAACTAATTAAATAAAGATTGTTCAATTAATTGGTTAGTGTGGACGTGATAAAGAAAGAATTGGTGTTAGTTAATCAAGATTGAATGCATGATATCAATTAGGATAATTTGAGTGTCTACACTTCTTTACAGTCTTCTTTCACTACTAATTTGTATCACTTCATACTCTAAAATATCTTTACACCTATTACAAGCACATAGTCTATCAATGAATTGTATTTAAAACAATATAGCTAATTATTCTAGAAGGGGATGTAGATACATGCTCAATTATAATAGCAAATATGTTGATGATTTCACTTTGATAGGTGTCAAGTTTCAACAATGAGTCAAATGCCATTGAAATTATTAAATATCATAATAAATATAACATTAAATGGAAGGATGGAATCTCAAAGAGACATTAAATATTAGGAAAAAGAATAATAGGATAACCATTATGGGTATGTGCAGGATCATGATGGGCCAAAAAGTGGCAATATGATGGGTATGTCGCTGATGACTTTTTTCTTACCCCAAATTAATGAAATGAAAAGGGTTTTTAAAGGAGATTCTCAGCTTTCCACCAATATAAATTATGCTTTACTTTCAATTTAATAAGTAATTATTATTCATTTTCTATTCAAATTATGACTAAAGTCATGATTGATAGATTGATTGAAAAACATCTATAGCTTTCAAACAATATCACATTTTTTGAATCCAAAACATGCGTCACATTCTATGCTTCAAATACAATAGGATTAAAAAATAAAAATTGAACTTCATGAAGTTTTGACCAAGATAAGGTGGTTAGACACACGAGTTTTTTATGTTTTAAAAGTTGTAATAAAAAATTCATAATTAATTTTTTACTTGGAAAAAAATAACTAAAAAATATGCATCACATTGAAACATGAGTCCTATACTTATATCTAAAATATTATAAAAAAATATTATCATTTTATTGTGGTTAGGGTGGTCAGACAGATACCCACTTCTTATTTTTTCCGTGAAATTTAAGTACTACTGCATTGAAATTTCAAATTTTCACCAAATAGATTTTTTTTTTAAACAAACCTAGTAGTTTAGAAAGTACATTCAATTTGCTACAAATTCTATTCTTACATATTTTTGAAAAAATATAGATAAATTATTCAAATTTTTACGTCAAATTGCTTAACTCTGATTTTTCTGATTTTTTTGCCACTTAAGGGCTTGTTTTTTCCATGATGATCCTCCACATACCCTTATGAGAAAATTAAAAATTATAGTTCCTTTTTTTTTTTCTAATTTTAACACAATATGTAAAAATAAATAAAAATTATAGACTCTAGATGAAGGGGTATGGTCCCATTAAAGGCATGAAAAAATGCATGCAATGCATTTAGAATAAAACTAAAATTTAAAAACAATAATATCAAATTCTTATTCTAAACACATGAAAACTTCATATGGAGCCTAAATTCAATTTGCTCACACTCTTTTATGGATTTTTAGATGCTCAACTATTGTGCAAGTTCTTCAATAGCATGATGAAGATGACATTCCAATATTTAGAAATGGACTAAAGGTTTTTCAAAGAGCTCCCTAAATTCCTAAAATAAATAATGGATTTATAAAAAAATAGGTGAAAATATGAATATCCAAGATTTATTTAATCAATCTAGAGGACTAGAGGTTTGATTTAGATGTTTACTAGCTTGATAATTAACCAATTAACTCGATTGATTGATTAGTTAACTAACATGACTAAAAAATTATTTAACTTGATTATTAGTCAATTGATTTGATCTTTTAGTCAGCTAGTTTGATTGTTTAGTCAAATTATTTGATTGGGAGTTAACTTGATCAACTAATTAGTTAACAAGTTTGATTGATTATTGAAAAGTGGAGATAACTAAATTGATATGACTGAAACATGAGAATAACTCATCACCTAATTGAGTTTGATTGATGAGTGAAATGTGAGTGAGGATATTTATTATTTATTTATTTTAATTGTATACATGTGCATAGATTAATTAGGAGCTAATTAATTAATTAATAATAATGATTAATCATTTAGTTATACATGGGGTGATAAATGGGAATGTGATTAAACTAATTAATATAATTAACCAAGAGGGTGAAATATGATGAAGTTGATAAATTGGTAGCAATGTGAGGTGATGAGAATAATTTAAAGACAAAATTAGTTGAATGACAAATGATTATATAATTAATTGATTAGTTGGAATGGCTAAGTTAGTTAACAACATGACACTAGGGTGATTAAAATGGGATGATTATGAGAACCTTAAGGTGGTAAAATTTAGGTGTCTACAAATAGCATGTGCATTCAACATTTTATAGGTGACACATAAAATTATATATTGCATATGCTTATCAATATAGTATAAAAGCATCATGAAGGATTAAACTAAATTAAGATTATCATAAGTATTATATATATTAGATGAATGTACGAGTCAAATGTGTTGGCCTCCTACCAATCATTTTCAATTTATTTTGTGTTAGTGTGTATTAGAATGTGTTTTCTGATTACAAATTTTGATTCATTATGTCAAAAACCTAACTAAAACCCCATAGAATCTTTTCTTATTATTTAACATTATTATTTTTCACTTTATTTATATTCTTTGTTGATTGAAAAAACAATCACCATCTTTTAAGTGATTCCCTTGATGTGTCTACCCCCACTAATGACCAACTAGTACAAAAAATCCTTCATAGCATAGAGTTTTACTTTTTAGTTATCACCCTAATTTGTTCTAAGCTTATTGTTAGCTTTGCCAAATCTTATAAGAAAATTAATTAATCACATATTAATCTTGATTAAAAAAGGTATGTGTTTTCTAAACTACTTGGTGTTGTTCAATATAATGATAATGTGGTGGAGTGTTTTTAATCTACCTAAAATGCAAGAAATCAAGCAAGAAACTAAAAACAAGCAAAACACTCAAGCTTGGGCTTAAGATGAAACTCAAATATAAAAAATGACAATAAACCAATTTTTACCTTGTTTGAGCTTCATGATGTTGTTTACCCTCATTGATGGCTTGATATTTGTGCTCCTAGAATGATTTGGACAACATAACGACTTGATTTTGCTTGATTTTGGATGTATGAATGGTGGATTTGGCTATGGATGCAAGATGGTAGTGTGAGCTTGAGAGATTGAGAGGATGGATGCTTGAGAATGGTTAAACTGGTTAGGGTTACAAAAATGGGTAAGTGTTAGCCATTTAGCCAAGGGAGATAGAATGGACGGTGGTGATTGAAAAGGGGGAGGAAGATCAAGGGTTGAGATCAAAGAGTTGACTAAAGGAATTAAAAATTCCTTTTCAATGTGCATGAGAATGATAAAAGGAATTTAATAAATTCCTTGAGAAAGAGAAAATAAATTTAATATTTCTTGGGAGATGGGAGAGGAATTAAAAATTCCTCAAAAGGATCTTGGGAAAACAAAAAAAATTAAAAATTCCTTGGGGAATGGGGAGAGTTGACTAAGGGGTTGATTAGGCTAGCTAATCAATGATTAGAGGAAAGTTAGGTAGCTAATGAGGATTAAAAGCCAACTTGCAAAAGTTGGAGGATGTGACACATCCTAATAAGGTGGATTATGATTAAGTGTAGATTATGGGGGATGAGAGAGAAAGGGAATTAAATAAATGGAATAATTATTTAATTCCTTGGAGGAAAAGAATAAAGGGTAAGGTATTTAATTATTTAACCAAATACCTTAAGGATTTAGAGGAATTTAGGAGTATTAATTAAATAATAGTAATATTACTTAATTAATGCAAATAAGAGGATATTTAGATGAAAAAGGATAAATTTGACTAAACGTAAGTGGCCAAATTTAGGTGTCTACAGATACTATAAAAAATTTATACCATAAGAGTTGCACAAAACTATCTAGCATAATTATTTTTTCTCAATATAATATAAACTCTATTGATTAAGGCCTCGGTTGCCATAATGTGCTCTATTTCCCACTTTCATCCATGTAATCATATTAAATGCAACACTTAGCTCTCATTAGACTAAAAACATCTACAAATTTACATTTAGCACACCCTTAACTAAAAGTAAAAATTGTGTAACATCAATTTAGATCTTTTCAAATAAATCAATATATCTATATAGGCTTAAATTATCAATAAACAAATTGAAATAACATTTGTTCCTCACTTTCAACCCCAATCTTATCACATCTCCTAATTATAGTGCAATGCTCATCCACATTGGCAAGTTATAATCCCTATCATTTGCATGCTTGTGCAATATTATGCCATATAGAATTTACTCTTCATTACAAATCCAAGTATAGACTTTATTGTGACCCACACATTTCTTAACTTTGAATTTTATTTGATCAAGTATTGTATGTCTTAAATTAATATATTTTGAATAACCTTGCAACTTGCACCCCCTAAATTAGGTGATAATTCTTCCTATTTCAAACCAAAATCTAAGAAATAACATCATCCTAAACCTTAGAACTAGGAGAGAGAGGAGAAGAGTCTTCATTTTCCTCCCTAGCAATACACCACATGAACATCAGAGCATCAGATAGCATCTATTTGGAGAGGAAACAAATAGAGGTGAAATGTTAGGAGTCTTGGAGAGTAAACAAATAGAGGTGAAATGTTAGGAGTCTTGACTAGTGGCAAATTAGAAGCAATTTGTGCATGCCCATCCCCAATAGAAGTTGGAATTAAGGAATTAATATTGGCCACCATAGGAGGACCAAGTGCAGCCATAACAAACTCAACAATGAGAGGCGGAGAATTGAGAGGAAACCCAAAGATAGTGAGATAATGAGGATAATTATATTTTATAATATTTAGTTAAGATAAGGATAATTATTTTCATATCCTGCTATTTGTCAACAAATCCATTTTTTTCATATCCTGCAATCATGACATTCCATGAATCCAAATTTCTTTGAGGCACACTGTCAAACAGTTCGCGTGCCTTGTCTATTCTTCCACATTTTGCATACATGTCTACCAAAGCGGCTGCAACTACAACATCTGACAAAATTCCTCTATCCTTTATGCTTTGATGGATGCCAATACCCTGTTCCAAAGCTCCCGTTCGGCACAGGCTGGGAGGATGGTGGCAAAGGTTGTAGAGTCTGGCTTTACACCTGCCAATTACATTTGCTTGAAAGCTTCTAAGGCATTTTCAACAAATCCATTTTGTGAGTACCCTGCAATCAGCGCATTCCAGGAGAACACATTTCTTGCAGGCATTCTGTCAAACAGTTCGCGTGCCTTGTCTATGCTTCCACCTTTTGCATACATGTCTACCAGGACAGTTGCAGCTACATCTTCTATGGATGTCCATACCCTGTTCCATAGCTCCCATTTTGGCACAGGCAGGGAGGAGACTGTCAAAGATTGTAGGGTTTGGCTTTACATCTGCGAATATTTGATAGAGAATTTCTAAATCCATTTCAACAAATGCATTTCGTGCATATCTTGCGATCATACCATTCCACGAGACCACATTTCTCCTTAGTGTAAGATTAGTTACTGCCAGCATTACCTGTGATAAGGTTCAATACCTTGTGAATTACGGTAACCCCCTGCTCTGTATTTCAATGCCGACATGTTTGTGTTTAAGTCAAGTAAATTCACCTGGTTACTCCACACCCTAAAACTTACTCCTCCCATAGATTTTGTATAGGACTTCTTCAACATGTTTTTCAATCAGGTGTAAGAGTCCATAGCTCTGCTTTGCAACTTAGTCTCGATTATGTTATGACACCACTCACTGTTCTTATCTGGGTGTTGACCATGGCAAGTCAAACATTTTGCGAGCTTCCTGAATGCTACCGCAATTGCCATACATTTCTGTAAGCCCATTTTCCACAAAGACGTTGAATTGATATCCGCTTCTAATTATTTGTCCATGAATATATTCCTTTCCACGTTCCAATGCTTCGAAGCGAATATATTGTAAGAGAAAACTAGCCAAAGTGATCAAATTTGGCTTCACAACTGTAAGCTGCATGTATCTAAAAAGGTTAAAACATTCATTACATAGCCCATTCTGAACATATCCTGAAAGCTATGCAGTCCATGCAACCACAATTTGTTCCGACATCTGATGAAAGAGCTGCAGTGCTTAATCCAAACATCTATGGTGCGGATATCTCAATATCAGTGCAATCCATTGAACTGCGTTTAGGCGAGGCATTTTAACAAACATTTTCTGTGCATCCTTGAGATTGGCGTACTTGGCATACATGATAAAGATTCTGGTATGTAAGTGGAGTAGTTTGTCTTGTGGAAGGACTCTGCTTTACGCATCCCTGCAGAAGGGAAACATACGTGGTAAGGCTGGGAGGGTACAATGAAGGCGACACCATTTCAATAAATAATTAGTTTGCACACCCATTCCCTAATTACTCTGATCATCCAATTTTAAATTTTGAAATTGAAGCCTTGAATATGATTTCCATTCAATTCGAAGACATCTTGACCTGAGAAAAGTGAGAATGTGGGCAAAATGTGTCCACCATGTTTTTTTTTTGTATGTAGGAATAACATTTTTTTTTATTTGTTTGTATCTATAGTATGTATAAGTAATACAATTGATAATAAAGTATGCAGATTTTTTGATTTAAGGAGTTCACAGATTAGTTAAATATATTTTAATTCTTTATATTCAAAGTTAAGTAAGTTTAGATAATTTATTAGATAATAGAGGCATTACAATTGTTTTATGTTATTAAATGGAAGAGTTTATTATAGAAATGGTGAATTTTGATATCTATAGTATTACTGAATTTAAAATCTACAATATGAGGAAGTATATAATAATAACAATAATTTTTATTATAGTTTTATTTGAAGTCTTAATATAATACCATTCTTAATCCTAAAGCTTTGACAAACACTAGTAGTTATCAATTGGTATGTTTATCTACTCTGCAAAGTGTAGGCATGCACTAAACTTTGTAAATGGTATATACAATTGTTGAATTGGATCTACAAAGTAATTGTTGTGAAGCTTGATATTTGGTCTAGCAAGATAAATAATTTGTTGGATATTTGCAAATGAAGAAAGAGGTCCTATAGAACACTTTGGAACAAAACTTTGATAAAAGAATTGTGTTCTTTAAGTCTTCTACAAGTCTTTTGACTAGAAAGAAGATAGTTTTAAGTATTAATATTGTAATAAGATAAACTATTTTTGTGGTCATTTGGAAATAGATAAAACTTGATAAATGATCATCATTTTCAAAAGTTCATGTCTTCTTAAATTTAGTTTGTTGGGTTATAATGATACACATAGAATCATTTTCAAAGTATTTAATTTTTACATAAGCTTTACTTTATTTTTTGTTACTTTATAATAAAATATAAATTTTTCTTTGTAAGAAATATATAAATCTGAATAAGAAATTTGATATATATATATATATATGATTGATTTCTATCTTACAAACAATTAATTTAAAAAATACATAAATTTTCTATCAAATAAGAAAAAATCATCCACCCTAAACAAAATTTTACTTTAATCAGTGCCCATGTCCATTAAACCCTTGAATTCAATACCCTTGAATTCAATTGCTAGTATTATATCACATTATAACGAATGAAATTAACAAAAAATGATTTAATATGCGGATCTGCTGTGAGTGCCTAAAAGTCCTGCGCGTATGTGACAATGGTGTTTCTAAAACATCCATCGGCGTAGAATTTAAAAACTACCCACAATTTTTTTTATATTTACACGGCTAGAAGGCCCAGATAGCCCCTTTTTACAATCCAATTTACAACAAACTTTCAAATAATCCACTGTAATCATGATTTCATCATCAGCAAGCATAAGGCCCCTGTTGGTTTCGTCTTCTCATTCTGCTACCCCATGACGAGCTGCCTCCCGATCTCCTCCTAATTAACTCCATCAGCTGAGCTTCCCACACATGACTACTCCCTAATCTGCCTTCGAACTCCCCTACTGTGAACATGTTCTGCAGTCTCCAATCGTAATCTTGGCGGAGGAGAGGATCCGACAGAGTCTCATAAGCTTCCTGAACTTGAAGAAACAATCTGCTACACTCTTCTTTCTCTGCAGCAGGGCAGACGTCAGGATGGTATTTCAGAGCCATCTGACGATATGCCCTCTTTATATCACTCGCACCCACGTTCGGAGAGACAGAGAGAACATCATACAACGAAGAAGGAGAGGAGGAACAGGAAAAATTTCGAGATTGAAATGCCCTAATAGTTGTCGAATGCTTTGGTCTCGCTCCGATGCTAACCCGTGAAATTCCAGCAGAAGCACACTTGGTCATAAGAGGGGGCGCCTGTAAACCTTTAATTGATGCACTGTACTCCATGAATGTGTTATAAAAAGCTTCTGATTGATCAGCGATAACAATTTTGCCTGTAAATATAGATGGGAATTCAATAACCAAACTCCAAATAGATTGGATTGCAGACACAAGACTTGATTTGGTGAGGAGGATGAACAATATGGGGCATCTATATAGATCGAAACCAAATTGTGAGCTTCGAGGAATGATACGAAGTGCACAAAAGTCTTAGGAATTTCCGGATTCCAGAAATAAACGTGGCCCTCCACTGCCATCAGGTCCCATCGGGGTGCGCAAAACATTGTTTTCATCCTTCTAGAAAGATTGAGCTGGAATCTTTCCATATCTTCAATTGATTTTTTCCCCTCCTCCTAGATTTCTTCCCGCGTCAAATACAGGTTTAATATCGACATATGACACGACATCACGGATTAAATATCCAGAACTTCATTGTTCAACTGCTCAACTAATCGCCCGTATCTCGTTAACGCGTCTTCCACAAACTAAGTTGTGAGGCATGAAAACGGACGGTCTTCTAGATCTTCCCCGAAGACTAAGGCGGTTTGTTTACACATAAAAAATCATATTTTACCTTTTTTTCAATAAAATAATTGTGGCTTTATTTGTTGCTGGTGGAATTACAACTAATTAAACAACCACTTAAGTATATGCTAAGAAAAAAATTTCAAGACAAACTAATATTGACGCGACCAACTTTTTCATAGGAAGGAAAGGGCTTTTTTAGATGTCCTAAAAATGATTAGGTTTTTGTATGTATTTAACTCCTATTCCTTCGTAGTGTATTCCATTTTATCTAAAGGTGCCTTAGGGATAGAATTTAGTAGATGTATAGCTTAAGGTTGGTTTTTTTTTTTTCTTTATATAGAGTTACATATTTCTAGTGTGTATTAAAGAAGATAGATAATGTAAGGGTATATTTAATTTACTTTTTGATTGTTTAAATAAAATTGTGTATATATTAAATTATAGTGTTATTAATTATTTTATATAATTGTGAAATTTGGAGATGTAGATTTTGTAGTATCTATTGGATTCATGTTGATAAAGTTTGTTTTCATGTTATTCATTTTTTTTGATAAAATGATCATTTCAACATGCAATTATGTTGATTAAATGACGTTGGAGCATCCCATGATGCAAAAGTAATCTTTCATCAACCAAAAATAATTCTCTTTCACTTTCTTTCTTTGTTGGTTTTCAATCATTAGTAAATCACCACATACCATACTACATTGCACTACAATTGTATATCTCACCTTACAATTTGGAATATATGTTCTACTATGATCTTTCAATGCCATATTCACTTTTCATAAGATTTTGGTAACTGTAAATGCATAACTTGGTTTTCTAAACCTTATTAAGCTTAGTAGTTAATGCTCAATTGCATTGTTCAAGACTTGTAATAAATTTCTATAGTTTACAAAAACAAATGAACACATCTCACAATACATTAGACCATGAGATATTTTAGTATTCACTACATTGAGTTTTATATCACTACATTCAATTTGCGAGCTTCTACCTATACATTTGGCTAACTACACATTTCATCAAGACATTAGGCTTTGTGCCATCTTGAAACTTATTTGGCAATTCCCTTACAAATTATAACAAGATTACACATTTGACTAACTACACATTTCATGAAGACTATAAATGGTGATTTTGAACTGAACTAATTTTTTATAACAGCTTATTTGACAATTCCCCTACTTAAATTTAAGGTTTCAGTCGACATCATTAAATATCATGCCATGTCAATATTTTTTCGGTTGAGGTATCCAAAAAGATCTCAAAAAATTTAAATTGAATAATTATACATTAAATTATGATAGTTGTATATTATATCATGCTTGGTTGGTGTGCCTATGTGACATGACATAATTTGTTGTTTTCTAGATCAAATGTAACACATTTAATTTAAATATTTATGACCATAATTCAACATTAACAACTTTAAAATTACAACTAATAATATTACTAAAAATATCAAATTTTAAATTTACAAATACATACTTTCACTATCCATATATTGAAAGATTCTCCCGAAACTTCTTCGGAATTGACATGGGCATTTAAATTTCACCCTTACAAAGAGGGAAGCTTCGATGAACGAGACAGGAGATCTATTTATTTGAAACAAACGCAGTCCGCTTGATTTGCTACGAGGGCTTGTGAAATGTATATAATCAAATAAAATCAGTCTATTTTCCGCCGTTATCAAGTCGTAGGACAATTGACCAGAAGATAGTCTAGAAGAAAAGAAATGAAACACGTGTATAGGACATTACATTTTTCCACCATATATTCCATCTAGAAGGCGGTTATCTTACGTTTCTAGAATCAATAACTTAAATCTCAATATACTCCATTTCTAATTTCAATCGTTAATGGCTAATCAATCACTGGTACAGTGCATCAATTGACATCAGCACAATTATGACATCTGCAATAATATGTTACCATACAACTCAATAATTCACAATACGCGAAGAAACATTACATATACAACTCAACTACTAGAATGAACAAGGAGACCTCTTATACGAAAGACAAAATCACTATATATGTATGTCGTACAAAGCTCATACTTAGAGCCATTGAGCTCACAGTGGGGTCTAAAATACGAAACAATTCATTTCTTTAGGAAGTATAAAAGATCAATGTTTCTTCGAGTCTGTCAAAATGAATGTCTTTAGTTTCTGTTAATATGTGCAAAGGTGAGATTTACATTCACTAGAGGAGGTCAAATAACCCAGTAATCTAACATATAGATTTATTACAGGGAACTTCTGGAGAGTATGTAGACTGTCCCATATAGCAGTTATATGAGCCTCTTTAGCGAATTTCATTAATAACTAAACAACTATTCACCGCGGTCTGGCGTGATCTAAAGCTATCATCTTCAACGGGCAGCATCATAAGCCGTCTGTTGGTTTCTTCTTCTCATTGTATTCCCCCATGATGGGTTGTTAGCTGATCTTCTTCTAATCAATTCCCTCAATTGAGCTTCCCAAACATAACTACTCTCTAATCTGCTTTCACTCTTGCTGAATCCCAATCTGTTTTGGAGTCTCCAATCGTAATCCTGGGGGAGAAGAGGATCTGACAGAGTATTGTAAGCCTCCTGAACTTTAAGGAATTGTCTGGTACTTTCTTCTTTCTCTGCAGCTAGGCAGACGTCAGGATGGTATTTAAGAGCCATCCGACGATATGCACTCTTTATATCACTCGCACTTACATTAGGAGAGACAGAGAGAACATCATACAATGAAGAAGAAGAATGGGGAGCATATTGAGAGTGAAATGCCCTAATAGTTTTACCCGTTTAAATTGCAGACTGCTTTGGACTCACTCCAAATCTTATCCTTGAAACTCTAACAGAAGAACAATTGGTCATAAGATTCGGGATCTGCAAACCTCTAATTGATGCACTTTGCTCCATGAAAACCCTGCTATGGAAAGCTTGTGAAAGAATAGCAATTACAATTTTGAATGGAAATGAAGTCGTCGACTGGGTATTATAAAAAAGACAATGAATTGTAGCTCAGAAACAAGAGCTGCTATACTGAAGTAGTTTTGAAGGTGTAGATATAGAGGAGGAGATAGAGAATTGTGGGTTACAAGACGGGGAGAAGAGTCGTGTGAAAGAGGAATTCTTAGATTCTACAAAAAGACGACAGTCACCTACTACCACAAAAGGGAAATGATGGATGACGTCGACGAAAGCAGCCGATGGTGGGGCCATGGGCGGCTGGGTGTTTAATTGCCTTCCTGATGTTCTGAAATTCGGACTAGTGGAAATGTGCAATAAGACCACAAAATATCTTTAGTTGTCATCCAATTAAAAAAATATATCTTTAGTTGTCCCCATTTTATTATTATTTTTTGTCCCCAACCAATTAAAATGAAAAATCAATCGATTTCATTCAAAGTTTTGGATTTCTGATTTGAATATTCTATTATTTATAGTTATTTTAACCTTATAAAGTTCTATATATTTAATGATCATTGGTTATATTTAGATTTTTTATTTTAGTATTTTATAATTTATAATAATTTACTTATAATAATAAAGACCGTGGAAATTTAATGTCTTTAATTTATTTTAGATTTTAGTTTGAATGAAAAAATATTATTTATAGTAAAAACAATATTTAATGTTATAAAATTATTGAAGGTTGTTATATTTATTCTTGCTACCATTTAAATTATTTGTTGTCTTGTCTCTATCTATTTGTTAATTATTGACTACCATTTAAAGTAGTTATTGACTACCTACCATTACTTCCTAACCATCTCCTTGTTACATTCATTTCTACTTACGTAGAGTGTAATTTATGTGTTTTCACTTTCACATTTGTATAAGCTACAACAAATTGAAGACGTTTGTTCATAGGTAAACCAAGTTAAAAAATTTACTTATTTCTTACAAAATTTATACCCCTAGACTTTTTCCATGCAAATAGAAAATATAGCAATTTTACATTTAGATGTTTTCATAATGCATCAATTTATATGATGTTTTATCAAAATTCAACTACATAGTTTTTAAGTCAATCTTTATCAACTCATATTTCATGACTAGTGGCACAAGAAACCATATCTCATGAGTATGAATGGTCCACACAACACTCATTGAATCTAGGTAATTTTCATACGATTGAAGCATGAAGCTTCCTCCAAGGTCACCCTCTCTATATTATTCTAACTCATGCATACTTAAAATTAGTTTTTTGCAAAGATTAAGCCCTCTTATTATATAGAAGCATCTAAGTGCATATGCAATCTTGCACCACCAAAGCATTTGTGAAATTTTGTTTTTAGTGTATGTTATATTTTGTGTATTATTGTTAATAGTTTATGTCATCTTTCTTCCTTTGAGTGAGCCATAGGAAGGTTCAAGCTTCTCTTTATTTTAGTCATTGATAGTAGTGTTAAGAAATCATTAACATGTTTCAATCTAAAACAAGGGCACCAAAAATCCACTCTTTTTATTATCAAAACAAGCTAAGTACTATAGAATGGCAATATGAGTTGTGTGTGCAAACAACAAGGATTTAAATGGGTGATATGAGTTGTATTATACTCTTGGTAGAAGTTTTAGTATTTTGAAATACTCATCTTGGTCAACAATGACTAGAATATAATGTTTAGTGTTGCTTCATTTTTCCTAAATGTCAAGTTAGAATTTGATTGGTCATAAAACATTGCATAAATGGGAAAAGCCAAAATATGCTTTAACTATTAAATTGTAAACAATAGTTCTCAAGTTAGAAGGGGGATTTTTCTTTTTCCTCTATATGCCTATGATAAAATTGTAAATTCTTACGATGGATAAAGCCACAAAAAGCTTCCAAATGGAGAATCTTAATACCAATCGAGTTAACCATATTGAGAGAATTATTAGACTTGTTGATTAATCTCATAATTAATAATGGTTGCCACTAGGGTTGGGAGATCTTTGCCATCCTTCCAATGGGTTCATTTGTCAGCCTAAAGACCCAAGTTAGCTAAACTGCTAGTGACAAAATTACCATGGATGAATACATCTAAGGTTTCCAAGAATGGGATTACTATTTTAAATTTTATAAAATGTTCATGAGCCTCAACTCATGTAATATTTATCCAACCCAATATGTCTAATATTAGAGAAATTATTCTCATATACAATCTCACACCACCAAAAAACATTGTGAAGCTTTACTTTCAATAAATATGTTCTTTTTTATGTGCATCACTATTTGTGGTTTGTGTCATCTTAATTTCTTTTAGTGACCTACAAAATGGTTTCAATATTGTCTTTATTTCAATTATTACTAGTAAATAAATGATTGATGTGTTGTTTTAGACATAAATAAAGGAACTATAGGTTTTCATTTCATTAAAATGAGCTATTATAGAATGTTGATAGGAGTTGTGTATGCACATGAAAAGATTTTGTATGGGTAATAGGAGTTGGATTATAATCTTGGAAATTTCTTTTAGTTTTTTCAAATTCTTCATCTTGTTCAATAGTGATAAGAGGAGAGTGCTTAGTGTTTCTTTAGTTTTATTACTTGTGTTAATTAGACTTTTATAAGGTGTCAAATATTGAATGAATTATAAAAAATCAAAATATATGAAATTTAAGTGTTAAAATTAGGAGTTGTAACTCTTAATTTTTGAAGGGGCTTATATCTTTTTCCATATTCGAAACTTACTATAAGTTCTTTTCAAACTGCCTACTATTTTTTTCAACGTGTGTCAATTAGAAAAATATTACACCCATAAGTTTATTACAAATTTCTTTATTTTTGGGCATTTATCACTTGTTATTTTTACAATTATTTCATCTCTATTTTTACCTTATTATTAGAAGTTTTCATGGATTTTATTTTACCTTGATCAATTTATATTTGCAATATTCTTATTGGTATCAATTTGGAAAGTAGGGTTTTTTATATTATTTATTTGTCATTAAAATCATCTTGGATGGCATTCCTTCCCTATTTGCCACATGTAGGCACCTTAATTTTATTGGTCATGAAAGGTGGATGAAAGGTCTACGTTTTTTCTATAGAGGGGAGTAAGAAAAGTAAAAAGGATAGAGAGGGAAGGAAAAATAAAGAAGGCAGTTTCATGAATTCAAAAAGATCATATTCACATGTACAAATATTTGAAAAGTAGAACACATACATTGAGGTGATAGTAAAATAAAAAAGAGTCGATGAAGATTAAAGATTATATTCCAATATGGTGAATATTTTTAAAAAATATGCATTGTATGTGAGAATAGGATCGTTACATAAGAGTTTTTATCACTAAAGAACTAGTGATTTATCATGCAAGTTATATGAGTTACACAAGTATAAGTAAAGAAATATATATTTTTTTTCTCTTATAATTGCATGAGGAGCATACATTATTGCTTGGCTATGAGATTTGGAAAAATTTAATTAATCATCATAATATTGACCACATTAACTTACCATCCCATTTGCAAGACCTTTAGCAATTTTTGTGACTTATGTATTGAATTCATTATAGAGCACTTTGGCTCATTAATGTATGTTTATGTAAAATTTTATATTCTATTAAATAATATATTATATGATACATTTTCAAGATTTAACAAAAGAAAATTGATTTAATCATTATCAATCCATATTTCATGAGTAGTGCTGCATACTTGAACACATTACTCATGAGAATTAATGGTCCACATAAAGCTCATTGCATCTAGGTGATTCTCATAAGACTGAAGCATAAGCATTTCCTAGAAGGTCACAAATCTCAATACTAATTTGACTTGGACACACTTAACAATAGATTTTTCCCAAAGATCAATCCTAATTTTCTTGCAGCCCCACTTACAAGATCTTAAACAAGTATGGAGTCTAATAAAATTATTATTATTTAGTTCCTTAGACCATTCACTTATATCTACGTGATGTTTTTGTAATATATGCAATTATATATGTTTTTTTAAGATTCAACTACATACTTTTCATGACAATATTTATCAACCCATATTTTATGAGTAGTAGTTTATAAGAATCCCTCTCTCATGTGCATGGATGGTCCACATAGCACTCATTTTGAATCTATTTTACACTCATAGGAATAAAGCATCTAAAATTCATAAGAGGTCATCCACCCTAATAACAATGAAATTTCCTAGAATATCCACTTACCTTACTAAAATTTTTAGAAAACCTTTAATAAATGGCATGCCTTATCAAACATTCATTATATAGCTCCTTACCTCATTCATTTCCATTTTCGTGATATTTTTGTAGTGCATCAAATTATATGATATTTTATTGAAGTTTAACTACATAGTTTTTTATTCAATCTTTGTTTACCTATGTTTCATGAGTAGTGGTTCAAAAGAACTCATCCCTCATGAGTATTTTTTGATATAAATATTTTAAAAAATAATTTTATAATACAATTTTACATTAATGTCATTCTTTGAAAATTTGTAAATATGGTTTAGGAATATAAATATATGTTTCCTTTCCTACTTTATAAAAGTGAATTTATTTTTAATTTGCAACCTACTTCTGTAATATGCAACCATACAAATCGATAAATATATGTTTACTTTTCTTCATACAAGATTATATCATTTATCAATGTAAATGGGAGAAGACATAACTTTTGAGCACTATAAATTCATGCTTCTCAAAATTATACAGGGTGATTTTCAATTGGACAAATTTTTTATAACAACTTATTTGCCAATTCCCCTACTTAAATCTAAGGTTTTGGTCCACATCATCAAATATCATGCCACATCAACACAACTTTTGGTTGAGGTGTCCAAAAAGGCCTCACAAGAAAATTTACATTGAATAATTGTGCATTAAGTTATAATATTTGTATGTTAAGTCATGCTTTGTAGATCTGCTAATGTGATATCACATAATGTATTTCCTTTTAGATTAAATGAACACTTTTCATTCAATTATTGATAATAATAATCAACACTAACAACCTTAAAAATCATAGTTTATCTGCGTAGTTTGTGAATTCCTGGAAAGAAAGAAGGGTTACCATGGGTGGTATCTCCTTTGAAGTGAATGAGGGGGTGATTGCACAAGTGACGGGGCTGTTGTGTACTAGAAAGAAGTACCCAAAGCATACTAAGGCCCAAGACAACGAAAGCCTTAATGCCTTCTTTGTAGGTAATTAAAAACCTATTCTTAACCAATTGGGGTTTGAAAGAGAGGCTCTCCTGTAGCCTTGGGACCAAGTCTGCCTTGCTCTCATGAAGTATGTTACCTTAGAAGGTAGATACAAAACCTACTATTTTTATCACTTCCCTCTTTTGAATCACCTCCGACACAAAATTCTATTAAGCTTTCATTTTTCTTAATAAGGATTTAGAAAGCTTTGTTGAGAAGTGCATTGAGTCTGTTGGCCAAAACTCAGAGGATACTCCTCCCCTGCCACTAAACCAAGGCCTCATTTTGAGGCTCTACCACTTTCATCTTGCGTTATTCTTGCCCAAGCTCATTTCTATTGTCTGTGTTGAGGAAATTGAACCCCCTGTTTTGACCAATATCTCTGATTACCACTGAAACACATAAGCCTAAACCGACTGCCAAGAAGTTTAAGGGGAGTGTAGAGATTGCCCGGTCTAGTGCTACAGTTGGTCTCTATGAGCTTAAGTATGCCTCTGCCAAGTCTGTTAACAAACCTACCTCTAAAAAGAAAGTGAAGGATGAGGGGAAGGGTTTGATGGAGCCTCCAGCCACGAACAATAGAGGAAAGAATGTGGTGGGTAGGGACTCCAAGGGGGATACTATGGTCGTTGCTACGATGGAGACTAGTGTCAAAAATCCCAACATCAAGAGCTCTGGTAGGCTAGCAAAAAATAACAAGAAAGTGCAGATTAATGAAATAGATATTAATGAGGAGTGGTTTGAGAGAAAAGGTATTAGGGATGTGGAGTAGTTTTGGGATGGTGAGGAGTATGTTGAAGGGCTCCACACCATTTCAGATTTCAGTAAAGTGCATAAGGAGAACTCGACTTCCCAGTCCTCTGACCCTCTAGATGTGGAATGTGCTAATATTGAGAAGACTGTGGATAAAGTGGGGGACCTTCATGTGTTGTAGGAAAGGATGGGGAAGATGGAGAAGAATTTTAGTGGCTTGACCCATTTCACTGTCAAGTTAGTCCATTGTTTTACCAGCACCATCTATGTTGTGATGAAGGACAATATGGATAAGAATACTATTGAAGGAGGCCTCGAATGGGTTGGGGATGATGTTATCAATCTCCTCTCTCAGAATTGGGAGAATGCAAGTTAATCTGTTATTTTTGTGTGGTGTGTTTGTTAGCTGTTAGTCCGTTGTGTCTGTGTTTTTTGCCTAGTTGTTTATGTTTTTTGGATTTGATCTTTTTAGCTCTTGTAGCTTATTGTGTAAAGGGTACAACACCCTGTAAATGTTGCTTACCATATAAAAAAAAAGCCTTAAAAATCACAAGTAATAATATTATTAAAAATATTAAATTTTAAATTTACAAATGTTAATACATACTTAAATATTAGATACTTTTATTTTCCATATATTAAGAGACTCTCCCAAAACTTCTTGGCAATTAGCATGGGCATGTAAATTTCGCTCTTACAAAGAGTGAAGCTTCATGGAATGGGATGGACATGATCTATTTTTAAAAAATACTCTTGATTTATTATGAGGTTGTGGGACAATTGATAAAAATATAGCCTAGATTAAAAGAAATAAAAGACTTAGCCTATTTTTTCATTGGTATCAAGTTGTAGGACAATTGATCATAAGATAGTCTAGAAGAAAAAAATGAAGCACATGTATAATACAATACTTTTTTTGACTACTTGAAATCACAATATTTCAACCCCATCTATATCTTAGCTTTCTCCACCTAATCCTTCTATTCCATCTAGAAGAATGCTAATTTGTGTTTCTAAAATTAAGAATTTGAATATCGATATAATAGTCCATTGTATTTGGAATCATTAATGACTAATCAATCACTAGTGTGATGTAGAATGGTTTTCATGCATAAATATAGCATCTATAGTAATATGTTACCATAGAACTTGATAATTAACAATGTGTGAAGAAACATTCCATATACATTAACTCAACCACTAGAATGAACAAGGACAAAATCACTATATGTATATCGTACATCTCATACTTACAACCAAGTAGCTCAAAGTGGGATCTAAAATACGAAATGATTCATTTCTTTAGGAAAGATAAAAGATCAGAGTTTCTTGGACTGTGTAAAATTGAATGGCTTAGTTTCTAGTAATATGTGAAATGGTGAGACTTACATTCACTAGAGGAGGTCAAATAAACCAATAATGTAATGTGTAGATTTATTACATGGAACTTTGTAGACAGTCCCATATAACAGTTACATGAACCTCCATAGCGAATTTCACTAATAACTAAACTACAGTTCATTAATAGCAGTTATATGATATAAAGCTATCATTCTCAACGAGTAGCAGCATTAGCCATCTGTTGGTTTCTTCCTCCAATTGAATTCCCCCATGATAGATCATTATCTGATCTTCTTCTAATCAATTCGCTCAATTGAGTTTTCCAAATAGAACTACTCTCTAATCTACCTTCGCTCTTACTGAATTCCATTTTTTTTTAGAGTCTCCAATCATAATCCTGGCAGAGAAGAGGATCCGACAGGGTGTTGTAAGCCTCCTGAACTTGAAGGAGTTGTCTGGTACTTTCTTCTTTCTCTGCAGCTAGGCATACGTCTGGATGGTATTTAAGAGCCATCCGATGATACGCCGTCTTTATATCATTCACACTCACAGTAGGAGAGACAGATAGAACATCAATGAAGAAGAATAATAATAGGGAGCGTATTGAGCGTGAAATGCTCTAATATTTGTAGTCATTTTAAGTGCAGACTGCTTTGGACTCACTCCAAATCTTACCCTTGAAACTCTAACAGAAGCACAATTTGTCGTAAGATTCGGGGTTTGTAAACCTCTAGTTGATACACTATGCTCCATGAAAACCCTGCTATGGAAAGCTTGTGAAAAAATAGAAGTAACAATTTTGAATGGAAATGAAGCCGTCGACTGGGTATTATTAAAAAAAGGCAGCAAATTATATTTAATAAAGGGAACCTGCCATACCGAAATAATTTTGAATGTGCAGATGTAGAGCAGGGGAGAGAGAATTGTGGATTACAAGACAGGGAAAAGAGTCGTGTTACAAAAAAATTCTTAGATTCTATAAAAAGACGATAGTCACCAACTACCACTAGACGGAAATGACGGATGATGTCGACAAAGGCAACTGATGGTGGGGCCACGGGTGGTCACTGGTCGTTTACTTTGCCTTCTGGATACTCTGAGATGCGGGTGAGTAGGTTACATTTTCTTGTGCAAGTCGTATGAGCTATAGAAACATAAATAAAGCATTGTCGATTACTTCATTTCAAAATTGTATGAGGTGTAAAAGGCTGTGTTTGGTTGTGATATTTGGTAGATTTTAATTAATCTTTTTAATCGTGATTATATTAAGTGGTATTAGAGTGGTTATTTATTGAAGTTGTGTTGAAGAAGTTTTATAAAAAAACAGTATTTATAAGATTTTAATGTTTTGCAACTACATATGGTTTGAGAAGAAGACATGGCATGTGGAGGACAACTAAGATCATTGAGGGTTGATATAATAGGATACAGAGAGGGAATATAGCTAGGTTGGATGTAATGGAGACGCCACAAAGAAGAGGAGCATGTATAGAATATGCTACTAAAGATGAGGAAAATGTAAAGATCGTGAATTAGAAATAGATGATGCAATGAATAAATCAAAAGAATTTTTTTTAAGAGCAATGTCAAAGCTAAGTAGAAAACTAAAATTAGATACTTCCTACTATAGTTGAAATTTAAGCCTAGAAGAACTCATAGCTATATATCAAAGATGGAGAAATATTTTTATTATTAATCTATTGAAGACCCCCCAAAATGAAGTTTTCCTACAAAAAATCCCCTTTAGTGGGACCACATGTAAATAGAGAGGTAGAGAACTTAAAACAAAAAGAAATGATTGTTGAAGACTACACAAACACATTCTACAAGCTCGACATATAGGTTGGTCACATCAAGGATGATAAAAAATGTCTCAAGGTATGTTACAAATGGGTTGTGAATGTTGATATAGTATGAATTTAGTATGATTATGATAAAGTCCATAGAAGAGGCCCATCAATATGCCTTAAAAGTAAACAAAACTAATAAGGAAACAACAAAATAACTCTAGAGGGAGAAGAATAATTTCAAAAGGAAAAAGATAACCTAGTTGTCGTAGAGAACAATACCAAAAAGAAAGAGAATCCAACAAAATACAAAACAATTGTTATAGCCAAAATACAAGACCTGAAGTGGAGATGCATTTAGAAAAAGAGGATACTATTGAATAAGATGATAAAGATGATTTACTGATACTTATTATAAATGTGGAGAGGCTAGCGACAAGGTGTTTGAATGTCCATAGATATAGTAGAATTGTAGACACTGAAAAATGCCCTGAGCTTGCGAACGCCATTTTTCCACATTGATTTCCCTTCTTCTCTGCATAATTGAATAATTTTAATTATTTGATTATTTTCTAAGGTCACATTATTCTATTAATTAAATAATTTTAATTATTTAATTAATTCATTTTCTCTTTCTTTATTCTTCCCTCGATTAATTAAATAAATTAAATATTTAATTACATTGCTAATATCCGTTTTCTTTCTATAATTAAATAAATTTTCATTTATTTAATTATTCATTCTTTACTCCCCGTTTATAGTTAAATAATTATTTTAATTATTTAACTGTTGATTAACATTTTCTTCCTTCTATAAATAATTATTTCAATTATGTAGTTGTTCCTTATCACTCTTCGCTCCATTATTAAATAATTAATCTAATTTAATTATTTAATATGTCATCTAATTTCGTCCACTTTTAATTAAATGGTTCTTTTAATCATTTTAATTAAAACCCCCTTTTCCCCTCTCTTCGACAATTAAACAATCACTTGGGTCATTTAATTACTCACCTTCTCTCCCAAATTAAATAATCTTATTGTTTAATTTTCTCCACTTTCCCTCCACTTTCTCTTTTGAATATCGACCATTGATCATGTCTCGTGTTTCTTCTAATCTTGATCGTCCATCCTTAACAAACCCTAACCCTATCTCTTTGTGGTGCAAGCAACCTCATTTGTTGATCTTTGCATCATATTGGCTTTTAATCTTCACTATCCATTCAAATAGCTTTTCTATAAAAGAGAGTTGTCTCCATCATTCCAACCTTACAACCACAATTCTTCGATATTCTTGCTATCACTGTCACTTTTCTAAGCACTTGCATACAATAAAATCTGAGGGCAAGCTTGCATACACAAGAAAAATGAAGGAGATGCAAGGAAGATGATTCAACCATAGCATGGGAAGTTTGGTATATTGCTTTGTTATTTGCTTTCCTATTGCTATTTGTGCTTTCTTGTTTGGATTTTGGTCTTTTGGGTTTGGATTTTAAGTAGTTGTGGTGGTTACTATTGATCTTTACCTTTGCACCATATTTTAACCCCGTCCTACATTAGTGAACCTAATGTGAAGTTAACAAAATTTAAAGAAATATGTAAGTTTTCTTGAGTTTGCAGGTCTGTACGATGCATTTGTGAGATGGTACAACATAATCATGAGACATTATGACACATTTGTTTGATAGAGTGACAAAAAAACCATTCGTCACATTTGCTGGAAAACACAATTCAATCACTAGACAAAACGCAACATTATTTTGCTTTAGGGAAAAAATATATTTTGTTTTTGAAAGAGGAAAAAATGGGTTTTACAAGGATTCGAAACCACAAAGTTTACAAAGAAAATATAAGATCGTCAAAGACCCCAAAAATAGAGAGGCTGTAAAGAAAACAACAAAATGACAAAGCCACATCGACCAAAAAAGCCAACAAGGGCAATAGAAAAGACCCAAAAAGACCAGACAAAATCCAACAGCGACTAAACTTGGGACTTTAACATTTCCATAGTATCAGCTTCCATGTCGTTCATTTCCTAAACCCCCCTCTTTAAGATCTGGACCATCTAGGTGGTAGGAGGCACTTTCCTCTTAAGGTTGGCACAAGTCCTTTTCGATATACCTTGGTCCTTGTTCTTGCTTTTATCCTTGTCCTCTTCCAGATCAACAACCAGCGAGCCTTGTTGCGACTTTTCCAACTTTTTAGACATTGCATTGATGATAATGGTATTGTGCCTAGCCATTTTATGGTTTTCTTCCACAACAGTTTTCATGTTATTTTTTATTTTAACAATTTCAGCTTCTAGAGTCTTATACTTGTCCTCAATGTCATCTTCTCTCATTCCAGTATTGTTCTTTTTCCGTTTTCCTTCTTCATTGCTAGGAGTAGACAACTTCAATTCCAATTCCTCCAACTTGCTATTTGGAACCCTATTTCTGAGATTAAGAAAAAATATATTTTGTTGCTTTCTGTCATTTTTCTAATTCTTGGGTTTTATTTTGATATTTTGGCAGACTCCTTGCAATCTGTATATCATTTTATTTTTTGTCCTTTTTGCTAGATCATTTTGTTTTTGCAAGTTCAGGTTGTGTGTCACATATGTTGAATAGTGTGACACAATTGCATGACAATGAGCTACATTTGAATGACAATAAGTTGCATTCACTATCTCATTTGATGCAGTCGCCATCTAGTTCATTGCATTTGTTGCATTGCATCAGTGAGAAAAAATGATGCAATTGCTTGTTTCATGTGTGGAGATCTATTAGAGAAGACACTACTATCAAACTACTAATCTGTGTTCTTGTAGGACAATCAATTGGAGAATACAATATTATCGAAACTACTAATTCATGTATTTGCAAGATTTTGTGTCTTCAATTTTTATGTAGGAACATTTCGATTTTGGGTCTAAAATGAATAAGTGTCTTTTGTGTTTGGTGCATTTGCATATTTTGTTGTAGAACCCTAAGGTGTTGGTGAAAGTATCCTCTCCCCTCACCTTCGTGGATCTTGGGTGTAAGAGAAATCACTACATCTTATTTCTCTTTTTGTAGAAGGGCCTACCTTTGGAGAAGTGATCACTCCAAGGGGTACGACCCAAAGCAGTTTTTCCCTTAGATTGCAATATAAATGATTAAGGCGAAGTCCAAGGTCTAACTGGAGAGTACCTTGCTGACAGTGACAATCCAAAAGGGGAGCTACCCACATTTATGTGAGGTATTCAGGGCCCCAAGTAGGGTTTGTTAAAGCCTTAAGTGGCTTTTTGGGCACTAGCAAGGCATTAAGTCTCTGAGTAGTGATTAGAAACCTTCCTTAGAATACAACACTATTGATTGAGTTGTTGGTGTCATTCTCAGTGCAAGGGATGCACACCATGCCCTGAAGTTACTCACCATATGGCCCTTTGAGATGAGACGAAAATCCCCGGCTTAGCATAAGCTACAAGTATCTTTCTAGGAAGAGGGTGATTGCGTCATCCTTATAATCTTGGAGGTCCCTATCTATCCTCTCTTGCAAAGACAAGAGTGTATACACCCATTTAGGTGTTCCTACATTTGAGTCGAAGGAGATTCCATGTTGTGGGCTTGAGATTGCTACCATTGGCCTTAAACTTAGGGTTAAGAAGTGTTTGAATTATTTTCAATTTGTGATGAAACCACTAGAAATTGGGTTGAATTTGGCCTATAAACATACACTATTCGTGTAAGAACTTGGAAAATCAAAAACCAATTTTTTTTTTCAAAATGTTTGCTATGTCTTCAATCACATTACCAAAATTACCCAAAATGAAAAAACACTTGAAACTAGAAGACTATACACCACATTTGTGAAATAGTAAACCGCATCTATGAGACAGTGAACCAGATTTGAAAGTAATAGTGTACCACATTTGTGAGACATTAAATCGCATCTATGAGATAAAGAACCACAATTGCTAGTCCTTAAGATTTTAGGAAAATTTTCATCTCATCTTAGTTCTAATCACAATTTGACAATGACCATACTTTTTTATCATAAGACTTGCTCAGTCCAATCAATCTATTTTAGCTTGTATTTCTTAGCCAGACTACATTTCCATTTTTGCATTTCTTAGTTGGTCCTAGGTCATTCATATCCATATGCACCTTTTAGCTTTTAGACCAGGAAGCTTGCCATACCTTTGAATAGTCCATGGTCTATAACACCTCACCAAGGAACTCAGAGAACAACACATGTAAAGTAACCAAAAACCAATATTGTTTTTTAAAAGTCATTTGATTTCAATATGAGTACAAAGAAACATATATACACACACGTTCTTAGGGGTCTGTGGCAATGCTACTTAAACATTCACAAGTAAGAATGTCACATCATTAAACCAAAGTCATTTAACATAAGGATAAATCATATATGTAATGAATGATCCAATTACATAATCATGATGTAGATAAGTTACATATTCAAGTTACATCAAGTAAGATTATGAAAAATCTCATAACAACATAAGAAACAATAAGTTCACTCATACGTATCAAGAGTATATATCCAATATAGATGAAGATCATAACACATTTGTCAACCTTGTTCACGAGCACACTCATCGTCCAACTTTACAAATAATGTAAAATCAGGAACTTGTCACAAGTACAATATTATCCATGCACATCAACACCTGCAGGGGGACCCAATGGAGGAAAAAGCACATTCCTCCCAACCACATGGTACCCAAAGGTCTGCGCCTTGTGCTAGGAGATAATATCAGGTCCACAAAGATAAACAAACATAAAGACATAACATAACATTACATGGCTTAACGTACACATTACGACATAATGATATCTAACCCACATAATAACAAACAAATCTCCTAGAGGAAACAACATAAACAAGGGTAACTCTACACAAGAGACCACATAATATGCATTAGGAAAAGAGTGTCATCACATAGATTATTGTAGGTTACCCTGGTGAATCTTCTTAGACTACTGACCCTCATACAGAGTTACCCTGGTAATCTCTACCGATTCCCAACCCCTAAATAAACTCATGTGGAATCGATCTACCTTTCGAGAAGACAAAGTAGACGATCATGCCATTCCAGGCCATCTCAACCTACCCTTAATCTATACAAGCACTAAGGTATCAAGCGAAGCAATTAATTTATCTAAATTATTTAATGAACACTACCCAACCCCTAATACATTTAATTAGGTTTTCACTGAATTATAAACTCACGATAGGTTACCCTGGTCACCTCTTAGGGTTCCGACCCCTATCGCAATCCAATCTTCCTAATAACATGACTCATTATTAATTACAAAGGATAACCATCACACACATTAAACAAATACATGAATGAACACATCTCAATTATGACGTAAATCATTTAACATTCAAAATACCACTGAGGTAACAAATAATCCATGCATGGCTAATTCCATCATTAAATAATTGCAATTGAACATCAAAGGATAAACACAATAAGCTTTACAAAATAAGTTTCCTTTCCTAGCCTCTGGAAGATTTAAAACTCAATAACATAGAAATACACTCTTAAATCATTAATAAATAAAATATTATCCATGATATACAATCATTGAATCTTCATGAACTAAAATTTCATAATAGATAGTTCATTGACATGATTAAAAGTCTTATATTTTTTTTCCTATATTATACATTACTTATGGTTTATCTTATTAAGGATTTATCAACCTTTTTAAAACAAAATTTCCTTAATTTACTCAAATAAAAATATAGAGGTAACATAAATAATTTAATACTATCTATAATACAAACAAATGAATGCATAAATATATATGTATATAAAAAAATCAAGATTCATAGAAAGCATAAGTGAACCAAATACTGTAGTATTCTAATCACCACAAATGGCCTACAGTAAGGATACACACATACCATATATATAAATGCGTATGTGAAGATATATATAAAAAAACTCAACAAACTGCCATGACGAACATGCATAGACCATTAATTATCAGTTAAAAAGGCAATACCAATGCAACTCTAAGTACGCATGCTTAGTCAGGTAAATAGGCTTCCCAACGGCGGCCTTATCTAATACCATTATAGTCATAATTTTCCAAATATGATTCTACAAAATTCAAGTGAGGAAGGCAATGCTTTCTGGTCATAGATAAGATAAAATGCAACAATCGAAAGAAATAATCAAGATGCCTCATACCAGCGATAATGACAAACTAAAAAGTTAGCTTTTCGATGGATAGAGAGGAGGATAATTTGAAGGCCAAAATAACACAGAGATATGTAGAAGTTTAAATAATACAAAGCCATTTCTTCATAATACATGCGATTTCCAAAACTATAACATTTAATAGATATAAAAGAAAGAACTATATTCATGACTGGAGGTAAATGATAAGAGGAGAGGGGGCGGCGGTTAAGAGCTCAGAGATTAATTAATGATATGGTTACAGGGTGGCGCTAATAAGATTTCAAACTTATTGAATTCATATGTACACATTTACTAAAAACCATCACATACAGAGAGAGAAGGTACGGCTTGAGTCGGCCTAAAAGAATGAAAGCATGAGAAAGTTGCAAGCTAAAGAAAATATTACATATGATTAACTACCAACAGGGTGACGCCATAAATAGAAAAGCCCTGTACATGAAACATGATTAAGGCTGATACGCGGGCCAAATTTCCTCCAAGTTTGTGAAGATTACGTTACAAAAATGTTGAGAAGTCATTTCTCTTTAATCTTGTGAATAGAATTTAGGATTAAATAATGCAAGTAGAAGGTGATATTTCCAAACTCTAATATTCACTTTCGTATAAAAACAGTTAATGGTGCTTAATTTTCATTCTTCAAAATTCAAAGACCATAAGAATGTGAAATAGAATCAAATACTTATTCTTTTGTGTCTACGTTGAGCTAAAAAAAAATGACGATATAAAATATAGCCCTCCAAACTAAGTTTATGAGCAATCCTTCGAGATAGAGCAATTTTATAATTGTAAAAAAAAAAAATTTATTACAGCTAGGTTTTGTTAGCTTTCGTTTCTCTAAAAAATTTCTACAATTGTTTCAACACTAACCAACAACAATTTATTTTTTGATGTTTGTCAAAATATATAGCAAACAGATTCAACCACAAAGAAAATCAAATGGCATAAAATTCATACAAAAGCTTTCTATACAAGAAAATGCTAAAACAAAAGAAGAAAACTTGGATTATATTCTCGAATCCAACATAGATTGAAGCAAGAACTAGAAATTATGAAAAATCGTTGTTTTCCCAAAAGCACAAATCCTTCGAATTGATTGTCTGCAAACTTTTCAATGAAAAAACAGAGAAGAAGCTTGCCCCCAAAACCAAAAATTGCTATAAAATTTTTCTTCCCAAAAAACCAAAATAAATTGTCATGCAAGAAGCTTCTCCAAAAAAATTACCATGAATGATATTGTACAACCCAAAGCTTTTAATTCATCTCAATTAACTCATAATCACAAAACTTAACTAACAATCAACATGCAAATTCTATTTGATCAACTAGTTTCAACTAACAAATATCTAAGATAACACTTTCTAACTTTGAGTCAAGATTTTAGATATTTATTCATAATCTGTTGAAAAAAAACTCTTTCAAAATATCTATTTTCCATTTATTTAAATTTGCACATTAAAATCAACAATTACATTTAAATAAATATCATGTTTAATTTAATTTAATAAATCAAACCATAATCATAGTTGTTTTAATTTAACATTTAAATAAAATTATACTAAATCAAATAATTTATTTAATTAATTCCTTTAACCACTTAAATGATACCGAAACATAACACAAACATGAACGACACAACGAACCAGAATGACTATACAATGACGGGTGACAACACAGATAACCGTCTTTTAAGGGAACAATGGCCAAAGAAGGACCTGCCATTATCTCCGAAACAACATGTTTCCATTGGGTCATAACATGCTCAAACCTAAAAAAGTAGGTGGAGTTTATGCCTAGTACCTACAAACTACATCAAACAACACTATCAAACATATCTAAATAAATCGACAATCACACCGTGAAAGAGAATTGCAATGTAGTAGGGTACTCACAAGTGAGTTATGCTACACTGTCTCCTTCACAAATACTAACATACAATACTACATCATAAACATCATCAGATACAGACTAATGCTCTAAAATAACATAAAACCATAACACATATAATCTTTATCATAATCTCACCACATAAACATATTTAGATGATCAAGAATGCATCCAATGTATCATCAACAAAGTATAAAAACCAACATAGTATTAGTGCCGTAACTGAAATAAAGTAGCATAGTATCAAAAATAGCTAAAACTGCTATCAACTGAACAAAAACAAACTGAATCAAATTGCAACAACTAGAGGGACAATACATGGTCACTTATCTAGGTTTTTTTTTACCTTGTCCTTTATATATCAATCTTCATCATCCAAGTTGGGTCTCAAACTCACATCTTAGTTTAGACTCACTTTGTCTAGTCATCATCTTTTCAGTATTTGTCCATTTAAGGTCTTGACAATTTGGTTTGTTATCTTGAGTTTTCATGGCTTGGTTTGTTTAGCATCATTGTCTTAGGTCCTAAAGGTGCATGTCTTGAATCTAATTTGGCATCCCTTGGTCTTAGTCTCATATCATAGCTTTGGTCATAGCTTCATTTACCTTCATTGCATATCATATCCTTTCCTCATAGAGTCACTATCATACTTGCATCCAAAATATTGGTCTTAGGTGCATTAGCATTTGGCTTCCTTATATCTCCCAAAAATTTATGCCCCAAAAAAAATATAGCATAGTCCTATACCCATCTTGCATTATCACCTTGCATTGCCACCCTCTAATTGCAAGTCTTATATGGTCCAAACAAGTTCACAAAGGAAAAGAAAGGACATGGAGCCCTCAAGTGACCCCTATTTCAATCCCACTAGAGAAATGAACCTTGGGTCAAACTCGAACCAACCTCACACATCACAACAAAAACCTCAAAACCATTTTCCAATCTTACATTAACTAAGGAACATACGTCTAACCCACAAATAAATTAAACATGCCTCTCAATACCCTACAATAATACGTATCATGGATGGGCTTGTTAGTGCAGACCCCAATAAATTATTTCTTGCACTTTCCAAAAAGGGTACCAAAATCCCCTTTAATTTTGACACTTCCAGAATTGTAGAGGGAGTAACACAAACAAAAACCTAGGGTTCTAATCAAAATAAATTCTCACAAGGTCAACCCTTTTCATTGCAATTGTTCACCGGTTTACCACTTGGAGCAACAACACATATTGCAACAACTACACACATCCCCAATCCCCCGATATTTGGAGCTAAGAGAACACATGCCACATCCCAAGGACCAACTCTTACATTTGGTAGCTCGTTTGCTTCATCTTCTAGTTCCATGGGTATGAAATTTTCAAATCCATTTGACACTCAAAACACTACACCCTCAATCAATGTAAATCAAATCCTACCTAAAAATACAAGGAGGGTTCATATTGTCACACCTAGAGTGCAAACATAAATGGACAACACTACACCAAACACCAACATGTCCTTTGGGTCAAACATGAACACCAAACCCCTTCCATCACAACAAAACATCACACCAAACACCAATTTCATACCACAAAATCAAACCAATACCAATACCATGTTTGCAACCCACTATCAACAAGGTAATCAAAATCCTTTGCAATAGAGTGCCAATCCAAATCATACATTGGTGCCCAACTCATCATATAACCATCTCAAAACTCTTAACACCAATACCGATCCCCTTATGTAAGGTCAACCCAATATGACACCATCCCTCATGGATGCCTTGATGCAACAGATGGAAGCAATACAATATCAAATGGAAAACATACAATTGGGGACAACCAATTTAAGACATTCTATGGAGGAAATGTTTCCTTATCCTTTTGATAGGAGCATATACATGTCACCCTTCCCACCACACTTCAATGCTCCACATTTTAACAAGTACAAAGGGAAAGGGGATATAATGGAACATATATGAGAGTTTAACATAACATGTATGGACATTTCTTTTGAGCCCATGCATATTTGATGATACTATTTCCATGAATCCTTTCAGGGTGAGCTCTAGAATGGTTTGTAACACCTTCCTCTTGGGATACAAACATGGGGTGAGTTAGTTGACAGGTGGGTAAAAGCACAAAGTTGTGTCATACTTTATAAAGGAAATGACCAACACTGATCGAACTTTTAAACTTGAATCACTAAAAAGTGGCATATATGTTTTGAACTTTGAAATGATGTAAACTAGTAAAATATGCATTTTTTAGTATATTTTATGTTTGTATTTTATTTTTTAAAATAAAAAAATATTTTAAACTAGTTTTTAATAAATTAACAATATAACTTAGTTCCTGATAAAATGTTGAAAAATCAAGTTGCATGAGACGTCAAACTTTTTATTGTATTTTTTTCTTTCAATTTTTTGTGTGTATTTATAACTTGAAACTTTAGTGCATGGATTTTTTTTTTTCCAATTTTGATAAATATATATTCTTAAATATATATTAAAATGTGCGTGAATCAAAAACCAGTTGTTTCTATGGGATGTCAACTTTCATATTAAATATAATTTATCTAAAATGGAAAAAAATATACCATCTTCAAATAGATTCTTTTATCTAGTGCATCATATTTTTTTCATTTTTTTTAATAAGTTCTAGTACTTTTCCTTGGCATGGTAATGAAAATAATATTTTGTGCTGATAACCTACTTTTAGTAAAAAAATAAAATAAAATATAAATAATTATTAAACTGTTAAAATAAATATGTTTTTTAAAACTACACTTATGGATCTACAAAAGAGTATTTTTTATATTTTTTTAAAACTATTATTTACATTAGTAGGAGTTATTGAAACTTCAAGTTTTTCAAATAATTTTATTTTTTTGGTAAATTGGACTCATGGTGCTCCATATATTTTTAGCCAACAATTTTAGTTGAAAGAGTTGTGGAAGTATCTAACTTAACTAGAATGAATCTTACTAGATCATATGTTTGACCAAAATTGATTTTTAGTTAGAAATACTTAAATTCAGTTGTGCTGATAAGTTGGCTTAAAGTGTGACACAACTTTGTGCTTTTACCCAGGTTCATTAAACACTTTGCTTACAACATAGAACGTGATATAACCCTAGAAAAATTGTGCATGACCAAAAAAAAAGAGGGGGAGTCACTCACATCATTTTATCAAAGATGGTGCATCATGGATAGCAAATTTCCTTCTCCCATACTTGAAAAATAGATGGTTACCATATTTATAAAAATCCTTAACACATAATTGATGATTCAACTACAAATCCAATGTTGCACCACCTTTGAGGATGTCATTGAAAAAGGGGTCTTTATTGAGAAAGCTCTTGTGGTAAAAGGACTAGTCAAAATTTTCAAAGAAACCCCAAACACTCCTAGTGGCAAAGAAAAATTTTGGTCTCAAAATAAGAATGTCACCACTTCAATAGGGTAGTTGATGCTAAAGTGGTAAACAAAGGCCAACCCACCTTTCACCTTAAAGGTCCATACATATCAAATACACCAACACCCAACTATGATCAAACAATGAATGCAGTCCAAAATAATCAATAATGCAGAGGTCCTTCATGAGTGAACATGCCCAAAAGAACATACACGGCCTTAGGGGAACCCATTGAGTTGATTTTGAAGAAAAATTTATAGTCAACAATCATTTAGGTTTAAGACCTAAAAACATATGAACCAACACTGATTAAACCAAATTGGTGGAACAAAAATGAATTCTGTGAATACCATTATGGCAAAGGACATAAAACATCATCGTGTTGGACACTGAAGAACCTCATCCAAGACCTTATTGAGCAAGGTGATATAATAGTGGATAGTTTCACAAGGTAAGACCAATTTTGATCACACCATATTCAAAACTCCCCTACAAGAACATGGAAAAGGGAAGGCCTCCAGTTCAGGGAACAATAATAATGCTAATTATACCAACGTTACACATGTCTATACCATTAATCACATTTGAACCCTTGATAATCAGTTGCTAGTATTATCATTAATAAACGTTTAGAATGTGTAGTTACGACTAACAAAGCTAAGATGGCCATACAAGGGGCCGCTCCTAATCCATAGTCAAAAATCTAATATAATCTCCTAGATCATCTAGGAAGGACTCCTGCATAAATATCCATTCTTGAGTTGCTTTGTATATCCCCTTAGCATAAGGCCATTCTGGACAAATCCTTACAAGATACATAGATGTTCCCACTGACCTAAATGCTAATCAATTTCAGGCCATGGTAGGATACCTAGCTACACCCCACCATGTCACAGTCTTCAAACAACACCTTTCCACACATAAACCAAATCAGAACAATCCTTTGCACCTAGAAGTCTACATACATAAACATAAAACAAAAGGAGTCTTAGTAGACGGTGGAGTAGGTCTAAACATATGTGCAAACTAAAATTAGTCACGATAGTGGGATTCTTTGAGGCTTGTATAGATGAATTTAAGAAAACTGTTATCAAGTCTTATGATGATGTTGAGTGCTCTTCCACAACAACACAACAAGAAATTAGTGCTGACTTTTGTGCCAGATTTTAGTGTATTTTGAGCCATGAATTCAACAATTTGGTTAGTGCTAAACTCGGTGCAAACATGCATCGAAAACTTGGCATCAGCTTTTGTGCCAATTTTTTCACCGTATGTAGTGTCGGATTTAGCGCTGAGAAATCATAGCACCTTTGAAAGTGCCTAAAATAGTGCCGAGAAGTAATGTCAGAAATTGTGCCAAAATTGGCGCCCAATTTGGCTTCTAGTTTTGCTTCCATGTCTACTCCCATTTTTTCTTCTAGTTTTGCTTCCAATTTGACATCCAATTTTGCTTGCAGGTTTGCCTCCATGTTTGCTTCCAATTTTGCTTCCGTTTTTCCTTCCAATTTTCCTTCCAATTTTGCTTCCGGTTTTGCTTCCAGTTTTGCTTCTAGTTTTGCTTCCAAGTTTGCTTTTGGTTTTGCTTCCAGTTTTGCTTTTGATTTTTCTTCTAGGTTTGCTTTTGGTTTTGCTTCTGGTTTCGCTTCCAATTTTGCTTCCAGTTTTGCTTTCAAGTTTGCTTCTGGTTTTGCTTTTGGTTTTGCTTCTATTTTTGCTTCCATTTATTAATTTAATATATTTTATTTCAATTTAATTAGTTAAATATATTGTGCCTCTTAATAACTCATATGATTATAGAGTAAGTAATTTAATTATTTAACTCATATGATTAAATAACAATATAATTATTGTAACATGATCATCATCTATAATTAAAACAAGTGAGTCAAATATCTATAATTTAATTGAATTTGACAACATCCATCTTGAGCAGTAAATTAAAATCATCATACTTAATAAATATCCATCCAAAAATCATCGACCAGTTTTAATATATATAAATTGACAAGTCAATACTGATAAGATCATCATCATATATAACTAAAACAAGTGAAAGTCAAATATGCCAGTACATCAAAAACATTTCAAAATGATACATGTACAAATGATATAAATAAAATTGATAAATTATGAAACTCAAATTGATACAAGTCAAGATGATACATGTCCAAATGATATAGTGAAAATGATACATGTCAATATGATACAAATCAAAAATATAGTATTGTAGGCTATGAAAATGATACATATGATAGTAACCATGAAAAGAGTCATCATAACAATATATCAACAATGATCCATGATGTAGTCTATATGATCATGAATGCCACTGGTTACTATCACCAATTGTCTCATCATAATTATCACCATTGTGATCATCATCATCATCATCATCATCATCATCATCATCATCATCATCATCATCATCATCATCATCATCATCATCATCATCGCATCGTCGTCATCGTCGTCGTCATCGTTGTATTGGCCCCGGCGCATCCATATTTGCGTCATCATCATCCTCGCCATGTGATCGTACCGGAAAAACCAATATTTTTGGATCTATATCATGTTGAGGATCATCTTGATCTTCTGGAAGACCTGTGTTCTGCAAAAAAAAACATTTAAAATAAAAATTATTATTTATTTCATGCAATAATTTATTTTTCTGTTATATATCTAATATTACAACATATGAGACAAAACCATAATCAGATTACATCATATCAAAGTGTACATACCATAATAAAATTTCAAAAAAGTTATAGCGAATATTGGTGAGTTAGGAGAAACTTCAGCTTTTGAAAACAAAGCCAATTAGGCTGGTAGACTTGTGGATCAGGCCAACATTTGGTGGAAGAGGAAGAAAGATGACTATAACTCTAGAGAGGCCCACCATAATGGATTTCTATAATATTAAACCATGAGAGCAGAAGAGAGAGCTGATATCATGTATCAAAACATTAAGCATGCATTCTTCGAGCCAGTGAAGAAGGATATGATTACTTTGCTTCATTTTCATTTGCATAACCATATCACGGTCCATGGGAACTAAGAAGACCAAGGATGTCTAGTTTTATGTGGAGGTAATGGATGTGGTCCAAATTTTAGGAGGGGCAAGAAGGTCAATGTATGATCTTGATGAAATTGAGGAAGAACAACAAGAGAGGGACATGAAAAATAAAATCAATATAGAGTTTCAAGGATTTTTTAAGCGAGTAAGAGAGCTATGGGAGTAGCCTCATCTAAAATATTTTGAACTAGACTTTGATATACCATTTAGAGAACTTGGTTTTCATGGAGCTCCTTTCAAAGCCTCTTCTTTTATTGTTCCTACAGTAAACTATTTGGTAGAGTTGGTGGAATTACCTTTCTTAGTAATCCCTATTAGTGAGATTGAGATTGAACTAGCCTTGAGAGAGTAGGACTTGGGCAAAAGGAATTTGATATGGCTATTGTTTTCAAAGAGTTCAAGCGCAATGTACTACGCATTGATGCCATTCCTCAATCTTCACTTGATGGCATCAAGGAATGGCTAAAATCCATGGATATAAAGTATTATGAAAGCAAAATGAACTTGAACTGGCAGCCAATTTTGAAGAGTATTACTGATGATCCAGATAAATTTATTGAAGATGGTGGTTGGTAATTTTTGAATATGGAAGCTAGTGATTTTGATTCTAATAATTCTAAAGAGTTAGATCAAGGATATGAACCCTCTGATGTAGAAGAGGAATCAAAATCAGATTTCATGTAGCTAGGTCATCAAGAGTGTTACAAGCCAACAAGATGGAGGGAATTCTTATATAAGGATAATTTTCAAATGTTGCAGGTACTTACTTTAATGCCAACTACAATGGCAACATTGAAATTCCCTAGCAGTATTTATGTTAAGGAAATTTCCTTTAGATGAAAGGATTCAAAGCACATCAACCATGTGGTACAAATGATTAAATCCTATAGACGATCTGTATCAATGAAAGAGTCTAAAAAGGAAGAGAGAGCTACACTGGTGACTTAGGAGAAACTTCAACTTTCAAAAACAAAGCCAATTAGGCTAGCAGACATGTGGATTAGGCCAAAATTTGGTGGAAGAGGATGAAAGATGACTGGAACTCTGAAGGCCCACCATAATGAATTTCGGTATTCAACCATGAGAGTAGAAGAGAGAGCTGATATCATGTATCAAAACATTAAGCATGCATTCTTCTAGCCAGTGGAGAAGGAGATGATTACTTTGCTTCATTTTCATTTGCATAACCATATCATGGCGTGGGAACCAAGAGACCAAGGATGTCCAATTTTATGTGGAGGTAATGGATGTGGTCTAAAATTTAGGAGGGGAGATCATGATGTCTTCCAAGTGGCATAAAGTCAGATGAATTAAGTTCACCTACATGTCTGCCAAAGTTTACTCCCAATTTTTATGATTGTTTTTCTTGACTGTTAGAGTTTACTTACAAATTTGAAATTTCTTTTTGGTCATTTTGATGAGAATATGTTCCGCCAATGTGTAAGCACCTTTTTTTTTTATCACAACCATAGTAACAAGACTTGGACTCAGCTAGGGTGACTCGACTTGGGGACTCAGGGACTCGGTGCAAACTCAGCAAAATGGAAAAACCCTAGAAATTTAAAGATTTTTAAGGATTTAAAACCTGTTTCATGCATCCTTTATTAAATAGACCTTAAATACACAATAATATCATTAAATAAAAGAAAATTTGATCACATACACAACTATACATTGATCACTTAAGTATAAATGCAAATTTTAGCAGAAGGAAATACACATACACAAGTATACTACTATTATGCCCTTAATAAATTTTTACCTAGCTGCAATGACATTTGAGTAGTCTTAGTCTTATGCTCCAAATTGATTAAAGAAATGTGGAAGTGTTAAGCTCCAAATTTCCAATACTAAGTATATCTATAACTATAAATTGTCTCTATTAGTATGCTCTAAATTGCCAATACTTAGTGAATCTAGACCCATAGTTAGTAATGTCCAAACAAAACTTTTCCCAATAGCCATAAGGAAATGGGAAAACTTAATGGTTAATAATCAATGGGATATGCAGGAGACTATCATACTGTCAGCTGATTACCTAATCCTTCCCCCATGCCCATTTCCCTATGGCTGCTAGGACAAGTTTTGTTTGGAAATTACTAACTATGGATCTAGATTCACTAAGTATTGGCAATTTAGAGCATACTACTTCCAACAAGTTCCTTTCCATTTTGACACACTTTAAATGTGATAGAGACAATTTATAGATATAAATATTAAACAATGTTGCAACCTGCAATAAGCCAATAACACATAAAAAATTAACATTCAAAGTATAAACTTTATAATTAAATTATTAAACTAAAAAATTGGGTTAGCTTTTAGTTAGCTTTTTTGGATAGCTCTATTGGGTGTTGAGGACATTCCATTTATCTTTTGAATGTTAAGAATTCAGAGTTTCAAGGATTTTTCAAGCGAGTAAGAGAGCTATAGGAGCAACCTCATCTAAAATATTTTGAAATAGAGTTTGATATACCATTTAGAGAGCTTGGTTTTCATGGATATAAAGTATTATGAAAGCAGAATGAACTTGAATTGGTGGCCAATTTTGAAGACTATTACTGATGATCCAGATAAATTTATTGAAGACTATTACTTTTAAACTAATTAATATGCAATCATTTAATTTTTCCAAGGAAATAAAAAAAATATATCATTCAACATATTAAATATACTTATAAATTATTGAAGGATTTTTTTTCAAAATTATCGAAGAATTAGCTCTTTTTGCTGGCACTGGACATATGTGACATTAATATTGATAGCCAACAATTTTCTATGTAATGAAGTTTTATCTTACATTTTCTTTGATGCTTCTTGGTTTGTGAGATGATGATGTGAAGTAGTCTGGTGGCTAACATACCAAAGAAGAAATGGAGGCCAAATTCACTCTGAAAGGGAGGAGGAAATTGAATCCTTTTGATGGAAAAGTGACGGTGAAGAGACTATGTGGCTTGTTCCTATACAAGGATGTGAAGGTGGCACAATTTTGAAAATCATTTTGGGTAATGGCTTCAAAGATTTGAAGCATAGATATCAGACTAATATGGATATATACTCTCTAATCATGGCATGGGGATTGGACTTAGGAGAGTCGGTGGAGGTTGTAAGGAAAGTGATGAAAGCGTTGGTGCATAGGGATTTCTCAGTGAACATGGAGAGTATCTTGGAAAGGGCTATACTGGTAGGAAAAGGATTTGTGAGCGAAGGCATGGAAGGTGTGGACCTGAAAGTAGCAGAGATAAATCACCCTTTCATTAGGTGGCCAGAAGGAAGAACCAAAGCTGTGTGGAGAGAGGGTATAGAACGGGGCTGGCAAGCTTTGAAACTGTGCGTCAAATTAATAGAGACTGAGGAGATAATAGCAAAACTAAAAGCCATTGCTAGAGAGGAGTTGTGTGAGAAGAAGGGTTTACGTATGAGAAAGAAGGTGAAGCTGTTTGCAGAAATGTGCCCATTGCATCTGGGCAGTGCTTCTGGAACTTTCACGTAAACTAGTTAACTGTGTTTAAGATAGATATTGATGTATAAGCTTAAGGGGTTAAGCCCTATTTTTGGTTTCAATACTATAAATAACTGGTGTTTGGGTAGTAGTTTAGTTGGATAGTTTTTAGGTGGTTGTGGTAGGGCTTTTTGATTCATAGGTTTTTATTTTATTTTTAACAAACATGATGTGATGATGCATTGGAAGAAATTTTTATTTGGAGCTTTGTATATTTTCATTTATCTTAAATAAAATAAAAATATTATCACCGATCGAAGAATTTTTTTTTAAATATCATTTAATAAATTTGATATAATCTTATGAGTAAATTCAAATACCTGCGTACTCTCCTCATTGGACTTCCTTCGTGCATCCTGGATTCATGCTCTCTTCAGTTGCTGGTAGCGCCCTATTCTCTTCCTTTGCGTGACATTTTTCCCTTTTATGTCATCTGATTTCTTCCTTCACGCGGGAAATTTTTTAATTTTTCGATTTTGATTTCTTCCTTCGCGTGGCATTTTTCCCTTTTTTGTTGTCTAATTTCTTCCTTAACACCAACTTGAGCGCCTACTTTTGGCCATTAATGTAATTAGTTTGGGGTGCCTAAGGCGGCGTCAGGTGCACCTAATTGACTGCCTATCATTGTATGTTTTTCCTAGTCTAGCCTTGTGACTCAAAGTTCTCATCCTCAATTCAATTACACTTGTATAAAATCATAAAACATTCTTTATTTTCTATCAAGTAGTTATTTTGTAAATTCATGTGAAATCAATTATAATATTTTGCAATGAACAAAAATCAGCATGAATTATAAAATGTGGATAAGGATACAATGTTGTTTCACCATTCACTAAAAAAAAATGCATGGGTAATGACACAAAAATATGAATGCTTACAAATGAAAGTAAATGAATGTAAACTAATTGTTATCAAATTTTCACTATAGCTCAATTTGATGGAGCTGTTTTGTTCAAAGTTTTATTTTAAGGTGAAAATTCAAAATTAACCTCTACAGATCCTTAATCATTGCAAGTGTTTAAAATATTTTGGAGTTCCAAGATGCCATGTGTTTAAGTTGTTTGATTCAATTACAACATTAAAGAGTTGCATAAAAGAAAAGAGATGCTTTCATTATGTATTTAGTTGTAGTGTTCAAACAAGTGATTTATATTGTTTTATGTGAAAGGAAAAGATATAGAATTGAACAAGTGATTTATAAATGATGAATTTATATTCATTGGGTAATGGAAAATAAAAATGTTTCCCTGCCCAAACTCTTGCCTTGTTTTTGTGACCACTACTGTCCCGTGGCTCCTTCATTAGCTTGGTGCGGTAGAGCATTTTTTACCGCAGTCCCACAAGGTGCTTCATCCTTCTCTGTAGTAGTGCGGTGAAAGCTTTTGTGGTGAAACAAGAGTCTTCCTTCTGTTCCCTACGGTTTTGTGGTGACTCCCACAAGTCTTCTACCATTGGCATGTGGTAGTGTGGTGACCACCACTGTCCCATGACTCCTTTATTAGCTCGGTGTAGTAGAGTAGGTTTTACCATGGTCCTGTAAGTTGCTTCTTCCTTCTCGGTGGTAGTGCGGTGAAAGCTTCTGTGGCAGCATTTTTATTCATAGAGGAGGCTATGGAAAGAGGACATGGACAGCATAAAAATACTAAATCACTGAGAGGAAAGTGGGTGGAAATAGATGAGACAACATTGATTAAGCACTAAATTTATTTTGATATTTTTTTGTGTGAGAAAAAATTACTAATGACCTTTTCATAAATGTTATGTGAGTAAGATTTCTAGATAAACCGTGTGAAAATTTTTACATAACTATCATGGAATGTGAAAATTGAATGTTATTAATTTTCATAAATGTGTTTGATAGCATATCATTCCATTGGAAATTAGAGGGGATTCCTATCTTACAGTTGACTTAAGGAATGCCATAAGTCGATTGTCAGCATTTACAAGGTATGTGGTTATATGAAATGTTCATGTGTGAGAGACATAGAGATATTATACTTCATTTTAATTTATGACTAAAGGTTCATACTAATTTACTATTATTATATTAGGTGAGTGACCTCCAAGGAGATCCATGAATCTCAAATGCCTAAACTTTGAAATGCTTTAGTAATATTATGTTGTACTTGGACAATTGAAAAACTATTTTATTCTCCTAGCAAGAATTTTTATTTTCCATTATAATTCTAGACCAAACAACATTTGCGGGGATGGCCTTTTACACCAATCTTAAATTATATGAAGTTCACGAACCTGTTGTTAAGCAGTCAATTCCTTTCATAGACAGGAAATGTAAAGGCTTCATTTAAGAAAAGATAAGTAGTCTCTTTTTGAGGGTAATCCATGTGCAAAAAGTAAAAAAGCACATAAAAAAAAATTGTACAGTAGAAATTCATATTGAATTAGTTTTTGATAAGGAAAAATAGGTTTTGAAGGGGCCCCAAAACCCTTTACAACAATGCCAAGCTACAACAAATTATCTAAAACATCAACAAACTTGTTGAACCAAAAGAGGAAGCACCAACTACAAAAAATTATCTAAAACATTAGCCAAGGCCATGTTCTCCTTGATGACCTCCTCATGGATACTGATAACATCCTTCAGCTCCTCAATAGCAACAACATCCCTCTTTTTCATCTTGCTCCTCGTCTTAAGGCACAGATCCACTTGCATGTCCTTCTCCAACACAGGAGTAGAAGCTTCCGCTTTCTCCACTAGGTAAGAGCCACTAATCTCTTCAATCCTTTCCTCCATATTACCCAAGTCAAGCAATTTTTTGATCCAATTCAACACTTTGTCATTCAAAACAAAAAGACCCATAGGAATGGTCTTCAAAGAGTTATTGCTGATATTGACCACCATTTTCAAGTCCTCCAACATCTTTCCCATTTTATCCTCTAGAGTTTCAACTCTGTCCTCTAACATTTTATTAACTATAACTTCCAAAGAGAAAATTCTTTCCTCATGAGAAACCCCCAAACGATCAACATCGACCAGTAACTTATCAAGCTTAATATGCACATTGATTTCACTTTTCCTTTTATTTCCTACTCCTTTTGGTTACCTCTTAGATTAGCAACACAAACATCCTGCCAATTTTTCACCTAAAGATTGATCTCCTTAACCTCAGAAAATAACCACTTAACCAAGGAAAGCTGGTTTCTACAAAACATATTAATGTGAATTTCATCCCAGTTAATCGAAGGCTAACCCTTATGCTCCAAGTCAATAGGGGCATTAGAAAAATACCTATTCTATTCATCCTCTTCTTCGGCTGGGGAATCCTTGACATCCACCTTTATCCTCTCCTTATTTGGAATCAGCTATTGCCTCCAGACGTTTCATCTTCAGTTCCTTCTCCACAACAAAAAAATCCTAAGAAAAATTAACTGCATCAATCCCCTACATATCCATGGGGCCTGTCTCATTAGGCTTCACCTCCATCTTAGAGTTTCCCATATCAGCAGGGCCACTCAAATGACCACCTATAGTAACCGACACCTCGAGCCCTTGCACTAGGGAGCTCTCTAGCAGACCATCCTTACCAGGAATAGGGTTCCCCAACGAAGCATTCTAAACACAATCAAAATTTGAAGGATCCACATCACCCACAAGGTGACAACCCTTCAAACCCTCTTTTCCAGAAGACAAGGCAAGATTCACATTTGAACCAGGGTAAACCACCTCAATTTTCCTTTTGGTAGAAGCTTTAACTTTCTTCATGCCTTTGGTTTTCCCCTCCGAAGATTTTCTAACAGAACTAGCCATAGTCTCCCGCAACTCCACATCAATCTCATAGCCCTTACCCCATTCTTCTGATTCCTCATCCCTTTCCCGAACCTCCTTCATCAACAAACATATCCTCATATTTTTACTCTTCCTCCTTTGAACTATTGACCCATTCATTGGTAGAGTCCCCTGTTTCATACCCATTATTTTTAACTTCCTTCTTACCAGGAGTTTTAGGGGAGACTGAGGTCAACTTTAGCTTGATATGAGCAAAAATCAAACACATAAGCCCTTGATGAAGAACCACCTTCTTAGGGTTCTTTCTGTGGTCTTCAATACTCTTCTCCATAGAATGTAATAGGTAAAAAGGAAACAAGACCGAAACATTATGCTTAAAATTATTTAAGAGCATAAAATGGTGAGTGTAAACCATAGAGAATCTACCTTCAAGGGTGAAGTAGTGCATAATGTCCAACATGAGGTCCCTCCAAAGTGGCTTCAGGGACTTCCTAGCATAACCTCCACTTCCAATTTCCTTAACCTTCTTCCTCTCGTCATGTTTAGAGAAATTCACAAAAGCCTTCTTAGCTACTCCCCTGTCTCTGAAAAACTTTCTCCCAACAACTGAAAGACCAGTTACCTCTGTAATAAAATCCTCTTCAATTCGAAAATCAATGCCCTGGTAACACAGATACCTCACATTCCATCCTTTCACAAAGAAATCCGTTACATTAGGGTCTAGGCCTTGAATTCTCTGCATAAATTGAGTAACTCCCCCCCATTTCCAAGTGCTCCCACATAGTAGCATTTTTTTGAAACTCTTCATAGGAACTCGACTCAATTCTGCAATGGTCACCACCCATAGTGACAAGAAACAAACAAAAACGAAAGAACACTTTGAAGAAAAGAAAAAGTAAAATGAACTAGGTGCTACTCAAAACAATATAGCAAACACCCACAATACATGTGGGATTATCATTCTAAGTAACCCTGCCAAAATTGCTAGTCCATCCTTCTACAAAAACCAAGGAAAGAATAATGAAACTGAAAGAGCAAAGGGTCGACGTGCAAAACCCAACTTAAAATCATAATGAAAAACCTTTCCCTAAGAACATCGTGCCTAGAAACAAGCCAACTGGTCATCATTAGAAATACACTTCAAATTAAGAGGTAGTGATTCAAAAGAATCCCACTCAGATCTCTCAGCCAGTCCCACATTAGCAACCCCATCAGCCATCATGTTCACTTCACGAAAAGCATGTGTGATATTGATCTCCTCAAAAGAGTTAATAATGGATATCAAGTCATTAATAAAATTGGCAATTGACCATGAAGGAGGACATTTCATCATGAGAGAATTAATCACATTAAAAGAGTCCCCCTCTAGCCATATTTTAGAAACACCTTGTTTCTTAGACAAAACTAATCCATGATAAGTTGTTGTAGCCTCTGCATAAAAAAATAATTGTATAGTAGAAAATTAGATTCAATCAGTTATGTCTTATATCGCTTGCACACTTATCTGAAAGACACGGGGTATTCACCATACATTTCCATTGACAAAGAAAACATGTGCTTTCATTTATTTTTACTCTATATGGGTATGTGCAGGATCATGATGGGCCAAAAAGTGGCGATATGATGGGTATCTATAAGGTATATGGCCGATGACTCTTTTTTTACCCAAAATTGATGAAACAAAAAGGGTTTTTAAAGGAGATTCCTAGCTTTCCACTAATATAAATTATGCTTTACTTTGAATTTAATAAATAATTATTATTCATTTTCTATTTGAATTACGACTAAAGTCTTGATTAATAGGATGATTGAAAAAATCTATAGCTTTCAAACAATATCACATTTTTTGAATTTGAAACATGTGTCACATTCTATACTTTGCATACTATAGGATTAAAAAAAATAAAATTAAATTTCATGAAGTTTTGATGAAGATAAGGTGGTCAGACATACGAGTTTTTATATTTTTTAAAATTTGTAATAAAAAATTCATAATTAATTATCTACTTGGAAAAATATTACAAAAAAATATGCATCACATCGGGACATGAGTCCTCTACTTATATCTAAAATATTATAAAAAAATATTATCATTTTATTGTGGTTAGGGTGGTCAGAAAGACACCTACTTCTTATTTTTTCCTTGAAAATTAAGTACTACTGCATTGAAATTTTAAATTTTCACCAAATAGATTTTTTTTTAATTTTAAATAAACCTAGTATTGTAGAAACTAAATTAAATTTTCTATAGATTATATTCTTACATATTTCTAAAATAATATAGATAACTTATTCAAATTTTTACGTCAAGTTGCCTAACTTTGAATTTTCTAAATTTTTTGCCACTTAGGGGCCTATTTTTTCCATGATGATCCTGCACATACCCATATCTCAGAAGTGAAATTGTTGTTACATAATGATGCACTGAGAAAATAATATATACAAAAAAATGCAAAGAAAATGTTTGAAATTTAACATGCAACCTACTGTGTTGTGCTGAAAGAAATCAAGATTAATTGGGACAAGAAATAAAAATAAAATTTTGATGGATGTACTTAAAAGTGAACAAGATATGAAAAGTGTGGACAATGATGGTGCTGAAATTGAAAACCCTGATTCTGATAACATTACTGTTTTATGTCATTAGAGATAAAGAGCACATACAATTTAATATACATAGAAAATGAAGATTTGAAACTAGTAAACTGAAAATGTAAACACTGTAGATTTTTCCTTGAACAATAATTCATATACTCACTTACAAAAAAGGGTGAAGCATTTTTTATTCAAACTCTATTTTCTTTAATAGACATAATAGTAAAATAATATTTACAAGTACAAGAATATATACACTGTTTCATAGAGAATACAGAATGTTTCATAGAATATATCTTTAGAATGTAGGAACTTCCCTTGTCGAATATTTGGAAATTCCTACACATAAATTCTACTTTGGAATGAAAACACCCAGAAATGTTTCACACTGGCTCAATGTATAATCATAAATTAATGCATGTTGTTGATTATTTTAGATGGATATTGGAGCAAATATAGAGCCTGAGCGTTCAACTAGAAACAGAAGAAGATATGTACATGGACATGGCCTTATAACTGTTAAAGAAACAATTCAAATGAGCGATTGTACAAAGAAAAGAAGATTTATGATTTTATCTTAGAATGTACAAACTTTCTCTATTGGATATTAAAGATGTTAGGTTGGATTAGAAACTGGATAAGCAGATTTATGATTTTATCTTGAGAATGTAGGAACTTCCTTTGTCAGATATTTAGAAATTCCTACACTTAGGTTCTGCTTCTGAGTGAAAACACCTAGAAGTGTTTCACACCAGCTCAAGGTACAATCCAACCTAGTTATGACAATGCCAACAATCCAATTTTACCTGAACCATCCATAGCCAAATGTTGCATCACAATTTGTTCTTCTTGCACATAAAAATTCCACATATTAACCCCTTCTAAATAAAGCTCAAAATACCATGAAACAATGAGTCCCCTATATTAGTAAGTAGGCAATCTAAGGGCATAGTTTGATTTTATACAAGGATGCTCATGAAAGGAATCTTCAAGTGACAGTGAGTGAGTTGTTTGAGATTGTAGTTGATAGTGCAATATCGAGTCTTAAAGGAAGTTAGCAAAGGAATAAATGTGCAAGAAAATCAAATTGTACACAACAAACAATTCACAATGTTATCTTGCATAATGCCTTAATTTTGAAGAAAAAAATCTCATTGTATCTTGATGAAAGTAGTGACCTTAATGGTCAATCACTGGCAACCATGATTTTAAAACATGCTATTCTGCTTATGGATGCAACATTTTAAGATAGGAAGTGAGTGGTGGTTTGGAACAATGGAAGGTATGAAGGAGTTGCTTTATATGCATACTATGTAGTCTAGCTTAAGACACTGTTCTTATAAGAGATTGAAGGTGGATTATGGAACTCAAGGGTTACATGATAAAGATTAAAGCAAAGACTAAGATCTATTTAAAAGCCACTATCATGAAGATATTAAAGATGTAAAATGCAAAACCCTAGTAGCTAGAGTAATGAACATAGTGCGAAAGGGGATAGTGTGCTAGGGAAGATTTAGATCTCCACATTATCTAAACATGGGAAAACACATCATTTATTTATTTTTTAAAATTAAAATAAATTATTCTAAACCCTAAATAGGACACATTGATACTTCAAAAGCATCTGAATTATTTTTTCAAATTAAAAGAAGTCATCCTAAACCCTATATAGGATACATTGATAATTCAAAAGTATCTAAAGGAATTTGAGATTATGCAAACATATCTAAATTAAATACTTGGATTACAAATAGTAGCTCATACATTGTAACCTTTGTTGATTAGAGTAGGAATGAGATAAACAACAATGAATCCTATGCCTCCTATCACACACATCTCCTAACCATTCTTTGTCATTCTTTACTAAAAAACTTCTCCATTTTGGCAGGCTATGCCTGAAAATAACATTTCAACAAAGGTTTTATCGTACATGTTTATTAAAATGAAAACTCCATTTTGGCGGGCTATGCTTGAAAATAAGATTTAAAAAAAAAAAAAAAGAGTATGTTTATTAGAGTTTTAGAGTATTTTGGTGGGCTATATTCAAATGATTTATTCAAATGTGTTGGTGTAATTAAATGTCTTGTACCTTGTCCTAGGTCTTGATTACACCTTAGTTAAGTTTACTTAGGGACCACATAGGAGGTTGTTGAAGATTTTCCACCTTTGGTGGACTTGACATGTCATTACAACATCACTTCCACCTTCGGTGGACACATCATGTGATTATCTCTCCACCTTTTGTGGGAGATCCACCTTTTGTGGAGATTATCACATTATCTTTTTCCACTTTAGATGGAGTGATAACTTTTCATTGTTGTCTCATGTCATAAGATTACGACACTTGTCATAATCTTATGCCCTTCTATGTTCTCACCTTGGCTATATATCCAAGGGGTCTCCTATGTACTATTAGCTCATTACATTCTATTATATTGATAGAATACAGTTTATTCTTGTCATCTTGTTTCTATCTCTCTTATGCTTGTGCTTTCTATTAGGCCTCTAGATCTTGGGTGGCTACCTTCATAGCCAATTCTTACATGGTATCAGAGCTTTTGGAGTGCCTTTAGTTAGTCTTTTGGAGAGATTTTTAGAGGGTTCCATTTTTGGCCTTGTATTGCAGGTGCATTTTGGGAGCTTGTTGCATCAGATCTGAGCTCGCCATTCCATCCGGAGTGTCTGAGATAGTCAGATTTTCCTTTTGTTTCATCTCACTTGGACATCGGAGGCCAAATCTACAAAGTGTTGAAGATCGGAGGTGGTTGCTAGATCCAGGAGCTAGCTACCTCTTCGGAGCATTTTCAGCTAAAAAGGACCTCGCCATCGTGCTCAGAAGGGCCAAGAACCTATAGATCAACTGCCAAATCATCCAAATTAGAGCAAGTTGTCCATTGAGGCAAAAAAAATTTAGCAGGCCGGCCGTACAGCCAACCTGCGCAGTCGGTACGATTTAATTTTCAAAAAAACATATTTCATATATTTTCTGCGAATTTTTAAAAATAAAAATAAAAAATAAAAAAATAAATTTAATATTTCGCAGTCTTTTTATTGTAATTAATCAATTTTTTAAAGTTTCTGCGCAGGGTATGCAGAGTACCCTGCTGCAGAATCGTACCCATGGGTACCACGCCACCAGTGGATGCCACGTGGTGCCACCACTATGGGCCACACCCCCGTGGGCCCTCCCCACTCTCACCGGCAGGCGACCGGTTCAAAACGCCGAGCTCCAGAATTTCAAAATCCAGCGAACGGTTTAAAATTCCGACGGTCTTTCCAACATCGGCAGCCAACAAACAGATTCCGACAGTTAATGGAATATTCTGGCGAAGGGTGAGGGCCACGGCGACGGTCAAACGACCATCAAATTTAACCTAGTGGTTTGTTGACGTCAGCACTGCGTCAGCTGCTTTTTGAAAATTTTGACCCCCTCTCCATTGAGCTTTTGGCTTTTGCAGTTCAACTTTAGAGGCTCATATCTTGGTCATTTTAAGGCCTTTTTTGGTGCAATTTTTTAAATTTTGGTCTAATTTTTTGTGTACATCACAGTGGTGCAATTATTTTCTGATTTTGGTGCACAGATTTTCTAGAAAATTGGATTTGTCTCAGGTCTTGCTCAATTGTCACCATTTTTGCAACTTTCGGGGCTCCGTTTAGGCTCATACGAACTCCTTTTCAGGTGCCATTTTTTTTTAAAGTGCATGATTTTTTCTGAACTTCACAGTGGTGCTATTAGTTTGTAGTAATTGTGATCAGAAATTGTACTTTCAACACTTGGTCATTTTTGGCCTATTTTGGGCATTTGTAAAGATAAGATCTCAGTTTGGTCTTTTGTATTAGTCATTTGAGTCTGTTGTAGCCTACTTAAGGCTGTTGTAAAACATTGAAAATTAGAAGCCCACTTTGCTTGGCTTGCAAGTGGCCATTGTACACGCACTAATTATAAAGTGCCAAATCATCTTTTGGGGGGGGGTTCTTTGATTGAGTGAATTTGGGGGGGTGTCTTGAGTGATTGTGCCTCTCTCTCTATCTTGTTCTCTTTCATTTTGCTGCTATGGGTTCTCCTAAGTTTCCCTTGTTAACTCCACATAATTATGCTTCTTGGAAAATTGATGCATGGAGTAAGTTAATGGAAAAAGGATTAACTCATTATATTGATGGAACTGTTGTTGCACCATCTGATCCTCAAGCTAATCCTATTGCTCATTTGGATTGGCTCACTAAAAATACTATGGCTCTTGGAACATTAAGGAAATATGTATCAAAAGATCTAATCTTTCAAATTGATAAGTGTAAAACAATTAAAGAAGCTTGGGAAAAGTTTGGTCAATTGTATGGCCAAGTTGATGAGATTAAAGGTTATCAGCTTGACAATGATCTCACAATGTTAGATCCCAAGAATTTTGATACAATCCAAGACTATGTCACTAAGGCAAATGAGCTAAGAGCACAGCTTAAGGATTGTGGCATTGATAAGAAGGATGCACAGTTGGTCTACAATTTTTTGGGAAAACTTCCATCAAAATATGCAGCATTTGTTTCTAGCTTCCAAACCCATCGCTTGACAATAGGTAGTTCTTTCACTATGCCTACATTCGATGCTTTTATAGAAATGTTGATGTTAGAACAAGCAAAGTTGGTAAGCATGGGGATTCTCAAGTCTTCAAAGTCTAAAGCTTTGGTGGCTAATCAAGGGAATCAAGGGACTCAAGGAAAGGGTTCCAATGAGAAGCATAAGCAATCTAATCCAAAGAAACAACAAGATAAAGCACAATCATCCTCTCCAAAACAAGAGAATTCTTCATCACAAGGGAATTCTACATCTTCTCCCAAGAAGGGAAGTTCAAGCAAGAAGGAGAGACCAACTTGTTCATACTACAAGAGGGTTGGTCATGATGAGCATCATTGCCACATTAAGCAAATTGATGAGTTGACAAACATCATCAAGAAGAATAACATCAATTTTCCATCTGCCTACAAGAAGAAGGATTCATCTCCTTCCACTTCCTCACAATCAAAAGGAAAAGGGCAAGCATTTGTGGCTACTTCAGGTTCTTCACAGCAATGGATACTTGACTCGGGTGCCACTCATCATATGGGTTCTTCAATGGAACAGTTTTCTTCTTTGGAGCAATCTAAGGTACCTCACATCTTCATAGGAGATGATACTCAAGTGGAAGTTGAAGGAGAAGGTTCAGTTGCCATGGATAATGGAACATTTGAGAATGTTCTCTATGTTCCTAACTTGAGTGCCAATCTTCTCTCAATCTACCAAATCACTCACTTTGGAGATGGCAAGAAAGTTGAGTTTCTACCAAATTCAGTTGTGGTCAAAGAACTTAAGGATGATGCCTTGGTTGCAGTGGGATAAGCCAATCACAACACACTGCTTTACTCATTCTCCCACTTTGTACCTAAGTCTCCTTCTACAGCTTTGCTCACTTATTCAAATTCAGAAAGCAAGCTATGGCATGAGCGGTTTGGACATATCAATTACCGCTATCTTCAGCAACTTAGCTCCAAGGCTATGGTTACATGACTACCTCAAATCAGCTTTTCTAAAGGTGTATGTTCAGGTTGTTCCATGGGTAAGCATCCAGAAGAGAAGTTTGACAAAGGGAAGTCTTGGAGAGCTTTAGAAGTTCTTCAGTTGGTTCATAGTGATGTAGCAGGTCCATTTCCAGTGCCATCATTTAGCAAGGCTCGCTATGTCCTCACCTTCATTGATGACTACTCTCGCTTCACATGGGTCTACTTTCTTGTTCACAAGAGTGAAGTGTTTGACATATTTCTTGCCTTCAAGGCTCATGTTGAGAAGCAATCAGGGAAGCAAGTCAAGATTCTTCGCACAGACAATGGAAGGGAATATGTGAACAATAGACTTGAGGAATTTTGTACTCTTGAGGGGATTGATCTTCAACATTCAGTTGAATACACTCCACAGCAGAATGGTGTAGCTGAAAAAAAGAATAGAACCCTTAAGGAGATGGCTACCTGCATGATTCATGCTCGATCTCTTGGTCCTCAATTTTGGGCAGAAGCTATTAGTTGTGCCACTCACATCCAAAATCAGGTTCCCATAAAGCTTTCAAGGGTATGACTCCTTTTGAGGCTTGGTGTGGTAGAAAACCAGTTGTGAGACACTTTAGAGTTTTTGGTTGTCCATCTTGGGCACGAATACCTCCAGAGAAGCACAAGGCATTGGAACCTCAGAGTAGGCCTTGCATCTTTGTTGGATATCCTAAAGGTTTTAAGGCATATAGACTTTTGGATCTAGAGACACATGAGTTATTCATTGAGAGGAGTGTTCACTTTGAGAAAAGCTCTCCTAGCTTGACCTCTAATCCTCCTCTTCCTTCCTCCATAGTGGAAAGTGATGATAGTGACTTCGATGATGATTCTTCCTCAACTTTCAGTCACAAGATCACAACTTCACAGGGTCCACTTGTAGTTGAGGCACCTCATCCTTCATCTCCTACTAGACCTTGTTGGGCTCGACAGACTCTTGAGTCAGCAGGTTCTCTTGTTGGGGATCCTTCAGATACTCGAAGGACTCGGTCACAACATCAAAATTTTCCACATGCTTATATTGCTACTGCTTTAGATCCACAATCCTTTAAGGAAGCTTCGGGCATTCCTGAATGGGATTCAGCAATGGAGGAAGAGTATAGTTCCTTGATGCGGAACAACACATGGGATTTAGTTCCTCTTCCTAAGGGAAGAAAGATGGTTCGATGTAAGTGGATCTATCGGACTAAGTATGCAGCGGATGGAAGTGTGGATAAATACAAAGCTCAGCTTGTGGCAAAAGGTTTCTCACAGGTTCCAGGTGTTGACTATACTGAGACCTTTGCACCCGTTGCGAAGATGAACTCCATTCGCTTGACACTCGCTATTGCTGCAGCTCATGGTTGGGTTGTACATCAGATGGATGTGAAAAGTGCATTTCTTCACGGAGATCTTCATGAGGAGATTTACATGGAGCAGCCATAGGGATTCATACAAGATTCTTCATTGGTTTGCAGATTGAGGAAGTCTATCTATGGCCTCAAACAGGCCCCTAGGGCTTGGTATGCCAAGATGGATTCCTTTCTTCTCTTAGTAGAATTCACAAGGTGTCATTCAGATCCGAATGTCTACATTTTGCAACAGGATGATTCTCACTTGCTACTTGTGCTCTATGTTGATGATTTGATCATTACAGGGAGTACCTCATCCATCATTGGCAGTGTCAAATCTGCTTTGTAGGACAGATTTTCTATGACTGACTTGGGCCTTTTGCACTATTTTCTTGGGATTGAGATCACACAGTCAGCTTCCGGGATTTCTCTTTCTCAGCCCAAGTATGCTCTTGATCTTCTAGCTCGGTTTCACATGGCTGATTGTAAACCTGCACCAACTCCCTTTCTTTCAGGAGTCAAGCTTGAGGCTAAGTGTTCTACTCCACTTGTGGATGCCACTTTGTATCGTCAGCTTGTTGGGAGTCTCATCTTCTTAACTCACACACGCCCTAATATCTCCTTTGCAGTTGGCATGGTTTCACGCTTTATGCAGGAACCACATGAGCTTCATTGGAAAGCTGCCAAACGCATCTTGCATTACATCTAGGGTACACATCATCATGGGATTCATTATGTAGCAGGTACAGGACTTACCTTGGTGGGATATACAAATTCTGATTGGGTTGGCGATATTGATGATCGTAAGTCCACTTCTGGCTACAGTTTTCATCTTGGTTTTGGCCCCATTTGTTGGCAGAGTAAGAAGTAGCATGATATTGCTCTTTCTTCGACTGAGGCTGAGTATCGAGGGGCTGTTAATGCTGCTACTGAGGCTATTTGGCTTTAGAATATTCTCACTGAGTTTGGATTCACTATTCCTCATCCTACAGGCATTCATTGTGACAATTAGAGTGTCATCCAGATCTCAAAGAATCCGGTTCACCATCAAGGGACCAAACACATAGAGATTCATATGCACTACATTCAGGAGCTGATACAGGAGCAGGTCATCGATTTGCAGTATTGTCCTACAGCAGAGCAGGTTGCAGATATCTTCACCAAACCCTTCACTGAGAGTATCTACCATTATTTGTGAGCTCTCTTGGGGGTGCGAGATTTTTCTTCTGAGGAGGTCACTTGACTTCTTCATTCTCTCTTATGGGGGGGCTTTTTCCTCACTCGAGGTTTTGCCTTCTCATCTTTTTTCAATTTTTGTTTTATCTCTCTTTTGGGGGGGAGTTTTTTCCCACGTGGTTTTCTGCCTTTCTCTGCTTTATGAGAGATTGCATTGCATTTGTTCATGGGTTCCTAACATGGCCTCGTAGCCAAGACCCATCTTGCATTGTTTGCATTTGTGTACATTCTCCCTAAGTTGCACTTAAGGGGGGGTGTTGGTGTAATTAAATGTCTTGTACCTTGTCCTAGGTCTTGATTACACCTTAGTTAAGTTTACTTAGGGACCACATAGGAGGTTGTTGGAGATTTTCCACCTTTGGTGGACTTGACATGTCATTACCACATCACTTCCATGTTTTGTGGACACATCATGTGATTATCTCTCCACCTTTTGTGGGATATCCACCTTTTGTGGAGATTATCACATTATCTTTTTCCACTTTAGATGGAGTGATAACTTTTCATTGTTGTCTCATGTCATAAGATTATGACACTTGTCATAATCTTATGCCCTTCTATGTTCTCACCTTGGCTATATATCCAAGGGGTCTCCTATGTACTATTAGCTCATTACATTCTATTATATTGACAGAATACCGTTTATTCTTGTCATCTTGTTTCTATCTCTCTTATGCTTGTGCTTTCTATTAGGCCTCTAGATCTTGGGTGGCTACCTTCATAGCCAATTCTTACAAAATGGATTGTGATTGATGTGATTTTCTGCATTTAGTGCTATAAATTGTAATTATGCCATGATTACTGTACTACCACCGTCTCTTATTATACCCACTTTAGTATGGTGGTGTTTTTCCCTTCCCTTCTACTGTTTATTGCACTACCACCTTGGTCAAGGCTTCTTGTTGTGGGGTTGCAGTGTATACCATTCTACCGCATATGTTGCTCACCTTCTTGGTAGTATAGAGGTGTATGCTTTTGATCATTACTTGAAGAGTGTCGATGAGACAATCTTATTTTTCTTAAGACTGATATCTCAATGTCTCATCAACATTAGATCTTATGTTCCTCTGATATTGGTTTCCAATGTCAATGGGACAAGTTAATATCTCTTTTCGATATGCCATTGTCTCATCGATATTTTCCTTTGGCAGTATTTCTTTATATATCGATGTAACTTTTCCATGTTGGGGAGACTCGTGATTATTGTTGTAGTATGATAGTTTTTTCCCTTTCCTTCGATTGTTTACCACACTACCACCTTGCTCAAGGCTTCTTGCTATGGGGTTGCAGTGTATATCGCTCTACCACATATGTTGCTCACCTTCTTGGCAGTATAGCGGTGTATGCTTTTGATCATTACTTGAGGAATGTCAATGAGACAATCTTATTTGTCTTACTGATATCTCAATGTCTCATCGAAATTACTTTGTTATATCCAAGAGTTGTGTTTCATCGAGCGCTTGTAGATATACCTTGTCAATGTGACGCAAGTGATTCTCTCCTCAATATGCCCATATCTTGTTGACATTTCAATATTTTACATCATCGATGAGACATATAAATAAGTCTCTTCAACATAGGGACAACTACACCTAAACCGATACTAAACTCAAAGCTAAAGTGAGAGATAAAAGTGGTGCTAAACTTGAAGCTAAACTCAAAGCAAAATGTAGTGCTAATGGTGGTGCCACATTCAAATCCAATATCAGCACTAAAGGTAGTGCTAATTTCAGCGCAAAGTAGCACCAAAATTAGCGCTGACTTGTCCTGATCAGCACAAATAAATGCCAAAAATAGCGCCATCCCAATAAATAGCTCGCTAACGTTTTCAAAAAATTGGCAAAAAATACATTAAAACAGTGGGTGGAAGCAAAAATTGGAGCAAAAAAATGGAGCAAATCACAGGGATTTGTTGTAGTGTTCTAAAGGACTAATCACACTTCCCATGAGGCTTGGGCTTGCTACCTAGAACACAATATTCCAATTCTTAGATATGGACTTACCATATAATCTCCTCCTTGGTCACCCATGGATTCATGCCATGAGAATTGTATTGTTAACCTACCATTAATGCTTGAAGTTTCCCCACAATGGCATTGAAATTACCATACCAAGTGATCTTGATCCCTTCCAATATTACAGTAATCTGAGAGAGACTACTGAATATCAAGTTCCTATTAATTGAGAAGCTTCATCCTCCACCTCATTACATTACATTGATCCATCTTCCTTGGTCAAATCATCCACTCCATTCACCACACCTTCCAAACTCTAGGTCCAAATCCATGACAAGGGATTTCAAGAATATAATATGGAGAGCCTATTTTGTGTTGGAAAGTTGTCTACATCATCAAAGTCTCATGGAAAACATTGTCCTATTCTGAAATAGCCTAAAATAATCATCCACAACCCTCCCACTACCTTTAATAAGTGGGGAGAATTGAGTAAAGATTATATAGGCGAGGATATTTCTACATGGATTTATAAAGATGAAGAAAACATTGAGCCTAAGCAGTTACCAATTGAGCAATACTAAAAAGGGTTCCAAATCATGAATTAACAAGGATATGATGGACTGATGATCTTGTTCTAAAAAAAAATGGAATGATAGAACCAATATTGTATCCTTGATTACGAAAGAATATTGGGCTAGGGTATATACCATCAAAAGTGATTTCTCCTAGTACTAAGTTTCTTTCAAGTGAGAACATTAATGGTTCAAATGAAATCAAGACATCTGAGGAATATTATGGAAAAACCAACTCTAATGAGTGGGAATGGGATTCCTACACATCTAGTGAATATAACCTAGATGAGATCTTTCAAGAGTTTGAATTATCCTCCTCCTTGACCAATATCATGGATATTAATATTTGGATTAATTTGTTTTGGGATCTTGAAAGTACCTCTATTTTCACCATATTTTCCTTGACCCTTGATGATATCAATGATGGCTTACCTGTCATTTACCCAGAACTAAAAGATTAGGATCAACAAGTACCGCCAGTTTAGACACATTCAAGAATGACAAAGCAATCATTGAGTTAATAGGAGTTCAAGAGGGGATACCAAGTGGGGATCATAAATTTGGTTATGTCATAGAGCTTGAAAATACAACATAATTTTGAGAGTCTACTCCTCCCTCTAGTCACAAAAATAAGAAAAATAAAAATAAAAAGAATAGGTCTTCAGGTGAAAACTGAAAGGCAGCTTTAGACCAAGAAAAAGTAAAAATAAAGGATGTATCCAAAGGGGAAAACCTATATGAGCCATCAAAGGATGGAGGTTTGGACAATCTCCTCATTGATTAAGAGAGATCGCCATTGCTTGTCAAAGAATCATAAGAGGTAGATCTTGGGACAAAGGATAATCCTAGAATCATTCAACTTGCAACATCTTTGACCACTGAAGAAAAATCAATTTTGCATGGTCATATATGTTGATAAGCCTGGGTTGGACCCCAAAATTGTTCTACATTATTTACCATTGATTCCAAATTCCAAGTCTATCAAGCAAAAATTGAGGAAAATGCACTCATAGATCACACTCCTAGTGAATGTTGAATTGAAGAAACTTTTGGATGTTGGTTTCATTCATTCCATAGCCTATGCATAGTGGATATCAAATCTTGTTCCTATCAGTACACCAACTAGTGGAATCAAAGTATGCATGGATTTTAGAGATCTAAACAATGCTTATCTTAAAGATGATTTCTTGTTGCCCAATATTAACATCATAGTAGACCTTACAATAGGATATGAGATGTTATCACTAATGGATGGTTTTTCTAGGATATAATCAGATCAAAATTTCCCTTGAGGAATAACATAAAACAAATTTCACCTGTGCATGGGGTACCTTTTGTTGGAATATTATGCCATTTGGTCTCAAGAATACCGAAGTAACATATCAGAGAGCTATGACACTTATGGAAGACTATGTTTATGATTTACTAGAAAAATCCTTGATAAGAAATGGACATCTAGAAGTGTTAGACAAGATTTTCAAAGGTTAGAAGAGTATAAGGTTAGGCTAGAAGTGTGTTTGGGGGTCCAATCAAGAAAAATATTGGGATATATTGTCTCTGGTAGAGGAATTGAAGTTGATCCTGCCAAAGTAAAAGAAATCATGGACATGCTCCCTCCCACCAACATAAGCCAGTTATGAACTCTACAAGGAAGATTGCAATCAATCTAAAGGTTCATTGCTCATTTAGTAGACAAATATCATCCATTTCAACACTTGATACATAATGGAGTCCCATTCATATGGATTGAATGTTGTCAGGAATCATTTCAAAAAATAAAGAATTATCTATTGACTCCTCCAGTTATCATGCTTCCCATTGATGGTAAACATCTAGTCTTATACATATCACCCACCACATCAAAAATGGGAGCATTATTAGCACAAAATGACAATGATAGAAATGAGAGAGTTATCTATTATAGTAGGCACACTCTTGTAGGATATATGAGATTAACTACAGTCTCATTGAATGAGCATTCTTGGAAGTCATTTTTGCTGCACAGTTGCTTAGACACTATATGTTGAACCATGAAATAAAATTGATAGCTATGATTGATCCTTTGAAATATCTATTGAGAAAAGAAACTTTAATAGGTTGAATAGAAAAGTGGGTCATGATCTTGAGTGAATATGAGATATAATATGTTGATCGTAAGGAAATAAAAGGACAAGTGATAGTTGATCAACTTGAAGATGCACCAATGACACTAGATCATCCTCTAGTATCTAATTTTCCTAATGAGTCCATCTTCACAATAGAAACTCCTACAACATGGCAATTTTACTTTGATGGGTTTTATATGAATCATGGTTTAGGAGATGGTATTATTTTTATCAAACCTCAAGGGGACTCAATACCTAAGTCATATAGAATAGCATTCCCGTGTATAAATAACATAGCCAAGTATGAAGCATTGTTGATAGGATTCTAAATGACTATCAAGTGGAAAATCAAGGATCTTCAAGTCTATGGTGATTCCCAATTGGTTATCTATCAAGTTAATGATGACTATGATACAAAAGATGACAAGCTTACCCACTACAAGCACATGGTCGATAATTTCAAGCTGTGCTTCAATGTTATTTCTTTTGACAAAATTCTAAGGATTCAGAAAAAAAAGAAGTTGATGCAATGGCAACCATTGGATCTCTTTTGGATATTCCTAACAATTCCTCATAGTATGAGTTCTTTCTGGAACAACTATTGATCCCTGTGTTTGAGGTCCTTGAATTTAAAATCATTTATGAACTTGTTGGTTTTGAATCTCCTTGGTACAAATACTTTTATAACTACCTACAGGAATAGATTATCCCTCCTGACTTGTCCACTAATCAATGCAATACCTTTATTCAACAAGCCTCTAAATATGTCATCATTGGTGATACCCTTTACTATCGTAGCCTAGATAACACCCTCCTAAGATGTCTCAATTTAGAAGAAGCACAAACTGTCTTACAAGAGGTACATAATGGTATATGTGAAGCTCACTCTACTAGTCCTACTCTAGCTAAGAAGCTTATGTGGATAGGATACTATTGGCCTACTATGGAATGTGATACCTACTACTCTATGAAGAAATATCACCAATGTTAGATACATGGGTATCTTGTACATGTAACTCCTCAGGAACTTCATCCACTCACATCACCTTGGCCATTCTCTCAATGGTGAATTAATCTCCTTGGAAATATTCACCCTACATTTTCTAATGGTCATAAATTTTTCCTTGTTGCAATTGATTACTTCATTAAATGGATTGAATCTGATCCAATGACCTACATCACCGGCAAGAAAATATCCAAGTTCATACTTAACTAAATCATATGTCGATATGGTGTTCCCCAATCCATCATCAAAGATAATGGTTGTCCCTTTAAAAATTAGGATGTTCATGAATTATGCGAGAGATTCCATATCCAACCTCATTTCACCACTCCATACTACCCCCAGGGTAGCGGTTAAGATGAGGCATCTAATAAGATGATCCTAAAAATATTAAAGAAGAATTTCGATAACACTGGCCATGACTAGAACATCCAACTTAATCCTACATTATGGGCCTATTGCACTGGAATCTTTACTCCCACGAGAGCCACTCCATATTCCCTCATCTTTGGTTCTCAAGCCATGCTTTGATTGAGGTCAAGCTACCATCCTTGAGGGTATCTATGTAACAATTTATTGATGAAGAAGAGTACCATATATCCCATTTGCATGAGCTAGAGATATTGGATGAGAAGAGATATAATGCATTAACCCATTTACAAGCATACCAAAATAATCTTCATTTTAGCTACGATAATAAATTTTGAGTAAGACATTTTGACATTGATGACTTGGTCTTGAAAGAGAATCCTAAGAATTTGATGAATCGAGAGAATCTTGGAAAGTTTGATCTGAATTGGTTGGGTCCTTACAACATCACAGTAGCAAATGGATCTAGTTCTCATTATCTTCCACTTTTGAAGGGGAACCATTACCAAAGAATATCAATAGCATGCACCTTCGTAGGTACTATTGATCATCAAAGCTTGTGCCTCTCCGACAGTCTTATGGAAAATTCATTGAGTAGGGGACAAATTGCGTCTCACTAAATACCTCCAAGATTTTTATAGAAAGCTGAATCTTGTTTGGGGTTTGGAGATAAGGGGAGAAAGAAATGTAAACATAAAACATAAAAGGTGATGCACCAAATCTTTTACAAAATTTCAAACCCAAATCATTCCTATGAGTGATATAATTAGACATAGAATGCCACAACCCTTCATTGTTGGAAAGAGAATGAACAACAAAGGCTAACTTCAAGAACAGTAAAAACTTTCAAATCTTTCCACAAGAAGTGTTCATGTCCAATACGTAAATATTTCTTATGAGTAATAGAAAAATATCTTAGAAATCACATGAACTCTTCCTCCTAATACAACATAGCATGACAAAACAATAATTTTTAGAAAAATACAGAAGTCCAATGACATAATCCAGTTTTCTTAAGCTAACTACTCTACCATACAAGTATACAACATGGAAATTAGCTACTTAAGCTATCCATATTTAGCTTGCAAGACACAATGTTTCATTCAAAATGATAATATAAAGAAAGAAAGCTTGAAAAAGTCCATACATGCACAGTCTCAACAATTTCTCTTCAATAGTTCGTGCTTTTAAATATCAAATGAACTTTGAAACAGAGGTCGGATGCCAATCTAACAATAGTTTAAACCTTAATAGATATTACATGCCAAATAAAAGTAGTTCTACAACTTTTCTTTCTAAAAATAATTCTAAAACCCTAAGAAAACTAAAGAAACTTTTTCTTTCAACAAAGAAACTACAACTTGGAATCCAACCTCCCATTGTGTCATTACCTTCCTTATATAGCCTTCAAAAGAAGAAAAGACTGCCTCAACACAAAAGTAATTGCTGCCAGATGTTGATACTTAATAGCTTGCAATCTAATCATAGATCCTTGGTTAGGTCACAATGATCTTTGCTCATTAATTCTTAATTGTTGCATTAATTCCTTTTAGATATTCAACAAAGAAAGAGGCTTGTAAATGATCATATCCTAAAAATAATTTGGAAAAAGGATCATGCTGACCAATCACATCACCCCAAGGCACCGAGTCAAAGCTTCCATCCCAGAAACCAAGAAAAGAAAGGCCAACAAGCTCTAATAGACTCCCAAAAGATATCATCTCATAAGAGGCACAATCCTCCTGTAGCGAAGAGATGACATGTCACATAGGTAGGGATCTTATGTTTTCCACAAAATATTTTGGAGAAAACTTCCGCCAAGCTGACACATGTCTGGGGCCTGCCTCCAAAAGGAAATGATAAAATAAATTCATGTAGCCATCATGTGGCACATTGCCCATCTTTTCAACTAGCCTTGCATAAACCCATACATCTCCAAACCAAAAAACAAAAGAAGTTAAGATCAAAAGATGAAGGCCCTAGAGTTTGAGGAAAGAGGAGTGTTGCACCTTCCATTTTGCTTTAGTTGGTAAGGGAAGACTACAGATGAGCCTGTATGCTTGGTCAAGCTAGAAGACTTCCCTAAAAGATACGATCCCCACATTGTAGTGACCACTCCAAGGTAATGATAAAGATGAAAAAGGAAAAAAATATCTTGCTCGATCTCATTGGCTGCATGCACTATACTTGAACTTGAGAGTTCTGTAGAAGTCTGATCCTTTTGTATGATAGCTTCCATAATTTTTTGTACTAGCTACACATCTACATCGGGGGAGAAAAGAGGAGGCATCTCGTAATTGATCAAGACATTGAAATCCTTTTTTACCTCTTCAACACTCCTTGCCAACACCATCTAGAAATCCTTGCACTTTTTTTCGACCTTGTGGGAGTTGACAATCTCACTCACTTTGATGGAAGCAATTCTTCAATTAGGAACTCCAACATATTTTAGGATTTTGTCAGAAGCCACACAAAGCCTAGAAATGAAACTTTTTTATTCTGGTACACAAGAGTCACATGTCTGCAGAATGTGATCGGCCATTGAGCCAATATTCCCATTTATTTCTTGGACATCCCTTAGGAATTGCAAGATGGACTTGAGAACAAGAACTGGAGCTGCAATCCACTTCCAATGTGAAGGTACTAATATTTTTAGTAGCGGGAGGGACCCAGTCCTTTGGGAAACAACCAGCTCCTAACTAAGCTGAATTTATTTGGATCTTGCATTCTCCTCTACTTGATCTCTCTCCTTGAGAGTGTTTTCCAATTTAGAGCTTATTCTTCTCATCTCTTGGTCATGGATTTGCAAAGTGGACACAGTCTCTTGTTTCTACAGCTTCAATCTTTATACCTTTGCCTGTGACTATTCAATACTGTCGAAAGCTTAAGATCAGAAACTGTCCAACTATTTCTGTAGTTTTTCATGAGTACTTTTGTACTCTGTTGGTCTAATGCTGGGTGGCGAGGTCAACTTTCAATTTCTCAATATTGGCATGTAGCCAAACTTGTTCACTCTGTGCTTCTTCAAACAACCTCGAGGTTTCCCCTTGCTTACCTTGAATCTGCATTATGTGGGCCATCTCAACATCCTTGGCATTGATTTCAGTTTGCAATCTTCCCACTATTTCCCTCACATTAATCAACTCTGTCTCACGCTTCTTCAACTTTCTACCCAACCTTTTATAGTTCACATACACTACCTGCTAGGTGGTCTTAGCTAAGATCACCTTGTCAGGTGAATGAGTTTCATTTAGATCTAGGCCCGTTGTCCAAATGTCATAATCCTCCATCTGCATCTACCCCTCGGGCTTAGCCATGATCAGTGTCATGGTGCTAATCACGATAGAATTTCGCTCCTCATTAAAACAAGCCTCAATTTTCTTGGTAGCCGACAACTCAAGGTTCTTCAATAGCTGTCTCTTTTTAGCATTTCGTCCAACTAGCTTAGTTGTATTGAAATGATCCTATAGGGTTTGAGGGACATCGACATTCTACACTACAATAGGGGCACTAGGAGGGAAACCAAAAAGTGTAATAGAAGGGGAGACCTCAGATGTGTGAGCATGCAATGAAGCAAAAGGGAGCCTTATCATGGAAAAGGGTGGCGTACCAAGCTAAGATTGAATAAGGGATTTTCTAGTTGGGGAGAAGAGAAATACGGTCAGGAAAAAAGGTGTTTTCTTAGAAGATGATGGGCTAGGAGTGGGGGTTAGAACAAATGTCTCAGCTCTTTCTAGAGGGGCCCTTGATAGGTTCATCAAAGAGTTATCTGCGGCCGAAGTGGATGCTACTTGTTCAACATGCGAGGTAATTTTGGGGGGTTCATTACAAATAGGAGGGGGTGTACTCAGTATTAGCAGGTCATGGCCTGAGAGCAGAGAGTTCCTTTCCATGAGAGGAGGCAAGAGGGTGACCAAAGATATAGAAATAGGAAGAAGAGAGGGAGAAAAGCTTACTTGAGCTGCAGTAGTTGGCACATCTTGTAGGGAAGACTCCACTTCTTCTCCTCGGGCTGGTATGTCACATATGCTTAGATCTTGGACCCGCCTTCTCTTTTCTTGATCGGAATTGGCATGTTCCAATCTCCTGGCCATGGACCCCTATGAAACTTAGCCATCAACGACTACAACAGATGACACTCTCGGAGACCGTCAAGGTCTCTTTCCTTTACTTTGGGCATTGGAGGAGGATTGAGCTTGTGAATTCCCTTACTTTGAATCCCTCTTAGTGTTAGATTCTCAAGGTCAGGAATCTCGATGTAGAAGTTGTTCCTCATCAATTTCATGGCTAGTCTCTGGATTGTTGTTATCAGTGTCAAACTCCTTATCATAAATCTCTTCATACTCATCATCCTATGGGAATTGTCTGACATGAAGGATGAGGCACCGCAACTCTTGTCGGAACCTCTGGAAGTCTTCCTTCTTTCTTTTTGACTAGACTCTTTTCTTCAACTAAATATTAATAGATTTTTTATCAGAAGGTTCTTGTCATATTGTACCTTTGGTGTGTAGAAGCTCAACCATTTTGGTCGTTTGAAAGGAATGTGTTTCAAATCAATGTACACCTCTCCACTTTCTCAAGTTAGATTCTTCCTCCTCTCAAAGTATTCCCGCTCAACATGTCTCACACTATAAACTCCCTGTGGGTTATAGTTCCACTTATCACAAATGTGGACTAGGCCTAAGGCTACCAATAGATCCCTGAGCTCATTCTCAAAATAATGTTTAGTCAGCAATATTCAATTATTAGAAATATTAAGGGGAAGTAGATATGACTTCATTTTCTTTCTTCTAGCGCCATAGATCTTGTCGACCATGGTCACCTGATGACATGCCTCCAATGTGAAGACTCTATCTATCAAAAATCTAGGAAGTCAGAAAGACTCATCGGGAAAGCCGTGGAATCAGATAAATGTGAATTATGCACCTAGGAAATAATCCACTGGGTTCAGTGAGATTTTCATGCATTGTAGGACCTCGAGAGAGAAGTGGCTAATAGGGTGAGGCAATAATTCTTGAAGCACTGGCCTCAAAAAGTGATCCACAAACCAATAATATCCCCTTGTTCTAGAAAGTACATGGGTCCACATAGAAACTGGCTGGAGATAGCCTCTTTCGTCTAGCCTAGATACTGATACATTTCTCCCTAGCCATTCATGATTTTGATGCAAAACCAAATGAGCCAAGAAAGAAGAATACCTGAATTTGGAATCATTTCCATAATTATTTAGCTTGTTCAACATGTTTCCAGCTATTACTTCGGAAAAATCATAGTTCCCCTAGTTCTTCTCTCTTTTTAGCACAAAGGCTAAGTGAAATTTAAAAGTAAGAACTTGAGCATCATCGTTGAGACCAGAAGCCCAGACCAACATCAAGAAAACTGACTACATGTCCCTCTTGGATTTCTCGTATGAAAGAGGAAAGGGAAGATGACCTCTATCTAGCCATTCCTTTTCTTTGTCATCATATTTTTTTTTCTTTTGGCCATTTCTTTCCTAAAGGGATCCATCTATTCTTCATCAAAAAGCTCTGCAACCCAGAGCATAGGGATACACAACATGTCTCATATGGCTTCAGCAGAAACAATAACCTTAATCCTACCATTTTGAATGACCCTTGTTACCTCGTCATATGTCCTGGCACATGCATCAACTAACTCTGGGCATGGATGCATAGTGGGAAACATGAACTACGGAAAACCACAATCCCATAGCCAAAGTGAAAAACCCTTGGCTGACTCATACCTTTCCTTTCTCTGAAATGCATTGTCTCTGAGAATGTTAGGGTTAACCAACAACTTGGGGTCAAAAAAATTGTCAATGATATCTTGCACTGCATCTCTTTTTATAGACATACCAACCAACACCTTCTTGTAGAATTCGAAAGGTCGCTCCTCCACTATCAGGCTATTGGTGAATGACCCTTGCACAAAAAAATTGGCATAGGCAGGTCATTGACTTGAAGCTATGGCTTGTCTTCCAGAGGTTGAGGTTTCCACCATGATTATATCAAGGAGTTGTAGACAATTCCTTAGTGAAAATGGCCACTTGCCTTTTGCTTGAAAAGGAATACCTACTTTTGAGTGCAATTAATTCTATTTCTTGTACATGTAGTTAGGACCATGCTATTATTGTTGGTCCATTAAATGATACCACGAGGGTAATATGTGTGAACATGAGATCCATATCCCTCGGGAATGTCGAGAAAGTTGTGAGGATGGAATTAGTATGTTCTCCTCGCCGCCTCTTTTACAAATAAATTCATTGCATTGAAGCACGTGCTTTTTGCTATGTGGAACATGCTGAAGTGATGCAAGGTACCCCCTGAAAAGATGCAACCATTAATTTCTCATAGTTTTTAGTGTGCTAATCCTTGTCTTTTCTCATTAGTAACCTAGCGAGCACTGATGATGGAAAAGGACACATCTTAACGGTGTATGAGAGCATTTTCTCCCAATGCCCAAATTTATTTCTCAAGGCATTCCATCAGATCCTCCATATGATTTATCTATCTTACTCTGTTCTGCCTTCAAATTTTCCTGTTACCATCCGATGAAAAATGGGCTTTCCGTTGGTTGAGCTTGCTAGCTCATCTTTCTATATATATCTATTCCACACTTTTTAAAATTCATTTGAACATATAGTCTCTTAAGTTAGCTAGCCTTCACTTATTCCCATTCCTCCATAATTTGTTGCTTTATTAGAATGTATGCTGGCTTAGGCACTCCAATTCGGCTCCTTCCCAGCAAACCGTAATACTGCTTCATGGGAGAGGTCACTAGCAACTGAATCAAGTGTCTGGTGAAGAAATGTGACCGCCTCATCATGGTAGTGTTCAAGTGGGTAGTTGGTACAGACTTCATTACCGATGAGAACCAACTTCGACACAACTACACCATGCTTTCTCGCTTTGTGGCCTAACTACTAGACTTGAATGTGTCCAAGCCTATGATAATTGAATTGTGCCATGAGATGTTTGACACCTCATTGATGGAAGGGCTTGGCGAGATAGTGCAAGTGCCATCCTTGGTGTTGATATCCCAAGCACTATGGACCTCCATAGGCACATGGAATTTGGAATAGATGTACCCTGGTTATCCTTCCTCTCTGATTTTTGCACCATGGACATTGAGATGCACCACTGCTCCTCTCAGCCAGTGGCCATTTTTCTGTTGTGGGAGTATGGCATGGAGTAGCTTTCAGGACTAGCCTAGTGAAAGCACTTCAACTTCCTGGTGCAGAGTCACAATGAGTAGGCCTTGAGCCTGTGTCATGGAGTTCCCATCCGTTGTGTTTTCAGCACCCTTTTGCAACCTAACAAACAAGGAAAAGAAGAGGAAGAAAATAAAAAGAAGAATAAGGAAGACCTGATAAGGAGCCTCTACAACTTCTTGGGCGATGGTTGGAGGCCTTTTCTAACTACTTTTGCACATTTCCTCCCTTTTAGATCTTGTGGCTCCATAACTCCTTTTGGGTTTGCTCGAGATATCCTTATGTTTAAATCTGAGCCTTGGGCTTGCATTATATGTAAAGTTTTTGATAAATATAATATAATACAAGCTTTTACCTCTTCTGTGTTATTCTTCAATTGTTTTATTCTCAAAATTTTGAAATATTTACAATTTTTTTACATATGGTACATAGCTGTTAAATTTTTTAAATTGTGCATTTTAATGAAAAATATTTAGATAAATACCATTCATCGGTATATCTAAAGCATTCCCTTCCATATATTCAAGCTTGTATGCATTATTTTCTTTACATACACTGATTTAGAAAGGTCCTTTCCATAGTGCTTCAAATTTCATGTGTTTCCCTAGTTTTGTGGTATGTTCATCATACTTTAGCACTAAGCTCCTTTCTTTGAATTCTGGGTTAGAAGTCCTTTTTTGAAACCATCACTTGACTATCTGCTGGCGATTGATCAAGGCTCCATGAGCCTTTTCTCTGTTTTCTTCTAGTTTGAGGAGTTCTGCCAACCATACTTCCATTCCACCATTTTCTTCAATCTCCAAGGTTTTCAGTAGTTGTAAAGCAATAATTTCTATGGAAATCGGTATCACTATCTCCTTTCCATACACCAACTCGTAAGGTGAGGTTTTCAAAATCTGCTTGGGGGTAATTCGGTCAACCCATAGAGAAGCTCATAAATTCTTGTGCCAATATCTTTGTTGTTCTAACCCAATGCGTTTGATTAACCTAATTAGGTTTTTGTTGGTGGAATTTGCTAACCCAATCCCTTGTGGGTAGTAATTTGATGAATTTTTAAGGAAAATACCATGTCTGATAGCAAATTCTGACATCCCTAACCCAACAAAAGCTTAGGAATTTTTAGATATGATGGTCTTGGGAGGACCAAATCAATTTACTCATTCTTCAAGGAAATTAACATTTTCCCCCTCTGTGGCATTCTTTAGGGATACAACCTTTGTCCATCTTGTAAAGTAATCAGTTTCTATGAGGATCCACTTGTGTCCGACAATAGAAATAAGATTTATCATGCTGATAAAATCCAAACCCCATTGGGAAAAAGGTTCTTTGGTTACAATCGGGATCAAGGGTAAAGCAACATTCTTTCTTTTTCCAACAAAATATTTTCACTGTGTACACTTCTACATTAGATGATGTGCTTCAGCAAACATAGAAGGGCAATAATAACCTGCTCACATTATCTTTAAAGCGGTAGTCATGGCGAAAAAATTTACACCCTCAAGACTCTGATGAAATTTGTTAAGAACTCTTTCCACCTGTAGGTTGTCGAGACATTAGAGCAACATGCCATCATAATTTCTTTCAAATAATAAAACCTCAATTAATACATACCTGGCACCTTGCAATTGGTAGTATCTCCTTTTGTGAAGTGGAAGGTTAGTCGGGTAGTACCCTTTGTGCATATACTATGCTTGATCAGCCACCCAAGATTCTTTAGACTCAAATTGGTTTGAGTAGACTTGATCGGTCTCCTTTTCAACCACAAGACTCATTTCCTATGCGATGTATTCACACATACCTCTTTTCCAAACCAACTTGGTTGGTCTGATGTCCACTTCGTATTCTAGGATCTTAGTGATCCAATTTTCTCTTTTTTTAGTGATCTCACCTTCTATGATGTATTCCCGTACACTAGGATGTGCTATAAGGATAGTGATCTTGTTGGCCGACACCAAGTGTTGAATTTTTTTTTAAATTTTAAGTATGACAAAATCTTTCTTTTCTACAAAGTTATACCTAACCTCATAACCTTTCAAGGTTCTTGAATGGAATGCTATAGGATGTTCTTCATCATTCTGATTTCCTTTCTGAGTAAGCACTAAAGCTATACTATCCTAACCACTGTATACATAAAGTAGGAAATATTTGGAAAAAATAGACTAGCTAAGACCAAAGCAACAAAAATCGCTATCTCTATTTGCTCAAAAGCTTCTTTTCCTTATGGGGTCCACTTAAACAACATATTATTTTTAAGCATTAGTGTGATAGGCCTCACCATACTGGCGAAGTCCGAAATGAACCTACTCATGAAATTGATTTTTGCTAAAAATGACTAGAGTCCTTTCTGGTTTACTGGTAGGGGTAATTCCATTATAGATCTAACCCTTTCGAGATCTATTTCTATTCCCTCTTTAGACACTACAAAGCCAAGTATCTTACCTTGAGGCACTCTAAAGACACATTTTTTGGGATTTAAAGAAATCCTGAACTGTTGGCATTTATGGAAAACATTTTCTAGATGATCAAAGTGATCATCCTTTGATTTTGAAAAGATCGTCAGGTCATCTAGATATATCAAAATAATTAGGTTGACTAAACCCCTAAAAGAAATATCCATTGCTTGTTGAAAATTTTCACTAGCATTTGGCAGTCTAAAAAAAATCTTGGCATATGCGAACATTCCCCACTTAGTGGTAAACGTCATCTTGTGTTGGTCACTCTCCTTTACATATACCTGGTTATATCCTGAAAAACCATCAAGAAATGAGAACATTTCGGATCTGGATACTCTTTGCATAATTTGCTCCATTGACAACAAGGGATAATGGTCCATCAGTGAGGCCTTGTTCAAGTCTTGGAAATTGACACAAAGTTTGATGTTGCCATTCTTCTTTTTGACATGTACTAGATTTGACACCCAGGTGGAATGTTTGATCAAATATATGATTCTTGACTTGACCAACTTGGTGAGGTCTTGTGCCATCAAGGATTCAACCTTCGGGTTGACTGGAATTTGCTTCTATCAGATGGGCTTGAACCCTTCCTCCAAATAAATGGTATGTTGAATTATACTTGGATCATAACCTCTAAGATCATCATAGGTCTAGACCATAACTCCATCATACTCATAGCACAAATCCCTTAATCTTTCTTTATCTTTTTGTGCAACCTCTTTTCTGACTTTCAATTTCCTGCCATTCCTAGCATCAAGCTCTTCGTAATCTCTTTCATCTACAGTGAACCTTCACTTGCCATTTCTCGCATCTTCATAGTCAAAAGGGTTCTTGAGGGAAATCAACCCTATGGGAAGCTTGTTCCCTTTTAATTGGATGAATTTCCCTTTAGGACATTCTACTTGTGGGAGTGTACCATCGAGAACCGTTCCTCCTTTTCGTATGAAGGTAGAAATCTAAGTGTCATCATCAAAAAATTTATATTTTTGTCATTGTCAGGAATTGAGGGTTAGACGATAACTTACACTACATTTTACTTGGTTGAGTCATAAACTGGTTCAAATTGTGACCCAATAGATGCCATCCAATCAAAAACATTGTTCTAGGATTAGGGAATAACTTGTATGTTGAAGGCTTTGAAACTCTCGATCAGGTCCCAAATCTGATGCCTATATGACTTCATTTGGGCTTTGTAGTTGCTTGACTATGGACTTGGCTTACCACCAGCTCTGAATCTCTGAAAGCTTGCACTCTCTTTATATCCATTCTTTGTGCAAGGATTAGACCATGTACCAAGGGCTCATACTCAACATCATTATTCAAGCATGAGAATGGAAAATGCTATGCTCTAAGAGTTTCAGATCCTTCAGAGATAGTAATCAGACACCCACCCCAAATCTGACTTTACACTTGGCATCGTCAAAATATAGGGTCCATAGATGATTATTAGATGGGTCATTGGATTTCTAGTGATCCTTCATTAGTTTCAGAAAGGCTTGATCACCATCAAAAATTACATAGCTTCCTAGCCCTATCACATGGAAGTTTCTGAATGGATCGAAATCAATGAATTGGTTGAACACCACTTCTTCGTTAGGAGTCCACTTGCTTGTATCCTCTTCATCTTCTAGGATTTCTATGCAATATTTCTCCTATTGGGAGATGGAAGTATGTGTAGCTTCAAAGCATAGGATTGCATTGTCTGCAATATGTTCAGGATGTAAGGATTTAGACAAGATCTTCATCTTCACCCCGTGCTTGGTTCTCAGTATCAGATGGGACCAGTCAAGTGCCAAATATTTGCCAAGCTTGGCAGTGAAATCTCTTTATAGACACATTCTAAAGACCAATGGCATGTCTATCACTACTACTTCCTACGTGATAGTTTGTCTTGGGCAGGAGAAAAGGGTCAAAGATAGATCTTTTATCTGACCAACGGTCAAGACCTTCTTCCCATAACTAGTTGCATGATTCCTTTTTTAAGGGGCTCATACTTAAGCTTCAAAGCATCCACCACTTGTTTTGGCATGATAGTTGTACTGGCTCCCGAATTGATCATATCATTATACAAAAGCTTATCTCCCATTATTAGTGTTAAAAATAAAGGTTTGGGTTTTGGCCTTCTTACCTCTTTCTCCTTTTCATTGTCCACATTGTTTGCATATGCTACAAATTTTGGTGCTTGAGGTTTTGATGTGGGTACCTTGTCTTTTCTTTGACCTTATATTAGAGGTACTCTCATCTAAGGCATTTTGTCTTCTTTCTTCAATGCTTCCCAAAGAAAATTATTTTGTTTTGGGATAGATATGATGTCCCACAATGATAAATTGGTGGGCTCCTTCTTCAATTGCACCACCACTTGAATCATCTTGACTGGTTGAGCCTTGGGCTTAAATGGTGGTATTTCTCTCATTTTGGAATAAAACATTTTGATGTGACTGGGCTTGGTGTTTTTCTTGTCTCTTTCTCAAGCAACGGTAGGTAATGTGGCTGTGGGATAGGCCTGATGACAGGTGGTGGGAACTTCTTCTCTTGCAACAACAGTTGATGTGGCTGAGGTCATGACGGGAGTTGTTGCACATATTCTCTAGTGAGCCTTCTTTTAGACCTCATGTTGTAATTTGACTATACTTGTGAAGCGCTAGTTATTGGACCTTCATTTATGAATACTGTGTCTTCTTCTGCCATCCATGAGAATAGTGCTTGATTGGGTGCAATGTCTAGCTCCTACTCCAGGGACATCCCTTGTATTTGTGCTCTAAAATGAGAATTCTCCATTTTGGAAGGCTCGTATTCATTCACACACCTTTGCTTCTTTTTTCCACTATCCTTTGTTGCATATTTCCCCTAGGAAAATTTTGGGGAAGATTATGGCTACATGGAAAACACCATACGTTCAACTCTTTCACCAAATTATTCTGGCCTGGGATCATTTCTCTACTCTGGCTATCTTTTACCATCTGAAGCAGCATGGTGACCAAAACTATTTGGTTCATGGATGTCATTTGTTGGCCTCCTCCTCGAGAAAACCCCTGGTATGTATTATGTTGATAGGATGGCTTACTTCTGCTATAGGTCTGAGTGCTCGACTTTGGAGGCGTTTCCAACTGCCATTTGATGATAAATAGCTCATTAGAAAAATTCCACATGAGACTCTTCATGTCGTTAATATCTGTCATGATTGAGTTGGAGCTCGATGTGCTGCTTTGTGTGGATGGATACACATACATGGACTGGGACGTGCCTGATGTTGATTGCGTAGTGGAAGTTCTTGGAGAAGTTTCTTCTCGAGATGTTCTAGAGAGTTCCATGAACATAGGAATAGGGGGTCATGGTAGGAGCTTCCCATTATCAATCAAACTATTTTCTACATGCATCGCCACCTCATATGCATTGGGAAAGATGTCTCCTACCATGGAAGCTAACATAACTGCGATGTCTGAATTGATAGCCTTCAAATAGAACATGAATACCATCACAACTAGGGGTTGAGTAGTCATGGGGATCCTCTACCGAGTTTTATCAAACCTGGTGTTGAAATCACTCATGGCCTCTTGTGGGGCCCTTTTGATGATGATTAATTGATGTAATAGTGAGGATTGATCTCCCTTTTCTGGAAAAGCATTTAAACAACCTCTCTTTGAGCTGGTCCTAAGAGATAATAGAGCATGTAGCCAAAGAACGATACCAATCTTGGGATTTTCCTTTGAAAAAAGTGGCTAACAACATCAAAGCGATATTTTCCTCTGCTATATTATGTATCCTACATACTTTTGCTATATCTTGAAGGTGTTCGGAAGGGATTTTGAAGTCTTCTCCAGAGAATTTTAGGATAGCCTTGAGGGCATTAGCAGGTATGGCAGGCCATACATCTGGGGGCGTGGGTGGTTGTAGCAAACTACCACTATCCCATGTTATGAAGTTTCTAGGAGTATGGGGAGGTACATGAGCCATAAATAAAAGATTCCTATGAATCGGGTATATGGGTAATCTTATTTGGAAGTTTAAGCCTCTGGGTGGAGTACATAAAGCTCTGAATGCTGGACTCTTACTTCTTACTCTGTTTCTCCTTATAGGTGATATAGATCCTATAAGACTTCTCCTCCTAGGGGCTGAGGCAGGTAACTAAGAGTATTGGAAGTTACCTCTCGAAGATGCTCTTATTTTGACTCTGGGCATGAAACTTCTAGTTTCCTTCCTTAGCCTGATTCAAGTAATATTTTTGACTTCTAATCTGGCATTTGGAAAACTTCTTGTCCCACCGGGTGTGCTAGAAAAAGAACTATTGATCATCAAATATTGTGTCTCTCTGACAATCTTATGGGAAATTCAATGAGTGGGGGACAAATTGTGTCTCACTGAATACCTCTAGGATTTTTATAAAAAGTCATCTCTTCTTTGGGGTTTGGAGATAAGGGGAGAAGGAAATGTAAACATAAAATGTGATGTGCCAAATCTTTTACAACATTTTAAAGCAAAATAATTCCTATGAGTGATAATTAGACACAGAACACCACAACCCTTCATTGTTCAAAAGATAATGAACATCAAAGGATAACTTCAAGCATAGTGTAGACTTTCAAATCTTTCTGTAGGAAGTGTTTATTAAGGTCCGATCAAACATAAATATTTCTTATGAGTAGCAAAACAATATATCATAAATCACATGAACTCTTCCTCCTAATACAACATAGCATGATAAACCAACTTTCAAAAAAATAGAGAAGTCCAATGACATAATCCAATTTTATTAATCTACTACTCTACCACATGAGCATACAACATGGAAATCAACTACTTAAACTATCCATATTTAGCTTGCAAGACACAATGTTTCATTCAAAATGATAATATAAAGAAAGAAAGCTTGAAAAAGGCCATACATGCACAGTCTCAACAATTTCTCCTCAATAGTTCATGCTTTTAAATATCAAATGAACTTTGAAATGGAGGTCAGATGCCAATCTGACAATATTTTTAAACCTTAATAGATATAACATGCCAAAGAAAAGTAGTTCTACAACTTTTCTTTCTGAAAATAATTCTAAAATCCTAAGAAAACTAAATAAATTTTTTCTTTCAACAAAGAAACTACAACTTGGAATCCAACCCCCAATTGTGTCGTTGCCTTCCTTATATAGCCATCAAAAGAAGAAAACACTGCCTCAAAACATAAGTAATTGCTACAAGATGTTGATACTTGATAGCTTGCAATCTGATCATAGATCCTTGGTTAGGTCGCAATGAACTTTGCTCATTAATTCTCAACTACTGCATTAATGCCCTTTAGATATTTAGCAAAGATAGAGGTCTGTAAATGATCATATCCTAAAAAAAATTGGTAAAAGGATCCTCCTGACCAATCACATCACCCCGAGGAACTGAATCAAATATTTCATCCCAAAAACCAGGAAAATAAAGTCCAACAAGCTCCAAAAGACCCCCAAAAGATATTGTCTCATAAGAGGAACAATCCTCCTGCAGCGAAGAGATGACATGTGACATGGGTAGGGATCTTATTTTTTCTAAAAAATATTTTGAAGAAAACTTTCACCAAGCTGATGCGTGTCCAGGGTTCGCCTCTAAAAGGAAAATGATAAAAGAAAGTCGTCCAACCACCATGTGGCACATTGCTTGTCTTTTCGACCAGCCTTGCATAAACTCAGACATCTCCAAAGCCAAAAAAAGAAGAAGCTGAAGATCAAAAGACTAAGGCAAAGAAAAAAGTTTCATAGGTACTATACGTACCTTTTAGAGAATCCCATCAAAAAATTAAAAAATACAAAAAAATTGTCACATTGATGAAAACCTGACAAACAGGTGTCTTAGTGACACAAAAAAAATAAAAAAATGGAAAAAATAAAAAAATAGTAAAGAGAAATAATTCATCCAATAGTGAAAACCACTTAAGTGGCACTTTGGATAAGTACCATGGTATAAACCTGGAAAATAGTTATCATGTGTAGTCAGTTTTTGCTCTATCTAGTTTTCCACCCCCATCCACCCATCCTTTTCTTATCATAATAAAAAAAAATCATCCTTCTCATATAGCCTGAGAATTATTGGCATTTAGCATCCTTCACCTTTCATATCCATCCATAATACATCGACATCCAAGTACCTCTTCACCCATAATAAGTTGGTCCTATACTTGACTGAAATTTCCTTAACTTATGTCTTTATGGGATCCTAAACATGGTATCAACTTTCAAAACATCAAAATCCAAAAAAATAAAAAAATATCAAAATCTAAAAATATCCAAAAAAATAAAAAAAACATCAAAATCCAAAAAAAATAGAAAACATCAAAAAATCCAAAAATATAATAAAATCCAAAAAAATAAAAAATCCAAAAAAATTAGAAATCATAAAAAATCTAAAAGAAATAAAAAAATTGAAAAAAATTATAAAATGTTAAAAAGCTCCAAAAATAGAGTTAGAGTTTGTGTCATTCCAATGGTCAAACTAGGATGTCTCTACACATATTACCTAGGCAAGGCCATCATTGATTATCCCTCAAGGCACTAGGTCAGTCCCTTAGGGTTTTGTTAAGTTGAGTCAATCATGATTCACATCATAATAACGAGATTTGCATGGTCAAAGTTAGTCGAAATACGATGTCTCTACGTGTATAATGTAGGCATAGCCATCTTGGATGAGCCCCCAAGGAACTAGGTCAATCCCTTAGCATTTTTTAGGTCTATTTTGATACATCATCATCTATCCTAAAATAAGTTGTCCCTTGCTAAGGATGACACTTTGATTAGACACAAACAAATATCTAAACCTCAACCAAATTGTGAAACAACATACAAACTATACAACTAGTCTTCAAACTAAACCGATCAATTGGCTAATCATCAATATCTACCAAGTCAATGGTCTTGTGCAAGATATGGTATTGTTGAAACTAGACTCAACATCTTATATGACTTACCTTATTTCATGAAACCAAACCCAATCCTTTCATTTTTCTTATACAGAATGTGTCCTTCCTGAATTCTAACATTGTCATTTGTCAACTCTATCATTTTCCTTATATATGTTGTTGCATGGTCAAAACAAGACTTGACATCTTATACGACATGTTTCCTTTCCTAAAACCAGGCATTGACAATTATTCAATCAATCAGTCAATATTCTCGGTCAATTAATCAATCTTGTTAGCTAGTCAATCAATTAATCAATCAACCTATCAATTAGTCAATTATCAACCTTATCAATCTTATTAATAAAAAAACTCTAGAAAATGATCTAAATGGTTATTGAATCTATTAGTCTAGTTGGTCTTATCCTTTTGATTTGTCTTTGGTCATGTTACTATGCATCTTGAGGATGTCTCAAGAAGGATTTAGAGGAGCGATGATGGATCATGATATATTTTCTTTTTGGTTGCTACTTGTGGTTTGTCTTGAAAAAAAGACTGGGGAAACTTGGTCCTTAGTAATGCATCATGGAATTCCTTGTCTGTTAAGTGACTATTTTCGCAAAGGGATAATATTGCACACCTTGGTCTATGTCATACCATGGTGTTTATTATCCATTTGCTATAGTCTAAACACCCAATAATGATAACCATGCAAGGTTAATATTTATCAAAGAAGAATATCAATCCATTTTCATTTGAATAACTCCATACTAATATTCATCTTCTCCACACTCACACCTCTTCTGTCTTCCTACTAGAATCATCTCGATGGAATTTTGTGAACACACAAAAATATCATGCATACCTAATCATGTTAGAAGCATCATAGGCATCATCATAAGCATATTAGATCATCCATATTGCATTAGAAAATACAAAAACATAGATAACATCCCATCATAATCATACATGCATTTATATAAGAATCATATATCATAACCATGCAGTACCATCCTGCATCCATAAACCACAAGTATACATCTCATTGCAATGCATATCACATTTATATATAAAAAAAGACATCATATATATCATTACATTTTCATACATACGTATCCATAACCCATATCACATCACATCATAATCATAATGCATCCATAACATCATGAAGCATACAAAAAAGATAAGTTAAGTGCATCCATCCATACATCATATGATAGAGAAACATATATAAGCATGAACCATACATCATACATCCATAATGCACTATAACATAAAGAATCATCTCATAAATCATATAAATGCATACATCATAGCATCATAATCCATAACAAATAAGAAAATGCATCATATAGTCACCACTAAAATCATGAATCTTATATCATATCAGAAAATTTGTGTCACAGTATAATATTAGAATGTATCCAATAAAATGGAGCAAGCAAGCTCAATCAAAAATATACATGTCAGTATCTAAATGCATGAACAAATCTAGTTGGTGCTACCCATATCTCCTGATGGAGATGGTTCTGATGGAGGGTTCTTGCCATGTTTGTGTTGTGATCCTGACCCTAGTGATCAGTGATATGGAGAGGGTGATGGTTGGGAAACTCCCCTGGTGCTCTAGGATCATCTATATTGTGACTTGCCCTTTGACTTGGGTATGTATAGGATCATGATGGGCCAAAAAGTGGTGATATGATGGGTATGTGGCTATCAACATTTTTTTTACCCAAAATTGATGAAATGAAAAAGGTTTTTAAAGGACATTCTCAGCTTTCCACAAATATAAATTATGCTTTACTTTGAATTTAATAAATAATTATTATTCATTTTCTATTTGAATTACGACTAAAGTCCTAATTGATAGGTTGAATGAAAAACATCTATAGCTTTCAAACGGTATCACATTTTTTGAATCCAAAATATGTGTCACATTCTATGGTTCGTATACTATAGGATTAAAAAAAAAAATTAATTTCATGAAGTTTTGACCAAGTTAAGATGGTTAGACATACACGTTTTTATATGTTTTAAAAGTTATAAAAAAATCATAATTAATTATTTACTTGGAAAAAAATACAAAAAAATATGCATCACATTGAGACATGAGTAGTCTACTTATATCTAAAATATTATAACAAAATATGATCATTTTATTGTGGTTAGGGTGGTCAGACAGACACCTACTTCTTATTTTTTCCTTGAAATTTAAGTACTACTGCATTGAAATTTCAAATTTTCACCTTGAAATAGATTATTCTTTTTTAAAATAAACCTAGTAGTTTAGAAACTACATTCAATTTTCTACAGATTATATTCTTACATATTTTTGAAATAATATAGATAACTTATTCAAATTTTATGTCAAGATTCCTAACTCTAAATTTTTTGAATATTTTGCCATTTAAGTGCCTATTTTTTCCATGATGATCCTACACATACCCATTTTCTCATCACCTCAGTAAAATTGGGCTCTCTCTATGAGGGAGGCACTACCCTCTCATAAAGGTCTCTATAGTATTCTCTCTCCTACTCCTCTACATCTCCCGATTTAGATCTGTTATCGACCCACTGCATCTGCTGATAAAATCTATGGCACTTTGATCTGCCTATCGTGCCCTGATCACAACCATGTCCCTCTTAACCCTCAGCTATAGTATCTTGCTCTATAGAGCCTGGACCTACACCTATAACTCTACTACCTATGCATCAATGATCCTTTCCTCTACCTCCACATCCATCACCTCGATGATGGGTATCTCCTCGAAACCCTCCTCCATGATCACCTTCTCCCTTAGCAAAACCTCCTCTCTATCCTCTATTTCCTCATCCCTCCCAACCTCTCCAACCTTGAAATCTATGTCAATGTCTACCTTTGGCTGCTTGTCTCTCTATCTCTCCTCCTTGTGAGGAGGTACATCTACCTTTCCTAGAGCACTTGGAAACTCTGATATCACCTCATCCTCTTGATGAGGAGGATCATTTGCTTTGACACCCAACTCTTGACGAGGAGCCCCCACTACCTACTGACCATTGTCTTGTCTCATTGGACGAGGTGGACATCCACCTCTTTCTCTACCCCTCCCTCCTCTATCTCCTCTCCCACACCTACCTCCTACGTCCCCTCTCCCTCCACCATCCCCATCATCCCCTCCATCTCCCCTCCATCATCTCCTCAGCCCAGTCCTCAGCCCCAAAATCTACCTCGCAGGAATCTCCCATGTCTCTCTACAAGAGAAGGCTAATCTAGATCTATCAATAGTAGTCACCTATGCTCCTCCCACCATGTATCATATTCTACTATTATGCTTGCATTTGTGACCTCCACACTGACACCCCACTAAACATGCTATAACAAACATATTTCTTGCTCCACTATAACAACACTAATCATGGCCCCCCACAACTAAATCTCCCTACTAGACTTGACAAACTCTGTAGTGCCAACTGGAAGCCCCTATCACTCCCCAAACTACTATAGAACCCACTATGGTAGGTATTACTCAATGATGTGCTATTACTACACTATCATCTAAATAAGGTAGCATGCTTGATGATAATAGGGTAAATTATCTACATCATCTACAAAATGGGTACAATCCCTATATAATCTCTATATAAATGAATCAAAAATGTCAATTGCATGTCACCAATATCCAACATCACCAGCATGCCTCTATGTGACTACACCTCTATATATGTATACATAAGAAAAACCTGCTCCCAGTTGTCTTTGCATAGGAGGCCGAAACTCAACAATATACTCCCACGCCCAGACCCTGAGAAGATTTGTTCCACAACTAATAGACTACGCACCTCTATACGTGACACCATGTAACTAGAAATACAACATAGCAAGCATGCATAGTCCCCAAGCATATACAATCCCTCGGGTCAACATCTTGACCAACATCGCCTCCCATCCGATGAGGAACCCACATTCTCACCGATCAGGGCACACGACACCACCAATCACACTACATAGAACCACAATAAATTGATCATATCTATTAGCTAGTACATCTCATCAAATCTCATACTCCTCAACTTTGAGATCTACTAGGTCCTCATGCTTGAAAGCACTCTGAATAGCACCATACCCGTGCTTAGGATCGTAAGCTATACACTCTCTTCAAATCAAAAGTCTCAAGATCCACTATACTACTGGTAGAAAAACAACAATAAATGACTAAAAAAACTAATAAAAATTGCATATAAATGAATAAGCTTGGTCATGTGACCATTAGTAGTTTATTTCCAATTATTTATATGGTGACCAAATTTATGACTAAACCATTTTTAGTCATTTATTTTTTGTTTTGATTGATCAATTTGGTAGTATATTTAATCATTAATTTAGTCATTGATTGTTGTGAAATGGTCATTTATTTAGTCATGGTAGTCATTTGTTTAGTCATTGTAATCATTAATTGCCATCAAATGGTAGTATATTTAGTCATTTTTATTCACTAATTTATGTCCATTGGTAGTATATTTAGTCATTTGTATTAATTTATTTATGTCCATTGGTAGTATATTTAATCATTTTAATCATTATTTTTCGAACAACTTGTCATATATTTAGACATATTTATTCACTAATTTCTAGATCAATTGGTAATATATTTAGTCAATTTAATTATTTATTGATGTCAATTAGTAGTATATTTAGAAATTTTAATTGATTTTATTTTTATTTTCCTATTAAAATTCATTTTATTTTATTTATTCCAGATAATTAATACCAATTCACCTAAATTATAAAGCCTAAGATGAGAAGCTCTAAGGTAAGACAAGGTCTATGTAGCAAAATATTGATGTTAGAAACATAAACATTTAATGACATTTCAAAGACCAAGTAAAGGGATTTTAAGATGTATAAATCCATGCAATAACCATTACACAAACTCAAATCACCAATTGCACATAGAATATTGAAAAATATTTATACAATTATGATTTTTTGCAAATTTTACTTCAGTCTTTAAAACATGAATTTGAACAATGAGTGAGGGATTTAAATCAAAGTTTCTACAAAAAAATGAATGTTGAATCTGGCTAGCTTTCCAACAATACAAAAAATGCAACAGAGCTACAACAAAGGTCTAGAATTGCTATAGAAAAATTGTACATCAAACATACACCTTCTTTCCACGAAGGTTTCTCTTTTTTCATGTAGTGTAGTAAAATGCATACCCTTGCATTTTCACACTTGTTTGGGTCCGCCTTGCTTTATTTATCCCTATGTATGTCTTAATTGGTCCTATTTTGCATCCACAAGCTTAATGAATTGCATCTTTTTTCTAGCTAATCCTGACATAATTAGTGGATAAATGATAATTTAATGATTATGTCTATGTGTCCTTGATTTTTGGGTCGAGACTAAAATGCCACCTAGGGCATCTTTGTCCACCAAAGGTCTCGGGACCCTGATTTTGAAAGCACCTGAATAGGTCCCTTTTTGGAGTCTGTACCCCGAGTTTCATGCCTCAGAACTAAGATGCTACCTAGGGTGTCTTAGTCCCCCTTAAGGTATTTTTGGGATTTAATTTCAAATTCTAGTGAGATTTAGCCTCCTTTAATTAATGAATGCATATGTTAGCTTGGTGTGGTGTAATTTTAGGATATTAAGCATAGATACGTATAAATACAAGGTTCCTTCTCTCATATTTTCACCTAGCAAGATAACAAGCAATCCAAGAATCGAAGCATTCAAGCATTCAAGAGCATTTCATCAATCATTTGGAGCCATCATCAAGATTCAACCATCATATAAAAGATCTTCTTGCATCATATGTGTTTTTGTGCTAACATTTGTGATGTAGGGTTTTGATTCAAGCAAGCAATTCAAGTTCATATCTATCAAGCACTCAAGCATTTCAAGATCTACATTTAAGCTAGTCATCTCACACAAGTTTGTAGACTTTACAAGGGTTTGGTGAGTTGTAACATAGCATTTTGTTCATTCATCATTTCCCTTCATTATTCTATTTCATTTCAAGGTTTAATTACCAATAAGGGGTTTGACCAAGGAAAACCCCCATTCACTAACAATCAACAAGTTTTTCTCTTCTTGCATGTTTGTGATTACAAATTTAAATTGAAGACTTGAAGATCATTTGAAGTGAAAGGTTGGAAAGTTGCATTACAAAGTTGTCATCTGCACAGAAACTCACTTACAAGTCAAATTCAGAAGTTTCAAAACCTGAAATCCGAGAAGAACAAAGTGTAGACTTAAGCCTCAAGACTACATTTAGAGATTCCCCAAATTCTAGAAGGGACTATGTCACCACCTAGGGCATCTTAGTCCTCCCATCTAGGTATTTTTTAGAGATTATTCTAGATCTAATTTCAGCATAAACAAGATTAAGAAAATAGTAAGGGTTTCTTTGTCCTCCATAACATATTTTGACATTTTCTTTGCATTTTTGAAATCCTCACAACATTTCCAGACTTCCCAGGTACACATATCCTAACTTGTTGCATAATTTCATCATTTTCATCCTTCATTTAGCTTGCATTACTAGGTTGTGTAGGTCGAATGCTTATTTTTCTTTTCCAAGCATTTTCTTGGTGGTGAACCTCTTTAAGCTTAAAGAATCCCCTCATAGTTCTTCCTTGCTGAGAATTGACTCACCTTGTGAGGTTGATAGTGAATCCAATTAGGGTTCCTAGGACATAATTGAATGACCAAAGGAGAATAGAGTTGTCTAGCCCCAACTTTCCATTTTCTTTCTTGTTCATTTTGATGAAAATGATGGTTTTGAGCATTTATTTTCTGATTTGTATTTTATTAAAGTTATAGATATATATCTTGCATTAGTGAAATTGCACCTAGGGTTTCTCATATTTAGTGAAATTGCATTTAGGGTTTCTCATAATTGCATTAGTGAAAGTGCATATAGGTTGCATTTTTTCTTTCTTGCATCATTTCATTTCATTCAAAAACTACAAATTGCATTGTTCATCATCCTAATTTCATTTAGAAACATTCTTATTGCATTTAAAATTGAAAAAAAATGCATTCACTTTTGCATTAAATTGCTTGTCACTAGTTGCTTTTTGTTGCAATGATTTGCACATTTTTTTGGTTCCAAACATCAGCTCCTTGAATAGGCAACTTGTGAACATTGTAAACAATCCAAAATTTGCTATATTTTTGAGAAAACTAAAATTCCATTCCTAGCATCTTAGTCCCTCTCAGGGTTTCTCCCTTATAATCCTCTCTTTGTTGTTTGCTGCCTATTTCAGTCCCTGGAACTTCAAAATTTCACCAGTAGGACCAAGACACCCTTACTGGCATCTTAGTCCTTGTTGATTTTGAATTTCTAGATTTCAAGATCTGAAATTTATTTTTCATTCTTTTGTTTGTTGCTTTTATTTTTTTGTTACAGTTTGCAGAATTCTTGTTATTCCAATTTCTTTCATTTCAAGTGTAATTGCAAGCGTAAGATATTGTATTCATTGCACTTTCTTTGGTTTATCCCTTGTATGAGATGTATTACTTGGTGTCCTACTACTAATATTATGGTTAGATGAAGTGTGAGCCTCATGGAATACCATGATAAAAACACTTGTGGATCTTAGGTTATCAAGCTCTCTTACTTCTGGTGGGTATTAGTTCACTAGGTATGGACCATACATTTGATACCTCTTTTGCTATACCTACCTTACCTACAAATGTTGTGTCAAGTGTTCAAATAATGGTTGATCATATCCCTCATGAAAACATAATGAAAATGCATGAAGAGCTAGCTCATTTACAAGATAGTGTGAGTACTAAAAAAAATTTCAACATTGTTATACCTACCATAAATAGTATTCACCGCATGATGGAAAGTGATGAAGGACTAGAATTTGTGTGTAACATAGACCATATCTTTGGAAAATATATTCCTTCCACCACTAATGCTGCTCGATCTTCAAATAATGTGGAAATCCAAGGAGGAAATCAAAGTCCTCCCCCTTTAACCATAACATCCATTCCAACCTATACCAATCCTCAAGTGACAACAACAATGCAACTAACTAGCAATGTCATTCCTATGTTGAATATTTCCACTAGTGCTCCTTATGCTTATGTGGAATCTAATCTTATATCTCCTCACATAAGCAATCCATTCATTTGTCCTTCCAACACATACACACCACCACCATATTCATGTCCATCTCTAACCACAAGTAATGATCCTATCATTAACTACCTTTTACAAAGCCTCTCATCCATTCAACATAAAGTTTGCACCATAAATAAAAATCAAAATGGTTCACCTTCATACTATGTCAAAAGTAGTCCACTATCTTTGGAGATATTGAGAACTCTAGTGCCACAAGGTATAGAGATCCCTAGATTTGAGAAATATGGAGGAAAGGGAGATCCTTCTAATCATGTCAATGCCTTTACTGCTTTGTGTAGTGACTATATCCTTGAAGACAAAATTTTTGCTAATCTTTTTCCTCGATCCTTGAAAGACATTGCCTTGGACTGGTTTTTTTCCTTACTGAATAACTCAATTCATTCATTCAATGAACTCATTGAGGCATTTATTAACCATTTCCAAGTGCATATGGTTCTTGAAATGAAATTAGATGATTTTATGAGATGTAAACAAAATGATGGTGAAAAAGTCACTGAATTTATTTCATGCTACCAATATTTATTCCCAAATCAGTGTGACCATTCTTGATTCTCACCTTCAAAAGGTGTTCATAGAAATTTTACAAAGGAAGATAAGAGACAAGCTTACCATGATGAAATTCCCTTCCTTCATTCACTTGTCTACTACCCAAAGTGAACCAAAAACCACCTCTACCCCTCCTAAAAAGTCTAAAGCTGCAAACCAAAACACCTACCAACCTTTTAGAAGACAAAATAAAAGTTTCCTTCAACTAAATTCCACCTCCCAACCTACCCAACAAGTTGATATACAAGTAGCTATTATAAAGAAGAGTAGTCCTTATATCTTTAGGGATTTGCAAAGACAATTTACACCCTTACCTGATACATTTCATAACATCATGAATCAGCTATTAAAAAAAAATGCTTACCTTATCTCCCATTCGACCCATTGACCCTAGCAAGTTGTTACCTACGAGCTTTAAACACAATGCCTATTGTGCTTATCACCAACAAAAAGGACATGATACGAAACATTGCAAGCATCTTAAACATCTTGTGCAAGACCTCATTGATTCTAATCATATCCAAATTGGAGGTGTGAATGATAAAGGTAATAAGTCTATAACTCCTAATGAAAACATGTAAATCTTTACCAATCCCATGCCCAACCATAATACTTCATTTGTTAAGGCTAGTGAAACTAAGTCCAATGTGATGAACATTGACATGGATGATGAGAACATGAGCAATAATGAACAAAATCCTATGGATGATAATGAACAGAGTCCTATGGATAACAATGACCAAAGTACTATTAATACAATGAAAAGAGTGATTGACATCAAGCCTCATAAACAACAAACCATAATTCCCACTGACATTACTTTCTCTTCAGAGGAAATAATCACATGTATGCACCTGATGGTCCTCTTTACATAGCTGACAGAATCAATAATAGGCCCACTCTTGGGATTTTAATTGATCCCATATGTGGAGAGAATGTGATCATAGAAGAACTCTTATATGTGCATGAACTTACTCAAGATAGATATGATACACCAAAAGCATGGATTAAAATGCATGATGGTTTTTCTCGTGCTATGATGGGATCAATTACACTCCCTTTACAAGTAGGACTAAAGAAATCAAATGTATCATTCTCTATCATATCTAATTCAAATCAATTTTGTGTGAAGTTAGGCTACAAATGGCTTAAATCCATGAATGTGGTCCCATCCTTTGTCAATAGGTGCTTAAAGTTTCCAGTGGGCAATGAAATATTCACTATGAACCATAGTGGCTTTAGACCTTCGTTTTCTCATGGAAATTTTTCTTTAGATTATTTTTGGCCTGAAACCATGGAACCTATACGACCCCGCGAAGACTTCCTTTTCCTATCCTACCAAAATTTCAAAGAAAAATGCATAGCCAAATTATCCCTTGAGAAGTTTCCTCCACCCATGATTGAACCTACACCCCTTAAAGAAAACAATAGTGAGCTTAAATCCCTTCCAACAAACCAAGACACATCCATTAAAAATCCCTTTCTTATTTCCTATAAAAGGCCTAGAGAAAGCCAAACATCTCCTAGTCGGCCTCCTAAACAAATTTATAAAGCCAAAGATAAAGTGGTTGAACAACTTCCATGGTTTCTTCCATTCTTCGCTCATAAGAAGAAAATGAACCTATGGTTGAGAAACTTGCTCCTACACAAATGCAACTTGAAAACCATAATAAAAGAAATAGAAATGCTAGAGAGCATATGCATAGAGGTCGTGCTATTGCTTGAAAGATGAATGAAGAGAACAACAGTGAAAATGAAAATCCAAACTTGACAGTGTAAAGACCCACACTTCCTTGAACCAAAAATTTCACTAATTTTTTTTATTTTTTTTAAGTAAATCCCTTAATGTCTTTCTCAATTAGTTGTATACTCAGGAACTTATATCCATACAGGATAGGAATCTATCCATCCGGGATAGGCATCTAACCATACAGGTTAGGATAATGTCCATACGAGACCAAGACTCATCTATCCATCTGATATAGGCATCTAACCTTTCGGGTTAGGTTAATGTCCATTTGGGACAAGGATCTATCTATCTAAATAATGTAAACATCTAACCACATGGGTTAGAAAATGCTCTGGCCAGAGACTTAGACTCATCGGGACCATCCGGGTCCTGAGTCACTCTCTAAAGACTACACTCCCCTACCAGGAGTGCACCGAGGTCAACGTCCTTAGGAGTATGTGAGATAATAATAAAAGCTTGATTCCCGCCTTAGATTTTGGACTAAAGCCTCGAGGAATCAAGTGAATCCATTTGGGATTCCTTCTAAGTATAACAAGTAATCTCTAACTTCAATTTTAATATTTATTTATCTTCCTTTATTTTAAGGTATCTTAACAAGGCCAATAAGGTAAACACCATTAACCAATCCTAAATCCCCACCCCGAGCACCTGCGTACTAGGGACAATTTCGTCCCTAGACTGCCTACATACACCATTTCAGCATGGGATCAAGCATATAATATGTAGTTCTATTTTCTAATCTATTGTTGGATGTAAATTGTTTTGTGGGTACGTGACCCTTTCTAAGGCCATTGCTACAGATAGTTTCTCTTCGGTTACTACCCACATAAGGCAACATATAAAGCATAAAGATTCATGGTGATCTTTTGCTTGTTTCCTAATTCATCTATGTCCTAAATTCCTATAAGACACATCACCCTTGCCCATTAAATAAAAGATAAAAGAATGAAATAGTGAATTCACATGCCCAAACTCTATTGGAGTTTTCTATGGTCTTCACTAGAGGATGTAAGTCCATTATAGTATTATCTTTTTTCTTTTCTTTTTTTATATTATCGATCCAAGAGGGATTTCCCGCCCCTTGGATTTTAACTCCAAAATGATCCTTATTACTCCCCGACAATTTATAGGGATAATGCCACATACGTTGTTGTTGCAGCTTTATTAGGCTATAAGTGCAATAACTCAAGCACGACGACATTACCCATAAACATGAGTCAGAGGCACTGTTAATACCGAATGTTGCTGGTTTTTATGTTTTCCTCCTTTTATTTAATTTTTCTATCTAAGAAGAAATTAAATGCATTATCAATAATATGAAAAGTAGCTTGTGCACATAAACCAAATGGAATATAAAAACTTTACACCTTCTTGCTAAGGAAGTAAAATTAAATGAACTTACTAAATAAAAAAACTATCTATTCAAGTATATTTGCTAGAAAGAAGTATTACATCTACTTACATCCTATGAAAGTAAATTTTTTGTAACAATGAATTGAATAGTCAAATCCATTTATGAAATAAAAATATTTAAACATAAAGTTAAATTCTTCAAGATGGGTGATCTAATTCATAGATGGTATGAATCTAATTATTTTGCAATGTTAGTATTTCCTAGGAAAGAAATGTGAATCTATTTGCATAATCTGTCATAGAGTAAGTAGTTTTTTATTTAAATTGCATAATATTTTTGAGATAAATATCCATCTAAGATAGCATAAATAATTTCCAATTCAATGGCATAATCGATTGTTTCAAGAAATTTTTTTATTAATTTTGATTGAATTGCATGACTAAAGAAGACTGGACTTTAATTGCATAAGTTATTTCACTAATATCTTAGATAGATAAATCAATACAATGTCTTAATAAAAGCCTTGATTTTAATTATATAAGTTATATTACTAATGCCTCAAGATTGATGATCTATCTAAAATATGTTTGCATTAATTTTTATAAGTTTATTCTTGATAACATTCTAATGATTACATATTCACTATGACCTTGTTGTAATTAAATGAATCAACCTTGTTTTAAGAAGAATTGAATCTACTTGCATATTTAAAGAATATCCATGATGTTGAAGAATTAAGTTTATAACAAATTTATTAAATTGTAACTATGATGTTTGTGCTATAAGCCTTGAATCTTAAGAAGATAAATTTATTATATGGAGAGAAATTTTATTTGAAGAATAACAATAAATCTAAGAGTTGAGTTTATGGCATAATAAGAAAGAACTTTAATTAAAAAGATATTATTAATTCCTTAAGTTAGTTTGTATTTTGTTTGCATGAATTCAATTTTACTACTTACCATTTGGTAAAACAATGAATCTCTCATTTAATGAAACATAAATTTAAACTCAAAAGTTAATGTCTAATAGTCATAATTGTTATCATAGAATTGTTATTATTGTCATAAAGTTATAGTGTTGTCATAAGATATAAAAGTTATCATTCCTTTATTTTAAAATATTCTATAACCATACTGATAGTTTATCATCATTTTATGAAGAAGAGAAATATATTCTAAGTTCATTTGTTATATTCAACAATAGCTAGTAATCATTTCCATTTTTTTAAATAAAATTAAATACTATCTCATAGAACTATGGTTTGGACCAAATCTTCATTAATCATAGATATTAATTAATTTGTTGTTTTATTAATTTAGGGTAACATTATTAAAATTAAGAAGTTCATGGAATAACTTGAATTCATTTAGTGTATGAGCCCATCCTTTCATTGTTAATTAGATCAAATAATTTATTCTTTAATCTATCCAATTGATACCCCTTTGAAAATTCTTTCAATTTATTTATACTAAAAAAATATATATTTTTTATTTATGACTTAGCTAAATCAAAGGAATAATTTTTTTTAAAGAATTTTAATATAAAAACCCATATTATAAAACATATGTATTTAGATATATTTTATTTTAACAATAATAAAACAATAATTTAATTTAAAGAAATAATATTTCTTTATAAACAAAAATAGATGAGAATGAACTTATTGATTTAAAGATAAAAATTAAAATTAATTTTTATCCTAGATTTAGTTTAGAAAAAACAATGAATGTAAGAACAATAATAGATTGATTCTAATTTATATATATATATATATTCACAAACAAAGATAGGAAAGAGAGTAATAGTTTGATCTTAGCAAATTTTCTAGATTTGATTAGTTATTCTATAAAGAAATCAAAATAGAGAAAACCTGGATGTTGATGGAGTTGCAACAATCTTCTTCCAAATCCTCTCTTTATGCCTTCTTCAACTTGATTCTCCTTCCTTCAATCCTATCCTTCTTCAAAGTGATATCATAAGATACCCTGCATGTGTTGCTGGTGAGAGAAGAAATGGCTTCAATTTATAGACTTGAGGGGAGGTAAATGGGGGGCCAAGATTTGAGATTGATTCAATGGCTAAGATTGTTTGAGAAGGTTGGGTTTGGATTGATAGCCTCACTTTGTGACAAGTTTCACAAGAAGAAGGCTTTAAAAATAGGCCCACATAGCATGGGAAGTGGAGCCAAGGGTGCTCACACATGTGTGAGCACACTTTGGGAGAGGTGGATATGACAAGTCCCCACACCTTTCCTAAGACCATAAAACTCGTCACTTCTATTTAAGTGACTTTTTAGAGGTTCATAATTTGCCCAAAATGCCATATTATGTTTTCAATAAGCTTCCACCCCATAGGTACTTATTCTGGGGGTTCATTTTTACCCTAAAGTCAATAGAGCAAGCCCAAATAACTATATAAAAGAGAATTCTAATTTTAAAATACAAATTTTGATTTGTGAGCACACTTTGGATAGATGGGATGTTGACATGTCTATGACATATAAAAGAGAGGGTGGCTTGATAATGACATTTCTATGACATGTAAGGGAAGGTGGTTTGACCATGTGTGCTCACACATGTGTGAGCACACATGGGGAAGCCAAATGGCTAAAAGAGGAAAGGTCACATGCATGGTGTGAACTCCCACACAAGAGTGAGTGGGAATAAATTGTAAGGTGATAGTGACTTGTGCATGCAAGTTATATGTGAGTAAGATTAGAATAAATTTTTAAATTTTAAAAATAATAATAATGAAGATTAATTAATCAATTAATTTATGATTATCTAATTAATGGATTATGAAGGATAGTGACATCTCCCTAATCATGATTAATTAGATTAAATGATGTATTATATTAATTAATGTGACTTATAAAAGTGGTTAATTTTATTAATAATAGGTTATTCTAATCAATAATGCTTAGGATAGGATGATAACACTTGTTACCTAATTACTTAATTTTTATTTTTTTATTTTTATTCAAAATTATTTTATTCCTTTTTTTTTTCCAACACCATGTGCTGAAATTGTTAATGAAACATCTATTTATTAATGTTGTTAACTTTTATTTGTTCCTATGTATTTAATAATTTAATAATTCTTTTTTTTTGTTCTTTATTTAATCTCTACCTTCTCCACACAAATTAATTGTATAAACCACTTACATAATATTACCACACAAAATTATAGTATGTCTAAAGTTTTAACATAAAGAGGGTCATGACAGATAGAAGCAATAAATGATGAGCCTTCTACCTTACCAAAATCGATAGATCCTATGTCTCCAACACAAAAAGGATCGACACCTTCTATGGATATTATCATTCATCCTCCTATTGTGGTTAACTTGGATGACGATGAAGAAACCACTAAAATTGATGAGGAAGTGCATAATGAGTTGAATTTGTCATTTTCCTCTTCCATGAGCTTAAATGATAAAAATGTGATGATACTCCTAAATTGAGTGATGCACCACATATTGAACTTGGTGATTCTCCTAGTACAACACTTGATGTTGTCCCTCTTGCTAGTGATCTGCATTCTGCATATACTAAACAAGACTAGGATGCAAATGACCTACTTGATGGTTGACTCACTTGTGCCTTACTAGTATTTTATGTTTTCTTTAAAAAAAAATTCCCTTTTGCTTCTTTTTATTTTTGATTGCATGTGTATAATGTGATCCCTTGTGATGTTCTATTTGTTGTTCTCTCTCTCTTTGTGGCATTCCTCTATTTGTATCTTCATTCTACTCTATGTCGTAAATCTCTTATTTCACTTTTTTTTGTCTTTTTCAAGTTTGTCTTGTGTTTTCCTTTTCGAGATGATGCAAGGCATCGAGACACCCTATATCTCTTCCATGTTGACCCAAAATATTTTTCATTATCATTGATTTCTTTCTAATTTTTTCTTATGTTTTCCTTTTGGGCATGATGCACGGTGCTGAGACACCCTTTGTCTCTTCATTGTTGACCCAAAAGGTTTTTCATTTGTTTTGACTCTTTTTGTGTCATTCTTCCAATTCTATGTGTATTTGGGGAATGATGACAATTCCAAGATCTCTAATATAATTGCAGAAAAGACAGATGTATCAATGGGTTAAATTTCCTAAGGTTAGATTATCAAATAATAAAGCATACAAACCCAAAGAAGCTATCAAGTACAATGAAAACTAAAAAAAAAATGATTATACCTGTCACTCATTGAAGCTTCCATGATTCACCTTCATAACACCTTCTAACTTGATGATTGTTGCCCTCAGATCGAGTGTGTAAGAAATTTGATACTAAAGACTATGAAAAAGTCTTAAACAAGCTTTGAAGGATTTGAAATATAAATGTCTATGCCTATGAGAAAATGACAAAATGACTATGCCAAGAAATGCCTAAGACTTAATGAAATCAAGTACAAAAATAAATGCTACGATATGCAAGTATAAGCGTGAGTAGTCAAAAATGTGAGCAAAATTGTCATTTTATAGAAAATACAATTGTGGATGGACAAACGAGATTGAAAGCTGACAAAGCCTAAAATTAGAGGTTCATATTGCATGCAACAACCCATAATTAGGGTTAGAGAAAAATTGTTAAATGAGTGGTCAAGATGTCATTTGAGAAGATTGAATCGATGGTCGAGAATAAATGAGAAAATTAGTCAAAAGGATAAAGATTTTTGAAAATCAAGAAGATAAAGGCTGCTTGATTTGTGAGATTTAATAAATCAATAAGATAAGAGTTGAACTAAAAAGTAGTTTTGAAAAATCAAGAATTTGCTCAATTTCTTGATTTTTGGAAGAAGATTACCATTTTGAGTTAAATTAATTCAAAATATGGATTTTGTGTGATAATAAATAATCAATTTTCAGATTATTTACTAAAATGAACTAACAGTCAAGAATGTGAGATTATTTTAAATAATTTTATTTATTTAAAATGAGGGAAATGTTAAATTTGGCAATTAAATAATTAAAGATAATTACTTAATTTAGAAGATATGATTAATAATTAAATAAATTAATAAATTCATTTAATTATGCGAATTAGTGACATATCAAATAAATAAATGAAATTCATTTATTTAATAATCAAGAAGAATAAATGAACAAAGATAATTAAATAAATTAATACATTTATTTAATTGTAAGAAGATAATAGACCCTTAGTGATGTATTGCATAAATAAATATAATTTATTTATTTAATAATCATGAAGAATAAAAGGGATATGAATTAATTAAATGATTATGAATTATTTAATTAATAGTCGAATGTGGACCAAGAACATAACTAAATGTTATAATTATGCTAGGACGAAAGTGGTAAGAGTAGAGCTTGTAGGCCTAGGTCATTTTTATGTGTCTATGTTTTTCCCCTCTTTGTCATAATGTAGCATGTCTCATTGTGACAAAGAAAATAAGTCAAATTCATGCCCCAATGAAGGCACATAGTATCAATGCTCCCTCAGGAAATTTTTCAATTTTGGGTTAGCGATAGAAAAAATTGGAAAGTGTCTCAATAAGTCAATTTAATGACTAGAAAAACAATGGCGCAGACGGTTTCGGATTCTAACATGTTTAAAGCGGCCAAAGGGGTGCTCAAAGTTGGTCAAAAGGGCCTCAAGTAATAGAAGAGTTGACAAATGTCATTTTGAATTTATAAATAGGTTGACAAAGGGGTAAAAGTTAATTCATTTTCACTATTCACCTTAGCAAATTTGAGAGCGATGAGTGAAGAGGACTTCTGCGAGGATGGTGATTCCAGTGACTGAGCATCATGGTGAGATCGTGTGGACCTTCAGGAGACTGGAGGTTGCAGAGCTAGCGGTATGTACCTCTAACCCACCTTGTCATTTCATCATTTTGTGTGCCAAAATTAGAGTTTTAAGGTGAACAATGAATGCATTGCAATGCATATGCATGTGCGTAAGTTGCATTTGACTTCGCGTTTGACACATTTGATGCATCACAACACAAGTGTAAGGGGTAATTAGGGTAGACTAGGGATGTGTGATGCAGTTTCCAAAAAGTGTGATGCATTCGCAATATCGTGTTGCATTCGAGAGTTATAATGCCGCATATGTCATTTTGCGACGCATTTGTTAGTTATAGCAATGCATTCGAATGAACTAATGCATGTGCCATAAATCGTGATGCAAATACTCTAATGCGATGCAATTGAGGGATAGAATGATGCAATCGATGTGTCACGATGCAAGTGAAGTATGGAACGACACAACCACTTTTTTGTGACGCAAATGCAGTCAATGTGACACATTTGAATTTGGCTTTGACTAGGGCTAATTTTGATGGGTTTTTAATTTTACATGCTTTTGATGATCATAATGATGATTGTCCATAAAGTGCTAACACGTTATTTGGCCTTGTGCAGAGACAACTTTCACCCATCTATACTCAGGAGAGCAGGCCATCGATCTTCAGGTTTGGTGATCAACTAACTTTGTGAGAGTGATGATGGTTGGTGGGGCTAGGTTTGTATTATGTTGCCTATATGCCTATTATTCAGGCAAATAGGTGATTGTTGACTGCTTTTTGTGAGAGATGGAATTCAGAGACATGCTCATTGTATTTGCCGATAGGAGAGATGATAGTCACTCTTGAGGAAGTGTACCATATTCTACATCTGTCGATCAGAGGAGAGAGGATCGTTTACAACCCTCGGCATGGCTATCAGAAATTTATAGCTTACTATTGGGATGAGGATGCAGGACTTGGCATTGAGGGATATGATATCTGCTGGGAGTTTATGGCAAAGCATTATGCCTAGTTTGATGCATTTTTGGTGACATTGATCATCGGGATACTGATTCCTGACCATCGCAAACATGGGTTTCCCATTGGTTGGGGAGACGTGAGAGTGGGCATGAGGTGGGACAAGACAGTTTATGCCTTGGGGCCCTATTTGTTGGGCATGCTCTACCATCAGCTTCATGAGGTGGCCTATAGGAGGGCACAGAGCATTGTGTGTGGGATGACACTATTGATGATATGGGACTAGGAGCATGTGGCGATATTATGACCTATTCAGAGACTGCTGCTAGCTAAGGGGATGCCCTACGCCTATTACTATGCCAGTTCCCTACAACAGACGAGGATGGAAGAGATAGGTTGGTGGCACCATCAGATTGAAAACATGGTTATATTCATCTAGAGGCCCTACAGAGATTGCCAGCAGTGGGATGCTGAGGATGACCATCTCAACCTTTGTAGACAGTACCATTACTTGATTGGTAGGATAGTGTGGATTCAGCTTATTATAGAGATGTATCTGCCACAACATGTACTGCAACAGTTTGGGGAGCAACAGGGTGTACTGGTAGGCACAACCAAGTATGCTAGATCTTCCAGGGAGTCATATTAGGGGACACCAATTTCAATACCATTTATCGAGCAATAGATTGATGGGCTAGTAGCCCAATAGTGGGGATGGAGAGGTGGAGTTGCAGATCTAGGGACTACTGTTGACTATGACTTGTGGTTGAAGGCGCATCGACCAGTGCCACTAATAGATCCAGATGGGCTAGTGCTTGTTGACAAGAGGTTAGTTATACCTCGTGTTTCATGAGCTAGGTGAGGGGGAAGAGATGGTGATAGAGGTAGAGGTAGGGATGGGGGCAGGGGGAGGGATGGAGGCCAGGGTGGAGGGCAAGATGGGAGTAGGGACGGAGGTCGAGGTAGAGGGTGAGATGGGGGTAGGGATGGAGGTCGGGGTGGAGATGATGGAGATGATGGGGATGATGGAGGGGATGGCTAGAGACAGAGGAGAGATGGCCAGAGGTAGGGTAGGAGGGTACAACAATGTGTAGCCAGAGCAGCATTGGATTCCATCCTAGAGGTGGCCAAGGAGGGGGAGAGAGAGGAAGAGGAGAGGTAGGAGGGGGATCTGAGGTAGGAGCAAGAGAGACAGGAGGAGGTGCTGAGATAGGAGTAAGAGGAGGAGAGACAGGAGGAGAATGTGGCTGAGGAGGAGGCCAGATAGGAGTAGGAGGAGGAGAGACAGGAGGAGTGTGTGGCCTAGGAGGAGACTAGATAGGAGCAGGAGGGTGAGATGGATATGGATGTGGATGTCCCTCCGGATGAGGAAGTCAGTGGAGAGGAGGTTGTAGAGGAGGAGCATGATGATGGCGAAGACAATGATGAGGCCATGGATGAGGCTAAGAGAGTCCTGATATGGAGGATGGTGGAGGGAGAGGAGGTACCATCTACCTTGACATTTCCCCAAGATGCCATGACAGACCAGAGGGTGGTAGACCTACAAAGGAGACTAGATGAGAATGTTGCACAGGTCAAAGCACTACAAGCATAGCTAGAAGTGACTTGAGTAGAGTGGGATCATGCAGTGATCCACTAGTAGGAGGCAACACAGTGGTGTATAGAGCTTGCACGACTTTGTACAGGACCATTGAAAAATTTGGCATGGGAGTTTGGCAGGGTCAGTGTACGGCTTGGGCGATATAGGTAGCTATATGAGCAAGTCGTACCAGCCAAGATGAGAGATCCCACCCTAACCAGGACATAGACAAGGACAGGTGGCAACAACAGGTCAGGGAGTGGCAGTGGTAGTTGGAGTAGTGCAAGGGGATCGACCTCTTCAGGGCATAGTTTGAGTCACAGGTCTCATCATAGACACTCTTCCAGTCATTAGGTTCAGGCCATAGATTAGTACCTAGTTCACCTCCAGTGACAGATCCTTCGGCTTCATAGAGTCAGGCTGCAATGTCATCACAGATGCCTATTACTGTGGAGATGATGCTATCAGTGCCAGTTCCATTGATTTCACAAATAGAGGTTGCTACAGGTTTGCCCATTACCTCAGTGTCGGGCATAGGTCCTCAGTCACCACAATCCTCGTCATGAGGGGATATGAAGAGTAGTTCATTGGGGCATGTTTACTATGTTTGGCTTCATTTTTCAAACTTTGTATTATGACACGTTATGTATTGACTATCAAGCCTCTAAGCTCTATTTTTGGGATATCTCTTGAATTTATCCTGTGACATTGATTTTTGAGATGATGCTATATGATACAATTTTGATGCGGCCTACATGTGTGTTATGTGATGTTATTTGATTTTTGGTTTATGATGTATTTAATGTGGTTCCTATGTGGATTTATGCATTTATGATGGATGATGGTATTATTTATATGCCTTGTCATGTATGTCATATGATGGATATTTATGATGTGATGCCCTGATAATGCAATGTTTATTTATATATCATGTTGATGTTATCCCATGGATGATGATGATATGCATAATTTTTTTATTTGTATGGATGCCATGTTTATGATTATGTTAATGCATGACTATGTATAATGCAAGATGTACTTAAATTTATATGATTTAGCGCTATGGTTGATATATGATGGATCTAATGCAATGTCTATATGAATATGTATGCACTTATGTTTTTGTATGTCATAGGATATCATTGTGAGATGGGTGAGAGAAGATGACAAGATAGAAGGAGATGTATGTTAGTTTCTAGACCATATCCTTCAAAACTTTACCATAGGACTTTTATATTTATTGCTCTTAATCATCACTAGGCAGATTGTTGTGATGGCCAACAAACACCATGATATGACATAAATCAAGGTGTGCAAGGTCGTACCATCACATAAGACAAGAAGTCACTGACAAGAATGATAATGACTCATACCAAGAGTGCAATTTCCCCAGTCTTTTTGTCATAATCAACCACAAGCAGAAAAAGACAATAAAGATAAGTCATGAAATGTCATTGCTTCTCTAAATCCTGTTTCCAAGACATCCTTGAGAAACTAGCAACATGATTTCCACAATGACAAAATAAAATCCATTATCATGATACATCATTATTTTTCTAAATCCTATAGTTAGGACATCGCTGAGAAACCAGTAACATGAGTGTCATGATATGTTGATGCTTCTCTAAATCCTGTTGTCAGGATCTCGCTGAAAAACTAGTAACATGATGAAGAAGCCAAAGACAAGTGCCAAGTGTTTTCCAAGTGTGTCTAGATACCAAGTGTCTTAACGTCAAGATGTTAGGTTTGATGATGTTGAGATGCCAGGGTGTCAAGGTTCTGATGATGCCAAGATGACAAATGCCAAAGATTGCCAAATTTAGGAAAGACACATCTTGAATAATGTTGATGTCGAGATGGTTGATCCCTAAATGTCAAAAGGGATACCTCAAAATGTCAGTGATAGGGACAGTGACAATTCCTAGCAAGGACTTATCCTAAGGAACAAATGATATAGATTATTCTTTAGAAGGACACATCTGAAAGATACTAATGTCGAGAGGAGTGACCCTTAAATGTCAAGAGGATCCCTAAAAAGAATTTCGGGTGACAATGATGATGCCTAGGAAGGACACATCCTAAGGCATAAATGACAATCTATTCTTCAGAAGGACACATCTGAAAGATAACCAAGAGTTGATAGTTTGACAAGTTATGATTATTTGACTTGTTTTGACTGAGTTTGACTTGTGTTGACCACATGTCGATATTATCATGCTGGTGTGATTGTCATGTTTATTAAATGGTCATCGTAATTTGGTTGCAATAATTGGCTTATTCTGAGATGACTTGTTTGACTTTAAGACTTAGTGACATGTGTGCCGATGTAGTGCCATAAACCCTAATGGACTGACCTAGTGTGGCCTTAGGGGCTCATCGACAAATGGCCTTGCCTACGTCATACAATCAGAGACCTCGTAGTTTGACATGACTAATGACATTGTCTTGATGACCAAAGATTGCATCATGATTTTATTTTGAAAAACCTAAAAGGACTGACCTAATGTCTCGGGGACTCAAAAGTGAGTCTTGCCTATGTAGCAAATGCGTAGAGACAACGTAGTTCAAACAAATGACAAAGACCAACTGTGTTGACAGACTTGATAAGAAATTACTCTGCTTTTGCATTGTTTGAGACAATTTGACATTTTTTGTGGTTTCTTGAGGACGTTTTTCAATTTTTAGGTCTTTCTTTAGGACATTTTATAATGTTTTTGGTATTTTTTAGGACTTTTTGTGATGTTTTCGGTCTTTCTTGAGGACATTTTGTAATGTTTTTGTCTTTTTCCAGGACTTTTTGTGATGTTTTTGTCCTTTTTTAGGAATTTTACAATTCTCGAGACCATACATGATACCCATTGCAGTCACATGATAAAAAAATTTCTCCTAGTTAGGTCCAATACTTATCCAATTTTAAAGGATGTGAAAGGGATATGCATGGGGTGCCAGATGGACAGTATTCAAGACTCGATGTCAACCATTTTTAAACCATGAAAGGAAGGGTATGATGTCATGGTAGATGTTGTGGTGGTGACGGAAAACATGTTTCATCATTGGCCAAGACAGATAAAATAACAGTAGATGGCAAAGCAATGATTGATTACGCATAGTGCTTGTTTGCCAGGTTTTCACCATGGTACTTATCCAAAGTGACTTTTTGCCAGGTTTTCACTATTGGATGAATTATTTCTCTTTACTATTTGTCATTTTTTCATTTTTTTGGTGCTGCCAAGATGCTTGTTTGCCAGGTTTTCATCAAAGCAACAAATTATTATTATTTTTTTTACCATTTTTCATTTTTTTTGTATTTTTAAGGTTTTTAGCTCAACCTTCTAATGCTATGTGTAGAAATTTTAAAGATGTAGACTATTGATAGGCTATGTTAGTTGTTCTCCATCTGGAGTCACTGGCTAATAAGCTTCAGAACCAAAGGAGGATATGATGATGTAGGGACCTAGCCAATTTGGTTCAAATTTTCTAGGTTTTTCTCTATCTACCTGATTCTTAGGGTTCTGCATGAGGACTAGGTCACCAATGTCAAACTTCCTGACCATGACTCTCTTGTTGTAACTATGATAGAGACAGTTCTGATATGCCTATAGATGGTTTAGGGAATTATGCCTTCTTTCTTCTAACATCTCCAGCTCGTGTAGACGCGATTGTCTATACTCCTCATCTGTTAGACCCTTCAGGGAGACTCATAAGGAAGGAATTTCAACCTCAATGGGCAAGATGGCCTTAGCTCCAAAGACTAGGGAAAATGGAGTGGCTCCCATAGGCATATGAATGTTGGTGCGGTAGGACCACAAAGCAGGGTTGAGTTGAATATGCCAGTCATGACCAACATCATTGACAGTCTTTTTAAGGATTTTAACAATGGTTTTATTTGATGCCTCGGCTTGACCATTTCCTTGCGGGTAATACAGAGAGGAAAAATGATGTTGAATATGAAATTTCTCACATAACTCATGAATGTCTTGGTTTTTAAACGGATGTCCATTGTTAGTGATGATGGATTATAGAAGGCCATACCGACAAATGATATAGTTAAGAATGAATTTGGAGGTTTGTTTGCTAGTTATGTGTGTTAGGGGGATGGCTTCGATCCACTTCGTAAAGTACTCAGTGGCGGTTATGATGAATTTGTGTCCATTAGATGAGGTAGGATGGATCTTTCTCACAAGGTCGAGTCCCCATTGCGGGAAGGGCCAAGGAGAAGTGATTAGCTAAAGTTCTTGTGCTGGAGTGTGAATTAAATCACTGTGAATTTGGCATTGGCAACAAGTCTTGACATATTCTAGTGCATTCTTCTCAATGGTTGGCCAATAGTACCCAAGTCTCATAATCTTCTTGGCCAGAGTAGGACCACTTGAATGAGACCCATATATACCCTCATGTACTTCGCGTAAGGTTGTGCGTGCTTCGTTGGTGTCGAGACATCTAAGGAGGGTGTTGTCAAAGCTACAATGATAAAGGGTGTCGCTAACAATGGCATATCTTGCAGTTTTTCAGATAAAAGACTTCCTCTGGTTATTGGAAAGATTAGGGGGGAGGGTTTGAGACTTAAGGTAGTCATGGATGTCTTGGTACTAGGGATTATTGGGACCAACAAGCTTTCAAACCATCTCCGATTCTGGAACATCATAGGTGGGAACCAATAGTTGTTCTATCAGGAATTCAAGCTGAGGCATATTGCTTGGAATGTCGAGGAGAGAGCCTATTGTAGCCATGGAATCTGCTACTTTGTTTTGCATTCTCAGAACTTGCTCAAAAGTCACCATATTAAAGTATGTCTGGAAGTTGTCAACCATTCATTTGTAGGGTATTAGCTTCTCTTCTTTTGTGTCATAGTCATCATTAACTTGGTTGATGACTAACTGAGAATCCCCATAGACATGTAATGCTCTAATTTTCCATTTTATTGCCATTCTAAGTCTTGTAACCAATGCCTCATATTCCACCATGTTATTTATGCATGGGAAAGCTATGCGAAAATACTTGGGAATGGAATCTCCTTGAGGAGTGATAAACAATATCCCTTCCCCCAAGCCATGATTAGTATGCGATCCGTCAAAGTATAGTCTCCAAGGTGACTTCGGTTCTGTATGGAATATTGATTCATCTAGGAAATCTTCCACTAAGGGGTGATCACTTTGTATAGGTGCGTCTGCCAATTGGTCTACAATCACTTGTCCTTTGATCACTTTTCTTTTGACATATTGAATGTCGTATTCGCTTAGAATCATGACCCATTTTGCCAGACATCCTCTCAATGTTGCACAACTCAATAGGTATTTGAGGGGGTCAATATTGGCTACCAACTGTGTTTGATGGCTCAACATATAATTTCTTAGCTTCTGAGCTACAAAGACAACTGCTAGAAAAGTGCATTGTATTGATGTGTAATTCAGTTCATATTGACTAGTCTCCGACTGATATAATATATGGCCCTTTCTTTTTGTTCTTGATCATTTTGTGCTAGTAATGCCCCTAGTGTTGAAGTAGTGGTAGAGATGTATAAGATCAAGGGAAAAATCAATTAGGTTTATATCAAATTATATGTCAAAATTTGTCTCTCACTCCCCTTGATCACAATGGTGAGGCTATTTTTTTATTTAGGGCTCCTTAAAAAAACTTGATCTCCAAGCCCTCTCTAGAAAAACCCTTGACCTATAGAATCAAAGTCATAAAGGCTCAAAATAACAAGGGTTAGAATGTCAGGTTCACTAATGTAGATAGAGAAAAATCAATCAGGTTTAATGTGTTGAAAACAACAAACTAATTAAATCCTATCAAGCACCATGAAGCACAAACTAGAATGAAAATGCAAATAAACAAAGGAAATGCAAACCGCTTCTCAAACTAGATTTGATTGACCTCCATGGCTCTTCTCCACCTGCATGAGAATGCAAGATTTTGAAGGATTGATAATGGAGGAATGTTGGGTGCTCATTCTTGTAGCATAACAGCCTGATAAAAATAACAAATGGAGAATGATAGAGACAGATGGAAGACTGAAGAATGATTTTGACAGGGTGTGGATACTTAAGAATCAACCCCCTAAATGGATTGTGACAGGTTGTATTTATAGGAGCCATGATGTGGACGAAGATAAAATTTGACAAGAGTTGATAAGGATTTTATTTTTGACAAAAGAGGAAATACAATGAAATGAGATAAGATGTAAAAAAGATAGAAATATTTTGATTTTCTCTTTTAAAGGAAATAAATCCTAAAAAAGATGAGAAGGATAATTGATGAATTATCTAATTAAATAAATTAATTAGATACACATGAGTTCATATTTTGGAAAGAAAGCGAGAATATCCTTTTTAGATTTTATTAATTAAATAAATATTTGATTTATTTAATTAATGTTAAATTTATGATTTCATTAATTAAATAATATAAATTATTTAATTAACATTAGAAGAATGAATAGAAATGATTTAATTAATTAAATAATATTAAATAATATAAATTATTTAATTAACATTAGAGGAATGGATGGATTACACAGAGGAAGGGAATAAATGAAATTAGTCAAATAAATAAAATTTATTTAACTAATTAGATGATGACATGAGTACCTAGGGAAAAACATGCTACAAGATGTCTAAATGATGTAATGTTGTGACAAGGTGTTGTAAGAGGACATTTTTGGGTGTCTACAATAGATATTAACCCTGAATCCATAGATCCCTTGTGTGTTTTTGGGGGGAAACCCTTCTTTTCCTCTTTTTCTTTTTCATTTTTGGCTACTTTAAAGTAATTGCTCACATCATGGTGTTTGTAATTTCTTTAAAGTGGGGGCATACATTGGCATTATTTTTGGCATGATATTGTTTGCATGTTCCTTGATGTGATTTTCTTTCCTTATGCGATGTGTTTTTCCTCTTGGTGGTGTCATTGGGTTTGACTTCCTCTGAGAGTGTGATATTTCCTTATCATCTCTTGGAAACATTAGAAACAATGTTCCCCAAGATGAGACCTTGCACTTGTCCTCTCTTGGAAACAAGATGAGACCTTTTGTGTTTGTCCTCTCTTGGAATAATTGGGTATGATGTTCCCCAAAATGAGACTTGCATTTATCCTCTCTCGAAGACCTTAAGCCCGATGTCCCCTAAGATTAAAACCTCCCATGAACTAAGTAAAATCTCTTTGAATATCCCTCTCTCTTGTTGCATTTTTCATTTTGTGCCTTATTAAAGTCATGGAGGTATGGCTTTGATATGGTCCCCTGGGGCTCACCTAGTGAACAACTAGCTTCACTAGCCCTTGTGAGCGTGCATTTTTATTTTTGTGCCTTATTAAAGTCATGGAGGTATGGCTTTGATATGGTCCCCTAGGGCTCACCTAGTAAACAAATAGCTTCACTAGCCCTTGTGAGCGTGCATGTTTCTTTTTGTCCTTATCATAGTCATGGGGGTATGACTTTGATATGGATCTCTTGGGGCTCACCTAGTGAACAACTAGCCTCACTAGCCCTTGTGAGTGTACACTTTGTTTGCATAGTGGACAACATGTTCCACTTGTAAGCCTCTCTTGGAAAAACAACCTAGACCTAGTCCATTGCATGTTGGACGACCAATTGAAGCTTAATCCATTCCATTTTTCCTTTTTCTTTTTGCATTCTTGTGCCCCGAGTTTCATGCCTTGTGACTAAGATACTACCTAGGGAATCTTAGTCCCCCTTAAGGTATTTTTGAGATTTAATTTCAAATTTTGGCAAGATTTAGCCTCCTTTAATTAATGAATTCATATGTCGGCTTGTTGTGGTGTAATTTTGTAATATTAAGCATAGATAAGTATAAATACAAGGTTCCTTCTCTAATATTTTCACCCTGCAAGCTTACAAGAAATCCAAGTATCCAAGCATTCAAGCATTCAAGAACATTTCATCAATCATTTGGAGCCATCATCAAGATTCAACTATCATATCAAAGATCTTCTTGAATCATGTGTGTTTTTGTACTAACATTTGTGATGTAGAGTTTTGATTCAAGCAAGCAATTCAAGTTCATATCTATCAAGCACTCAAGCATTTCAAGATCTACATTCAAGTTGGCCATCTCACACAAGTTTATAGACTTTACAAAAAGGGTTTGGTGAGTTGTAACATAGCATGTTGTTCATTCATCATTTCCCTTCATTATTCTATTTCATTTCAAGGTTTAATTACCAACAAAGGGGTTTGACCAAGGCAGACCCCCATTCACTAACAATCAACTAGTTTTTATCTTCTTGCATGTTTGTGATTGCAGATTTACATTGAAGACTTGAAGATCATTTTAAGTTCAAAGTTGCATTACAAAGTTGTCATCTTCATAGAAACTCACTTACAAGTCAAATTCAGAAGTTTCAAATCCTTAAATCCGAGAAGAACAAAGTGCAAACCTTAAGCCTCATGACCACATTAAAAGATTCCTAAAATTATAGACAGGACTAAGTCACCACCTAGGGAATCTTAGTCCTCTTAGAGGTATTTTTCAGAGATTCTTCTAGATCCGATTTTGGCATCCAAAGATTCTGCATCTGCCCCAAAAAATAGAAACAAAACTAAGACAATAGTAAGGTCTTATTTGTCCTCCATAGCATATTTTGACAACTTCTTTTCATTTTTGGAATCCTCACAACATTTCCAGACTTCACAGGTACACATATCCTAACTTTCTATTGCATAATTTTATCATTTGCATCCTTCATTTAGCTTGCATTACTAGGTTGTGTAGGTTGAATGCTTATTTTTCTTTCCCAAGCATTTGCTTGGTGGTGAACCCCTTTAATCTTAAAGAATCCCCTCCTAGGTCTTCCTTGTTGAGAATTTACTCACCTTGTGAGGTTTATAGTGAATCCAATTAGGGTTCCTAGGACATAATTGAATGACCAAAGGAGAATAGAGTGGTCTAACCCCAACTTTCTATTTTCTTTCTAATTCAGTTCATAATATCTGAATATGTTTGGATTTCTTGGAAGCTCATTATATGTCCCAAATAATGATAAGTATCTTATCAAAAATGCCTATACATGGCCCTTTCTCAATAGTCAATGTTTCTATATCATTGCTTTCAATTCTACTATTGCGTTTTGGCATGTTGAGATTTGTGTATTTTGTTTCGAGATAAGGTCTACCACTGTTAGTGTTTCTTGATTTCTTGAAACCCAACCAGTGTTGAATCTCACCTTGGTGCACAATATAATATTTAGAGCCCTCACATGTAATTATCAAGCTACTTAACATGCACAACAAGATATAGTCAAAGTTAATTGAATAGAGAAGTCAAATAGTACTATAGAACAAGCAATCAAAATCTGATAAAAATATTCCCTTTACTTACAATACCACTTGATCACAATGATCTTGAGTTTCATATGCCATCTTCTAAGTTTTAGGAAGAAGAGGGATGAAATAATTAGCTTGATCTATTCTCCACTTGTTCCCCACCTTTTAATGAAGATTTTGTGCTAGAGTTCATCTTTTCTAGCAAATTTCATCCAATTCCTGCAAACTATTAGATAAGAAGATTTAGTCCTGTAACAACTAAAAATCACAAACAAATGATAGAGGGAAAAAGTGAAACCATGTAAGCAAGCATCAAAAAACTTAAAAGAGTAAAGACCATAAACAAAAATATCTTCATGAAATTCACAACCCAATCACCAACACATTATTTATCACTTCCATTGGCCTATTTCTACTCAAACATAAAATAGTTGTAGAGTTGTCAGCACTTCTTTAAGAGATATTTATGTACAAAAATAAGATAGTTACATCCATAGTAAAGCATATATCATAGTCTCAAGAACATTTACTCACCAATTCACCATTCAATAATCATAATGGGAGTGCATCTACTTGCTACAAATTTGATCATTTGTAGTTGAGATTGAAATATTTATTAAGCTATATAGTAACATGATTTGATAAATTTTCTTTGTAATTCTCATCATTCATTAACAAAAGAAGACATTATTTGTAATATTTTCTCAATTTACAATCCTAATAATTAGGAAAAACCATAGATTAATCTTTGATCTAACTTCAAAAGCATTTCCAACCATAGTTGCAACACTTGCCAAAAACTCGTGAGTGAAGAAAAACTCATGAGTTTTTTTCACTCCCAATTTTTGGGTGCAATTGTATGCTAAAAAAAATCATCATAATTTTTGGAAAAAATTGCCATACTTTTGGAAATTTTTTCCAAAAATTATGGCAAGTTTTTTGAAAAAACTTGTGCAATCTAGAAAACGGCCAGGAAATAAGCTAAAAAGGCATTTTGAGTTATTTTTTTCATTCATTTGTGTGCTTTGCTTCAGAAAAAACACTAAAATGATGTGTTCCATGATGATTTGTGTGGCTTTGATGGTCTTAATTTGGGTTTTATTGTTACTAAAAAATGATGTACACCATGAAGGTTTGTGCGGTTTTGGAGGTCTTAATATGGCCTTGGTGGTGGGGGCTCCACCCCTTGATCCCACCCTGTATTGCGACAGGGAGCATGCCCAAGGTGCTTCCCCTCAACCCCACTAGGGGCACTGCCCCCAGACCCCCGCAAGGGGCGTTGCTCCTTGAACTCATTGGGGACGCTGCCCCCTGACCCCCGCAAGGGGCATTGCCTCTTGACCCCACTAGGGGCACTTCCCCTAAACCCCTGCAAGGGGCACTACCCCTTGACCCCACTAGGAGCACTGCCCCTTGACTGTATTGAGGGAATTTCCCTCAAACTCCCATTGAACTCATTTGATTTTATAGGTAATTTCCACTATTTCCTTAAATTTTACATAAACAATTTGCTATTTTAATTTTGTTTCAAACTATCAGTATCAACGTATTTAGCATTCCACATGAGGATGTGATTTTGTATCTAATTTTCTTTCAAATCAATAAAATATAACTAGACTCAACTTGTTTATTTTATGTACTCATTTTATTGAATCATTGGATGCCTTTTATCATTTTGGCGAGCCTTTCAACTATGTTTCCAACAATACCCTTCAATCTCTTGATATTTCTTTTTTAACTATGAATTCCAAAAATTTAGCTAATAGACAATGAACATGGAACAAAGTAAAAACTATCAGATATTTGAATGAAAGTTTGAAACAAGCATGCTATTGAGTTTTTCTTTTCAGCGGCCGAATGCATTTATTCAAATTCAAAAACATGGATTTTGCGCAAATGCTAAACTCTTTTTAGCTGCCAAATGCATTTATTCAAATTCAAAAACATGGATTTTGCGCAAATGCTGTGGAGAGGAATTAAAAAAGAATGAATGATTTTCCAATGTCAGGAATGGTCCAAGAATCAAGTAGATGTAAATATAAACTTCACTTTCTATTCCATTGCTTTTCATCAAGAGCAATACTTATTGCATGTTAAAGGTTAATCCTCACCCTACTATAGTACCATCAACCATCTAATCAAAAATAAAAAAGGGTAAACATTTTGCTTCAAATTTCAAGGACATGAGAGAATAGATATTATTGATCTACATAGGGTTGAGGCACCGAGACTTCCCAAGAGCCCATGCATTCCAAAAATAATCTAGCTCAAATGTGCTTAACCATGGGGTTTCATCCACACTCAAGCCCACTTAGCTGACTACCCCATTGTAAGGACAACAATCAAAATTACAATGAACAAACTCTACATTAGACTATAATTCTCAGTAACTCTTATATTTGTATCCTTTTAAATGATATAATTGTTTGTTTAATATTAATTCTATGAATTTAATGTGAATTGATTAGTTAAAATATACTTCCCCTATAGAAGTTCAGGAAACACTCGTAGGCTTTCAAATTTAACTGGCACATTTGTTGTGAATCAATTATGAGGCATATTCAATAATAAACCATGTTTACAAAACTTCATAATGTTATCCAAGCTTACCCCTCACTGTGTTTAAGGCTGATAGTAACCACAAGTAGGATTCATCATCAACAAACAAAAAAGAGAGGATTCAATATATAAATTAAAAAATACCAAGATTCCTATAGATCTAGAAATTTGCCAAGGTAGTTGAACTTGTAGAAGTGTAATATTTCGTTGAAATTTCACCATCTTTTATAACATTGTAGAAAAAAGAACCTTATACTCATAGATTCCCCCCAAACTGAACTTCCCCATCAGATCTTGAAAACTTACTCCAACTTCTCAAGGAAAAGGAAAATGTGTAGGCCTTAACAAAAAATATTGCCTACATAAGCAGATCATAAGATCAAATCAACTATTTTAAAGTGCAAAATAAAGCCACTGAGAACAACTGTTCCATTGCAATTAACTCCATGAACTAGTGGATGAACTGACAGAGATCCTGGATCAAATAACCTCATAACATAACTAGTGAACCAAAACTCACAAAGTATTCCATGTAGACTTTCTTGAACTCAATGAATTTTCTCATTTAAAAAGGAAAAGAAAAATAACGAGATTCGTATACAAAACTTTGAGAGAATTTTCCAAACTAGTAGATAGTTTCCCAAATTCAAGAAATCCAAATATCATCTACCCACAACAAATATAAAACCTTGGTTGGTAATGCAATTCCCAAGAACTCAAATTGCAAAAACCCACAAAGCCCAAATAGTTAGAATTTAGCTATAAAGATCACCCAAAAGAGAGGTATTAAAAGAAGAAGAAAAATGTCATCTCAAATAAACAACCTCAAGATAAACCCCAACTAATAATGAAGAAAAATGGAAATAAAGCATAAATAAATGAGCAATCTCACCAAACCATTATGCATTCCTTCAATAACCTTCATTATCACTCCTCCATTTTGCTACAATATAATATGTGCCCTCAGATTTTTATTGAGTATGCAATTATGACCTATGATAAAAGAAATGGTAAAATATTGGGGATTTTTATGACATCTAATACTTCTAAAGTTTTCAAGATGATGAAATGGAAATGATAGAGCTTTTTTATAGGCAAGTCGATTTCGAATGACAGGCTAAGATTGAAAGAAAATTAATCAACGGCGAAGATTAGAAAGAAAATGCATAGGATAATATTAGAAAAGATGAATGGTCAAGATTAAATTGAAAATAATTCAATCTATGGTGGAGGTTAGTCAAGATAGAGAGAGATAAGGATTGGACATAGAAGATAAGTTTGCCACTGAAAAATCAGTGAGTTGAAAAAAGAAATAAAATATTTTTCATTTAAACAACCAATAATTAATTAGATAATAAAGATACTATCTAATTTTGGAAGATTTTGATAAGAGAGATATTATCATTTTGAATTAAATAATGATTTTAATTCAAAAATCAAGATATGAAATCAAATTAAATCATTAAAGATTTATTTAATTTTAAAGAGAGAAAAAGCTAATGAATAATTAAATAATTAAAGTAATTTTTTAATTATAGTAGAAAATGTCATAGAAATTAAATAAATCAACATTTATTTAAAGTTTAGAAAGAAGATAGGTTTTATTAGTGATGCAATTAAATAAATGAATTTTATTTAATTAATTGAGGATGAATAAAGATAGAAATGAATTAATTAAATAATTAAAATTATTTAATTAATGGAGGACATATGACTTTAAGAAATAATTAAACAATTAAAATTATTTAATTATGAAAAATGAAGATGAAAGAATTATGAAGAAATTAAGAGTCATGGGACTAGGACAACTTTTAGTGTCTACATTTTTCCCTGGTTTGATATAATGGAGTTTATCATGTTGTTTCAAGGAAAATTAATCAAAAATATGCCCCAGTGAAAGGGAGAATGACAAGGAGGTAGTGGTATGCCCCCTCGAGAGGATAGATGTTGGCAACACAAGGGTAGACAACTAAGAGGGGGGGTGAATCAGTAGTCACAAAAATTCAAAACTTATTCAACTTGTTAACCTTATTCTCAGATCTGATAATTAACCATGAAAGCATAAATCATCAATATACAAAAACACACATAACATCAATATTTTTTTATGTGGAAACCCTATTAGGGGAAAAACCACTGTGGAGGTTAGTCCACAATATTATACCCTATTAGAAGTATAATGAAAATGAAAATGTGGAATGCACATGCATTTAGGAACACTGCCTAGAGGTCACTGCTGAATTACAACAAGGCTAAACACCCAAAGGAAGACACACTATCTTACAGAAAGAATCATATTACATCCGCAGGGATTTGAACTGATAAAATAGCATCTACTAATGCCTGATCACAGTTCTGGTTAAGCACATGAACACTTCTTCACTCTTCTTCACTCTTCTTCACACTTTTCTCTTCCTTCAAATGATATTCACACATACACACACAAAAGCACACTATGTAATTCACTTGCACCTTTTAATTTAAATAAAGAATCCCTCTTATATATCCACAACAAGAAATTTCATCCCTTCATGTCAGCTTCAACAAAATAATAGAATGAATATTAACTATCAAGCCAAAACACTAAAGCTTATTAATACAAATCAACCAAGGTCAGCCACAACTTAGTGAAGACCCAAATTAGCATCTCCAACATGAAAACACTTCAATTAATTACTCCTTGAAGATCCACAACATGCTACAAACACCATGTCGACCAAGAATAAGAAAACCATGAACACGCAAGAGAAAATCACCAACCACGAGCACAATGATCAATGCAGACATGCAAAAAAGATAGAGCATGATCTAGAAATATCCACAAACATTACAAAGCATCGAAGAAGCATCCACAACAACTGAACTAACTGAAATAGTCTCATCTTCAATTAGAAACACCAACTGAAGCAACATAAAAACTGTCAAAATGAAAATTTTCATAACTCGATCAAATATTCACACTGATCTCTAAAACTCGACGTGGATAAACTAGATACACTCAGCAAAAAACCCTTTAGTCCACAACCTTTGATCATCAACATATAGAACTTACCGACATACTGAACTTCACTTCACCACTGACAACTTGCAACTCATTTATTACAATTTTCTCAATACCCTCGACATATACAACTTCAAATGAATTAATGCTAATAGTGTTGACATTAATGACAACCACATATCAGCAACACAACCACAATATCCAAAAATCTCCCCCTTTGACATTGATGGAAACACAGGATGTGAAAAACACCATCAACACAACTAACTCTTGACACTTACTCCCCCTTAGGATCTGACTCATTTTCTCCTCAACACTTCCACATGACCTTTTCCCCACAAGGCTCTTCTTTCTAGATAATCACCAGTTTTTTACATGAATCTTCTCCCCCTTTGACATCAACAAAAAATATCTAAGCTCCACAAAGACTACTCCCCTTGAGTAGCAACCAGTACAACATCAATCCAAAATAAGATATGACCATGAAATGCATAGAGTGATGAAATGCAATGCATCCTTAGTTCTGATTAGGAGGGGTAATCACCCCTAACTTTCATTTGAGATAATTAAAATTATCCTTAGGCAATGGCTTGGTAAAGATGTCTGCAATATTCTCCTTAGTAGGCACATACTCTAGTCTAACTTCCTTTTCACTTACCTTCTCCCTCAAAAAGTGAAACTTAATAGATATATGCTTTATCTTTGAATGCATCACCAAATTCTTGGAAATGTTAATAGCACTTGAATTATCATATAATATAGAAATAGGCTCATTATACACAACTCTGATATCCTTCAACATTTATTTCATTCAAAGGACTTGAGTATAATTGTTAGCAGCGACAACGTATTCGACCTCTGCAGTAGATAAGCAAATGGCATTTTGCTTCTTGCTTAACCATGAAATTAACTTCTTACCCAAGACGAATGCTCCACCACTAGTACTTTTCCTGTCATTTACATCTCTCTTGATATAACATTTTCATCCAAATATCTTGAAATATTTAATAGTAGGCTTCTGACCAGTCCACAGCTCAAAAGGGGTCTTACCAGTATCACCTTTGATTTGTACCTAGTTGAGTGTGTACACAATAGTCCTCATAGCTTCTCTCCAGCAGAAATGAGGGAAATTTCCTTCTAGCATCACTGTTCTAGCAACATCTTCAATTGTTTTGTTCTTCCTTTCCACAAATCCATTTTGTTGAAGGGGTCCATGGTGTAGATAGTTGTCTCCTTATTCCATGTTCTTCACAAAAAGAATTAAATTCAGTGGAATTGAATTCACCACCTCTATCTAATCTCAGAAACTTAATCTCCAAGCCTGTCTCTGTCTCAACCATAGCTTTAAAGATCTTGAACTTTTCCAGTGCTTTAGATTTTTCACTTAACAAAGCAACACATACCATTCTAGAATAATCATCAATGAGTAACATGAAGTACCTATAGCCTTGTAAAATTCTGACCTTAGAGGGACCACACAAATTAGTATGCACAAGCTCTAGCAATTCATTTGAACAATTCTTTTTTCTCTGAAATGAAATTCTAGTTTTCTTTCCTAACTGACATTCCTTGCATATGGCATTAGTAGGTTCCACCAACTTAGGTAGATCTCTCACAGCGTTAGTAGAAGTTATCTTGACAATATTATCAAAGTTAACATGACACATTCTCTTATACCATAAACAACTTTCATCAACTTGAGCAATCAAACTATTTGCAAGTGTTTTTAATCTATAGAAAAATGCAGGACAACTTAGAAATGCAAGAAAAAACAAACACAAGACCACCTCGAGATTAGCCTAGTTGAACTCCAAAAAAAAAATATAACAAAAAGAAGATTTTACCTTGCCTTGAGTTTATGCTTTGGTTTGCCCTAGATTGTTGATTATGTGTATTCCCTTTGATGGAAAAATGCTAAAATGGATTCAAAATTAGGTATGAAAGATGGGGAATGCAATGAGCAAAGTGGGTAGTTGATTAGATGGCTAGAGTGGATACAAGATGATCTTGAAAGTGTGATAATAGTGGATGAGAGATTGAGAGGGTTGAGTGTTGGAGATGAGATGAATTTGAATGCTTGTTGAATGCATAATGAATTATGTTTCTTAGAATGAAAGAATAATCTTTCATTTTATGGAGATAATCCTTAAAGGAATGGATGGTTGAGATCTTGCCACCATGGGCCAGATGTAAGGCTGTGGTGAGTTGAGGACTCACAAGCCCTCACATCTTGCCATGTGGTAGATGATGTGTCACAAGGACACATGAGGTGGAGAGGGTACAAATAATGTGGATGTACTTGCGAGCACCTTGGAAAATGGGTGATGTGACCTCTCAATGATCACATGGGGAATAGGAGAATCTTGGGTGAATAAAAGTGGATTTAAAATTTACATGATTGAGGAATCTTGTGGATAAGACAAGGTTCCAAAGGGAGATGTGGAAAGTACCTTGGATAAGACAAGGTGCTTAAAAAGGTAAGTACCTACCCACATGTGACTTGATGTGACAAGTCAAAGATTCCAAAAGACTTTGGCACATGTGATGTGACAAGTCAAAGGTTCTAGAACTTGCATGGGGAAGAGAAGATTCCTTGGAGGAATAAAAGTCAATTAAAAATTCACATGGGGAAGAGAGGAGCCTTGGATTAATAAAAAGGAATTAAAAATTTCTTTGGGGATGGGGAGAGATGACCAAGATGTTGATTAGATTAGCTAATTAGTGATTAGAAGTTAATTAGTGGTTAAAGAAGATTAGAAGCCAACTTGCAAAAGTTGGAGGATGTGACACATCCTAATCAAGGATTAGGAATGTGCACATCCCTAATGAGGAGATTAAGAGGTTGATTAAGATTAAGTGAAAGTGATTTGACATGTGAGGAATGAAATAAATGTCATATTTATTTAATTCATTTGATGAAAGGGGGATTAAAGGGGTAAGGTATTTAATTATTAACTAAATACCTTAGGGATTTTGAAGAATTTAAGGATATTAATTAGATAATATCAATATTACCTAATTAACACAAGTAAGAGGATGTTTAGATGAAGAGGGATAAGTTTGGACAAATGTAAGTGTCCAAATTTAGCCATCTACATTTTTTCCCTCTTTGAGATGGTGTTACGAAGTAGCATCATTTCAAAGAATATGAAAACATAGAACTTGAAATAAGTTGGTTATATTAGAAAAGATGCCCCAGTCATTCAAAGGAGTGACTGGGAGGAAAAATTATGGGAGTGACAATGAAGATTAGGGATGAAGGATTCCCCCTCGAGAGGACATGCAGGTTCAAGAGAACATAGGTGTGATTTCGAAATGGATGAGATGATGTAAGGGGAGATGAAGAAGATGATGCAAAGGGATGGAGTGAGAGAGGATGATAAGTGATAGGAGATGGATGAAGCACAAATGGATTTAAGGATGAATGTGATTGTGCCCCAGTCAAGCTACAAGCCAAAATGGGTTGATGATAGAGTGTTGTCGATGAGGGAATGAGATATCCTAAAACAACATGATGATAGGGAAAGATATATCCCAATGATGATGATGATGAAAGTGTTGTTGATGAGGGAAGGATACATCCCAAAAAAAATGAGGATAGGGAAGGATACGGGTATGTGCAGGATCATGGTGGGCCAAAAAATGGCGATATGATGGGTATTTGTAGGGTATGTGGCTGACGACTATTTTTTTACCCAAAATTAATGAAACGAAAAAGGTTTTTAAAGGATATTCTCAGCTTTCCATCAATATAAATTATGATTTACTTTGAATTTAATAAATAATTATTATTCATTTTCTATTTGAATTATGACTAATGTCCTAATTGATAGGTTGAATGAAAAACATCTATAGCTTTCAAATAGTATCACATTTTTTGAATCCAAAATATGTGTCACATTCTATGCTTTGTATACTAGAGGATTAAAAAAATAAATTGAATTTCATGAAGTTTTGACCAAGTTAAGGTGGTTAGATGTACAAGTTTTTATAAGTTTTAAAAGTTGTAATAAAAAAATCATAATTAATTATTTACTCGGAAAAAAATTGCAAAAAAGTATGCATCACATCGAGACATGAGTAGTCTACTTATATCTAAAATATTATTAAAAAAATATGATCATTTTATTGTGGTTAGGGTGGTCAGACAGGCACCTACTTCTTATTTTTTCCCTGAAATTTAAGTACTACTACATTGAAATTTTAAATTTTCACCAAATAGATTTTGTTTAAAAAAAAATAAACCTAGTAGTTTAGAAACTACATTCAATTTTCTACAAATTCTATTGTTACATATTTTTTAAATAATATAGCTAACTTATTCAAATTTTTATGTTAAGTTGCCTAACTCTAATTTTTTTGAATTTTTTGCCACCTAAGGGCTTGTTTTTTCCACGATGATCCTACACATACCCATACATCCTGATAAAAAGGGTTGTTAATGAGGGAAGGATAGATCCTGAAACAACACCAAAGGATAGGGAAGGATATATCCCGATGATGATGAGGATGGTGATGATTGGATCAAGGCTTGTAGCAAGGTTGGGAACAAGACCAAGGATACAATTAGATGAGATTGATGAAGGATGAATGGATGGGGGGGATGAAATGAAATACTAATGAAATTTTCCATTTTCAGAGCATTGATTTTTGCTATAGCATAAGACACCAGATGCCAGGGTATGAGGAACCAAGGCGAATTAGTGTCTAATGCATAAAACAAACACAATAGACAAGAAGGCTATTCCAACACCCCAAAGTCACAAAGACCTTAGTTAGGCCAAGCGTTGAAATAACCACAAGCACAAAAGGATTTCCCAACGTAACACAAGACCATGAGGATCTTGGTGGGTACTATGCAGGATAGCAAGGAAGACAACAACAAAGAAAAAATATCAAGATATGCCCCTATGTTTACCAGTCAAAGAACACCATGATATGATGGATCAAGGTGACCATGATGAGGTATGATAGGGGGAATGATAAAAAAAACCAAGAGCATCAAAAGATCGCAATCAATTTCAAACATCCTTTTCCATAGGATCGAGAGGGTGGATGGGGTTGATGATGTCTATTAGGAAGGATGCATCCTGTTGAGACCAATGATGGATTCTAAAATAAAAGATTGATATGATGTTGGATACTTGAAAACTAATTGGATCTGCTGATACTAGTGGATCTCATTTGTTAAGAACCAGACAGATAAGGGCATAGCTTGATGACACAACACAAGAGACGAGACACTAGACACAAGACTGACATATCCTAATGAACTACGGGCTTGGGGACTGATCAAAGATTATGCTTGCCTACGTGAAAGCGTAGATCCCTCATAGTTTGATAAAAGGTTGATGACTGACCCTAGATAAAAGCAGAAATATGATGATGGAGACTTCAATGATAGATGACAAGGATTGAAAAAGAAAAAATACCGATGATAGACAATAAAGGAACCCCGAGGTAGATCAAATGATCAACCTTGCCTACATGAAAGTGCAGGGGAAACGTAGTTTGACAAAAGACCACTGAAAGATGATGGATAAAGGATGATGAGATAACCATGATAAGGGGATAAAATGATGGAACTGATATGATAAGATAAGACTAACCTAGTGGATTGGATAGGATGATGGTCATTACACAAAGCTCAGGGATGGGATAGTTATCCAACTCATCAAAATGAATTGGGAGGATGATATGATGGAGAGATGAATGATGAGAAAGGATAGGATATTGAAAAGATGTGCAAAAGAAGTAGAAGTTATGGCAATGAGATCGATGACATTGGATTGCATGGGGAGTAGCCTATAGCTAAATTCCAATGACAAGGGATTATGAGAGGGGATGAGGATAAGGATAAATGGATAAGGAGATAAGGATGGGGAGATGAGAGGGATTGTTTGGATTGGTAAGGGGATAAGTATAGGTAGGAAGATGAGGGTAGGAAGATGGAAGAGATTGTTATGATAGATGGATAGGAAGATTTGGATGAGAAGATAAAAAGCATTGTTTGGATTGATGGGAAGATAAGGATAGGTAGGAAGATAATGATGGGGAAATGGAAGGGATGACTAGATGGATAGATGAAGGGAGTCTCCAAGGACTATGTCACAAAGGAAGTTGATGCACCCACTCTAGATATGTCATGTGTTATGAGGCAGGGGGATGGAAGACAAACGGATGGGTAGATAAGGGAGTGAGATGGATATGGATAAGATGCATGGATAAGGAAGGGAGATTAATGGTAGCATGATGGATGGACAAGGAGTGTGGATGGATGTGGATAAGGATTAGGAGAGTGTACGGATGAGGAAAATGTATGCCAAGAGGTGTCCAAAGCACATATATATGTTTTCCCCTATCAATATCAAGATCACAAGGAGGATGGAGGGATTGAGATAAATGGGATATGACAGGTAGGATGTGGAAGATATGTTGGATGGAGGAGATGGGTGAAGGGGATGCAGTTGATGGATGAAGGGGATGAAGCTACCCCTAAGTCCGAAAGTAAGCTAGATGGGGGATTTACACATGAAACTTGTTTGCCAAGTTTTCATCATGGTACTTATCCAAGGCACTTGTTTACCAAGTTTTCACCACTAGATAAATTATTTCTCTTTGCTCTTTTTATTTTTTTGGTTTTTTTGATTATTTTTTATTTTTTTGACTTTTTTAGGTTTTTTGGGTTTTTGGATAGAATGTGGATGGAGATGGATAAGGATAGGGAGGTAGATAAGTGGATTTAGAAGACATACGATAAGGAGAGGGATGAAGGACTCAAGCATCAAGTTCCATACGGAGTATTAAGTGTCGATGTGTGAAGCAACTGCTTGATGTTGGGACAACCTTATTAAAATAAATGGATTGTGCAAGAGGATGAATTAGAGGGATTTGATGGGGAAGATATGTGGGATAATGGATGGGATGCTGGAAAGGGTATGGATAGAATGATGGGGTTGGTGTGTGATGGGGTGGTGAGTTCAGGACCAACATTGGCACATGTGGTGGTGTATGTTAAAGGATAGGAGGGTTAATGGAAGGAGAATGTGGGGATAATGGAGGAGATGGGATAGTGAATTTTGGGACATAATGACCCAAAATAGATTTAGGAGATGAAAAGGGTGTATGATTAGCTTTTGGATTAGCAACTTTGGATGTTGTTATAGATTTTTCATTTGAAGGTATTGCATCTTTTTTCTTTGGGATACACATGGTTTTGATTTTTCCTTTGGTGGGCCTTTGTGGCCTATGGATTTGATTTGGATTTTGGATTTCATTTTTATTTTATTCACCATGTCTTTTAGAGGGGACATGGTGATCTTTTGATTCATGTGGATGTTTACATTTATGCATTTATTCTTTAGAATCCAAAGTGATTTTAGTAGCAATGGGATGGGTGCTAGGAGATGGATGATGTGGAGCGATGGAGGTAAGATCATAGGGATTATGTGTAGATGGAGGATGTGTAGGTATGTGCCTTTGTTGATCCTGATTAGGGGACATGCGAGTGGGCTATTTATGATGGATGACATGGATAGGTGATGAATGGATGAAAATATGAATAGGACAAGATGGAGGAGGTGATTTTGGGATATAAGGGCCTAAAACAGATGTAGTGGATGGAGGGACATAAGGACCCAAGATGGATGGAGTAAATGAAGGATGGGAGATGGTGGATGGAGGGATGTAAGGACCCAAAATGGATGGAGAAGATGAAGGAGGAATATGGACGATTGTTTTGAGGTGATACAATGGAGGAGGGATGGCAGCATATAATCTAGTGGAATGATAGGAAGAGCCTATATTTCTTTTGGAAGAGGCTCGTTGAGGACGTCTAGAGGTTGTACCAGCATCTTTAGATTTTGAGTCTTGAGAAATATGTCCAAGACTTTGCATACAGATTTGTTCTTTGACCTGGATGGTCTCTAAAATACCTTGCTCATGAAGGCCTAAACCTTTTCCTTGATAGTTCATGTTCTTAAGCATCTGATCCATGACATGGTTTTTGTTATTTTGGAAGAATGATGTGAGTATATTATTAGGTGGAGGATGATGGGTGGTGTATATGCTTTGTTTTTCTTCTACAAGGAGACCACCATGGAAGAATGTGAGGATACTAAGGGGTTACAAAAGTGGTGTAGGGATAGTAGGTTTAGGTGACGATGGAGGATCATGAGATGGAGATGATGGGATAAAAACACCTAGATGGGTGGTATCAGAAGAGGGATTAGGTGATATGATAGGATCTAGATTTGTGACGGTAAGCGATAAAGGGTCATGCAATGGAGATGGAGATAAGGGCTCATGAGATGGAGTGGTGGAATCTTCAATGTCAAGGGAGTCTTGAGATGGACTAGATGGTAAGATAGGATCTTGATGTGGAGAAGGGGATATTTTGGTGTGCTTTGGATCAAGCTCTTGGCATGACACATAATGTGCGGGTGGCATAATGATAGAGTGTTGGAAGGACTCCTCAAGTGAGGGAGATGGAAGGATGGGGGATTCATGAAGCTCATGAGAATGGATTTTGGTGACTGGGAGTGGGAGGAGTGTATTGGGCTTGAGTTTTTTTGATGGATTCAGTGGCTCTCGTAGTAGGAGATGTGGGTTTGATGGATTCAATGATGGTTTCAACAATTTGAGTGGTTCTAAGGGTGGAAACAATGATAGGTGTGGTACAGAGAAGGGTCTCATCACTAGGGACCATAGATGATGGATTGGGAGGAAATGGTTCCACGACCTAAATCTGTGGAGTGGGGGATGTCTTCTTAGTCATAAGTCCTTGGAGAACTTTTGGAGTAAGAAACATGCATACTCTAGGCTTGGCTGGGATTATGGGCATAGTTGAAGGATTAGGGATTGGTGAAGGATTGGGATTATGGATTGGTGGACTAGGATTAGATGGGGCAATGGGATTGGATGTAGGACTAAGAGTAGATGGAGGATTAGGATTAGATGGAGGGTTAAGGTAGGGATATTGGAATGGTGAATTAGGATATGGGAACATGGATAGTGGATTAAGACAAGAGGACACGGTTGGTGGATTGTAATAAGGGTATTGGGATGGCAGATTAGGATACGAAGATTGAGATGGTGGATTAAGATAGGAAGACATGGATGATGGATTAGTATAAGGAGATGTGGATGTTGGATTAAGATAGGTAGACTAGGAAAGAGGATTAGGATAGGGGGACATGGATGGGGATTGTAATTATAAGAGTATTAGGATGATAGATTAGGATAAGAAGATATGTGTGTTTGATAAGAGGGTGATGTAGATGGACATGACGAATATGCAAATGGGGAAGATACTAGATATCCCTTGTAAAAGGTAGCATAAGGAGCATGATTAAGCATGGATGAAGACATAGCAGGATATCTTGAAGGGGTGATTGGATTGTGGAAAGCGGGTGGAGAAAGCTTACTAGTGATGATAGCATCAAGGGGATCTATGTCGTATACTTTTGGATCAACAAGACTTTTGTTATCATCGTCAATGTAATTAGGGTTTCCCTTGACTACTATTGATGGAGGATAAGGATTCATGATGATGAAAGGATAAACAAGATGGATCAAAGATTCTGGATGGAAATGGACTAAGGCTCAAATTGGGATTTAGGTCAAGCTCAGATCAGGATTAGATTAAAGCTCAGATTAGGATGATTTGATGATGTGATGGGATTGATTCTAATGATTGGAGTTGATTATCAAAGGATGACTACGACACCGAATCTACTTCGAGATGGAAGTAGATTGATTGGGTCAAAGGTGATTGGATAGGGATGTGACTGTATTAGATCAGATAAGATTGATTAATGAAACGATCGATAAGATCAAATGATGGATCAGATAGGATGGCGAAAGGGATTATAAACCTCATTTAGAGATTACCCTAGGTGAATTAGGATAATGATTGATCAGATTAAAGGATAAATGGAAGATTGTGGCATTGAATCCACCTTGAGATTGAAAGTGGATTGATTGGGATGATGATGATGATTAACTCAGGATGGATGACAATCCTAAGTAGATGTTAAGGATGATGATCAATTTAGACACATAGGTCAATTTCGATAATAACCTGGAACGAAGTTTAGGGGATTTGAATGGGGAAAATGATGATCTAATTGGGGGAGTGAATGATAGGAATGGATGAATGAATACTAAAAATGAGTAAACGATTGATCAGATTGGATGAACAACTCTCAGAATGAGACGAAAGCTTAGAATGAATGAAAGATTACTTCGAATGAGTAAATGATTGATCAAAACGGGTGAACAACTAATCGAAATGAGAGGAAGTTCAGAATAGATGAACGATTGATCAAAAAAAGGAAAAAATTGTTTGGAAGGGATAAAATATTACTCAAAACGAGTAAACTAATGATCAAGAGGGATGAATGACTACTCAGAATGAGTAAACGATTGCTAAGAATGGATGAATGACTTTCAAAATGAGGAGACGAATTTCAAGATGACTGAACGATTACTCAGAATGAGTAAATGAATGATCAACAGGGGTGAAAGACTACTTGAAACAAGAAAAGGAGGTTCAGAATAGATGAACAATTGGTTAGAAAAAGGAAATGATTGTTCAGAAGGGATGAATGAAAGCTCAAAACAAGTAAACGATTGATCGGAATGGATGAAAAAATGCTCAGATGGGGAGACTGAACCTTGAAATGGATAAAAGGATGAATAGGAAAAAATTGAAGAAGATGGAAGGAGGGATCTTAAGATTTGTTTCAATACCCTAAGATCTTGGCTGCAGATGGACTAAAGCTCAGATTAGGATTTTGGTTAAGCTTAGATTGGGATTAGACTAAAGCTCATATTAGGATTGGATTGAAGCTCATATTAGGATGATTGGAGGATGTGATGGGATTTATTCTACACCAAGTTTAGGGGTTTTAACTAGAGGACGTAAGATGCTGACAATCAGATTTTTCCAGATTTGGCAGTTTTCAAAAATTGTCAATTTTTTCCATTTTAGGGAAATGCATAGGCATACCTTTGAGAGTCCAATTTTTTTTCCCAAAAACCACCCAAAACTAAGGTAGGATAAATTTCCAACTAACCTCCCAAATCTGAGACACACATTTTGAGTTATTAACGAAAATGATTTTTCAAAAAATGAAGAAAACACTAAATTATGATTTTGAGGGTCAAGATGAAAGTTTGAAGCCCAGAAAAATTTGCCAAAATGGGGGCCAACCAACTGAGATTCGATTGGGAATCCACATGCCACCTCATAACACAACCACCCATAAAATATTAGCCCAATCGAACACCTGAGTGAAAAGTTATGACCTCTAAAAGTTTCTGCATAAAAATCAAAACCCCTAAAATGAAGTCTAGATGATTGGGATGGATGATTTGATGATAGATATGGAATCTAATGATGTTCTAAGTAGAACCCATGTGGTTTGGTTGATGAAATGATGACTTATAGAAAAGTGTTGATGACGGGAAAATGGGTGCTCAAAATGACTAAATGGAGGGTGAAAAAGGTCGTTTTGGAGGGCAAGTTCACCCAAGTTAGGGTAGGTACTCCCCTCCAAGGGAAGGTGCACCCAACTAAAATGGGCAGGTCCACCTATCTAAGGGCAGGTCTACCCATCCAAGGGTAGATCTTCCTATTCAGTGAAAAATGAGCGAAAACAACTATTTGGGGTAGGTACGCCTATTCAAGGGTAGGTCTACCCATCCAAGGGCAGGTATGCCCAACTAAAAGGGGTAGGTTCGCCTATTCAGTGAAAAAGGGAAAAAACAACTATTTGGGGTAGGTATGCCTATTCAAGGGTAGGTCTGCCCATCCAAGGGTAGGTCTGCCCAACTAAAAGGGGTAGGTCTTCCTATCCAATGGTAGGTCCACCCATCCAAGGGAAGGTCTTCCTATTCAGTGAAAAATGGGCAAAAATAGTTGTTTGCAATAGGTAAATGGGCACACAAAATGAGGAAATGGATGCTTGGATCAAGGGGATGAATGTTCAAGATAGGGAATTGATTCTCAAAATGGATGTAGGTCTACCTATCCAATGGCAAGTCCGCCCATCCAAGGGAAGGTATTCCTATTTAGTGAAAAATGGGAAAAAATAGTTGTTTGGAATAGGTAAATGGGCACAAGAAATGAGGAAATGGATGCTTGGATCAAGGGGATCAATTTTCAAGATAGGGAATGGATTATCAAAATGGATGCATGAATGTTTGAAATGGGGAAATGAGTGATCAGAATGATGAAACAGGCACTCAGAATGATGAAATAGGTGCTCAAAATGATGAAACGAGTGGTAAAACTGACTGTTCAAGGGGTAGGTATGCCTATCCAAGGGCAGGTCTTCCCATCCCAGGGTAGGTCTACCCAACTAAGGTCAGGTTCACCCTTTCTAGGGTAGGTACGCCCCTCTGAAGGGGTAGGTCTTCCTATTCAAGGGAAAATTCACCTGTTTGACAAAAAGTTAGGCAAATCTAATAAAAATAGGCTGAAAAGGGAGTGAGATAGAGGGAAGGTTCTCCCTTGGTAGGGAAGGTCCACCCCTCTACAAGGGTAGGTCCACCCCTCTATACAGATCTAAACTTAATTTTCACAAAAATGACTATGGAAAAGGACCCAAAACACAACAAACAACAATCAGAGAATAAGTCTGACTTGACTAAACATAAAATCACTGGTTTTCCATAGAGAATATTTTAGACATCACAATCCTAAGATTTGTAGAATGGGTATGGCCAATAGAGTCCTCTATCTAGGATAAACAAGGTGGCTAGGGAGTCCTCGATATACCCCTGGTATGTGAGGTCCAAACCGTGAACACCAGCCCATCACAAGCATGAGTTGGGAACCTTAGCAAGATACTAAAGACTTGTACCAACTCTTCACATCATCTTGACGCTTCACCAATAACAATGTGGTTGGATTAGGGTACAACTTTGGCTCTCCCCCTTTCTATACCCCATCGGTACACGTGGTTGGGATCGTCCCTTGGGGTGATGAAATCCCCAAGCAGGTCCCCTAAAAAAAATAAAAAGAGATGACACAAGGACTTGGTAAGCTACGATTTTTTGTCACCCAGGATCGCTAAATAGTATAAGGGGATTAGATAGGTCAATAGCCTACCACAAACACAACACATAATGTAAATTTGACCCCTCCTAGTTAAGCTATGTGCCTAAATTAACAAAAAAGGATAAGAAAAAAATAATAAAGTTTCAAAATGAATGGCCTTGCAAGAAACTTGTTAGTAATTTTCTTTTTGTTTTCCACAAAATGCTCATCAAATCATTACATAGACACAAAAAACACACGTTAGGAGGTCAAAAGTACTCAAAACAACATAAAATAGTGCTTAAAATGTAGTTTTTACCTTCTAAAAAAATGTTGTTTTGGGTGGGTCTATCCCTCTGTTTTGGGCAGGTCCGCCCCTCAGTGGGCAGGTCTTCCCCTTGGCAAGGGCAGGTTCGCCCCTCTGCTAAAAGTTGGAAAAACTTGTTGTTTCTAGGCTTTGTGGAGTGCAGGTCTGCCTCTATAAGGGCAGGTTTGCCCCTTTGAGGGAAAGTCCTCCTATGTGTGGGTAGGTCTGCCTATCTGTGGGAAGGTTTGCCTATTCATGGACAAGTCTATCTCTCTGCAAGGGCAAGTCCGTCTCTCTATAAGGCCAGGTCTGCCTCTCTGCAACCTGAACCTGCAAATAGTGAGACAATAGAAAACTTGAGAGAAAAAGACCCATTTGTGGGTCCCACAAGGCGTGCCAGAAATGTGTGTAGGTGTTTGTAATCTATCTAAAAATGCAAGACAACTTAGAAATGCAAGAGAAAACAAACACAATACCACCTCAAGATTTTCCTAGTTGAACTCAAAAACAAAGAAAGATAACCAAAAATAGATTTTTACCTTGCCTTGAGTTGATGCTTTGGTTGGCCCTGGATTGTTGATTATGTGTACTCCCTTTGATGGTAAGATGCTAAAATAGATTCAGAACGATGTATGAAAGATGAGGAATGCAATGAGCAAAGTGGGTAGTTGAGTAGATGACTAGAGTTGATACAAGATGAGCTTGAAAGTGTCATAATGGTGGATGAGAGCTTGAGAGAGTTGAGTGTTTGAGATGAGATGAAGTTGAATGCTTAATGAATAATGAATTTTGTTTCTTATAATAAAAGAATAATCTTTCATTTTATGGAGAGAAGCCCTAAAGCAATGGATGGTTGAGATCTTTCCACCATGGGCAAGATGTAGGGTTGTGGTGAGTTGAGGACTCACAAGCCCTCACATTTTTCCATGTGGAAAATGATGTGTTACAAGGACACATGATGTGGAGAGAGTACAAATGATGTGGAGATAGTACAAATGATGTGGATTACTTGCAAGTACCTTAGAAAATGGGTGATGTGACCTCTCAATGATCACATGGGGAAGAAGAGAATCTTGGGTGAATAAACATGAATTTAAAATTCACATGATTGGGGAATCTTGTGGATAAGACAAGGTACCGAAGGGAGAGGTGGAAAGTACCTTGGATAAGACAAGGTTCTTAAAAATGTAAGTACCTAACCACACGTGACTTGATGTGAGAGGTCAAAGATTCTAGAAGACTTTGGTACATGTGATGTGACAAGTCAAAAGTTCTAGAAATTGCATGGGGAAGAGAAGATTTCTTCGAGGCATAAAAGTGAATTAAAAATTCACATGGGGAAGAGAGGAGCCTTGGATGAATAAAAAAGAATTAAAAATTCCTTGGGGGATGGGGAGAGTTGACTAAGATGTTGATTAGATTAGCTAATCAATGATTAGAAGATAATTAGTGGTTAAGGAATATTAGAAGCCAACTTGCAAAAGTTGGAGGATGCGACACATCCTAATCAAGGATTAAGAATGTGCACATCCCTAATGAAGAGACTAAGAGGTTGATTAATATTAAGTGAAAGTGATGTGACATGTGAAGAATTAAATAAATTTCATATTTATTTAATTCATTTGATGAAAGGGGGACTAAAGGGGTAAGGTATTTAATTATTAACTGAATACCTTAAGGATTTTGAGAAATTTAAGGATATTAATTAGATAATAGGAGTATTACCTAATTAACTCAAATAAGAGGATGTTTAGATGAAGAGGGATAAGTTTGGAAAAATGTAAGTGTCCAAATCTAGGTGTCTACACAAACAACTTTTTCTAGCAGCACTTAAGTGAAAGATATTACCTTTTATTTTTGCACCTGATGCAATTTCATTTCCAGAACTCAATATTCTGCATTTTCCATCCTTAAACTGAAGATTGTATCCCTTATCAACCATATGACCAATACTCAAAAGATTATGCTTCAAACCTTCCACATACAAAACATCATCAGTATTATGCTTACCATCAAGAGAAATACATCCTCTTCCATGAATCACACCATCTGTATTATCACCGAATCTCACAACACCACCGTCATTAATTTCCAAGCTTACAAACTTACTTTTGTCTCCTGTCATATGATATGAACATCCACTATCAATCATCCATTCATCTTTCTCTTCAACTCGAGCAGCTAGGGATTTCTCCACATTTGTACAACTAGTAGATTTAGTAGATATAGGATTATTTTCCTTGATAGTAATAAATACCCATTCATCATCACTCCTATTTCCTTTTTGAGAATCATCATCTATCACACCTTCATCAACAACATAATAACACTTCTTTTGAAATCTAGCTTGTTATGTCTTGGTTTAGGATCTCTTTTCAGACACCTTGATGCAAAATGACCTATCTTATTGCAAGAAAAACATTTGAGGCAATTTTCCTTCATACTTACCTTTTCCTCTTGGTACTCTCTTGACAATAAGTGCTTCTAGCTCTTCCATCTCTCTTTCTTTTTCTTGAATCTGTCTGATTTCATCCTCATACTTGAAAGTATTTCTAGATGAACTCTCACCTGAATAATAGCTTTGTCTATCTCTTATGGAAGTAGTACCCTTAAATGCATATTCAACCTTAGGAAGGGCATCACCAATTTTGTTCAACTCAAAAGCAATCAACTTACCAACCAATGTATCTCTGGTTATATTTGTTACAATCCAGAGCTATTCAATAGAACTAGCTATGACTTTGTAAGAATTAGGCAATGATCTAAGCTCTTTAATAAAAATCTCAAATTTGTCTATTTGTTCGCCAACACATCTAATACCACGCATGAGAACTCATTCACTCTTTTTGTGAAAGTATTAATGTTCCCATCATCACCCATTCTCAACCTTTCATATTTCCCTTTCAGAATCTACAACTTAGCAATCTTCACATTATTATCACCTTCATACAAGGTAATTTCCAACTTTTTCCAGATCTCATGAGGAGTCTTCAAATCCATAACATTTTTCATCTTAGAATCAATCAAAGCACTCAACAAAGCTTCCTTAGTCTGGATATTATAATCGGCATCTCTAGTTTCAGTAGTAGTAGTAGGACCATTCTAAGGAATAACATACCTATTATATGTAATGCTCTAGTAGGCTTCACCAATGCATCTCAAATGACACTCCATTCGATTATTCCACAGAGAATAATTTGTTCCATCAAATCTTGGACTATCCTTCTTGTAACTTGCCATCTTGGATCACTTTAAGCTGTTAAATTTCTTCCAAGGAACCTACTCTGATACTAATTGTTGGAAACACAAGGGTAGACAACTGAGACGGGGGGTGAATCAATTGTGACAAAAATTCAAAACTTATTCAACTTGTTAACCTTATCCTTAGACCTGATAATTAACCATGAAAGCATAAATCATCAATACACAGAAAAACACATAACACCAAGATTTTTTACTTGGAAACCCTGTTAGGGGAAAAACCATGGTGGAGGTCAGTCCACAAGATTATACCCTGTTAGAAGTATAATGAAAATGAAATATGGGGAATGCTTACGAATTTAGGCACATTGCTAAGAGCTCACTACTCAATTACAACAAGGCTAACTGCCAAAAGGAAGACACACTATCTTACAAAAACAATTAGATTACATCCGTAGGGATTTGAACTGATAAAATAACATCTGCTAATGCCTGATCGTAGTTCCAGTTAAGCACATGAACACTTCTTCACTCTTCCTCACACTCTGCTCTGCCTTCGAATGATATTCAAACATACACACACAGAAGAACACTCTAGCATTCACTCACACCTTTTAATTTGAATAAATAATTGCTCTTATATATCCGCAAAAATAAATTTCATACCTTCATGTCAACTTCAAAAAAATAATAAAATGAATATAAACTATCAGCCCAAAAGAGTAAAGATTATTAATGCAAATCAACCAAGGTCAGCCACATTTTAGTGAAGACCCAAATTAACATCTCCAACATGAAAACACTTCAATTAATTACTCCTCAAAGATCCACAACATGCTACAAGCACCATGTCGGCCAAAAACAAGAAAACCATGAACACACAAGACAAAATCGCTAAACACGAGCACAATGATCAATGTAGACGTGCAACAAAGATAGAGCACGATCTAGAAACATCCACAAACATTATGAAACATCAGGGAAACATCCACAACAACTGAACTAATTGAAATAGCCTCATCTTCAATTAGAAACACCAACTGAAGCAACAAAAAAAATGTCAGAATGAAAATCTTCATAAGTTGATCAAATATTCACGGGGATCTCTGAAACTTGATGTGGATAAACTAGATACACTCAACAACAAACCCTTTATTCCACAACCTTTGATCATCAACATAGAGAACTTACCGACATACTGAACTTCACTTCACTATTGACAACCTGCAACTCATTTATTACAATTTTCTTAGTATCCTCAACATATACAACTTCAAATGAATTAATGCTAATAGTGTTGACATCAATGACAACCACAATATCCAACAATAGGTAGGTTAAAGAACATGAGTGTGCTCTTGAAATGGATGAGAAGATTAGAAAATGAAGGACAAAAGGATAGAGGATATTAGATAAGAATGATGAAGATATAGAGTAGAAGAAATGGTAGAGTAGAAAAAATGGATGTTAGCATAGATGACATGGATCTTAGCATGGAAGATATGGATGTTAGTATATTAGAATGACTTCAATATTTTTTCCAAAAAACATAATAGGCCTTCATTAATCATCATTGGGTGTTAAAATGACACAAATGGATAACAAACACCATCATTTTAGATAAACCAAAGTGTGCAAGGTCATCCACTTAAAAAAAATAGACAATTGTAGAGAAGGAATGTCCTGACTCATACTAAAGGAAAAGTTACCCCAGTATTTTTTTGAAGGAAATCCACAAATAACAGACAAAGAAAAGAGTCTTGAGACATCATCGCTCCTCTAAATCCCTCATGATACATTGTCAAGGAAGCTAGTAACTTGACTGAAAGACAAAGCCAAAATAGAAAAATAAAAAGATAAGACAAAATAAGCCACAATGTCAACAACCAGTAAGAGTGTTTGCAAAATTTTGGTTTGTTTGATGTTTAAATGGTAGGTTGATTGTTTGATGAAGCCGGGTTTCAAGAAAGACACATATCATATAAGATGTCGAGTCTAGTTTCAATCGTGTGACCACCTATATAAGGCAAATGGTGATGTTTGACTGAATGATAATGTTTGGTTTTAGGAAGAACACATCCTATATAAGACATTGGTTGATTGTTTTGACAATGTGACTATTTTGAAAATTTGTTTGGTTTGACTTGATGACATTGCAAGCTTGTTTTCCTTGTTGATATGTGACTTGTCTTGATGTTTTGACGACTATTTGGTGTCTTGATGACAATGTCTAATTTATTTGACTGACACGATGAACCCTAAAGGAATGACCTAGGGGGCCTTGGGAGCTCATTGACAGATGGCCTAGCCTATGTCCAGTCACAGAGGCAACATAGTTCGACATGACAAAGACTGACATGACTAACTTTGACTCATTTTTTGGGATTTTTGGAAGTTATCTAAATGTTTTTGGGTTTTTACAAGTTTTAATTTTTTTGGATTTTGAAGTTTTATAATTTTTTAGGACATTTTATGATTTTTTTTGGATTTTTTCAAGAAATTTTATGATTTTTTTGGATTTTTTCAAGACATTTTATTATTTTCTTTTGGATTTTTTCAGGACATTTTATGATTTTTTTTGGATTTTTTTAGGACATTTTATGATTTTTCTAGATTTTTTATGATATTTTATGATTTTTTCAATTTTTTGAAGTTTTAAAGGTGGAGTGAGATGAAATGTGATATATGCTTGATTGAAGAAACTAGATGCCCCACACTAGAGGTAGTGCAACCATGGATAAATGATAGATCAAAATGAAAGATCCACTACAAAACATGTCACACAAGCAACATATCTTTTATCGAAAGATGATAATGGTTGGTTGATTGGATGCTAGGAATGATTGATTCCATAAGGCATGATGATGGTAAGTACTTAGGATCACTGATTCCTCTAAGCATGATAAGATTGATGATTGTTTGATTTTTGATTGACAAAAGATATGAGGATTGGATAATGTTTTACAGCTAGGCTCAAATATGATTTGCATAATAAGATTCAAGGTTGCAAAGGGACATGATGACCAGAATTGGAGGTAATTTAATCATGGATAAATGATAAATATGTGAACTATGATGGAATGATAATTCATAAGGATATGAAAGGAAATCCAAAGCATGCATTTGTAATTTTTCCCCTAAACTTATCAAGAACAAAGTACGGAAATGGGACATGGGTTTTGATAAGCTAGGAGATATGGAATGGAAGAATACAAGGATAAGGATAATGAATAGGATGATTAAGATCAACTAGATAAGATATAGACACAATGCCTAAGTATTTTTCCCCTATTCCTCATCAATACCAAGGAAGGGAAGAAAGGATGCATTTAGAGAGGATGGTGGAATATGGATAAGGTGAAGGACATGGTATGAAAGATATGGATAAAGTGTATAGGATAAGATGCATGATGTTTCAAGAGGATCCTTAACCTTTTCAAGATAAAAGGTAGAAAGGTAAAGGATGAACCTAAAGAGGGTAAGGGCTATGAATGACAGGTGGATGAAAATTTCCCCCAAGTGTGTAGTGCAAGACAAAGGGGGGAAAAAATAGGATATGGATAAGGATAAATGAAGATGGAAGGTAGTATATGTATGATAGGAAGATGGAGGGAGGAATAAAGCATCAAGTTTCATAGCTAATATCCATCGAACATGTGCTCTAATAAACCATGGAAATGAGGATTACACTCGTAAACGTTGGTAGATTAATGGTATGATGGAAGAAGCTAAGCAATTATGCAAAGGTTTGGATTAAAGGAGGGTAAGTGGGGATGAATGTTGGATAATGGATAGGAGGTTGGAAGGCTTGTTGATGGATAGATGAAAAGGATGGAAAGATCAAAATTGACACACACCTTGAAGGGTGGTGGAGTGATGGAGGAAAAATGGAGTTTGAAGGTGACATGTTTGTAGATGGACAATTGGAGGAAGCTTTTGGATTAGAAAATTTGGATGCCAATTTAGATTTTATTGCTTCTATGAGACTTTTAAGAATCCACATAGCTTTTGACATTGATTTTTTCTTTGTGGGCCTTTGTGTCCTTTGAGAATTTTCTTTTTTCTTTATGGACCTTTATCGCCTTTGAAATTTTTCTTTTTGGTTTGTGGGCCTTTGTGGCCTTTGAATTTCTTTCTTTTGACTTTGGATCAAATTTTCTTTTATTTTTGCATATCTCTTCAGGGAGACATGTTGATCCTTTGATATATGTGGATTTTGATATGAAATATTTTGACATTTGACACCCAAATTTCTTCCAAGAGCAATGGGATAGGTGGATGAAGATGAATGATATGGAGGTATTATGGATGGGTTAATGTTGGTAGGATTTTGAGAGGGAATCAAGGATGTGTGCCTTTGTTGTTCTTAATGAATAGGAGATGGAGGGATGTAGGGCCCCAATATGGATTGAAGGGTTGTTGGACTAGGGTTTGGATGATAAGGACCAAGGATAGATGGAAGGTTTGATGGACTATGATAAGGACCTAGGATAGATGTAAGGTTTGATGGACTAGGATACTTAGGTTTATTTTGACAAAATATGTACTTACGATGGGTACCAATGTCTTGAGTGTGAGGTGTATAACCAAGGCCATCATAATATGGATTCTCTTGGATATAAAGGGGTTCTAGGATACCTTGTTTATGAAGGTCGAATCCTTTTCTTTTGTATTTCATACTTTGAAACATTCGTTTACTAAAGGGATATGTATTATTTATGAAACAAGATGCAAGTCTATCATGAGGTAGATGTGATATGGAAGGAATAAGAAGATCTTGGAGTAAACCACCCTGGATAAAAGTGAGGGAACCCATTTTATAGGTAAGGGGCTCACGGATAGCTTGAATAGGGTTGATTATGAGGGGAATTAGGATGGGTGATAAGATCTTGACATGGTGATGATGGGTTGCTTTGATCTTGACTTGGAAAAGGATCACAAGGTGTCGGAGATGGAGTAGCTTGCTCTTTATTAGGTATGGAATCATCATGAAGTGTTATGCAAGGAATATATTGATCATGAGAAGGATAAACATGATTATGTTATGAAAGGGTATCCTTGAATGGAGGTATATCTTGATCTTGATAAGGAAGGGAATCCTGATATTTTGTGGAAAGCATATCTTGATAATCAGATGGTAGGACATCATTGGATATAATGGAATAAATATCATGCTCTTGGGATGCAATGGAATCATGAGATGGTATGGATTCATTAGATGAGGCGGAAGGAGGACTTGGAAGGATACTTTTCTCCTGAGAGGGAAGGGAATAATCTTGGATGAAAAAAAAGAGACAAGGGGATCATCATGAGGTTATTGAGAGATGGGATATTGGTGAAATATTGGAGATAGTTGGATATTTTTGCTATCATTGGATGGAGTGAAAATAATGCTTTGATCTTGATGTGTAGGGGAGTCTATGCTAGCATGATTTAGACTAAGAGATTGACATGAATCATTGGATGCAGATGGTATGATAGGAGATGATGGTTGGATAGATTTGTTAACTTGGGTGAAAGAATCATGAGGCTTATTTTGACTTATGGGGGATGAAGATAGATGCATTACATGGTAGGATTGCTCAATATTATTTGTGTTTTAGGACTTAGGTTTGGGTTTCTCATTTATCCTTTGCAAAAAGTCATGGACATTGAACTTGGATGATGTAGTTTTGGGTGAGGATAAAGGCTTATGAGATGACTGCACCATTTCATTTAAATGTTGGGATTCTAGTATTTTTTCAAGATCTTTCAAATGATGGTCAAGATATTCAATCATTTGGTTTCATTCATAGGTCAAAGATGAATATGGAGGATAACAGTTAGACATGTTTGGTTGATGGTTGTGGAAATGTTTTGATGTGCCTAAATATGGTTAGGGATGATTAAGGTAAATTAAGAAAGGTTATGAATGGTTTAGGGATGGTTATTATGATGGATGAAGGTTATAGAGCACAAAGATTATGATAGGTGATGATGTTTGTTTTAGATTTTTTTTCAAATACACATGCAAGATACATCAGACAAGGGTATGTGCAAGATCATGATGGGCTAAAAAGTGGCAATATGATGGGTATGTGGTTGACAACTTTTTTTAACCCAAATTTGATGAAATGAAAAGGGTTTTTAAAGGAGATTCTCAAATTTCCACCAATATAAATTATTCTTTGCTTTGAATTTAATAAATAATTATTATTCATTTTCTATTTGAATTATGACTAAAGTCCTGATTGATAGGCTGATTGAAAAACATCAATAACTTTTAAACGATATTACATTTTTTAAATCTAAAACATGCATCACATTCTATGCTTTGCATACTATTGGATTAAAAAAAGAAAAATTGAATTTCATGAAGTTTTGACCAAGTTAAGATGGTCAGACATACAAGTTTTTATATTTTTTAAAAGTTGTAATTAAAAATTCATAATTAATTATTTACTTGGAAAAAAAATAACAAAAAAATATGCATCACATCGGGACATGAGTCCTCTACTTATATCTAAAATGATCTTATAAAAAAGTATTATCATTTTATTGTGGTTAGGGTGGTTAGACATACACCCACTTCTTATTTTTTCCCTAAAATTTAAGTACTACTGCATTGAAATTTCAAATTTTCACCAAATAGATTTTCTTTTCTTTTTTAAATAAACCTAGTATTTTAGAAACTACATTCAATTTGCTACAGATTCTATTCTTACATATTTTTGAAATAATATAGATATCTTATTCAATTTTTTATGTCAAGTTTCCTAACTTTGACTTTTCTGAATTTTTTGCCACTTAAAGGCCTATTTTTTCCATGATGATCCTGCACATACCCACAATATCAAGCACTTTGTTTTGGTCTATTTTGGTGTGAAAATGTTTGACTTAAAGAATACAAGTGCAATCCTATGGTTGGCCAGGATAATATTCATTGAGTTCCCACTTGGATTTCTCCAGTTGCACTTATTCTTCATGGGTGCCTTAGAAGCTTGGCCACACTGGATCCCCTCTATGGCACTCACTTCTCATGTCAACCAAGCTTCGATTTGTCATGAATCTCCTATGAAAAAATATTCACCTCTACTAAGAACTGCAAGAACGTGAGATGGCTTGGCAACAACCATTGCTTCACCAATGAATAGAAGGGATTTTGGCTTCTAAAAAAAGAGGTTTCTAGTGAATACTCGGCGACATGGAAACTTGCAAGTGTACACCAAGCCACTTAAGGATTTAATCACTCTACGAGGGGCTCTTATAGCTTTAGAAGAAAAGGTAGATATCTAGTTTTGAATGACATTGCATGGATAAGGCCTACATACCATGAGGACTTGACAATTTAGTCTCATCCTTTTATATACCAGCCTGAGTGAAAAATTGGTTGGAGTCATTCCCTCTTGTGAGGCAAGCCCCTCTAAGTTATAAACACAAAAAGAGATGGGTCTAGCTTTCTGATCACCGAGTTTGGACAAGGTGGGAGCATAATACCTACCACCCTTCAAACACTAAGACGTAGTGTTCTTTACCCTCCTAGTTAAATCTATGTGAGAGAAGACAATTGTTCATTTTAAAGCACCAATTGAAATTTTTTCTAATCTAAAATACAATTGTTTTCAAAATCAAGTCTTCGATGAATGTCCTGCATCAGATGTCATTATTAATTTCAATTTTAAGTCTTGAACAAGCGAGAGTTTATGCTTCCAAACTTCAAGTATCTGACATGCGAACCTATAAAAGAGACCAAGATTAGCCACATAATCAATAATTAAGCTATGAAGGAAAAAGACATTAATCTAAATTAAAACTAATCTAAAATTAGAAACTAATCTAAAATTAAAAATTAATCTAAAGTAAAAGTTAATCCAAAAATATTAATATTAAATTAGAAACTAATCTAAAATTGGAAACTAATATGAAATTAAAAATTAATCTAAAGTAAAAGTTAATCTAAGAATTTTTTTTAATAAGGTGTTGAAAAAATTTGGGTTATGCTCTCAATGGCGTAGATGGATTATGTCTTCTTTATTTGGGGAAAATTTTTCAGTAATTATAAGTGGGAATCTAGTAGGCTTCTTCAGCTCCACACAAGGTGTCAGGCAAGGGGAACCTCTTTCCCCTTTCCTTTTCATAATAATGGCAGAAGCTTTAAGCAGATTCATTCATTTAAAGCATAATCAACATCTATGGAAAGGTGTGCAGATACCAAACTCAAGTATATCAGTCACTCATTCTCTTTTTGTTGTTGATACTTTGTTATTCAACAAATCATCCCTACAGGAAGCTAATCAAGTTAAAGAGGTTCTTGATAAATACTCATCAGCTTCCAGACATAAGATAAATGTACAAAAATAAAATATTTATGTCTTAAACACTCCTGATGACCTAAAAAAGAAAATAGTAAAAAAAATAGGATTTCAAGAAGCTGAATTGCTTTGTACCTATCTAGGGGTACCCTTTTTTAAAGGTTCAAATAAGGTTACTTATTGGGATAAGGTAATTGATAGACTTAAGTCAAGAATTTTACTTTGGAAAGCTAGATGGTTATCTTTATCTAGTAGAATTCTCCTTATCAAATTAGTTCTAGAATCCATTCCAAATTATTTTATGGCGGTTCTCAAAGCTCTTGCATCTGTAATCTTAGAAATTGAAAAAATAATAAGATAATTTCTTTGGAAAGGAAATATTGACATGAGCGGAAAAAGATACCTTTAATTTCTCTAGAAGGATTGGTGAAAGAAAAGAAACAAGGTGGGGCAGACATTCAAAATATCTCATTGAGAAATAAAGCATTCGGGGCTAAAATTGCATGGAAAATGTACACTAAACCAGAAGCCAAATGGGAAAAAATTTTACAAGTAAAATATTTGGATAATACAAACCCAACAAGAACTATTACAGTGGAAGATCCTCCAAAGGGTTTGGCTATCTGGAATTTTATTATAAGTAGTAGGAACCTCATCATTAATTTTTCATCTTGGGAGGTAAATGATGGTCAAAATGTAAAGTTTTGGATAGACTCATGAAATGGCAAGGCTTCATTGTCAACAAATTAGGATCTCTAGGAGGTTAAAATAATTCTATCCCAAGCCTAGGGAGAAATTTTTTTGGACTATGTACAATCGTCAAATTCTTTGACTAGGAAGGTAATGTGGAAAAATCCATCAAATAGTCCATTAAGAACTCATTAGGAACAAGGAAAACTTTAGTGGCGAATATTCACCAATTGGTGAATTCCAGGAATCAGCCAAGTTGAAATTGGCGAATTCTCACACCCAACAGGGTGTCCAAATCACCCGAATTTTATGAACTATAGGTTCAATGCATGTCCATTCGCCAATGAGTTTTTTTATGAGGCATATTTAAGCAACAAATTCACCATTGTCAAACTACGCATTTCAATTGGACTAACTAATATTTTCACTTGGAATCCCAAAAGCATGCATTTAATAAAACACCTACATATTCACCAATACTATTAAAACAACATTGTATTAGGGCCCATTTCACCAATTAAAATTTATAAATAGTTTCTTGTGAAGACCCATTTCACCAATTAAAATTTATAAATAGTTGCTCATGAGGACCTATTTCGCCAATAACATTAAAAAAATAATTACATTTGAGGACACATTTTTCCTTGAAAATTATAACGTATCGTTGTATAAGCATGCAGGATTTGCCAAATTTTTAATATACCATTTAAAAATCCCACAAAATTTTCCAAATATGGAATCATGGATTGATATAAATACAATCGAAAGTGTCATTTATTCTTACACATTTTGTTCAGTTTTGACGTTCTACTTCTCCATTTGGAAGTCAGTGAAAGCTGAAAACATAGACTTAAAAGGTGAGTGATCATTTCTTCATAGTGTTATTATTTATAATAATAAGTTTTCTTTATCTCTTTTCCATTCTTGCTTCAACAAAGTGAACCTTAGAAGTTAGAACCAAACTATAAAGTTTCAAATTTTTCAAAATGTCTGACCCACTGAGTACTGAGTAGAAAGATGACCACGAAAGACTTGCAACTCAACAAAGTGAACAATCAACCAAGTCAGGGAATGGAAAAGTTATGAAAATTTAGAACTCTGTGACAAGGTTATATAACTCAGAGGACTAGCAACTAAGTTTAGGAAAAGCCAAATATTTTATATTGTATTCCATGGTATTAAATTTGATATGTGATTCTGCACCATATTTAAAGAACAACACTTATCACAATACTTATAAATTCCTATTGCATTTCCATTCACACAATCTTTGATAAATCACTGAAAGGAATATTATCAATCCATTCCTTGAACAAAAATAAATACAATCGAAAGTGTCATTTATTCAGAAGTTATCCAAAGTCGAAAACGTAGACTTAAAGGTGAGTGATTATTTCTTCATAGTGTTATTAGTTATAATAATAATTTTTCTTTATCTCTTTTCCATTCTTGCTTCAATCTTAAAGATGATATTGAGTAGGGAATGGGATCCATATTATTATTCTCTGTCCTTAAACAAGAAGACATTTTTTTCTAGTTTTTATTCAAAGTGAGAGATGAATATGTTGAGTGAATCAGAGATCACTATGTTGAGCAACTTGAGCAGCAAGGGTAAGGCTCCTTCCACTCCTCAAGGTGGTGAAGAGACTCCTGCCACTTCTCAGACTCCTTCTACTCCTTAGGGTGGTAAGGATCCTGCTACTCCTTACACTCCTACCGCTCCTCAAGGTGGTGAAGAGAATCTTGCCACTTCTTAGACTCCTTCTGCTCCTCAAGGTGGTAAAGCTCCTACTGGTCCTCAAACTCCTACCACTCCTTAGGGTGGTGAAGAGACTCTTGCTGCTCCTCAGGCTCCTCAGGATGGTGAAGGGACTTTTTACACTCCTCAGGGTGGTGAAGATACTGAAAGGCCATTAAAATGAAAAAAACTTAGATGTACCATACAATCTTACTTTGGAATGGCCAAAGCTTTTGATCCATCAGGTCAAGATGGAGCTACATCATCAACTCTTCCACCAAATATTGGTAGCATTCCCAATACCTCACCGCCACTAAAAGTCCAAGTTGAGATTGTCATTGATTTAAACCAAAATGTATCAAATCAGGATAGCAATACCGCAGAAGATCTTCCAAGTGATACCTTGGGCCTAGTTAACCAGAATGAGATAATTGACTTGAATGAGGATGATGATGTTGGTAGCAAGAAAAGGAAAAATAAACCAAAAATCGGGCATGAGTGTGAAATGACAAGGAGTTTTCAACTTGGTTGGTTGTCAAAGTGCTCATTCATTGAACCAGTGTGGAAATCAAAAGATATTGAAAATGCAAAATTGGCCAGATGTACGATTTGTACTAGGAACTGTGGAAGAGACAAGACGTTGCAGGTAAAGATTGACACTATAGAAAAGTATATTGGTAAATTTTATGAAAAAAAATCATAGACAGAAAGGAACAATCAGTTGTACGATGGAAATGAAAGGAAGAATGTCTTCATGTTAGGTATGTTGCGGATTATGAAGTGCATCACCAAAAAATTTTGAAGCTTGGTGCATGTAAAGGTACACTTGACGCTCAATTTGGGAAAGCAATGGAAGTAACAAATCTATCAAAAACTATTCAGATGATTGTTGTTTTTCATATTTTGTCCAAAGGGCGTCCTATGATAGACTACCCAAAATATTCTAGTTTATTATCTTATTTGAATGTTTCTCACTATCCCTACTCACATTGGTTAGTAAACGCTGGATGGGAATGGGAAAATTGTCTTGCTACAGTGGAAAAGGAAGATTTAAAGGTTAGAGTAAAAGATTCAAATTTCATTGGATTATCTTTAGATGAAGTTACTGTAGTAGACAATACTTCTTGGGTCTATATGCATTTGTATACTATACAAAAAAAGGTTCACCAAGCTCATCTTCTCTGTGTTAATAAAATGAAGGATAGTTCAACATCACAAAATATATTTGAACTAGTCAAGAAATCTTTGAATGAAATTGTAGGTATGGATGAGTTAACAATTGCTAAAAATTTGGTGTGTGTCAGATCTGATGGAGTTGCAGTGATGCAAGGTCAAAGGATCAGTGTTTGCACAAAGTTACAAACTACTTGTGTACCATAAATGCTTGGCATTCACTGCGTGGCTCACATAATGAATTTAGCATTCAAAATTTTAAGAAAGTTTCCTATAGTATAAAAAGTCAAAAATATAGTCCACAAGATCCATGCATACTTTTGTCGACGTCCTAAATGTTTCACATAATTTCAAAATTTTGCTCAGGGAATAATAATAGGAAACAAGCTTCTCAAGGATGTCGATACTAGATGGATCTCCCTGCATGGACCAGTGCAACAAGTTCTTACAGAATATCAATCCTTGATTGGAGTGATGTACGAGCATCACAACATAGTAGAAAAAGCTCCTGACCTCTTACATAGGTTAAGCGATATAGAGACACTCTTGACTTTAACTAGTCTTCTCCCCATGCTAGATGTGATGAACGAGCTTGTGAAGAAATCCAAAGATAGAACTATGTATATTAATGAATATGCCAATCTACGTAAAAATACATGCTTGGCCCTCGATCATCTATATCTTGATCTAACACAAGATGGTCCAAATTATTTCATGTGGCAGGAAATTACTGATTTGAATGATTTTGATAATTATTTACAATTTAATACAAGCAGGCACTTATGCATCTTTGTAAGTGGATATGAGATACAAATGTACCAATGTAAGACAACCAGGAGCTCTACCAGAGAAGTAGTTGTTAATGTAGAAGATTTTCAATGCATTGTTAAATTTGTTGGTGAGAATTTGAAGGAAATTGAAAAATCTCTTTCCTCAGAGATTCGTGAAAGATTCCCTCAACATGAAATACTTGAATCCATGAGGATTGTGTATCCTCAGTTTTGGGAAAATTGAGATAACCCAATATATTTTCATTCTCAAGTAAAAATCTTGATCGAACAATTTTTGAAAACTGTAACACACAATGAGTAGAAAATAGAACGAATTTTAGATGAAGCTAATCTTAGAAAACAATGTAGTAATTTTGTAATAGCTATGAAGGATCAGTATAAATCCATTGGCAAGGACAAGGCCTTTGAACCAGGATCAATAAAAAAGGTTTTGGACAAACTTAGGTTAGAGTGAAATATTGTGTGGTTCGATATCATAATATTTCAAACTTGCTGATTTATGTCAAACAATGATATTGTGGTCGGTGGAGAATGAGAGAGTTTTCAGTACATTGGGGTTTTTGAAATCAAAGCTAAGAAACAAACTATACAAGAATTTGGAAAATTTCTTGAGGATGAAAGGAACTACGTATAATGTAAGAAATTTTCCTTTTGAAAGGGCACCCACAATCTAGAGGTTTGCATGTGAAAGAAGAGGGACCGAGTTGTGCAACACTCCAATTCCAAAGGTTGGTACTGGTGCCACTTCCAATGGCAATGGGAGTCAGACATACGACATTGACAAAAATGACAATATGAATGTTGAATTGGAGACATAGTCTGAAGAAAATGAAGAGAAGACTTGGAATCAAATTCAAGATGACTCTTTTACTTTATCTGATGATGAACATCGGTTTGATGACCCTTATGTTGTTTGGGAAATGGAAGAGAATTAGCAGCTTTTAGGTATTTATACTGCACTTAATGGATCAGTTTCCATTATTCCATACTGTAGTTGATGATATTTTATATTGCATTCAATGAAATTGTGAATCATTGCACTTCATGATAGTTGATTTTATATTGCACTTCATGTCATCATGAATCATATTCCAAATTCAAACTGTAGTTGATGATATTTTATGTTGTATTCCATGAAATTGTGATATTTTATATTTTATATTGTATTTTATATTTTATATTATTTTGTACATAGCATTCAATGAGGTGTCAGATGATGGCACCTTTGAAAGGAAAGATAAGTCAATAATGTCGCATGGTTGCTAAAAATTAGAACCTTAGAACCAAAGTCTGAAGTTTAAATTTTTTTGAAACATCTGACCCAACAACCCACCAAATAGAAAGATGACCAAGAAATACTTGCAACTCAACAAAGTGAACCATCAACCAAGTTAGGGAATCAGGAAGTTAGGACAATTTAGAAATCTATGAGAAGGTTATAAAACTCTAAGGACTAGCGACTAAGCTTTTTTTGCTCCCTTGTTTTGATTCTATCGTCTCTCCAGCTATAACTTTTTACATGAATTATTAATGAAATCTGATCAATGATCTTTCATTAATCTTCTTTATCATTAATATTGTGCAACATGCATTGATGTATGTTTTAATTATGGCTCTAGTTTAATGAACTAGTTAAAGTACCTTGATTAAATCATTAAAGCATGAATTCATAAAAATGTTTAGTGGATCTACTAAGTAGTCATGGAGATTGAGTATTTATGTGTGAATAGTATTAGTAGCATATTAACAATAGTATTAGTAGCATATACAACAATGAACATCAACAATCATTTAAAGTGTATCTAGAAGTTGAAACCACTACCAAACTTTTTCTTCAAATGATATAATAAATAATATAGATAATTGAATATCAACAAATTACTGAAGTCTGAATTTGAGCTTTTAAATTTATTATCACATGAAGGAATACATAGAGGCATTGGCAATGCAAAATATTGCTCAAAGACAACTCTGCACAGAGCTGAGTTGGAACTTGGAAACTCATATTATCAAAAATTAAATCACTACATCACCTTTTCTAGCAACTTCCACTCTTCAGGTGTTGGAATTGTCATTTTTTCTAACTGATGTTGTTTGACTTGAAGATTTGTTAACAATTCACAATTCAAATTGGAACATGTCTTAGATTCTTCAGTCAATTTTGCATTCAGGGTTAGCAATGGTTTAATGGAATCCAAATAGGTCACCACATCTGGGTTCTAAAGAAGCTGGTCCAAATCAATCTTCCTTGCATCCTCCACCTTCTTTATGAAATCATTTCATCCAACGAATCACTCATTTGTGTTAAAATCCTCTAGTAAACCAAGCTATGTGAAGTTTCATAACTTTTCATCCTCCTTCATCTTGTCTGTGGCCAAATGAAAATATTTCTTTTTTTCACGAATTCTCAAACACTTTTCAATGACATATGGCAATGCCATTGATGTAGCAAACCGATTAGTAATCCCTTTTGATTTCAAAACATTGTCACTGGCTTTGTAGACTATTTTTTGAATTTGATTTGTTCATTTCTCTAATGCCAACACATTTTTGTTTTCCATTAAATATTTTTTGAGCTTCTTATGATGTTGTCTAATAGCATCAATCAATTGAAACATATCACACAAATGATCAATCCCCTGCATTATTTCATCCCAGATCTTTTGTTTCATATGCCTCATTGTTTCTCTACAAAATGAAGATAACTTATTTTGACAAGACTTAATTTCACTTTTTGCTTCGAATAGCTCTACTCCAATCTTTCATTTCTTTTTCTCTCCTTCTCCAATTTTTTTTCCCACTGTGTGTTTCCATTTACAGTGCTTAGTCTTAATTTTTCTGAAGTGGATTTTTCCTCGTCATATTTCTTGTTGCTCTCATCTAGCCTTTTCTTCATTTCATTCACTGCAGTCTCATTCTACTTATCCTCTTTCCTTGTTAATATAGAGGTAGATTTTTTAATTCTTTTTTCCAATTCATTACTCTTGTTATCTATTGCTTTCCTCTTTGCTTTCTCATTTTCTAGGTCTACCTGTAACTTTTCAATTTGAGTCTGCAACCTTTTTTTCTCTCTATCTTGATTCAATAATGATGTGCACACCAATTCATTGTTCTTATTTGATACATTAATTTTGTCAGTATTTCTAAGTCCAAAAAAATCCAATTGAAAAATGTTCACCTGGAATTTAGATGGAGCCATCTAATTTGCTTGTTTTTTTTGAACTATGGGAACAAGAAATGTGTACTCCATGCTTTCTTTACTTGTGTCAAATGTGGTTAATACCATGGTTGTTGTAGGCTATGAAGTTAGAGCAGACACACTCTCCATTAGTTACTTCTTTTCTTTTTTATTCAATTCTGATTTCTTTTTAAACTCTTCAATGTAATCAAAACCCGGGGATGCAAGAACAATGGAATGCTTGAATGGAAAAGGAATAGGAGTACTTGTAGTTACTAATTATGTCACAGCCAGACTAACTAGAATTGGGGAAGTTCCTAGAAATAACTCCTTTCTGGTGGATCCACTGGTAGTGTGACTTGGAGTTGGACCTATCAAAATCCTTTGCCTCTTATGTATGCCTTGATTGCCTAGTGTTTCTATGGTATATTGTGTTGTCCTCTTGTGTGTAATTTTCTTTTGTAGCACATGTTGACCACTACTAGTAATACCACCCATACCATCACGACCAAAGGCAGTGCTAGTTGCACTAAGCCCTCCACCATGGGCATATCCTAGTTGTGATTGTGTCTAACCATGAGGATGAGGATTTAAACATGAATCTCTAACAAATTGACCTATATACCCTAGGTCTACTTTTTCACCTCCAACCCCAAGGCCATATTTATCAACTAGTTTTTTATGCTCTACATCTACTTCCATCTAAGGGCCTTGTCTTTGGGACCCCAAAGGACCACCTTCATAATACATATTTTCAGCTATGGCTGCTCCTATAGTAAATGCTTCTTTTGTGGCCTCACTTAAATGGTATGTGCAGGATCATGATGGGCCAAAAAGTGGCAATATGATGGGTATGTGTAGGGTATGTGGCGGACAACATTTTTTTTACTCAAAATTGATGGAATGAAAAGGGTTTTTAAAGGAGATTCTCAGATTTCTACCAATATAAATTATGCTTTACTTTGAATTTAATAAATAATTATTATTCATTTTCTATTTGAATTATGACTAAACTCCTAATTAATAGGCTGATTGAAAAACATCTATAGCTTTCAAATAGTATCACATTCTTTGAATCCGAAACATATGTCACATTCTATGCTTCACATACTATAGGATATTCAATTTCATGAAATTTTGACCAAGTTAAGGTGGTCAAACATATGAGTTTTTATATTTTTTAAAAGTTGTAATAAAAATTCATAATTAATTATTTACTTGGAAAAAAAATACAAAATAAATATGCATCACATTAGGACATGAGTCCTCTACTTATATCTAAAATCCTATGAAAAAATATTATCATTTTATTGTGGTTAGGGTGGTCAGATAAACACCTACTTCTTTTTTTTCTGCTGAAATTTAAGTACTACTGCATTGAAATTTCAATTTTTCACCAAATAGATTAAAAAATAAAAAATAAACCTAGCATTTTAGAAACTAAATTCAATTTTCTATAGATTCTATTCTTACATATTTTTAAAATAATATAGATAACTTATTCAAATTTTTATGTCAAGTTGTCTAACTCTGATTTTTCTAATTTTTTTGCCACTTAAGGGCCTATTTTTTCCATGATGATCCTTCACATGTACTAAACAAAGTTTAAAATTGACATGGCTTTCTTCTTGCCTATCATCATCACTTTCTTCATCTTCTTGTTCATTCAGATACTCTAGATTCCATAATTTTCTAAATTCAATATCTTCTTTGTTGTCTCCATACTCTGCAAGAGATCTTGGATCACCTAGGTCCTTCCTCATAAACCAAATGGAAGTAATTTTTTATCGCAACCAATTTTTTTCTATAACTTCCTTCTCTAGAGAATCTAGCATTTTTACTCTACTAGATGGTTTATGACTTTTTTCATAAAATTTTTTGTACCTCCTAATTGTCTTTCGATGCAATGCCATAATTTCTACTAACAATTGTTCAAAAGAAATACCATTCTCAACATCATTTTTCTCCATTGCTACTTTGACCTTATTCCAAGAATCCTTGCTTCTAAAGTTTTCAAGCAAGGGTTTACTTTGATGTTGAATTCTACTTCCAACATTCTTATTGAGCACAACCATTGATTTAATGGTGTCACATGGATCATAATGCTAGTGATAGATAGCATCAAAATAAAAAAATTCAAAAGATCATGTGCCACACTAAATGATTTTCTCTTGAATGCGATCCCTCCACATGAAAAAGGTAAAGAAGGAAATAAGGTCTTCTTTTCCTATCAAGTAAAGTGTCTTTCATTAGTACTCTGCATCTACCTTACATATTCCAAAGCAAAAACCCTTTATGTCACATGTATTGGAAGTTTGTATTCTTGTACTTTTGATCCATAAAATCTTAGCATAGTATATTCTTCCATTAAGTACCAATCAACCAATTGTATTTCTTTTCCTAGTTGAATGTAGTTTCTACATGACATAGGCAATCTAGGTATTGGATTATTTGTAATTGATTGATGCAATGGAGCCAAAAAGTAGTCTACAAAATTATTGTAGTTCCTTCGAGAATCATGCAACCTTATAACAGTGGTACATTCATATACTGGAGCCATTTTCCTTTTCTGAGGATTACTATTACCATAGGGCTGAATCTGAAGCTTGTTGGTTTGAAACATTCCTTTGAGTTTGAATAGAAAAAGATAGCACAAGTAGGTTGTGAACCTAAATGTCTTGGTGGAACCTCCTTTAATCATTAAAAATTGAATATGCATGGATTCTACAATGTTCTCAATAAAATTATATTTGGCATGTGGAACACCATAATGGATATTATACACCATTTCAAGGAGGCATGCACCCACTTCCAAATTGCTATCCATTCCGAGGAAAAATGCTAGCATAAAAATAGTATCCTGAACCCATAGTTTAAAAATATCCAAATCAAAAGAAGGCTTATGATCACCTTTCAATTTGTTTCTATCCTAAACTATTCTATTTAAGAAAGATTTTTTCTCCATTTCATCCACTGCTTCATAATCACTAGCAAGCTTTTCTAGGTCAATGTGGAAATTTCCAAATTATTCAGTTGTAAACTTCAAGCCCAACACTTTTCCAAGTTCTTCTGCATTAATGGATAATAATTCTTCTTTTCTATCTTTATTAACAATTTCTCTTTTGTTATCATCATAATTTAGGGCACAGACCATGATAAATTATGGGCAGGGGAAAACCTCATGTAACATCATGTGCCCTAATCTAGTTACCCATAGTGCACTGATACTATTTACTTGCAATTGTATTTTCTTTGCAACCTTATTCTCAGATGAAAATATAAGTTTTGAGGTACACCTACCATAGGTTTTAGGATCATAAATATCATGGTATTCATCAGTGAAACCTAGGGTTTTAAGCAATTTTGCATAATGTATTTTTTTATCCAACATTTCTCTAGTGGTATTGGTGGTAGACATGTTGATACAATCAACAATATGAAATTTGTGAATTCCCTATTAATCCTTAATTTTTATTAGTTCTTAAGCCTCCTAACCCTAAACTTAAACTTCAAAGTTTGACAAAATAAGATTTTAAGAAATGTCAAGTGATGAAACGTAGCCACAAGAATTCTTCAACTTACTTGTATTTTGAATTTTGATTCTTGAAGTTGAAACTACGTTGAAGCTTGAAACTAGGTTACTGGAATGGCTTTGTTGGAAGTGGAACTGTGGAACCCTGAATAGGGTGGTGCACTGCAATGAGCAAATTGAATGAGACCAAAATGTCTACTCATTACTTACAAAATCCACAATACAAAATTAGGTAGTACAATGTACATGGCTGACAACATTTAAAACAAGCCATTAAAAACAATGATTTACTCTTGCATTGACAACAAATTCTAAACCGTTGATCTTTGTTAATCTAACAGTTATAGGGTGATTCCAGAGGTTTAAGTTTGTAAGCATAGCGCTCTATGCATTTCAATCTGGAATACAACTACAACCATACATCAAATGTTCATCGAACGATTGAGTAATTTATGATATAAATAATAAACATAAAACATTTGTTTTAAATTTTCTTTAAAGTTTAATACGCTAGGATTGATATCAAGGCCAAGGGGTCAGAAACTTAACGTTTCAAAGGCCTTAATAAAATGAATGAAAATGTCACATTATTACATAGTACAAATACAAATGTAAGTGTAAGCACCAAGCTTCTACTAGACCACTGGTGAAAAGTTGAAAATGTAAATGTGATACATGTATCTCTGAAAATAAATGGAACTTGTCGGGTCAACCATGAGCTCTAAAAATAAACACATGGGATTTGTCAAGTTAGCCATATGCTTTGAAAATAAATTCAATGGGAAAAGGGGGCTCAATCAAACTGGGGAAATGGGAGCCATGAAGATACAAAATGTACTTAGTCCCTTTCAAAACTAGATTGATGCAGAAGATGAGGGCTAGTAAAACTGCTCCCATGCAAAAGATGAGCATTGAAATTAAATGCATGGGAATTTCCTGGGAACCATGCAGATGATGAGGGTTAGTAAAACTACTCCCATCTTCTACTTGGAGCCTCCATGCATTGGGATAACACTTATGTCCATCTGAGTTCCTCATCCTAGTTCAAAACCTGTCAAAGAAGTCAAGTGAACCAAATCAACTTCTTTCCAATTCCACCCATTCTGAACTTGAAGGAAATTGGTCTTTTACTTTGTAACTACATAACTGGAGGTAGGAGAATTTAGATCATCCCCAATAATACCGCATCATCTTCTTCCTAAATCCTTATTAAGTTATTAACCCTAATAAATGAAAACCCTTAGGAAAATTCAACGAATGATTTTAGCTGTTCTCACTATCCTTATTTATGGGCCAAAATTGCCACCAAAAGTGCCACTACCAACCTGGTACCTTGTACACCTCACATGTGTCACATGTGAGCTCTGAGGTTGTGTATATTTAGTATTGACTACTTAGTAATAATTGCAATTTGTGCAAACCAAAAATACAACTTAATCAGTACCTCAAGCTTGCTACATGCAAAGTTGCAAACTATAGCTCAAGCTGACAAGCTGTCAATTGTCAAAATCGGTAGTGCCACGCAAGCTATCAATTGTCAAAATCACTAGATTATTGACATCATCATCTATGATTCTACAGTACTTCATGCAATTTTCAATATAAAGCTATCCAATCAATCAATTTGGCTATTCATATGGTATTAATCCGTGCCGCCCAGTACCATATCCAAATTGAAAATTTCAATAGAATAAATGAAAGGTAGAGTACTTCGATGCATTGAAAAGAGAGAATTAAATGTCTCATTTTACCTTAATGATTATCAATGTCCTAGCTAATAAGTCACAATAAATTTTTCTCACTTTTGATCAAAACTATATGTTGACTTTTGAAACCAATCATTAATAAAATCTCAACCGTTGATTTATGAAAATCTAACGGTTCTACTATTATTCTGGAGGTTTCAGTTTGCAAGTCTATTAATTCAAGGATTTACTTCTGGAATGCATATATATCAGTCCATCAAAAATTCATTAAATGGTCCCTCTTTTAAAACAAACTTTAAATGCACATGCATAATTAAAATGGGGACATCGCTAGGTTGATGAGAATCAGCCCTTAGGATTAAAGAGTTAAGATTTAAGGCTTTGTCATAAAATATTTTGGTCTGACTTAGGAAATATTAAATAGTAAACAAGAGCAAGATGACTGACAGACCTAAATAATTAATAAAATCTCAACCATTGATTTCTGAAAATCTAACAGTTCTAGTGTAATTCTGGAGGTTTCAATTCACAAATCTAGTGCTTGAGAGATATACTTCCTAAATGAAACTACAATCGTCCATCGAAAATTCATCGAACGGTCATGGTCGATAATGTCGCGTGGTCGCTAAAACTTGGAACCTTAGAACCAAAGTCTGAAGTTTTGAAGTTTTTGAAACCTCCGACCGACTGACTACAAAGATGACTAAGAAAGACTTGCAACTAAGGTTAGGAAAATTTGCACTAACACTTCGCCGTTGCATTTTTTATTAGTTGGATATTATGTTTAAATAGCCAATGTTTTTTTCTTAATCATTTGAAAATAGGTTTAATTTGCCAATGAATTTTATTTTTTAGTTTGAAAAAAAGTTTTAATCACCAACAAAATTATTTTTTCTGCTTTGAAAATAGGTTTAATTTGTCAATCAAAATATTTTATTGGTTTCAAAATAGATTTTAATCGCTAATGGAAAAATTTTAGTGGTTTTAAAAAAATTGCATTTCGCTAGGATTTTCCACATACTTCTAGCGATTAGAAAAGATTTGCCAATGGACATTATTTTTTTTCATGAAAAACAAAAAAAATTGCCACTAAAATTAATATTTTTATTTGGAAATATAAAAGATTCACCAGGATTTTACACCTTCACTAAGGGGGGGGTTTCTTAAAGTTTTCCTTGATCAGGAAGATCTATTCAGTAACTGTATGAAGGAAAGAATAGTTTATTTATTTGCAAAACTAGATAAAATCTTATGGACAACATTGAAAATAGGTGTATACTCAATGAAGGAAGGATATGCGGTCTTAGCACAATCTAAATTTTTTGATCAATCCCAATGGGTATACACTTTCTATTGGAATAATAAATTCCTTCTGAAATTAGAAATATTTGTATGGATTTCTTTATGAAAAATAATCTTAACAAGTGATCGTCTATTTAAACTAAAGATTGTTGATTTGTTCAAATGTCCATTATGTGAAGAGGAATTTGAAACTGTAGATCATATATTTCTATAGTGTACTGTTGCAAATCAAAGATGGAATTTTGTTATGAATAAGTTGACCATTATTATATCAATCTTCATTCTTTGCATGCATATGGTACATTGTCCTGGTGATTGTATTATGGAATATCTGGTGGGAAAGAAATATAAGAATATTTAGGAAATCAAAATCTTCAATAGAGATAACTCTAGTAAAAATAGAAAAAGCTATATTAGAAGGGGTTAACTCATGTGTCCAGAGAGATAAATTTATTAAATCATTGTTTACAAATTGGGATAGTTCCATTTTGAAAAATTGGAATGACATTAAGTTGTCATTTGATGGCAGCATATTCAAACATTGTACTTCAAAAGTTGATAGAGCATTAGTTAGATGGAACCCACCTCTAAAGGATTTTTTCAAATTAAACTTTGATGGGGAATCTAAAGGTAATTTAGGGTCTTCAGGAGGAGGGGTTGGCATAAAAAATTCAATAGGATCAGTATTGGCAGCCTCTTCTTATTATCTTCAACATGGCATAAACAATAGTGCAAAAGCTTGAGCTTTGTTATTGGGTTTGGAATCAAAAATCTAATTAGGATTCTCAAATCTACACATAGAAGGGGATTTTTTGATAATAATTAATGCATTGAGAGAAAGGAAAATTCATAATTGGAACTTAAATTATATACTACATAGAGCATGGGAATTATTAGACAAGTTTGAAGCCTCAATAATTTCTCATATTTACAAAGAAGGAAACAAGGTAGCAGATTTTTTAGCTAGATTGGGAAGTGATAAAATTGAGATTAGGGTAATCAATGATATCAATGCTTTAAATGCCTTCCCTAATCTGCTTGAATTAGTAGACCAAGATGAAAAAGGGCAAGGATAACCATCTCAATGTCCTTAACAATAAATGAATGTTGGTCGACAAGCTTTACTACATCACGCTTTTATCATATACTTTTGTTCAAACATGATTTAAATTCATGCACTAATTGTTGTTATCATTGAAAGTGTAGGGCTCTCAATTCGCAGCAATAAGCACATGGGTAAGTTGTTATAACGTGGCTTATTTGGGATGCCTAGATAATTTTGCAAAGTACAAAGTTACAAATGTAATACTTTTGCAATGTAATTGTGCGTCATGTAAAGTACATGATTAAATTTATCTTAGATTAGCAATGTTGCTTTTCAAAATTTTAGCTAAGATTCATTATGAAGCGCTTCTTTATTTAACGACATATCATTCTAATGATTATACTCTAGCTTGTTAACTTGTGTCAATGGTGACATGAGTACAAATCTGGCTAGCTAATCCATACAAAAATAGGAAAGTAAGCAGTTGGTTTTATTATTGAGATATTTCATGTGTCTCAACATACAATCTAGAGAATTTAAAAATGGCAATTTGAATATGAATGTTATCCGGATCTTTAAGGACGATACGCTTGGGAAGTCTCGATAAATTTGCAAAGTACAAAGTTATATATGTAATACTTTTAGCGACATATTCAGGTGTCATGTAAAGTACATGATCAAATTTTTCTTAGCCATAGCAATGCTTCTTATTAAAAATTTACCCAAGATTCATTATTAAGTGATGCTCTATTTATCAACATATCATTCTAATCATTATAGACTAGCTTGTTAACTTGTGTCGATGCTGACATGAGTACAAAGCTGGCTAGCTAATCCATGCAAAAATGGAAAAGAAATTTGCAAGTTTTATTATCAAGATATTTCAAGTGTATTTTCCTTAAGATGTCAGTTCTAAGAAATCATGTAAAGTTTCCTTTAAATAGGGATTCTCACCATTAATTTGGCTCATACTAGTATTAAGTTGTTTCTAGAGTGCATGGTTTTGGGCTAATTCATAGGGTATTCCATAGCATTGTGTGGTAAATGATATTTGCAGGGTCATGGAGCTTAAGGAGTTTCAAGTGAAAAATTATAGAGTTCTGGTCTCAGTGAAACCTTGGGAAGAGCCCTTTTCATCAAGCATCGAAAAGAAGGAACTGTTGAAAGTTTTCAAGGTTAATTGTAAGTCTTTTTTCAATTGCATTCAAGCCATTATTGGTCAGGATGTGTTGTATACAAAGCTTCAAAGGATAATATTTTTTGAAAATATATTGTCCATTCTCTTATCGAACATTATGGATTTGGTGCAAAACTACAATGTTTTAAAATCCATAGCTACTAAATTTGTTGTTCAAAGGTATTTGGAAAATGATGCATTGCTTACAAGTGTGCAATAGTATGATTTCAACAAAGGTGATGGGCTAGTAGGAGGTTTATTTCCCAGGCATTTAATTTTCTATAAAAAGAGGTATATAGAAGTTTTTCAAGGTATGCTTCTATCAATAATGCATGATACCTCATCTCACCTCTATCAAGTTTTAAAGAAATATCGATCTGCCTTTGACATGGAAGATATAGATCAAATTAAGAGGAAGTTTCATGCAATTTCCTTTTTGAGGAATCATACATGTGTGCATGATTGGCAATTATCAATACCTCCATAAGCTGCTAAAGGGAAATTTTGCTATCAGTATGTTCCTGATACTAATGCAACAGTTCCATCACATGAGTATGATTACAAGAAGAAACAAATATTGGATGAAATTTCAATGAATGGCCCTCAAGGAGTAGGAAATAAATTAGCTTCTTTCTAATTTTTGGTTCATCCTCTGTTTAGTTACTGTTGGTTGTTTATGTAACCCAATATATTGGCTTCTATATGTATTATGATGCTATCTTTTGAGCATTGAATGTTTTGAGGTTCTATATTTTGGAAAGGTTTAGGGATTATTAACTATGTAATGGGATATGTAATGGGTGTAGTCAATGTTCAGAAAATGTATGGGGATTTTTTTATCAACTATGGAAATGGATATGTAACAGGTGTTAGCAATACAATTTGGATGGGTCAAAGGGTCATTTTTTTGGTATGTAATAGGGTCTATCTTTTCTCACCGTCAAGTGAGCTTAGTGTCTGTAAATGCAAAATTGATATATGTCAGGAGTGAGTCAGTAAGTGTTATGTACATTCTCAAGCTATAACTGGAGGTTTTCTTCTTCTGGTTCTTTCCTGCCAGTATGCTCACCTGAACTAGGATTTTGTAATATCTATTATAATATAATATAAATATATAGTGGCTTGCCACTTTTGTTTAAAAAAATAAAAATCTAAAATTAGAAACTAATCTAAAATTAAAAAATTAATCCAAATTAAAAGCTAATCTAAAAAAAAAGGTAAATTTAAATTAGAATTTAAATCTAATTCTAAATTCTATATTCTAAATTAATTCCAAATCTAATCTAATGAAAAGCTAAATCTAATTTAAAAATTAAAAAGCTAAATCTAATTTAAAAAGTTAAAACTAAAATCTAATTTTTAGAAATTAAAAAACTAATTTCAATGTTAAAAGCTAGAATCTAATTCTAAAGTTAAAAGCTAATCTAAACTAGAAATTAATCTGGAATTAAAAACTAATCTAAGAATTAAAAATTAATCTTAAAATTAAAAGATAATTTACAATTAAAAATTAATCTAAATTAACAATTAATCTAGAATGAGATTAATTCCACCTTAATTTGAAAGGATTTGATCAATTTAAGACATGATTAAATGCAATTTGTTGTTCATTTTAAATACTTTGCATGCGTGAAATGTGAAATTTTTTGTTGTTCTTTGATCCAAATCCTAATTAAGACTATGTGAGAATTGTAGGATTCATTTTAAGCCAAAAATAAAATAAAAATTGTCATCAATTTTAACCCCTAATTAGGCTATGTGAAATTGTAGTCAATTTAAAACCCCCTAATTAGCATTAGATGAAGACTTTTTGTTCATTTTAAATTCAACCACCTGATTATACTATGTGTGCATGAGGTCCTATCTAACCCTTCTTGTAAACAAAGAAAATCTAAATGTTAGAATTTCTTCCAACTGCATAGATCTACAAATTCACCAAAGCACCTGAAACCTACAAAAGAACCCACAAAAATGGATCAAGTGTAATGCATGATCGTGTCGGGTTCACCAAATGTAGTTAGGGTAAAATTTCAAGGTTATTAGTAAACAACTAAATCAAATAAAACCCCAACTAATAATGAAGAACAATGGAAATAAAGCATAAATAATTGAACAATCTCACCAAAACATTATGCATTCCTTGAATAACCTTCACTATCACTCCTCCATTTTGCTACAATATAATAAGTACCCTCAGATTATTATTGAGTATGCAATTATGACCTATGATAAAATAAATGGTAAAATATTGGATATTTTTATGACATCTAATACTTCTAAAGTTTTCAAGATGATGAAATGACAATGATAGAGCCTTTTTTATAGGCAAGTCGATTTTGAATGATAGGCTAAGATTGAAAGACAATTAATCAACGGTGAAGATTAAAAATACAATGCATAGGATAAGATTAAAAAAGATGAATGATCAAGATTAAATTGAAAATAATTTAATCTATGGTGTCCAGGTTAGTCGAGACAGAGAGATATAAGGATTGGACATAGAAGATAAGTTTGTCACTGAAAAAGTAGTGAGTTGAAAAAAGAAATCAAATCTTTTTCATTTAAACAACCAATAATTATTTAGATAATAAAGATACTATCTAATTTTGGAAGATTTTGATAAGAGACATTATCATTTTGAATTAAATAATTATTTTAATTCAAAAATCAAGATATGAAATCAAATTAAATCAATAAATATTTATTTAATTTTAAAGAGAGAAAAAGCTAATGAATAATTAAATTAATTATTTAATTATAGTAGAAAATATCATAGAAATTAAATAAATCAACATTTATTTAATTTTAGAAAGAAGATAGGTTTTATTAGTGACACAATTAAATAAATGAACTTTATTTCATTAATTGAGGATGAATAAAGATAGAAATGAATTAATTAAATTATTTAAATTATTTAACTATGAAAAATGAAGATGAAAGAATTATGAAGAAATTAAGAGTCAGGGGCCTAAGACAATTTTTAGTGTCTACATGTACAAAATGGATCTGTTGAACAAAATGCTCCCCAAGATGCATTCTCTGTCAAATATGACCATGTCTTTCATATAGGTCATTTCAAGGACATGGGATGGGTAAGGAAACTTTCCAACCCATGCTTGATTTTGTGAAGTTTCGAAACATCCCAAGTATACAAAATTTTTTTAGGGGAAGACTGGATACATTAGAGGAAAGACAATTTTTTAGGGGAAGACTAGATACATTAGAAGAAAGATATGGTACATCCAAAAGTCCCTAATTGTCCTAGGAACAACTAGCCATCCTTCCCAGATACACTTTAATTACTACTTTTTAAAAAAATTACAAATTTCTAATGCGTGTTTGGTTTATCACATATCCATACTAGTTTTTTTGTAATCCAAGGGTCATCACCCACATTAGAAGATATCATGGTTAAGGTTTTACCAGTGCTAATATTGAATTATCAATAGAAAATATCAAAACAGTATGGTTTAGTTCTAATATAGCTTGCAATCTCCATTTATTTAAAATTTAAAATTATTTTTTTGGGACTTTTTTGACTTGACAATTCACATTCACTTTTTTATGTTGTTCATATGCCACAAATATTGATAATGTGGTTGTTACAGAGAGCTATAGAACACTTAGAATGAATATAAAATTATAACTATAAGTATGATAATATAATAGATGAATAATTAATCATGATCACAACATCAAAAAAATGCATATCCCTTGTTACAAATCTCTGCATCTTCACATTTGAAATCACAAAGATGATCTTGTTTCATAGATTGAACAATATGTTTAGTATACAAGGAATACCACAAAAAATTTGGTATGTTATAGTCATTATACTAATAAATACAAATTAAGTCATAGTCAATAGGACATATCACTTTCATAATGCAAAAATATATCAATCAATGCTTGCAAGAAAAAATCATTTAACAATTTCATCTATTAATATCCTAGCTGAAGTCAACTAGGAGATAAACACTGATATATATAATGTCCATAAAGATTCTATAATGTCTATAATAAATGCCAATCAATATTATTATTTTAAAATTTTATTTTTTAAATAAGGTACCCTAGAAAAACCTATATCAGAAATACATCCCCATCCCCAAACATGGGGGAGCATATTGAAAATGGTTTAGAAATATTCAAAGAAAATTAATTGACAAGCTTCCTAATATGGAAGCATAGACAAGGCACATGAAATATTTGATGGAATGCTAAACTGCAATGACTGTAGGAAATGCACAAAATAGATTTCTTGAAAAGAATTTAGAAGCATTCAAGCAAATGCAATTGGCAGGTGTAGAGCCATACTTGGCAACCTTTTCCAACATCCTACTTGCATGTGCCAAAATTGGGAGCTTTGGAACAAAGTATGACCATTCATCGAAGCATAATGGAAGGGGGACATTTGTTAGATGTTATAGTTACAACTAGACATATATGTATAATGTGGATTTCCATGATTGCAGGATATCAAAAAAATGGATTCATTAAAAATGCATGTTAAAACCATGTTACAAAGATGTGAAACATATGAACTATGCTTAAAATTTTTAATTTACAAAATGAAGAGATAAATAATAATAATCTAACTTGGGACGTGCTCATCAAAGGAAAAAGCGACTCCAATTCAACAATTTCATAAGAATACAGGTAGTCTTCTTCATCGAGGACATCTTTCGAGTCTTTGGGGAATAACACAATAAGGAGCCATGACTCTTCTCACTGAATTCTTATTTGATGCAGGACATGGTTTTTCTATTTGATTTATTTTCTTGAATTTTTCCCCTCTTTCCAGGCTTCAAATGTGTTTTTTTGTTTAAATTTTTTTCTAAAATTTTTCCTTCTTTTCTCGATTTGAAAGCATGAAATTTCACTCTTTCAAAATACTTGATCTGCAAAAGGAAAGATAATTTTTTAATTTATTTACATTTAGTTGTAGGGGCCTCGTTGAAACCCTACGATGTCTTCTATCAATGGGTTACAAGATGGTGAAATATATTTAGATTTTGTTTTTAATTATTATATTTTCTCTAAACTAACAATCACATCTTAGTGTGCAATGGGTACCTCGAAGAAGTGGGGAAGGTCAATGAGGCAATATTTTGCTCCATTTTTTGCATACATTCATGTAGTACATGAAGCCAATTGGTAAAACCTCATAATCAAGTTCATATAATCGAGCTCTATAGAAGATCATATGAGTCAATATAGTGTTGGAGATATTTTGGCAATATATTTGTACCTATAAATGTAGCACCCCTCCATTTTTCTTTTTTGATCAATCAGTTTTTTTATGTATGCTTCAGTTCTGTTAGCACTCTGACTTTGATACTTGGTTACTTTTGACTGCTATCTGATAAGCGATGTAAACATTATATTTTGATGCACGATGGGATTTTATTTAGATGTTATCATTATGGCATGTTTTGAATTAGTGTAGCAATTATTTAATTTAAAATGCTTTATGCTTTAATTATATTGTTGTTAGACTTGTCAGTTTTAAAGTCTATATTGGTGAATGGGATGGGATTGTATCACTCGCTTGTGAGTGCCCTACGATTCTGAGATTTCCACTTCACGGTGTGTCTTATTATATATATATTGCACATTCGACATGTTCTTTGCTCGCAGGTTGACAGGTACAGGACATCAACTCCACCTGACTTCTCAGGCTTGAGCGTGTCCATTGACCAACAGTTATCGATTGGGAGATAGTAGCTAGGTTTCCCATGCCAAGTCGTCACCTTAGTCATAAGTTTGTCGTCGGGTTTGGCAGTTTAGATTTGGTTCTTTCCTCCCTAGTTAGCTATTTCATTGTCTTATTTTAAAGGTCATTAAATGGTGGGTATGGTTAAAATGATGATTTAACATATCTAGTTTCAATGTTGAAATGTAATTTATTTCATTGATTATTTTTATTTAATTAATAAAATAAATTTTAGTTTATTGGTTAACTAGGCAAATGGTCTTAAATTAAACAAAATAGTTATTTTTCCATTATTGTATATTTAGATTTAAATTTAAAATGTAAGAGGAAATCATGTTAGATAGTTAAGTTAAATGATAATTAAAATAGAAATGTGTTAAATCTCAATTTTTGGAAATGTTGGATAAAATATACATTCTTTGCAACTTTGGGGATTTTAGTTTTAAATGAAATTATGAAATTTTGAAATATCATTCTTTGAAAGTAAATTGTTTTAAAAAAATAAAAAATGGAAATATCCTCCAAAAGCTCAATAAATTTAGTGGGTGGGATATTTTAGGGGTTGACCAAATTTGGGGAAAGCTCTTTGTAAAGAAATGAAATTTCATTTTGTTTTTGAATTTTTGATTTTTGGTGGAGAGTTTTGTTGTGGCTGAATTTGGATTTGAAGAAGAGATTGGAATCACCATTGTTGAAGTCTTCAAGCTTGGGGAGAAAACACCAGGTTCATCTTCATTTTTGTTTTCCCTTTTGAAATAATCTTCAAATTTCCTTATGCTATTTGAAAACTCTTTGAATGCTATTTAGATGCAAAGAAACCATGGGAAATGAATTCAAATCTTGCAAACAACTATTGGATTAGGAAAGAAAACCAAAACAACAATCACAATTAAAATAGGAGGAAAACCCACAAAAAAAAATTCATTTCAATCTAATATTCTAAACTCTTGTTGTGTTGCAAATTTAATTATGTTATTGCAAAAAAAAAAATTTCTCTTGCTCAATTTTGAGTTGGAAATGAAAATATTGGTATATATTTGTAAATATACCTATACATATATATTCATACATATATTTACAAATATATTTGGTTTTAAAACTCTTTCAGAATTTTTTTTTTATCAAAATATATTGCATAGGAAATTTCTTTCTATAACAGGGTATGCCAGGCTGTTTTATTTCTACTTTTGATAGTGTTTTATTTGAGAAAAAGATTTAATAAAATAAAATGTTGTATAAAAAAAAATTTATATTAACATTTTGGTGGAGGGGAGGGCTGCAGCCCTGGACCCCCCACGATGCCATATGGGAGGCACTGCTCCCACGCAGCACCCCCCATTGGGAGGCACTGTGTGGAAGTAGCGCCACTACTTACAGGTAGGGGCGCTGCCCACATAGCACCCCCCGTATGGGGAAGGCTGCATAGCAACCTGGCCACTCCCATATGGGAGGGGCACACGCCGTTTATGAAAGTTTTTTTTATTATTATTATTTAAAATTTAATTTGTTTTTAAAATATTATTTAATATTATATATTATATATAATATATATATGTTATATGTATATATATAATATTATTTTAATATTTAAATAATATTTATTTTATAATAGTTTATTTATATATATTATATATATACTTATGTATATATATCATACCCATCTAGTTTGTATATGTATATATATAATGTATATATGTATATTTTATATATTTTAAATAAATTATTTTATTGTGTTGAACTACTTAATTTACATGAGATTTAGATATTTAAATATATAAATATATAATAGTATATACATTGAGTATATAATTTTATGTATATATATTTAGTGTATATTGTATCTTTGTATAGATGAGTTTTAGTTGATTAATTTATTCTAAGTTGAAATAAAGACTAATTTATTCTATCTAAATTTTTTATTTATCAAGTGGTTTTGCTTATGGAATATAATTGTGAAACTTAGAGTAGATGATTGGTGTTTAAATACTTCAATGTTGTGAATTGAATTTGGTATATTTGATTGGATAAATGCAAGCAATGGAAACTAAGATTGACTGGATTTAGGAAATCCTAACTTAGCTTATTTAATTGCTCGAAGTGCTTTTTAGTGTTGATTTGTTCTTTCTCGAGGTTCATGAAAATAGAGTAAATGTTATAAAGTTTTCTAGATAGGGGTTCGATTATTGGTTTGGGCTATCATTTTGAAAGTCAACCTTTGGATTTCTTGGGTAGTGTGTCTAATCCTATCCAGTTTTAACTTGGTTATTGTGAACGGGATGTGTAGACTCGATGTCTTGAATAGGAGTCATTCTCCTTAGGTTGCACTTGTGTACCCTTGAGTGTGGATTTACTCCACGTGTTGTCTTAGAGGAGTGGCTTGCAATGAGGGCCGACACACAAAGTGGTGTCAGGGAAACTCTTTGCAAGTTAGTTAATTCAGTGATAACATAATAAACTTTTAGAGGCTTAGATTGCATCAAACACTTAACAAGATTAATTTTTCCTCGCTCATGGACACAAGGGCTAGTATAGACTTGGGATGAGACAAGAAGGCTTGGAATGGAAAGATCATTGTCTTGTCTCTATGAGAGGCAACTGATTCTGCATTGGTTTACATGAGGGGTCAGAAGTCATTAGAGGTTACTAGGATATCCCAAGATGGGTGTCGGGACCTAGGAAGACTTGCTAGGATATCCCATGCGACATTGTGATGACACTTCTCCTAAGTCAATAGTATGATTGTATTATTATGTAAATGATTATTTAACTATGGAAGCATTGTAACCTTCGTGATATGTGATGTGGTACTTGTATTTAGTTTGCTTCAGTTTTGTGTAGCCTACGTCTTGAGGTTGATGGTCCTACCTAGGAATCCTAGTTACTATCTCCTAGGATGGGGGGTGAGCCTTCGAGTATCACATGGTTTGGTGGAACGTGCATCTTCATCAGTTGGGTCAATGTTTTGTTCGTTTGGACAAGATTTCCAGTTGGAGAGCTCATGGGATCCAGTTCTTCATGCTTTACTCTTTTAGTTATTAATGTAATTTTAATACCCCTCTTTGTATCGGGGTGGAAGTTGTAAATTGTAATCTTTATATTTTGGAAGTATCTCATTTGGGGAATGAGTGTTGTAACCATATTGTAAAGTATATTATTGGGATCATGTGGAATTGTTATGTCTCTGATTTAATTTTATCTTGTATGGAATGTATGTGCATTAATTTCATTAATCAATTCATGTAATGGTTTTAATTCATGTTTCTTGTTTGGGTTGACGTAAACTCAGTCTCATAACCTTAGGGGTTGTTGGAATTGTGTAGTCAGCCTTCATGCTTTTTGATCTTTTAAAAAAAAAATTATTGCATTTGTATTGTTAATTGCAACTTCCCCTAGGGTTGCGTGGCAGGGATGTTACACATGGTATCAGAGCCTAGGTTTAAACACTGGGTACTCTGGGATTAGGATGAACCCATTAAGCTTTTGGTTGCATAGGTTTTTATGTTGTGTACCTTGCCTAATACATTGATGTGTCAATGCAGGATTATGCCTCCCAGATGCAGAAAAGGTAGAGGGCGTGGTCATGGCCGTGTAGGTAGTTGCGATGAGAGTCAGCATGACTCTCCTCCTAGCGTTCCTGTTATACCTAATCAGGAAGAGCACCAAGCATCTCAGAATGTTTCAGTGGGTTTAGCTCAGCAGCAGGATCCTCTAAGGATTCAGGCTGCACATAGAGCTTTAGACGAGGCATTAACACTCCTTGGACAGAGACAGCCTGTGGTTTAGGTTAACCCTACTGAGAGGGAAGTCTCACCTCAGCCAGAGATGCACATGAGGGACTTGCTTAGGGCACGTCCACTATTGTACGATGGGGCCAATACTGGATTAGAGGTAGAAACACGACTTATAGATCTAGACATGTGTTTTACTATGCATCTATATGGTAGCAACACCAAGGTGTGATGCACTATCATGCATTTGTCGGGTTTTGCTTCCACATGGTGGAGGCTAGAGGAGAAAAAGCTCCACATAGACATCAATTATGTGTCTTGGGAGATCTTTTTAGAGTGGTTCAAAGCCTGTTTCTTATCAGAGCACTGGCGTCAGCGACGAGGTGATGAGTTTCATGCTCTACATCAGTTGGCCCTATCCGTTGAGCAATATGAGTGATGCTTTTATGAGCTCAAATAGTATGCAGGGATAGGTGATGATGAGAGTATGTTGGTCCATCATTTTGTTAGGGGCCTTAATGCTCGTCTTGGCGGAGGGGTGAGGGTTTTCAAACCCAAGACCATGGAGGTTGCAGTGGAGAAGGCGCGGTTGGTAGAGAACCTAGCTTTGGGACTAGGAGGCCATATGGGTGCACAGATTGGCAGTAGTTCAGCACTAGGTTCTAGTGCCAGAGGAGGTCAGTCTGAGGGAGGTGTACCTTCTAGAGCATAGTAGGGACCATCTCAAAGTGGGCAGCAGCAACAGGCATCACAATGGAAAAGTAAGGGTTTCCAGCAGCGTCAGGGTGACAAAAACTGGAGGTGCATTAAGCGCTTCAGCTATGATTAGCTAGCTTAGAGTTCCTAGTCCACCTTTAGGGGTAGTGTGCAGCAGTCTAGCACACCATCTAGAGGCAGGGGCTATGGCAGAGGCACTGAGTGTTTTGCATGTAGCCTGTAGGGCCATATTGCTAGAATGTGTCCCAACAGGGGCACATCTGGATTTTCTCAAGGACCAATGGCATCTAAGCCTACAGTTGGAGATGCTGGTTAAGGGCATCAAGTTTTCACAGTGGTTGATAACCACCAAGCAGAGCATCAGGGTACCATGGTTGAGTCTTATGGTATGTTACTAGGTAACCCAATCACCATTTTGTTTGATTCTGGAGCATCAGACTCCTTCATCTCTTCTTCTGTCATGGTGTGATGTAGATTGGGTGCGATAAGGCAAGCCGATAGGTGGCAGGTTGAGTTATCCTTGGGTGTGAAGGTTGCATCCCATTCCCTTGTACCATATTGTAGATTAGAGGTTGGACCTCTTCATACTACATTGGACCTTCGAATTATTCCTTTGGGTTCTTATGACATTGTTATAGGGATGGATTGGCTAGAGGCGCATAGTGCAGTCATAAATTATCGATGTAAGTCGATTCGATGCATTGAGGCATTCGATAGAGTAGTAGAGGTAGTGGAAGTTCAGAGGTCAATCTCCTTGAGGGTCATCTCAGCTATGTAGTTGAGAAGGTGTGTGCAATAGGGTTGCCAGTTGTTTGCTGTTACAGTGGATGATTTGGATCTGGGAGGTGGAGAGGAGAAAGTGTCTCTTGATAGTCACCCCATTCTTCAGGAGTATTCTAATGTTTTTAAAGATGAGATTCCAGGGATGCCACCTCAGAGGGATATAGACTTCAAGATTGACCTTATACCTGGATCGGAACCCATTTCTCAAGCTCCTTATCGTATGACCACCCAGGAGCTAAAAGAGCTTAGTTTGCAAATTGAGGGGTTGTTAGAGAAGGGTTTTATTTTCCCTAGTGTTTCTCCATGGGGAGCACTAGTTATCTTCTTGAAGAAGAAGGATGGTTCACTTCAGTTATGCATTGATTACTGACAATTGAACAAAGCGACCATCAGGAATCGATATTTGCTTCCTAGGATTGATGATCTATTCGAATAGATTAAGGGTGCCACAATCTTTTCCAAGATTGATCTTAAGTCTAGATACCATCAACTTTGCATCTTCGAATTAGACATCCATAAGATAGTGTTTCGAACATGGTATGGTCACTATGAGTTCACAGTAGTACCATTTGGGTTGACTAATGCTCCCTCAGTGTTCATGAGTCTGATGAACGTGGTATTTCACACATACCTAGATAGATTTGTCCTTGTGTTCCTTGATGACATCTTGATATACTCTAGGATAGTGGAAGAGCATGAGGAACATTTACAACAGGTATTACAATGTTTGAGAGATAATCAACTTTTTGCTAACCTATCGAAGTGTGAATTCTTCAAGACTGAGGTCCAATACCTTGGTCATGTGATCTCAGGAGAAGGTATTTCAGTGGATCTTGCAAAGATCCAAGCAATCTTAGATTGGCCAGCACCCACAAATGTGGCAGAGATCCATAGCTTCATGGGGCTAGCCGGTTATTATAGGCATTTTGTGCAAGGATTTTCGAGGATAGGTTATCCTATCACCTCCCTTCAAAGGAAAGGGAAGAGGTTCAAGTGGTCAGAGAAGTGTGGGGTAGTGTTTCAGGATCTGAAGGGGAAGCCGACTAGTACACCAATACTTGTGATACTAGATCTGATTGGGGACTTTGTAGTTTGTACAGATGCATCCTTGGAAGGACTAGGTGCAGTGTTGATGCAGGAGGGTCGTGTCATTACTTATGAGTCACAGAAGCTCAAGAATCATGAGCTAAACTATCCCACGCATGATCTCGAGTTAGTGGTAGTGGTTCATGCATTGGCGAGATGGAGGCATTTCCTTCTTGGCCATAGGTTTGAGTTGCACAGTGATCAAAGAAGCCTTCAATACATTTTCACGCAGCCCAACCTTAATGCTAGCCAAAGGCGTTGGATGGAGTTTCTCTGCAAATATGACTTCGAGGTGAAGTATATCCAGGGGAAAGAGAATGTTGTAGTGGATGCTCTCAATAGGAGGATACATGAGATATCTGAGTTGACTCTTGTTGTGGATTTAGGGAGTCAGATTCTTTCTGCCCTTCCAGTAGATAGTTGGTATCAGGAGGTTAGGACAGAGATTGAGGTAGGAAGACCCCTTGAGGGCAGATATTTAGGTTATTCTATGGATTCATATGAGTATTGAGGCACATGGGATGCATATACATTCCTTCTTCAGGTGATATTCGCACCTTGGTCATGACTAAAGCACATCGAGCACCTTATTCAACCCATCTTGGGGTGAAGAAGATGTTTGCTGATTTGCGTTAGTTGTACTTTTGGCCAGGGATGAAACGCAATATTGTGGATTATGTGTCGTGATGTCTTGAGTGTCAGCGGGTGAAGGCTGAACACCAACATCCAGTAGGGCTTTTGCAGCCACATTTAGTACCAGAGTGGAAATGGGATATCATCTCATTGGATTTCATTGTTGGTTTACCCAACTCTTTGAGACGACATGATGCAATTATGCTAACAGTTGATAGGTTGATGAAGGTGGCACACTTCTCACCTATTCGCTCTTCCTATACAACATCATCCATAGCTAGAGTGTTCATGGAGGATATAGTGAGGTTACATGGCATTCTGCGTCGGATTATTTCTGACAGGGATCTAGTGTTCACCTGAGCTCTTTGGACTTCATTACAGCATGCGATGGGGACATAGTTGAACTTTAGTTCAACTTACCACTTAGAGACAGATGGATAGACTGAGAGGGTCAATTAGAACCTCGAGGATATGTTACGTATATATGTAATGGACCAACATACATGATGGGAAGACTATCTCTATTTGGTAGAGTTTTCCTATAATAATGGTTTTCAAAGCTCTATCGATATGCCTCCATTCTAGGCATTGTATGGGTGACCATGTCACACTCCCTTGAGTTGGGATTGACTTGAGGACAGAGTGACTTTGGGTCTTGAGATGTTGCAGGATATGGAGCAACAAGTGGATAGGATCAGAGAGCACTTGGTGGCAGCACAGGATAGGAATAAGAAGTATGCAGATGCGCATAGAGTGGATCATCAGTTTTCAGTGGGCGATAGAGTTTTCTTGTGGGTGCGTCTGCGAAAGAGCCCCATCTATTATGGGAAGGGCTCTAAGTTGGTGCCTCACTTTGTCAGACCCTTCGAGATACTCGAGAAGATTGGTCCAGTTGTTTACTGTCTTGCTTTGTCGCCCAGTCTCTCACACATTCACAATGTTTTTCATGTTTCATTTCTTCATCCGTACCATCCAAAAATTTCTCATGTATTTGATTGGAATGCATTACAGGTAGAGGATGGGTAGCTAGCTTTGGAGCCCGTGCCCATGGTGGAGGGTGAGATATTGATCAGGTTAGGGTCCAGTGGGATCCTAGGGATGACACATCATCCACTTGAGAGGATATAGCTAGGAAAAGGGAGCTATATCCCTATTTGTTTGTAGGCTTCTAGGAGTAAGCCTGACCCTAGAAGGGAAGGATGTAGCACCCCTCCATTTTTCTCTTTTGATCGATCCATGTTCTTATGTATGCTTTAGTTCTATTAGCACTCTGACTTTGATACTTGGTTACTTTTGACCTCTATCTGATAAGTGATGTAACAATTATATTTTGATGTGATGGGATTTTATTTAGATGTTATCATTATGGCATGTTTTGAATTAGCGTAGCAATTATTTAATTTAGAATTCTCTATGCTTTAATTATATTGTTGTTAGACTCATCAATTTTAAAGTCTGTATTGGTGAAGGGGATGGGATTGTATCACTCGCTTGCGACCGCCCTATGATTTTGAGATTTTTGCTTCATGGTGTGTCTTATTATATATATATTGCATGTTCAACATGCTCTTTGTTCGCAGGTTGATAGGTACAGAACATCGACTCCACCCGACTTCTCAGGTTTGAGCGTGTCCATTGACCAACGGTTATCTATTGGGAGATAGTAGCTAGGTTTCCCATGCCAAGTCATCACCATAGTCATAAGTTTGTCATCGGGTTTGGTGGTTTTTATTTGGTTCTTTCCTCCCTAGTTAGCTATTTTATTGTCTTATTTTAATGGTCATTAAATGGTGGGTATGGTTAAAATGATGATTTAACATATCTAGTTTCAATGTTGAAATGAAATTTATTTCATTGATTATTTTTATTTAATTAATAGAATAAATTTTAGTTTATTGGTTAACTAGGCAAATGGTCTTAAATTAAATGAAATAGTTATTTTTCCATTATTGTATATTTAGATTTAAATTTAAAATGTAAGAGGAAATCATGTTAGATAGTTAAGTTAAATGATAGTAAAAATAGAAATGTGTTAATTCTCACTTTTTGGAAATGTTGGATAAAATATACATTCTTTGCAACTTTGGGGATTTTAGTTTTAAATGAAATTTTGAAATTTTGAAATATCATTTTTTTAAAGTAAATTGTTTTAAAAAATAAAAAATAAAATGGAAATATCCTCCAAAAGCTCAATAAATTTAGTGGGTGGGATATTTTAGGGGTTTGACCAAATTTGGGGAAAGCTCTTTGTAAAGAAATGAAATTTCATTTGTTTTTCAATTTTTGATTTTTGGTGGAGAGTTTTGTTGTGGCTGAATTTGGAGTTGAAGAAGAGATTGGAATCACCATTGTTGAAGTCTTCAAGCTTGGGGAGAAAACACCAGGTTCATCTTCATTTTTGTTTTCCCTTTTGAAATAATCTTCAAATTTCCTTATGCTGTTTGAAAACTCTTTGAATGCTATTTAGATGCAAAGAAAACCATGGGAAATGAATTCAAATCTTGCAAACAGTTGTTGGATTAGGAAAGAAAACCAAAACAACAATCACAATGAAAATAGGAGGAAAACCCACAAAAAAATCTTCATTTCAATCTAATATTCTAAACTCTTGTTGTGTTGCAAATTTAATTCTGTTATTGCAAAAATTTGTTGTTCTTTTGCTCAATTTTGAGTTGGAAATGAAAATCTTGGTATATATTTGTAAATATACCTATACATATATATTCATACATATATTTACAAATATATTTGGTTTAAAATCTCTTTCAAAAAAATTTTGTTTTCAAAATATATTGCACAGGAAATTTCTTCCTGTAACAGGGTATGCCTTGTTTTATTTCTTGTTTGACAGTGTTTTTTTTTGAGAAAAGATTTAATAAAATAAAATGTTGTATAAAAAAAATTATATTAAAATTTTGGTGGAGGGGAGGTCCGCAGCACCCCCCATGACGCCATATGGGAGGCGTTGCTCCCACACAACACCCATCATTGGGAGGCACTGTGGAAGTAGTGCCGCTACCATAGGCAGCGACGCTACCCACACAGGATGGGGGAGGCTACGTGGCAGCCGCCACTCCCATATGGGAGGGGCCCGCGCCTTTATGAAAGTTTTTTTTTATTATTTAAAATTTAATTTGTTTTTAAAATATTATTTAATATTATATATTATATATATAATATATATATGTTATATGTATATATATATAATATTTTTTTAATATTTAAATAATATTTATTTTATAATAGTTTATTTATATATATATTATATATATACTTATGTATATATGTCATACCCATCTAGTTTGTATATGTATATATATAATGTATATACGTATATTTTATATATTTTAAATAAATTATTTTATTTTGTTGAACTACTTAATTTAAATGAGATTTAGATATTTAAATATATAAATATATAATAGTATATACATTGAGTACATATAATTTTATGTATACATATTTAGTGTATATTGTATCTTTGTATAGATGAGTTTTAGTTGATTAATTTATTCTAAGTTGAAATAAAGACTAATTTATTTTATCTAAATGTTTTATTTATCAAGTGGTTTTGCTTATGGAATATAATTGTGAAACTTAGAGTAGATGATTGGTGTTTAAATACTTCAACATTGTCAGTTGAATTTGGTATATTTGATTGGATAAATGCAAGTAATGGAAACTAAGATTGACTGGATTTAGGAAATCCTAACTTAGCTTATTTAATTGCTCGAAGTGCTTTTTAGTGTTGATTTGTTCTTTCTTGAGGTTCATGAAAATAGAGTAAATGTTATAAAGTCTTCCAGATAGGGGTTCGATTATTGGTTTGGGCTATCATTTTGAAAGTCAACCTTTGGATTTCTTGGGTAGTGTGTCTAATCCTATCTAGTTTTAACTTGGTTATTGTGAACGGGATGTGTAGACTTGATGTCTTGAATAGGAGTCATTCTCCTTAGGTCGCACTTGTGTACCCTTGAATGTGGATATACTCCACGTGTTGTCTTAGAGGAGTGGCTTGCAATGAGGGCCGACACACAAAGTGGTGTAAGGAAAACTCTTTGCAAGTTAGTTAATTCAGTGATAACATAATAAACTTTTAGAGGCTTAGGTTGCATCAAACACTTAACAAGATTAATTTTTCCTCGCTCATGGACACAAGGGCTAGTATAGACTTGGGATGAGACGAGAAAGCCTGGAATGGCAAGATCATTGTCTCATCTCTACATGAGGTAATTGATTTCACATTGGTTTACATGAGGGGCCAGAAGTCATTAGAGGTTACTAGGATATCCCAAGATGGGTGCCAAGACCTAGGAAGACTTGCCAAGATATCCCATGTGACATTGTGATGACACTTCTCCTAAGTCAACAGTATGATTGTATCAGTGATGTAAATGATTATTTAATTCTGGAAGCATTGTAACCTTTGTGATATGTGATGTGGTACTTGTATTTTGTTTGCTTCAATTTTGTTTAGCCTACGTCTTGAGGTAGATGGTCTTGCCTAGGAATCCTAGTTACTATCTCCTAGGATGGGGGTTGAGCCTTCAGGTATCAAATGGTTGGGTGGAACATGCATCTTAATCAGTTGGGTCGACTTTTTGTTCATTTGGATGATATTTCCAGTTGGAGAGCTCGTGGAATCTAGTTCTTCATGCTTTACTCTTTTAGTTATTAATGTAATTTTAATACCCCTGTTTGTATCGAGGTGAAAGTTGTAAATTGTAATCTTTCTATTTTGGAAGTATCTCATTCTGGGAATGAGTGTTGTAACCATATTGTAAAGTACATTATTGGGATCATGTGGAATTCTTATGTCTCTGATTTAATTTTATCTTGTATGGAATGTATGCGCATTAGTTTCATTAATCAATTTTTGTAATGGTTTTAATTCATGTTTCTTGTTTGGGTTGAAGTAAACTCAATCTCGTAACCTTAGGGGTTGTTGGCATTGTGTAGTGAACCTTCATGCTTTTTTATCTTTAAAAAAAAAAAACTTATTGCATTTGTGTTGTTAATTGCAACTTCCCCTAGGGTTGTGTGGCGGGGGTGTTACAATAAAGTATTGCAATAATATCTCTAATGCTAGCACTCAATATATATGAGTGTACAAAAAAAACCACGTTTTGTAAAGTAATATATAATTTAGACATTCATCTCTATGGATACGTAAATTTTAACACCCAAATCAACCTTAGTTAGCTAAGTTTGTTATCCTAACATTTTCATAACTACTCCATGATTCCCTCCAAATCCCCGTGCTCTTTCCTTTTTGACTACTCACACCTTACAAGTTATCATAGTTTTAATTATAAACTATAATGACACCTAGTGCCACTTCAAATAGAACACCCCAAATATGGTAAGTATAAGCAATGAAAAATTAATCAAAGAAAATATTTCAAACTTGCAAGGTGTATGGTACCTGCCCAAAGTTTGATGAATGGGCATAACTTTCAACTATGTCATATGAGACCATCTTCTAGGATTTCATGCAACTAATAGATTAGGCTTGCACACAATGTTACCCAAGCATTGAGGTCTAGGCTAAGGACATGAGCGTGTGCTTTAATGACAAAGTGATCAAAGGAATTGAAATTTGGATGCATGTTACAGGTTTAATTCCCAAACGTTATATATTATATTCTTTATAATAAAAAATATTAAATATAAATATTAAATTATTATAATTAATAATTAATATATTTTTATGTAGAACAAATTAAATTAATATATAAAAAATCTAATAGTTTAATTGATCTTTGGAGAGATTAGGAAAAAAAAAAGAGAGATAGAGGGAGAGACAATTCTATTAGGATTAGCATTAGTATTAGGATTAGGGTTAGGGTTAGTTTAAGGGTTACATATATAGATATTATTAACCCTACGTGCAATACAACCCACTCTCGACAATAATTTCCCAATTCAATTTTTTTTTAATTACCCATTTTAATATCATATTGTCTAATTTTTATTTGTGTGACTAATTATTTAGTTGTTTTTTTTATTCGATGATCAAATTAGTCATTTATAGTTGTGTTGCAAAAAAAAGTAGAATTTAGTCATTTTTAGTTATCATGACTAAAAATTTTAATCATGTGACTAAAATTTTTAGTCACATAGTCATTTAGTTTCCAAATTCTACTTGTGTACACTCTCAAGTGTCATGGTGGCCTCCCATGTAGGCAACTGAAACAAAATATTCCTTGAATGCCACCTCTCAGCCAATGTGTTCAACAATCCTCTATTAGCCCTAATCATGGGCATGAAGGGAATATAGTATAAACCAAGGGCATGTAATTGGTCCAACTCCTCATCATTCAATGCATCATGTAATCCAAAGGTAGACAACCAGCTCTCCTGGGTGTAAATAGGGTCATATCTCACCTGCAAGAACATTATTTCAATTGAAAATTTCTAAAAAACCCTATTCGACCTCGATCAGAGAGAAATTTTTATCCAAAACTAGGGAAAAAATATAAACAATCAAATGTGTCACACTATCTAACATATGTGGCTCAGCAATCAAGTGTGTCACTAAATCTACACATGCAGGTCACATTTGCAAATGCATTGAATCCCCACACACATGCAAGCTTCCATTCAATTGTAACATACAAACTTGTGTTTGCATCGAACAACTTCACATGAGTCGCATAAGCCATCACATGCAGCTCACAAATGCACATGTGTCTCTCAATCCCTTAAATGTGGTTCACATCAGTGGATGCATCATTTCCCTCTGCAGATCTATTGCACAAAACACATGCATTGTAAGGATTGTCAATTGTGTCACACCGATCAAATGCGTTGAACTACCTACACTTGTGAAGAATGTGATCAAAGATGTGGTGAACTTTTTGCATTGGATTTGCTTGCCTAAGTCCAAGCCCTAAAATATAATAGAAGTTGAGAAAATTACAAAGAAAGGAAGATTTATGTACCATGTCCCCTGAGCCCTCTGCTCATTTGTAAGTCCAAACTCGGTATCCGTGATGCGAGGCATGTGGTATTGGAGACATTTTTGTAACAACTCAAAGCAATAAGGTCACACTCAGAACTCACTATTTACTCAATGTAAAATGCACTGTAAGCGATCATTTTTACCTCCCAAAATTACATTTATGCCACATTAGGGTGGGATTTTTACCCTCCCTTTTTACTGGGTGCACCAAATGTTGAGTCCCAACTTATTACGAGCATCTTGGAGGTCCAAAAACTGAAACCTTTTGCTATCAGCAGATCAAATTTTCTTTTCAAAATACTTTCTCAAAAATTTTAAAACTTTGTCGAGGGGACATAAGTCTATCCTGTCTTCACTAGGGCATGTCGGGGTATGTTATGAGCTGAATTTTCCTATTTATTCTTTGATACAACATCCAGACAACTTCACATTATATCAAAGAGGGGAAAAATGTAGACATTGAAAAATGTCTTGAGCTTCCCAACACCATTTTTCCGTATCGATTTCCCTTCTTCTCTACATAATTAAATAATTTTAATTATTTGATTATTTTCTAAGGTCACATTCTTCTATTAATTAAATAATTTTAATTATTTAATTAATTCATTTTCTCTTCTTTATTCTTCCCTTGATTAATTAAATAAATTAATATTTAATTACGTCGCTAATATCCTTTTTATTTCTATAATTAAATAAATTCTCATTAATTTAATTACTCATTCTTTACTCTCCATCTATAGTTAATTAATTTTTTTAATTATTTATCTGTTCATTAACCTATTCTTATTATTTTAATTATTTAACTATTCCTCATCACTCTTCCCTCCATTATTAAATAGTTAATCTAATTTAATTATTTAATACATCATCCCATTTCCTCCACTTTCAATTAAATGGTTCCCTTAGTAATTTTAATTAAAATCCACTTTTCCCCTCTCTTCCACAATAAAATAATCACTTGTATCATTTGATTACTCGCCTTCTCTCCCAAATTAAATAATCTTATTATTTAATTTGCTCCACTTTCCCTCCACTTTCTCTATCGAATCTCAACCATTGATCATGTCTCATGTTTCTTCTAATCTTGAACATCCATCCTTTACAAGCCCTAACCCTATCTCTTTGTGGTTCAAGCAACCTCGTCCATTAATCTTTGCATCATATTGGATTTCAATCTTGACCATCTATTCAAATAGATTTTCTATAAAAGAGAGTTGCCTCCATCATTCCAACCTTATAACCATGATTCTCCAATATTCTTACTATCATTATCACTTGTCCAAGAACTTGCATACAACAAAATCTAAGGGGAGATTGCATACATAGCAAAAATGAAGGAGATGCAAAGAAGATGGTTCAACCATAGCATGGTAAGTTGGTATATTGCTTTGTTATTTTCTTTCATATTGCTATTTTTTACTTTCTTGTTTGGATTTGGATTTTAAATAGTATTGGTTGCTACTATTGATCTTTACCTTTACCCCAGATTTTGACCCATTCTACAAGAATAGTGAATGAGAAAATAATATAAGAAATCATGTTATACAAGTGGATTAAAAATCATAGCCACACCCAAAGTATAAAAAAAAACCTAAACATGGAGAATCTTTAATGTTGAAAATTGTGTTGCTAAAAAAAATTTAAAAAAAGAACACTAGGGTGGGTGCAAGAAGATGGGGGGTCAGAAAGTTGCCAAAATTTCAAAAATTGTTTGATAGGCTATAATGTGAGTGTGCTATAATGCTTGCGCATTATGGCTTGGTGTGACCGAGCTAGAGGCTTGGCCACATCGAGCCTATAATGCACGAGGGTGTTGTCATAATAGTGGTTTACAGTTCCTGAGAGGAACGAGTTTTAGCTGAAATCACATATTTTTAGAAAATATAATGATTTAAGCCATAAAATTTTCCATTTTAAGGATTCCAATTGAAGAGGGTTTGATCAAATCACCTTAGATCAAACCCCCTTGGATAGAACCTCGCTAGTTTTAAACCATACCTATAAATGCGTCTCCTTTACACCTATCAAAATGCTGATAAAAATCACTTTTGATTTAGCTTTTGGGGATCAAATGAATTCATTTAAAATTTATTTCAAACAATTATGGTATTCCTTAGAACAAGCTATCCAATGAATATAATTTTAATATGTTTTGGTTTTGTTATGTATTTATTTTTTAAGTTTTATTAAACATAGGTTTTTCATCTAAAATGAATTTCTTTGTTCTTCACATGTGGAAAAATAGAAGATTATAAAAAAATTGAAAAATATGAGTGCACCAGATATTGAAGTCCTTGATCCAACAAAAAATAAAAAATTTTGACATATACAAAAAAGTTACGCGTTATACGGTGCGTATGTCTTAATTGTAATTCGTTTGACTTTGAAACTTGATTAAGGAAAAATATTCAATAAAAAACTATTTAACCAAGTGGAAGCACTATATATCAGAGTTACAAATCTAAATTTGAAAGAATTAGAATTTTATCCTTCATGGAAAAAAAATTATGTGTTATACGGTGTGCGTCACTTTTTAAAAATGTTGTTTTCTAAAAAAAAACAATTTTCATGGGAGATGGAAAAAGAAGTGTAATTTGATTCCAAAAATTTTGAAAAAAATATTTTTAGAATCTACGGACAAAATTTGATGAGACTCTAGTTTGCACCATCTTCAAATTCCTTACAATTTAGTCGCTATAGGTGCCCGAATGTGAAGATTTAGTTAAAAATAATAATTTCAGTGTCCAGTTTGGCCAAAAATTGTAAATCACTATTATGGGATCACCCACGCGTTATAATACGAGTGTGTTATAGGTTATTAAAACAAAAAAAAGAAAGAAAATTCATTTGTATTGTGATTGTGTTTTTTGCTATGAGCAGCCAAAAACCCTGCTTTTGTGCACTCGCATTCTAGAAGGAGATTAGTTTTCATTTTCTTCATCAACTAAGGATTATTTTCTTTTTATTGTGAATTTGTTGTTAAATTGGTAGATTTAGGTTGTTTTTTATATTCATTTGTTTAATTTGTAGGAAATGTTAATAATCCTAAAAACCCTCCTCAAAATCTTAAATGACCATAGCAAGAAGCACCCAAAAAAAAATCCTTAACAACCACAACAAGAATCTCCTCCACCAATTCCTCAACATCCTCCTGACACTCAACAAAATTTAATGGGGGTAGTTGAAAATTAAAAAAAAGACTGAGGAGTTAATCACAAGGTTGAACAATCCAGTAAGTTCAACCATGTAAAGAACACTTACAACTTCACTTCAAGAAATGTTAAAACATGTGGATGTAATCAACAAACAATTAAGTGGTTGGGAAGATAGGAGGTAGATGGCTAGGAATTTTTACGCAGATAAATTATAATATAAAGAAGTAAAAGATGAAAAAATTACAAAATATGATTTGTGCTCATTATTCACTGACCACACACAAATCAAAATATTGACCTTAATGAAAATAGGTTTCCTATCCATTGGTTCCATCACCAAGGGATTAGGAACCATTTTTGGGATAGGTGGTACATGATTTTTGACTATCCACCATGGAACAATTGTGAAGTCCCCTAATATTTCTGTGAGGAAACTCTACTATGAGTTTATCCTCAACAAAATCCCCAATTATTTTGATATGAGGGACTTTCAGGGGAGAGGTGGGGGTTCGGCAAAGGATAGACCTGGTCCATGACTAGATCATCAGTGGCAAGCAAGATGAACTCCTAAGTCCTTGGAAAGTGTTCCCCAACACTATGATTAGAAAGAGATTAAATTCGAGTGAAATGAACATGTAAATTGACATTTGTAATTAATTCTAAATGATAGGAACATGTGGGCATTCCCATGAAGAGCTCCTACAAAATAGGAGAACATGGGGCACCCACATGGAAGGTGGAATCCACCTTGATTTTAGTTAACTGTTTGGAGAAAAGATAACAATTTTAGTAATGCATGTAAAGATCCTAGAAGTTAGGGATTGATGTTTACATGCATGGAGTTTAGTTTAGTTCAGTTATGGTTCAGTTATCTTTAGTTGCATGTAGTTAGTTTTAGTTGAATGCTAGTTGACTTTAGTTGACTTGGAATGCATCACTAATGACTTGGGTTGCATGATAGATAACAGGTGATACATTCAGTTAAGTTGGGATGATCAATCATGCAACATGTTTGCATGAATTTATGGAGAGACGTGTTTCAGTTAACAGATATTGATTTGGACCCACCTTGGGTTCCCAAGTTGGCATCTTGGAGTTAACACTTTTTCATGAGAATATATTTTATAAGGATGAGTTAAGTGGGCCCATTCTTGGGCTCCAACTTTGAGGAGAAGCTTACAAGATATCCTTGTAATCAACATTGAGTTAGGACTTTTGTTTGGGATTCCTAAATTGATGAAGGACTTGGTTTGACATTGTTTTTCATGGAAGAACTCTACTTGCAAAGAATAGGCATAGGTTTTGTGAGCAAAGATTTGTGATTTGTAATTGACAATTCTTTGGAGTTTTCAAGGCTCATAATTGTCTATTAATTGTAGCAAGTTGAGGAGAGTTTCATTAGATTTTATTACAGGTTGTGAAGAAGAATTGTTGAAGGAAAAAGAAGCATCTCAAGCAAGGATTGATAAAGAATTATTGTAATCTTGTTCTAAGGTTAAATAATACAAGCACTATTGATTCTAGTGATGGATTTTTTTTTCAAAAGGGTTTCTCCATGGTATAATCTATGTAACTTCTATATTTTGGTCTTATTCTTCTACAATCTTGTGTCTACTTCTACAAATGGTAAAATGAATCTAAAAAGATAATCATCCACAAAGAAATTGTGACAACAAACACTTAATTAGATCTATAGTATAATAGTTTTACAAGTTTTAAATATACATAATTACCTTCATTTTCAACAGTACAGGATTCCATCCCATTCTTGTCAGGTTTGCAAGTCAACTTGTACATATGACCCCATAGACACTTAGAAGGCTAGTGCTCAGGATACGTCTGCAACTATGGAGATGGCGAGGGCATCTAAAATTTTGAAAGAGGATTTTGGCATCGATTCTTAGGTAAATGTTAGCATGTTCATTGAATTTAATTTATTAAATTTCATTTTTGAAATGCAAGATTAACTAATTTATTTTTATGATTGTAATAAAATTTTAGGTTCACAATGTTGATACTCCACTACATCTACCGCTGAGGTATGTAACTAGTAAACAATTATAAATTTATTACATGTGAATAGTATTGTTATATGAATGGTATTCTAATATCTAATTTTGGATGTTGAATAGGATAATATTGGAGGTTTCATGGGAACACCTCCTAGTGCTAATGGAGTTAGAAAAACCTTCACGCAAGTAATAGAATAAAGAGTTTAACTAATGAATTGTACTTAATAGACTTGTGTATTTTATATTCATCTCGTTGATTACATTGCATTTCATATCTTTCAAACTCAAATAATTAATTCATATTCCACAACTAATAACTAGATGTTGATAGGTGACAAAATTTCAACTACAATATAGTTGTTTAGAAAGTCAACATAAATAGTGGTGGAATTACTTCACATAGCATAAGTAAAAACTAGGAGCATCTTCCAATTGCATTTTCTTGTCCTGGCATTTCGTGAGACAACTTTTTACTGAGGCATTTTTTCAAAGAGTTCAATACCTTTTCTATGCTATGGATGCTTGGAAGAAATATATGAAAGAATAATGGTAAGCAATAGCATAGACAAGGCAGTGAGCTATTTGAAAAAATGACTCAAAGAAATGTGGTCTCATGGTGATGGACATCACCATGAGACCCAATTTCATTGAGGCATTTTTTCAAACGCTCACCACCTTTTCTATGCTACCACATTTTCCATACATGTCTGCCAAAGAATTTTATTAAATAGTTCACTTCCTTGCTGCTATGGCTAAAAGCCTAAAAAAAGGTGCTTTCCAACAAACTATGGATTCTTGGGAAAAAATCTATCAAAGCATAATTGTAAGCAATATCATAGACAAGGCAGCGAGTAGTTTGAAAAAATGCCTCAAAGAAATGTGGTCTCATGGTGATGGAATGCCATTCCATCGCCATTGGATGACATTTCTTTGAGGTATTTTTTCAAATAGCTCATCGCATTTTCTATACTACCATATTTTCCATATATGTCTACCAAATAATTTTATCAATCTATTCACTTCCTTGCTGCTTTGGCTAAAATCCTAAAATAGGTTCTTTTCAAAAAACTATGGATGCTTGGAAAAGATCTATGAAAGCATAATAGTAAGCAATAACATAGATAAGGAAATGAGTAGATTTAAAAAATGCCTCAAAGAAATGTGGTCTCATGGTGATGGAATCCCATTCCATCATCATGAGACCACATTTCCCTAAGGCATTTTTTGAAATAGCTCACCACCTTTTCTATGCTACCACATTTTCCATACACATCTACCAAAGCATTTAATCAATCTACTCACTTCCTTACTACTATGGCTAAAATCCTAAATTAGGTGCTTTCCAACAAACTATGGATGCTTGGAAAAAATCTATCAAAGCATTATAGTAAGAAATAACATAGAAAAGGCAATGAGTATTTTGAAAAAATTCCTCGAAGAAATGTGGTCTCATGGTGGTGGAATTTCATTCCATCACCATGAGACCACATTTCTTTGAGGTATTTTTTCAAACATCTCATTGCATTTTCTATGCTACCACATTTTCCATACATGTCTACCAAAGAATTTTATCAAACTACTTGAACATCATTGTTGCTATGGCTAAAATCCTAAAAAAGGTGTTTTCCAAAAAACCATGGATTCTTTGAAAAAATCTATCAAAGCATAATAGTAAGCATAGAAAAGACAGTGAGTAGTTTGAAAAAATGCCTTGAATAAATGGGGTCTCATGGTGATGGAATGCAATTCCATCATGATGAGACCACATTTCTTTGAGGTATTTTTTCAAATGGCTCACCACCTTTTCTATGCTACCATAGTTTCCATACATGTCTACCAAAGAATTTTATCAAACTACTCACTTCCTTGTTATGGATAAAAGTCTAAAATAGGTGCTTTCCAACAAACTATGGATGCTTGGAAAAAATCTATCATAGCATAATAGTAAGAAATATCATAGTCAAGGAAGTGAGTATTTTGAAAAAATCCCTTGAAGAAATGTGTTCTCATGGTGATGGAATGCCATTCCATCACCATGAGACCACATTCATTGAGGCATGTTTTTCAAACAACTCACTACTTGAAGAATAGAAACCAAACCTTTAGGAAAAATTCCCCTCCAAATTCTTTTCAAGGTCCTCATCCTCATCCTCAATTTAAAAATCCATGGAACCTTCCACCTTTTATTCCAGTTGTTCATATCCCCACACCTCCCTCTTCATGTCATTATTGCCGTCCATCTCATAACCAAGAACACACTATACCGTCAACCCCATCCCAACATAATACCATAGAGAAGGAAATGAACTATTTGAAAAAATTTCTCAAAGAAATTTTGTCTCCTGGTGATGGAATTCCACAACACATTTGTTTGTAATGGTATTCCATCACCATGATACCATATTTCTTTGAGGCATTTTTGCAAACAATTGACTGCCTTCTATATGCTACCACATTTTTTGTAGATTTCTACCAAAGTATTTTATGAAATGGTTCACCACTTTGCTGTTATGGATAAAAGCCTAAAATAGGTGCTTTCAAACAAGCTATGGATAAGGAAAATAGTAATCATGATAGAGTCATGTGTAGGATCATCATGGAAAAAATAGGCCCTTAAGTGGCAAAAAAATAAAAAAAATAGAGTTAGGCAACTTGACGTAAAAATTTGAATAATTTATCTTTATTATTTCAAAATATGTAAGAATAGAATCTGTAGAAAATTGAATGTAGTTTCTAAACTACTAGGTTTTTTCTTTTTTTATAAAATCTATTTGGTAAAAATTTGAAATTTCAATGCAGTAGTACTTAAATTTTAGGGTAAAAATAAGAAGTAGGTGTCTGTCTGACAACCCTAACCACAATAAAATGATAATATTATTTTATAAGATTTTAGAAATAAGTAGAGGACTCATGTCCAGATGTGATGTATATTTTTTGTAATTTTTTCTAGGTAAATAATTAATTATAATTTTTTATTACAACTTTTAAAAAATATAAAATGTGTATGTCTAACCACCTTAACTTGGTCAAAACTTCATGAAATTCAATTTTTCTTTTTTTAATCCTATAGGATGCAAAGCATATAATGTGATGCATGTTTTGGATTCCAAAATGTGATACCGTTTGAAAGCTATAGATGTTTTTCAATTAGCCTATCAATCAGGACTTTAGTCATAATTCAAATAGAAAATGAATAATAGTTATTTATTAAATTCAAAGTAAAGCATAATTTATATTGGTGGAAAGCTGAGAATATCCTTTAAAAACCCTTTTCATTTCATCAATTTTGGGTTAAAAAAATTCGTCAGCCACATACCCTACAAATACCCATCATATCACCACTTTTTAGCCCATCATGATCTTGCACATAACCATAGTTAGAAATATATAGCTCAATAAGTACTCAAAATTTTGTTTACTATCTCATACATTATAAGCCATGATGTGCATCACTATTATAGTTTCCATGATTGAATAATTTGTTATTTTATTTTCAGATGTTGGAAGTGGATACACCTCCACATGCTCATAGGGCAATGGAGCTTGGTGTTTCTTTTGCTATAGACTCCTCGATGCCTCTCATGGAGGTATGAGGTAGATTACTAAATTTCAATTTACATTCGTTGTTATAGCTATTAGTTAGTGAAAAGTCAAACCATTATTGATTCTTAGTTTAATTTCTATTTGGATGGTTTCTACAGGGCTTCAACACACCACAACATGGGAAGGTGAATATTTCCCTTGAGGAGAGTGATCATCTAGTGGCAATCAGTGACTATTTTGTTAAATATATCTTTTTTATAATGCAATTTCTATATATTAAAGTATTTACTTGTTATTGTAATAGATAAAACTTGACCAGGAACTAAACCCTAGGAGGAGCACCAAGAGCTCTCCTCGACCTTAGAATAAATGACTGATAGACTTATGGCCATCTGACCAACAAGCAAAGTGAAAGAGTTTATTTCAAGAGCGTGGAGAGAAATGACTTTTGATTCTAGAGCCCTTTGTTTTATGCCTATATGTATTTTTTGTATATATTATGTATTGCATATATTTGACATTGTATGCCTATATGGTATTCTGATAAGCCTATATGGCTATTTTGTATATATTTTATACTTAGATTGACATATATTGATGTATGCCTACATGGATATTTGGCTAATACAAATATTTTTTATCAATGGTGTCCATATTTGCATTATAAATCCATGGTTCAATAGATATGAATTATGTGTATTCAAGTGTATACTTTGCAACTTACGTGTATACTTTGTGACTTACCTGTATTCCAATGTATACTTTGTGACTTATGTGTTTTCATGCGTATACCTTGCATTCATGCATATACTTTGTATTAATTTATGTATACTATGTATTCATGTGTATACTTCAAGGATTACATGTATTTTAGTACTTGTGCTTCACTTATTCACATGTATACTTATTAATTAGTTAGCCCTAGCATTGCTCATTGATGTCCTTCATGATTTGTCTTGAATATTTATTGATTGATGCTAAACAACTTCAATACTTCTAGGAATACTAGTAGAGCTACAAAATTTAAAATTGTAGAAATTTAAAAGAAAAGATTAACTCTAAATAAATGCACTAATTATTAACTCGATAATTGCTATAGAATGAGTATAATATATATATCAAGAGATGAACCTTCTAGAATGGAAACTTCCAACTAGAAAATAGGCATGCAACTCCATGCAAGATTGCATGATTAAGCAATCATTATCTTAAAAATATAACTAGCAAACTTATCTAAAGGAATATTTTAGGTAGAATATTCTACACTAACATTTTCATAATCAATGGCTTGTTTCCATGCTCACTCCAGAACTGTCAACTAAACTTTGTCAAGAAACCCATTTGATATATTTCTATGTCCATCAGATCAATTGATATAAATTTACCCAAAGTATTCCCAATACTTTGAAACCAATAATCCACCCAAAATTGCAGTGGGAGATAAGGAAAATTAACCCACATAGGCATAACTGAATAAAGAATAGTTCCCCCTTCATAGCTTGGTGAAACCATTGCCAAAGTTAGAAGATCTTAAAGATAAAGATGAATTTTGATCTATATAATATAGAATTAGTACCCACTTTGATCAGTACACAATTTTCAACCATGGGATTATCATGCATTTTCAGATTTGGTAAGAAGGCTTATTTAAGATCCTTGAGCAATGTATTTCCTAGTGCTCCCTTGTTCTTACATATCTCATTTCAGTTTAATTCAAAGAGTTCCATCAAATGCTTTATCTAAAAGAAAAAAACACATTTTCAATTGCTATTCCATGAGTGTTTTATAAAAAGATTCCAATATATTTAATCTTTCGATTGGAACAACTCAATTAGGAAAAGGATACATAATCTTCACAACACTTACAAAACATAATATTTATAGTAGATGATGAGTAGTTAAATTCTTGACACATTATCATATGTACAAACATTTATCTTGAATAGTCTTTAAACATTTTCACAGCATAATCCTCACAGTACAAAATGAATTGTTATGTTCTTTATCCATCACAAATTTGCAACTTGACAACTTTGACAATTTTGATCCAATCTTTCTCTTCAACATAAAAACCTACAAACACACATTCAAGAGGAGAAAATTTTTATTGATTTTCAGAGGATAGGGGTTTTCCTTAGTCAATTAGATAATTAAACCAGCTTATGAAACAATGAAATAAGGAAATGAAACATGAAACTTGAAGTGATGATACCTTGAATGATTTATTGGAATATAAATCTACAAACTAACATGATGTAGCCATGCAGAATGTAGATCTTTATCTTAAATTAAATGTGAAACAATGCTTTCCAATGGATATTTAATGCTACATCAACATAGTTCAACAACATGCATGAATGTGCTATGCCTTTGACACAATGAAATGATCTTGAATTTCTACAATAAAATTCACTAAAATACCTTTGAATTCCTTTGAAAATGTGCTTGAAGTGTTCTATAATTCTCTTTTAAAATATTAGGATGCTCTCTCAAAGTTGTTAGGAGAAACTATGTGAATGAACCCCATATTTATACTAAATCTAGAGATTAACCCCGAAATTCACATAATTTAAGCCCACACCAGATCTAGGATTGAAAATTATTAGAATCCTGCCATAATTAAATTCAAAAAGGTGTGTCCTACATGAGGAGGACCCATTTGCCACTAAAGGAAAATGTGTCCTAGCACAAGTTTCTAGGACCTTGCTTCAGGGGCTTGAAAGAACATCAAAAACCCACCTCAACTATGTTGCAGTATGAGGTGAATGGGTGTACTCCTAAGGGGGAGTGATCAGAGCTACATATGGCTGAAGAATCATGCAAAAATTTTGTTCTTTGTCATTGATGTCAAAAGGGAAGAGAGAGTCATGTGAAAAATAGTGAAAGAAAAAGGAAGAGAGAATATTGTGTTGGTGAAACAAGGACACACAACTAAGAGGGGGGGTGAATCATTTGTATCGGAAACTAAAATTCTTCTCCTTAATCTTAACTTAATCTTAGATCTGATGAATAAGCAATTAACCATAAACAATCAACACATCAGAGAGACAATAACCAAATATTTATTTGCGTGGAAACCCTATTGGGGAAAAACCACAGTGGATGTTAGTCCACAATATTATACTCTGCTAGAAGTATAAAAGAAATAATAATGGGAATGTACATCCATTCAGGCACACTTCCTAGATCTCACTTCTCAATTACAAAAGAAGACTCACTATCCAACAGTAGGGTTTGGATTAAAACCATCCAAGATTTGTGAACTAAGAAAATAGCTTCTTCACAAGCATGATTATAGTTCCAATTAAGCTCAAATCTTCATCACACTTCGCACATTCTTCTTCACACTCTGCTCAGAAATTGAATGGTATTCACAAATACACACATAGGAGCACACGAAGCATCATCTTCAACAATGAACTAATCGCCCTTATATATTTGCTACATGAAATTCCATCACCACTTTGTCGGCCAAAAAAATAAAATATATTTGTAATGTCGGCCCAGATTTTCAAATAAACTTTAAATGTGTATCCGCCAAGGTCAGACACAATGTAGTGGCGACCCAAATTAATATATCCAACACAAGAATACTTTAATTAATTACACCTCAAAGATCCACAACACACTACCAACAATATGTCAATTAGGAACAAGAAAAACTAAACATGCACACAAAGATCTTCAATCACGAATTCTCTGAATAATGTGGGTGTACAACAAAGATGGAGAATGATCTAGAGACACCATAGAACACCAATAAACAATAGATAAGTTTCTACAACAATTGAGAAAACAATAATTACACAAGCTTCATTCAGGAACACTAACAGAAACCAACAACACATTGTTAGACCACAACACACTCAAACCTTCACGCAAACCTTTGAAAATTCTGGTAGATGATATAGAAACATTCAACATTAAACCATTAAATCCAAAATAGCTAATCTTCAATGTATAGAACATAATGCCTTCTTGACCTACACAGTTCCACTGGGAACACATAAATACTTTCTTTTACAATTTTCTCAATATCCTTGACATATACAATCTTCAATGCACTAAATGCTAATAGTGTTGACATCAATTACAACCACATATCAACAACCATATCCACAACATCCAACAATCTCTCCCTTTGGCATGGATGGAAACACATGATGTGAAAAATACCATCACCCCAACACACTGACTTCTTTTGTACTTCTCCTCTTAACTGAGCTTCTCTTTTACAATTTTTCACAATGCACTTCTCCCCCTTTTACATCAATGGCAAAGGTAACCAATGAACTTTCCAAACATAGACTCTAAACCACATATCTGCACATCTGACTACTCCCCTAGAGTAGCAGCCTCAAAAAAATCAATCCAGATCAAAATATAGCAATGAAGCTCTCTGATTGATGCAGATAAATGCATCTTTAATTCTTATCAGGAGGGGTGATTACCCCTAGCATTCCTATGAGATACACAAAAGTATCCTCTAGAAACAGCTTATTAAATATATCTACAATCTATTCTTTGGTAGGCACATATTCTAGTCTGACTTCTTTCTCATTCACCTTTTCCCTCAAGAAATGAACTTAATTGAAATATGTTTGGTCTTAGAGTGTAGTACCAGATTCCTTGAGATATTTATTGCACTTGAATTGTCACAGTATATGGAAATAGGCTCTTCATATATCACTCTGATATCTCTCAGCATCTATTTCATCTATATCACTTGAGTGCAATTATTTTTAGCAACAATGTATTCTTCTTTAGTAGTGGATAGAGAAATTGAATTCTGCTTTTTTTTCAGCCAAGATATCAGCTTCTTCCCTAGGAAGAAAGCACCACCACTAGTACTTTTCCTATCATCTACATCACCAACCCAATCCGCATTAGTGTATGCACACAAAGTGAGATCATCATCCTTTGGATACCAAAGTCCAAAGTCAGATGTTCCTTTAAAATATCTAAAAATTATTTTGACAACATTTACATGTGATTCCTTTGGATCAACTTGAAATCTAGCAACCATACATACAACATTCATGATATCTGGTCTAGTTTGTATCAAGTAGAGCAATCCACCAATCATTGATTTGTACCAAGTTTGTTTTTCCTTTGGAGAATCATCATTTCATGATAGCTTACATCCAATCACCATGGGAGTACCAATAGGTTTGGATTCATCCATTCCAAAAAAAATCAGTAGCTCTTTCACATATTTGGACTGAGATATGAAAATCCCTTGGTCCAATTGTGTAACTTGTAATACCAGAAAGAACTTAATTTCACCAATCATGCTCATTTCAAATTCACTCTTCATTTCATTAGCAAACTTCATACATATATTATCATCTACTCCAAAAATGAGATCATCAACAAATACTTCTATAATCAATTCCTTATCATGATCTAACTTGAATTATAAGTTGCTATTAGCAGTACCTTTTGTGAATCCAAGCTTCAGTAGATATTTTTTCAATCTAGCATACTAGGCTTTGGGGGCTTGTTTAAGTCCATACAGAGCTTTCTTCAATTTGCAAACTATATCTCCCTTATCTGTTAACTAGAATCCATTTGGCTGTTCAATGTACACTTCTTCTTCTCATTCCCCATTCAAAAATGTAGACTTCACATCCATCTAATAGAATTTATAATTCTTGTATGCAACATAAGAAAGAAATAAAATCACAACTTCAATTCAAGCTATAGGGGCAAAGGTTTCTTCAAAATTAATACCTTCCATTTGAGAATAGCCTTTACATACCAATCTTGCTTTATTCTGGACCACATCACCTTCTTCATTCAGCTTGTTTCTGAATACCCATTTGGTACCAATCACATTCTTGTCTTTAGGCCTAGAAACCAGTAGCCATGTGTCATTCTTTTCAATTTTTGTTGGCTCTTCCTTCATAGCTTCCAACCAATGTTCATCTTGGCAGGCTTTAGTGACACTCTTAGGTTCAATCTTGGATATCAAACAATATTCTTTTGCAATTTTTCTTCTAGTTTGCACTCATTTACTCTTATCTCCTATGATTTGACTTTCAAAATGATTCAACTTTACATATCTTGGAGTTTTGGGACTTACTTGGACTTCTGGTTCTTTAGATCTTTCTTCTACCCTTCCATTTGTCTGTGCCTCTACACTTGTCTGAGCTTCTTGACTGACTTTATTTACCCCGGAATAAATTGATGTTGCTTCACTGGAACATATTGAATAATCTAAAGTAGATTCGGTGTCTGAGTGTTCTTCCCCTGGCTTGTAATGTATTTGTTTGAATCATAACTACAATGTTTGGATGATTTGATAGATTCCTCATCAACTCTAACATTTGCACTTTCAACCATCTTTCTTAATCTTTTATTATAGCACCGGTATGCCTTTCTCTTAGTAGAATAGCCTAGGAAGATCCCTTCATCACTTCTAGCATCAAATTTTCCTATATCATCATCTCTCTTGATATAACACCTACTTCCGAAGATCTTAAAATACTTAACAGTAGGTTTGTGACCAAACCATAACTCATAAGGGGTCTTACTAGAATTTCCATTCACATTTACTTGGTTCAAGGTATACAAAGTAGTAGTTACTGCTTCTCTCTAGTACATCTGAGATACATTTCCTTCTATCATCATGGTTTTGGCGGCATCCAGAATTGTTCTATTCTTTCTTTCTGCATCTCCATTCTATTGAGGGGTTCGAGGAGCAGATAGTTGTATTTTAATTCCATGTTCTTCACAATAAGAGTTGAATTCCTCAAAAATGAACTCACCACCTCTGTCAAATCTTAGGCATTTGATTTTCAGACCTTTCTCATTTTTTGCCATAGCCTTGAAGCATTTGAATTTCTCTAGAGCTCCACATTTTTCTCTCAAAAAGGAAACCCAAATCATTCTAGAGTAATCATCAATAACCAGCATAAAATACCTTTCTCCATGAATGCTTCTGACTCTTAAAGGACCACAAAGGTCAGTATGTAGCAGTTCCAACAAATTATTTGAATGAAAATTTGTGTGTGAACACTTTTCCTAGTACCTTCAAAACAACATGAATAAACAAGTTAGACAAGGAATTACAAGCTAAAAGAAGGATTGTCCATGAAATCCATTTGCAAACTCAAAATAGGAAACAAAATAAGTAAGAACACAATGAAATGATAAAAACTAGATTAAATCCTAATTTAAATAGCAAACACTTGATCCCATGGGGGAATTGGTGTCAATTTGATGTGAAAATTGGCCCTTTCCCAATTCCTATGATGCAAGATTCGAATGTTGAAGAGAATGATCCAATTTGTTGATGAAATGTGAAGAATCCAAGCCAAAATCTTCAAAACCTAACTATGACTCAATGATAATGGATGAAACTCAAGAGATATTTGAGCATATGGTAACTTTACTTGGATTGTGGATGATAAAATTTGCTAATGATTTGAGCATAGTAAGTCTACTCAAATTGTGGATTATAAAATGAGGAGAGGAGCTCTTCATTTATAGGATTTCAAGATGGATGAATGCCCAAATTTGAGCAATGTGGGACTAACATTCATCCAATGATATGGTGCCACTTGTCAAGTTATGAATGGATGATGGTTGTGCAAGATTTGGGGTTTGTGCCAATAAATGCCAATATTTGAAATTCAAATTTGTTGAAATGAGATGTAAATGGGAAGGGAAAATGCAATAAATGACACTTGGCTCAAGGCAAAGGACATGTAAGAGGTTTTAAATGCCTTGTTAGATGTACATGTTCACTTGGAATTTTTGAATTCAAATTGAGAGAATATTCTAAAAGATGCCTTGTGAGGAAAATAGAGATTTAATAAATGTATTAAATCGATTTTCATGTGCAACTTGCATTATCTAGAGGATGTGACATGAGATTAGATTAAATTAATCAACGGTTAATTAATTTAACAGGAGATTAGATGATGTGACTTATTTGACTTATATTTATGGATTTATTTAAATCAGATAAGGAGGAATATGATAAGAGGCTAATTAAATAAAGATTTTGATTTATTTAATTAAAAGGGATGGTGTTAGATTAAATCAAATAAGGTTTTAATTTATTTAATTTAATGGATAGACTTTAGAGATTTAATCAAATAAATTGATTATTTAATTAAATAGGGATAATTAGATCAGATGGATTGATTTAATTAACAAGAGAAATGACTTGATTCAGATAAAGTGATTTATTTAACCAAGAGAGGATACTGATGAATTTAATCAGATAAGTGAATTTGATTAAATGGTTAGACCGAGGAATTATTTAGGAAGAAATGGTGTTAGTAAGTTAGGATTAGGTGCACAATGTCAATCAGTATATTTTCGATGTCTACATTTTGCCCCTCTTTGAAGCAATGCACTTGTTGCATTGGTTCAAAGAATAAACGATCTCGATCAAAGCCAAAAAATTTTGATATTTAAAAACTTTCCCCATTGCTGCATGGTGAGAGAAAACATGCCATTATAATGCCCCCTCGAGAGATCGGACAAAAATTTCAATTTTTTGGGTGATCTCATGAAAGAGGTGACCAAGTGCCCGACAGGTCCGAAAGGGGTCCGGGAGGCTAAAAACATATCTAAATGCAATAAAACGATGAAAAAGAAGCCTGGAACAGACGAAAATAGGTTCGAGGGTCCAAAACCCTAGCAGGACAGCCCTAGAGGGTCAAGAAACCCTAATTTTTAGGCTAAAAAGGGGCCTAAGGGGTCACTTTCAAGTCATTTTCACACACCTTCGCCAACAAACCTTGAGATTCAAGCTCTAACCCCTCAACAATATGGTGCAATGACAGCTTCCTCTACACATCTCTGACCAAGTTCAGACCTACCTGTGCCCACCTGGCATCAGTGCCCCAGTATGTGACCCTAACTAAAGCTTCGTTTTTTCATTTTAGCACATTTATTACTTGTTTTAAGGAGAGCTCACCTCCAGTGATGCTATTATAGTGACGCTTGGTGTTTAAAGTGCACCACTTTTGACCTTTTAGCACTACAGCAGTGCAATATGGAGTTTAAAAACTCCACCGCTAGGCTTGGGCTCGACTCAGACTCATGGGTCTGTTTGGAAAAGTGCACCGCGACAGCACCCTTTTCAAGAAAATTATGATGCTGGGGGTTAAAGTGCACCATGGCAGCACTGTTTAACAAAATTTTGGGTCCAGTGTCAGAGTTTCAGGAAACTCAAACTGTGACACCTTCATAAACTACGCCGCTAGGAATGAGTTTGAGGCATTACGTTAAGAATTTTCCAAAAAAAATTTAACATGTTGATTTTGCATGATGCAAGACAGACCTAGGGAGCTTTACTCTTGGGAGCACCGGTCATGGGATTTGGTGAGCATCCTATGGGACTTTAGTGACAAAGATGAAGATCGGCTGGGGGCTACAGGATTATGGCACATTTCTTATGCGATGCCCATGTGCACACACCTCGGGATGTTGTCAACGTTGGCAGAGCAATGGCATAGTGAGACGTCATCATTTCACCTTCCCACTGGTGAGGCGACCATCACATTGGAGGATGTCTAGTGCATATTATGTTTTCCCATTCATGGCTACCGGGTGATCTATGACATGGAGGAGGGATGCGAGTGTTGTACCCGAGTCCTCGCCACTCGAGATATCATCTACTACGAGGGGCAGATTGAGCTGGAGCAGCACCTCCCTTCCGCTGGGCGATCATTTCAAGTTTGGTTTCCCCAGACAGATGAGGGTGGTACTTTAGTCCTGGATGGGGATATTACTAGGAGAGGATGGTCCGGGACAGACCAGTTCACTTTGCATGGGGGCCCGTACTCCTAGCTTCACTTTACAAAGATTTGCACGAGTATGTATATGTGGATGGTAGAGCACTGGGAGCTAGAATGACCTTGCTGCATGTTTGAGCATGGGAGCACATTTTTGTGCTATGTCCATGGGTCATTTTAGTTCTAATGAGGGCAGAGCATGCCCTTGTGACACGATACAGAGGTGGTGTGTCCTTCACACACACTGGAGAGCACGGGATCCCCTACTGGAGGTGGGTCATAGATGAGATGCTTGTGCTCACTTGGAGACCATACCTCGGTCAGTCTGGATGGGCCGATGATGTAGACCAGCTCTTCTACTACTGCTAGGACCGATACATGCAGGGGTGGGAGCACACTATGATAGAGAGATACCTACTTGAGCATGTATAGCATCAGTTTGGGGAGCCACAGGATCGGCTAGCTGATGGTTATGTGGTCGTCTTTGCACGTAGCATGACACAGGTGTCATGGGGCCTTGGTATTCCTATAGTGGAGGCAGTTGATAGCTTTCAACACTTGGTGGTCTATCCTTGGGCTTACGATTAGGGTTTGGTAGATCTGAGCACCACATAGGCCTATAGAGACTGGTTCAGACCTCCTTTTCAGTTGACTGTTCTAGGTGAGGATCAAGAGGCCTATAGGTCAAAGGCAGGGGGAGAGGATGAGGATGAGGACCTAGGGTCGCGATTTGACAGGACCCACCAAAGGTGCCCCCAGTTCCACCAGGTCATGAGGATGTCCACATGTAGGACCAGTAGCAGGATCCGCCAGTCCTGCCACCACGAGCTGAGGGTGAGGGTCAAGTCCATGCACAGCCATGGGCATAGCTAGCAGGGCAGGCCGACGCATAGGATGCCTTGATTTTGCAGTTATAGGCATAGGTATAGGTAGTGATGGCCAAGAGAGACTAGGCACGAGCTGAGAGGGAGCATCTTAGAGCAGAGAGGGATCAGGCTATGCAGCAGAGACAGGCTGCAGAGCTACAGGCAACTACAAAGCTAGGTCACAGATAGTAGATTGATTGCATGATAGCCACGACCTCCTCCTCGGGTACAGTGCCGGTACAATCTTACAAAGAGGCTATCTGAGAGATAGAGTATTACCGTCGGGCCTACCACGACCATGTACCTAGAGTAGATTGGGTTCCTGAGTACTTAGAGCGGGTCAGCTAGAGACCACCAGAGGGTCAGGTGACAGGGTGAGGGCAGCATCCACGGAGATTGGGCTTGATCTAGATTTTATGATGTACCTTTTGTGCTTTATGGGCTCATTTTTGATAGCCTGGTGTCCATTTTGTACCAATTGACATATATGTATAGTGATCCGATTATTATTTTGTACTATGACAGTTGATATGCTGATATGAGATATATATGAGCTGATTTTGATGCAATGCAATGTCTTGTTTTATTTATGCATGGATGGCTTATTTCTATATGCTTTGTAGTGATGTTCCTATGGATGCATTTATTTCTAATGATGTGTGCAATGATTATGATGTGCAATGATGTTATGATTATTTATTTCATGCCACTTGTGATATGTGAAATGATTTGATTTATGGTATACGTGATGATGTGTGGAAATGCTTATTTATGAGATGATTTATGGATATATATGATATGATGGGATGGTCGTGATATGATGCAAATGAAATGATGGAATGAGATGCTTAGACTAACAAATTTTGTTATCCTAAATGATGATGTATGTGATGCAATGATATGTTAATGCGATGATATGTATGCACCTATCTATGAAAAATGTTTATGATAACCTATTTATGATGATTTAAATGCACTGCGTATGTTCGCTATATGATATGCTTATGCAATGTGCTAATAATGTCTATATGATGTGTTTATGTAATATGCCAATGATTTGTGGATTGCAGGATCGATGGTGATGATGGTGATGATGAGCAACTGTCCTAGTACCTTGTTAGCGTGATGAGTAAGAAAAGAATAAGTCATTTCAACAAGATGCAAGATGACACAAATGTAGATGATAATGATGATGATGATTACTTTCCGAGGAATTGGGATTTTCGAAGAACCAAATTTTCTTATGTTTGATAACACACATGGTACGATGCATCAAGGTATAGACAACCAAGATGGCATGGTACCTAGTGTGATAGACTTTGACTCGACAATCAGATAGGAGTATTCTTGTTCACACCTGACATACAGAAACCTTGCTAGGATGTACTTCCAAAGTTTCAAACATCTCAGACCAAAACACGGAAAGGTAAACCTATCCCTGCAATAGTCAACAAGTTGCCCTAGACCTCTTGCATACATAGCTAACAAAGCAAGTATTCATCTAGGTTACATTGCAAGAGTGTCCCTCAAGCACAACAAACAAAAGATAACGATCATTGCCCCATTCATATTTCTCTAAATCCCCTATTTTGGGATATCATCGAGACGTCCTTAGAATGAGCGCCAAATAAGATAAGTCAAAAGATAAAGACAAAATAAATAAATAGATTAATGCTCTTCAATACTGCTAACAAAAAAGGATGTGTTTTCTAAGGATGATAAGCAAAACTTATTGCCAAAAGATAATGCCCATTGTAGGAAGGATTCATCCTAGGACATGTTAGTGGATGGCAGCACATCATTTCATTTATAAGGTATGATTGATATGAGACTATTCGGATGATGGTGTTATCGATATGAAGAGATGACCAATTTGTTTACATACTGACTTATACTTTAGACTTGACGTTTGGAGTTCTACTTTTAGACTACTAGGTTTGTTTCCGACTGTTTCATCAAAGGATGATGATGATGATGATCGGTTATTATGGATGGTGATTATTGTGGATGCAAGCGAGATGAGGCGGATGGATTTTTTTTCAAATATTTGGATGTTTTTGATGTTTTTGCAATGTTTTGAGGTTGTTTTTGGTGTTTTCAAAATTTTTACAAATGTTTTGATTTTCAAGTTTTCAAATGTTTTTGGGATTTTCTAAGATTTTGATCAAGGAACTAACCTAAAGACTTATCCTAGGGGTCTTGAGGGCTGATCGACAGATGAGCCTTTCCTACCTTATACATGCAGAGACCACGTAGTTCAACCAACAACTTGACCGATTTACAAATGATGATATACATGATAAAATGTCAGTTTATTACGACAGAATCCTATAGGACTAACCGAAATGTCTCAGGGGATGATCAAAGATCAACCTTTACTATGTTCAAACTCAGAGATAGTTCGACAAGACGACCTTGTTTTTGGCTTTTTGAATTAATTTTTTACCTATTTTTTGGATTTTGATATATTTTGAATGTTTTTGGATTTTCTAATTTTTTGATGTTTTTGGATTTTCTGATTTTTTGATGTTTTTGGATTTTCTAATTTTAAGGACCTTAAGACCATACACAAATCCAATCTGATGAGAACATGTCCCCAACATGATGCAATAGACTACTCCGATAAAGGCGGGACAAACTGGCCTTAAGGATGGGCCAAGTAGTACTAGGAGGGATCATGATATGAACACAGGACCAAGCTATGGTGCGAATGCAAGTGGATGTGTGATGGATGTAGACCCGAATGTGATGATGATGGAAGCGAAATGGATGGATGATGCAAATCAATCCATAAAGATCCTAGTGGATGGAAAGTACTTATTTACACACGACACCTGTTTGCCAGGTTTTCACCGAGGTACTTGCCCAAAGTTCCATCGAAGTGGTTTTCACTAGAGGACAATTTTTTTTATCTTTTTTCTGACTTTTTTTGGATTTTTTTCTTTTTTGATTTTTTTTTGTTACCAAGATGCCTGTTTCCCAAGTTTTCACCTAAGTAACCATTTTTTTAGGACTTTTTATGATTTTTCTAATTTTTGGTTTTATACCCTAAAAGAATTAGGCATTAAACTTTTTGAGATGGGAGCTATTCATGGGCTCCTGCAGAGGTTCCCCTTCAGGTGTTGATAGCTGATATGCCCCTGATTTATAACTTGTTGTTATGACAAAAGGTCCTAGCCAATTAGGTTCGAACTTGCCTTTGTTGCTGGGATTTAGGACATTCTTTTGATTTTCTTTCAAGACCAATTCTCCAATTTGGAAAGTCCTGCTTCTAATTTTCTTGTTGTAGCTCTGTTTAAGTCTATTCTAATAGACTTGCAAGTGATTCAAAGCATCTATTCATCTTTCATCTAGTAACTCCAGCTCATTTAATCTTGATACTCAATAGTCGTCATCAGTGATGAGATTTTGGAATGATATTCTAAGGGATGGGAGCTCGATCTCAATGGAGAGTCTGACTTCTGATTCGTAGACTAAGGAGAAGGGGGTGGTGCCAGTGGGTGTGCGGATGCTAGTTCGATAAGCCTAGAGGGCAGGGTTAAGCTGCAAGTGCCAGTCACAACCTACGTCATTGACTATTTTCTTAAGGATTCTGAGGATGGTTTTGTTCGTGGCTTCTGCTTGGCCATTGCCTTGGGGATCGTATGGGGTGGAGAAGTGATGCTAGATTTTGAATTTCTCGCACAAGTCACGAACCTCCTGGTTCTTGAATGGTGTCCCATTATTTGAGATAATGGCTTGTGGGACACCATAATGACAGATGAGATAGTTCAGGATAAATTTTGATATTTTCTTCCCAGTGATATACATCATGGGTATGGCTTCCACCCACTTAGTGAAGTACTCAGTTGTAATTATAATGAATTTATTGCCATTGGATGAGGTGGGAGTGATTTTTCCAATGAGATCGAGTCCCCACTACGAGAAGGGCCATGGTGTGACGATTGGGTGAAGCTCTTGAGCTGAAGCATGGATGAGATCCCCATGCTGCTGACATTGTAAACACCTTTAAGCATGATCATGCACTTCTCTTTCCATTGTGGGCCAATAATACCCCATCCTCACCAGTTTCTTAGTGATGGTCATTCCACTCAAATGTGAGCCACAGATACCGTTATGAACCTCGGTTAGAGCGGTTAATGCCTCCTCGACATTTAAGCAATGTAGCAAGGTACCTTCTATGCTTCTACGGTATAAGGTTTGCCTAGGATGACAAATCTAGATGCTTTTTTGATAAAGGTTCGTTTTAGGCTCGATGGGAGGTCAGCGGGTATGACTCCTATACGAAGGTATGTATAGATGTCGTGATATCAAGGATCACTAGGACCAACGATTTCACACATGAATTCTTATTCTAGTACCTCGAATGTGGGAATGAGAACTTGCTCGATCATAAATTCATATTTCAGTACATTATGAGGGATGTATAATAGAGACCCAATTGTAGCCATGGCATCTGTTGCTCTGTTGTTGGTTCTTGGAATCTACTCAAATGTTATGTCAATGAAGGATTCCTTTAGATTCTCCACCAATTTCTTGTATGGAGTGAGCTTATCATCCTTAGTTTGATATTCATTATTGACTTAGTTTATGATCAACTGAGAGTCTCCATAGACCTTGAGAGTAATGATATTCCATTGCACTACTATCCTAAGACCTATAGTCAAAGCCTCATATTCTGCTATGTTGTTTGTGCAAGTAAATGCTAGTTTGTGTGACCTTGGTATGTAGTCCCCCTGTGGGGTGATGAAGAAGACACTAGCTCTTGATCTGTGCTACATGTATGAGCCATCGAAGTATAGTTTGTAGTGATCAGCTACATTGAGGTTAAAGATGGACTCATCTGGAAACTCTAAGACAAGAGGATTCTCAGAATAAATGGGTGCTTCTACTAATTGATCTGCAATAACCTATCCCTTAATGGCCTTGCACTCCACATACTCGATGTCATACTCTGACAGTATCATTACCCATTTTTCCATTCTGCCTATGAGCATTGCCTTTGATAGGAGATACTTGAGGGGATCAATTTTTGGGATGAGCTTGATCTTGTGTGCCAACATGTAGTGTCTAAATTTTTGAGATGCAAACACTACTGTGAGGCAAGCTTTCTCGATGAAGTAGTAATTTACCTCATGACCAACCATTGTTCTGCTGATATAGTAGATAGCCCTCTCCATTCCATTTTCATCATGTTGAGCTAGGAGAGCTCCAAGGGCTGCTGCTATTGCTGACACATATAAGATCAATGGCTTTCTCAGGATAGGTGGCATTAACACTGTTGGTGTTAGTAGATATTCCTTGATTTTGTTAAATGCCTCTTCACATTTTCTATCCCATTTGTATACCACGCCTTTGTGGAGTAAGTGAGAATATGGGTTATGCTTGTCTGCCAGTTGTGCTATGAACCGTTGGATGGATTGAAGTTGGCCCTAGAGGCCTCTCAGTTGTTTTAATGTCTTTGGTGCTTCCATCTCAAGGATTTCCTTTACTTTTGCCGGATCCACCTCGATACCCCTCATGGAGACTATGTATCCTAGCAATTTACCTTATTGTACGTTGAAGATGCACTTCTTAGGGTTTAGTCTGACTTTGCATTCCTCCAGTCTGTTAAAAATAGCACTTAGGGTTGCTATATGATCTTGTCTTTTTCTTGACTTTGCTAGGATGTCGTCGACATAGTCTTCAACTGTTTTGTGAATCATATCATGGAATATTAGTGTTATGACCCTTTGATAGGTTGCTCCTGCATTCTTCAGGCCGAATGGCATCATGTTCCAGTAGTAGGTCCCCCATGGAAAACTAAAAGTTGTCTTGTGTTGATCTTCTCTTGCTATCATAATCTGGTTGTATCCTGAAAATTCATCCATTAGTGATAGCATCTCATGTCCTGCAATCATGTCTACTATCATGTCAATGTTGGGAAGTGGGAAATCATCCTTTGGACATTTTTTGTTCAAATCTCTGAAGTCCGTGTAGATTCTAATGGATTCGTCGGGTTTTGAAATAGGTACCAAATTTGACACCCATTCTAGATAGTCAATTGGTCGGATAAATCCTATGTCTAATAACTATTTGACCTCCATTTTGACCAATAAGGCGATTTGAGGATGCATTTTTCTAAGCTTTTGCTTGACCGGCTTTGCTTTTGGATAAACTGCTAAATGATGAACCATAGTCTCTAGATGTAGCCCTAGCATATCAGCATAACTCCATGCGAATTTTATTTGTCTTTCCTTTAGGAATGTTGCTATGAGTTCCTGCTCTTTTGTTAATAGTGATTCCGCATAGAATGTGATATGCGGGGTCTCCTCTATTCCTATGTTGACCGGATTGCATTTCTCAGCCAATACTGTTGATTTCTCTTGATGAATAGCTCTTAAGGGAAGATTGAATCCTTCATCCTCGGGCACCTCAGGGAGGTTTTCACCATTGGATACGTCCTTTCTTTTTACTATTTTCTTGTCAGAGAGTTCCATAGTGTGGTTTTCACTCAAGGACTTGGATATGATTCTTAGTTTCTCACTTTTGTGACTGAAGGATTCAATGATTTCCCCATAATAGGTGTGTGTGTCCAGCTCTACTATAAAGCCTGCCTTGTGATCTCCATCTGGAATGTTATCCCTCAATCCCATGAGTTCCAAGAGCACCTCATCATTTTTGACTGTATTGAGAACTAGTGGTCCTCGTTGGTCATAGTCGATTAGTTGGGGGTAGACTAGGGGGATCTCATGATTTTGATGATTGGATTCAAATGATAAGGTACTGTAGACACGTCAGTTTTACATCATGCATAATCATATTCCATTCATCAAATAAATCAGGACTTTATTTAATCAAAAATCCATCATAATGCATATTCCATCCTTCTTGATTTAAATAAATCAGATATTTAAGTCATAAATTTCAAATCAACCTAATCATCATCCTAGCTAATTAATCATGATCTAATGCTAATCTCACCCACTTGCATTCTCTAGATTTGTCCACTTGCACATGAAATTGTATTTAATTGATTTATCAAAATCTTTATTTTCAACTTGGCATAAAGGAAGAATATTCTCCAAGTTTGAATCTCCCCCCAAGTGGACATGTACACCAAACAGAGCATTTATGAGGCCTTACATGTCTCTTACATGTCCCCTTCCAAAGTCAAACTCAGCATTCATTGCACAAATTCAAATTCAAATTTTCCCTCTCATGGGCACTCTTCCCAAATCTTGCACATCCATTGGCTTATCATCACTTGACAAGTGGCCTTATCTGATTGGCTGGATCTTTGTCCCACATTGGCCCATTTTCAACACTTGGCATTTTGAAAATCCTTAAATAAGTGCTTCATCTTTGAGCAAATCCTCCACAACTTTTATGCAAGGTTACTCTCTTAATTTGAGAGCTCATATTGCTCATCACTCCACCATCTTCATAGCATTTTTATCTTAAGCTTTGATCAAGGATTGGGAAAGGGTCACTAGCACATGTGACACCAATCCACTATGGAATAAAGTTTTGATCATGCTTGTGTATGCTTTGCAATCAATTATTCTTATTCTATTTAGTTTTTCATATTCTAACATGGTTAAGTATTTCATAGGGATATTAAATTTAATGTGTTTGAAATGACTAAAGCATGATGTTATTATGTTAAGATTTCTGACCATTTGCAGATTTGATGTCCACAAAATGGCGCATTGCAGAACTTTCCAAAATAGTTGAGGCATTGCGCCAAGGGAAATCTCCACCACCATTACCTACATCATTCCTTGGTTTAGGGATTCCCCCTTTACCTAACACCAATCACGCCACCAAAATCAATCCACCTAACGTCAATCAAACCATCACGACAAATCCTTTGAATATACCATCGACATCACACCAATGGATGGTATCTAATCAAACACCAACGTTGATCCCAACCAATCAAAATACGGTCTCCCAAAGACCTATCACCTCGGTCAATCCAACCATCTCTATCACTTCGATCACTCCAACCACCACTATCACGCCCATCAAATCTCAACCCCTCACTACCATGATCGCTCCGAGCGTATCTCAAACACTTGTCACTACATCCAACATGATTTCGAATCCACCACCACCCCCACCACCAACAATTTCCACCACATCAAGCAAATACGACGCGACATTACAAGCTGCTTTTCAAAAGGGATTCCAACAATATCTAGCCATGCAACAAGCAACACAAGTGAAACAAGTGAAACAATCCTCTCAAGTTGCCCAAGCTTCTCAAGCTACCCAACCAACATGAGCACAAACACAAAAGATGACAACTATTGAGAACAAATATCAAGATCACTCCATCATTGAATACCTTGAAGTTGTGTATATTCCATCCAATGATCAAATGAACATATGTCAAGAGTCACTTCTCAATCATGATCAAAATCCACCAACAATACCCAACAATGATCCAATTCAAGAAATGTCAGCATCATTTGACCCTATGGTTGAAGACCTTAGAAATCTCTCTACTGCAATTTTTGAAAATAATGTTCAAGATCTATCCATCAATAAAGATATTTTCACTTCATCCAACGAGGCATCGACCAGTGATCATGTTGAAAATTTATCTACATCACCTAATGAGCTAGAGGACATATCTCAAGAATTTATGCCAAAGCATGATCAAAATCTTTCACCAAGGTCTAGCAATGGTCCTTTCCAAGACATATTGACATCCTTCGACCTCATGATTGCCGATATTGAAGGAATCTTCAACTCGACACCTAATCCAAGTCTACTCAAAGATCACGAAGATATTAAGCCACTTCCCAGACATGATGAAAATATCCAAGAACCATTTGTAAGCAGTCCATCCTTTGAAGCTGCCCCATGTCAAAAACTTGATCCAAAGCATGTCAAAAGCAACTTTGAAATCATTCAAGATCAAGAATTTGTATCTTCAAGATACTATAATGATCTAATGGAAACTCTCTTATCTATGCAATATGATCATATCCACATAGCACTTACTCCTCCATCTACCCATGAGATGCTTTCTATGGATGGACACGTAGATGATCTTCATCTAGAACAAGATACAAGTGTTACACAAAAAGAGCATATTCTTAATTCCTACAATCAAACGGAGTTGTCAACATCAGGATCGAATATGTCGCAAACTCAGATTGAGGACATCATGAATAAAGATATCCATCATTATCTGCCCACAGAAACAAGTCAGATAGAACATCCAGAGTTAGCAGAGCGGCGAATTGAAACAATGTCATCTACAATGGTCATTTGTCAGAGCATGTTTATTGAACAAGATATCTCAAAACAAGTAGAATCAAAGCATGAAGGTACTACTAACACCATACTGGGGGCAACTTCATCTTGTGCAAATGTCAACATAGGGAGCACGAAGAGTCCTTATGATGAAACTCGTGTCAATACTACAACCAGCCACGTCATGAATCTTCATTCACCCATCACCCCATCCACAAATTGGGACCAACGTCAAAAGGAAGATTTGAATCAAAGTACAAAGAACATTATCAAAGCAAAAGACGCTGAGAAGCATAATGGACAAATCAAATACAAATGGATACTGAAAAATACAAAGAAAGATCATCCCTATCAAACTCCATCAATCAAAGAAACTGTGGGGCAAACTAAAAGAGGGAAAGGTATCCATCAAAGATGTCCACAAAAGCAAAAGCAGGCTTTTCAAGCAATGTACAAGGTATATCAAGCAGTTGGTCCTAATTCCACGCACACTTCCGTGTCCACCCATCATTGCTCATCTTCCCAAGTTTGGAGAGTCAAAGGTTCCAAACCATCAACCAATCCATCTCTTATCCCTAAACGCACTTCATCCATGCCTCCACGCATAATATCCAATTCTTACATTGATCGTGTATTGGCAACGACCCTTCATCATAAGGATTCTGAAGGAACTTTATCGCGATGTGCGCACCAAGATAGAGTTAACTCTAGTATTGACGAAGTAGATCAAGAATCCCAAAAGCTGCATTCAAGTGCACGTATCTTAGCAAAGCAGCTCCTTCAGGCAAGACATCGATGGCACATTATGAAATGGGCATCTTCATCAACGACACCTTGCGATTTAGCATGAGCTTAAAATCTTTCAAAAATCAAAAAAAAAAATCAAAAAAGAAAAAAATCAGAAAAAATCAGAAAAAGGATTGAAAACAGTAAAGATAAAAATCGTCCTCTAGTGAAAACCGCATGGGCGGCGCTTTGGGAAAGACCATGATGAAAACCTGGAAAACAAGCATCATGAGTAGAATCAAGCATCTATGTGCGCTAGTTCAGTTGAAAGCATCTCATCCCATCCGTAATAAATCGAGCATTCCATCCATATTATCCATAATAAATCCATTCATCCATAAGCCATTTATCCAATCCATCTTTATCCATCTACGCCCATCATCTTAGTTATCTTGATCCTGATGAAATTTTGGGGCACACCTTACGCTTGCTTACGATAAACATCTTGACATGGGTCATTTTCATTGATCCTATGCTATCCAACGTTATCCAAGCCATGAAAGCATTATCCAAATGAGCAGTCATTATCCAAATACCTTATCTTATCGCAAGATAATCCTTGGCATCCTTTGCATGCTTATCATATCCATCCATCCAAATTCACCGATCTAAGCATCCATCCATCACATTCAAGACATTGCTAGACAATGGGGGTAGATATGTACATCTAGCTTCGAGAATAAATCTTGGTCTATATCCTTCACCTTATATGGTGATATGAACATTGGAAAACGTAAAATCAAATTGATCAAAGCATTTGTGATCTGAATCACTAGCCCATGGCATATTTGACAAGAAGAAATTCCTTATCAGTCTTCATCTTTCATCAAACATCAATCGATATTAGTCGCATCTAAGTTGCACATCAAACGTCACATCAAATCATCCAAACATCTTTTGTTCGAAATCAAGCTTCATCAATCATGATCAATCAAAATCCAATCAAAACATCATCATCTTGGGGATATCTTTCCCAATCCTGGTGTTGCTTAACACTATCCTTGCATTTTCGTGCAATCCTCAATAATGTTATCATCATCAATCCTGATCGATCAAATCCTTGCATTGTTGTGTATCCTCAACAATGTTATCATCATCATCAATCCACCAATCCGATCAATCAACCTTAGCTTGGTTTTCAACAAAATCCCAAAACAGAGCACTGATACTATCACACATGTCCATATCGAAATCGTCAAAATCATGCAAAAATCCAAAAACATCCAAAACATCAAAAATCCAAAAAACTCAAAAAATAGAAAACATCAAAAACATTGGAATCCGAACTACGTCATCTCTGAGCTTAAACGTAGGAAAGGCTCATCTCGATTAGCCCCCGACATCAAAATCCAAAAACATTCCAAAAAACATCAAAATCCAAAAACATTTGAAAAACATCAAAATCCAAAAACATTGAAAATTTGAAAATCAAAACATCACAAAATCCAAAAACACCAAAAACCCTCAAAACATTCCAAAAACGTCAAAACATCCAAATATTTGAAAAAATCCATCCACCCACAATAATCAATCATCCATAATAAATTGATCGTAACCTTCATCCTTTGGCAACACAAACAAAACAATCATAGCAAGCAACAAAATCAAGCTTCAATCATAAAATCAAAATCGAAACAACGAACCATTGAACACAAAATCAAACTCTTGACATTTTCAGACATGTCAGTCAACCTTATATCAATAGCCTATCAATCAACTTATCAAACCATCATCATCTTATACAATGCATGTCCTAGGATATATCGTTCCGACAATGGGCATCATTTATGGATATCACCTTGGATTCTTATCCTATCAAAACAAATCCCTTTGGCTAGAGGTATGAAGAACATTGGCTTGTTTGTGTACTTGATCTTTTCTTTTGATTTATCTTATTGCGCTCATTCCAAGGACCTCTCGATGATATTTGAATGAAGGATTTAGAGAGATAGGAATGGGGCAACGATCATTATCTTTTATGCGTGCTTGTTGGACATTCTTGTAAAATAACTTGGAATACTTGCTTTGTTAGATATGTATGGAGGATGTTTGGATAGCTTGTTGACTATTGGTCCGAGATGTTTGAGACTTCTAAAGTGCATCCTAGCAAGGTTTCGTATGTCGTATGAACAAGAATACTCCTATCTATTTGTCGAGTCAAATTCCATCACACTAAGTACAACGCCATCCTGGTCCTTTATACCTTGATGCATCGTGCTTAGGCATGTTATCAAACATAAAGTAAGTGACCCTTTGAAAATCCCAATCCTTGATAAGCAAATCATCCATCTACCATCATCATTTATCATCATCATCATCTATCATCATCATCTCTAATAAAGTCTCGACCAATTATGGACTTGTTGGATCCTCTTGTCATCATCTCATTTCCACGCTAACATTGCATCATGAATAGTCCATCATGCATCCATCCTGCATCCACAAACCGTTAGCATTTATCCATCATGCATCCATTATGCATTTATCTTACATCCATAAATCATTAGAATTTTGCATATCATCTCACATGCATCATCATCATAATATATATATCTGTTAGTCTAAGCATCTCATAAATCATCCATCGCATAATCATAACATATCACATCATCCATCTCATCCATCTCATATCATATCATCATTTAAGTTGTTTAGGATAATATAGATTTGTTATTCTAAGCATCTTGAAATCATCTCATATCATATCTTTATCGTGAGATCAACCCTGAAATCAAATCTTTTCGCTCGATCTCTCGAGGGGGCAATGTACCAGTGTACTTCTTTCCACTGGGGCATCCGAAAAATCAGAAATTTTTTAAATTTTGATTGTGGCAAGTTATTCTTTGAACCAACGCAACAAGTACATTGCTTCAAAGAGGGGAAAAATGTAGACACGTCAGTTTTACATCATGCATAATCATATTCCATTCATCAAATAAATCAGGACTTTATTTAATCAAAAATCCATCATAATGCATATTCCATCCTTCTTGATTTAAATAAATCAGATATTTAAGTCATAAATTTCAAATCAACCTAATCATCATCCTAGCTAATTAATCATGATCTAATGCTAATCTCACCCACTTGCATTCTCTAGATTTGGCCACTTGCACATGAAATTGCATTTAATTGATTTATCAAAATCTTTATTTTCAACTTGGCATAAAGGAAGAATATTCTCCAAGTTTGAATCTCCCCCCAAGTGGACATGTACACCAAACAGAGCATTTATGAGGCCTTACATGTCTCTTACATGTCCCCTTCCAAAGTCAAACTCAGCATTCATTGCAAAAATTCAAATTCAAATTTTCCCTCTCATGGGCACTCTTCCCAAATCTTGCACATCCATTGGCCTATCATCACTTGACAAGTGGCCTTATCTGATTGGCTAGATCTTTGTCCCACATTGGCCCATTTTCAACACTTGGAATTTTGAAAATCCTTAAATAAGTGCTTCATCTTTGAGAAAATCCTCCACAACTTTTAATCAAGAACAAATTTGGCAACGCAACAAGTACATTGCTTCAAAGAGGGGCAAAATGTAGACGTCAGTTTTACATCATGCATAATCATATTCCATTCATCAAATAAATCAGGACTTTATTTAATCAAAAATCCATCATAATGCATATTCCATCCTTCTTGATTTAAATAAATCAAGTATTTAAGTCATAAATTTCAAATCAACCTAATCATCATCCTAGCTAATTAATCATGATCTAATGCTAATCTCACCCACTTGCATTCTCTAGATTTGGCCACTTGCACATGAAATTGCATTTAATTGATTTATCAAAATCTTTATTTTCAACTTGGCATAAAGGAAGAATATTCTCCAAGTTTGAATCTCCCCCCAAGTGGACATGTACACCAAACAGAGCATTTATGAGGCCTTACATGTCTCTTACATGTCCCCTTCCAAAGTCAAACTCAACATTCATTGCACAAATTCAAATTCAAATTTTTCCTCTCATGGGAACTCTTCCCAAATCTTTCACATCCATTGGCCTATCATCACTTGACAAGTGGTCTTATCTGATTGGCTGGATCTTTGTCCCACATTGGCCCATTTTCAACACTTGGCATTTTGAAAATCCTTAAATAAGTGCTTCATCTTTGAGCAAATCCTCCACAACTTTTATGCAAGGTTACTCTCTTAATTTGAGAGCTCATCTTGCTCATCACTCCACCATCTTCATAGCATTTTTATCTAAAGCTTTGATCAAGGATTGGGAAAGGGTTACTAGCACATGTGACACCAATCCACTATGGAATAAAGTTTTGATCATGTTTGTGTATGCTTTGCAATCAATTATTCTTATTGTATTTAGTTTTTCATATTCTAACATGGTTAATTATTTCATAGGGATATTAAATTTAATGTGTTTGAAATGACTAAAGCATGATGTTATTATGTTAAGATTTCTGACCATTTGCAGATTTGATGTCCACAGGTACTAATCATGCAAAGGGTGGTATCTTCAAATAACCTAGGTAGATTGGATAAGGTATCTTTATCATCGCTACTAATATAGGGCTCAATTATGAAGTTATGTGCGTCTCTACCTGTGGCTATTGGTGAGTGTAGTTGTACGAGTACTGGCTAAGGAGAAACATTTGTCGTTCTAACCAGAGGACTTCGGCCGCGTATGGTTATTCTTAGAATGGTACATCCAAGGCCAAGATTTTTTATGGGTCACGTCTCTAGCATGCTAGGTATTATGAGCCCATTGTCATTTTGTCCCAGTCTTTGATTTTTGTTGTAGCCCATTGCGAGCATCATGTGTAGGCCTTTGTTTGTCTCATCCATTGGTAATTCTGGTGTCGATCTTTCATCTTGATAAAGCATGTGAGATGGATCTTCTTCAATAACCTCATGGCCAAGGTCTCCCCAGCTTGTGAATTCGAGATAATCTTCAGGATAGGTTTGTGATGTGGAAGCTTGATTTTCTTGTGGGCGTCCCCGTGATCTAGGAGATCGTGGTAACTCTCCTATCATGAAAGAATTGTTAGGGAGTTTTTAGCTTCCACAACCATCATCCTGGATGATGATATTGATGTCGGAGATGGTGGGAATGGCAGGAATGATGGGTGTCTATGTCGTAGAAGTGGATGCGAGAGTGATGGGGTTGATGTATGGTGTGGATGGGCCCTGATCATTCTTTGGTACTTGGGGGATTTTGTAATACTTTGCCTCAAGATTCTTTCAATATGAAAACAGTTCAGGATCTCCATGGACGGTAACCTCTTTTCCATTATGTGTGAATTTCACACATTGGTGGAAGGCTGATGCTACAACTTTCATCACATGAATCCATGGCGGTCCCAGGAGGATATTGTATGGAAATTTGAGGTCCAAGACCTAACATGTGGTTTCCATGAGTGTTGGCCCTACTTGGATAGGGAGCTTAATTCTGCCCTGAGACACTCTTTCTTGATCATCATATGCTCTAATTGTGATGCCCTTTCCTTTGTCTATGAGGCTTAAGGAACATATGTTCAAGCCTGCACCTCCATCCACCAAGACCCTTTTGATTTTGCTCTTGTTTACAATGGCTTCCAAGTGAAGTGCATGGTTGTGAGATGGTTTGGTGGGGAAATCTTGATCAGAGAATGTGAGGAGATTGGGCGTTATGATATTTGTGACCATAGTTTGGAATTGCTTTGCATCAAGATCTGTGGGGATGGTGGATGAGGCTAATGCTTCCTCAAGGATATTTTTATGTGCTGATGAGATTTTTAACAACTCCATGATGGAGATGTGTGCTGGCATTCTTTTGAGTTGGTCTACAACATTGTAGCTATGGGTATGTGTAGGATCATCATGGAAACAATAGGCCCTTAAGTGGCAAAAAATTCAGAAAAATCAGTTTAGGCAACTTGATGTAATTTTTTTAGTAAGTTATCTATATTATTTCAAAAATATGTAAGAATAGAATCTATAGAAAATTGAATTTAGTTTCTAAACTACTAGGTTTATTTAAAAATAAATAAAATCTATTTCATGAAAATTTGAAATTTGAATGTAGTAGTACTTAAATTTAAGGGGAAAAATAAAAAGTAGGTGTTTGTCTGACCACCCTAACCATAATAAAATGATAATATTTTTGTATAATATTTTATATATAAGTAGAAGACTCATGTTTGGATGTGATGCATATTTTTTTGTAATTTTTTTAAGGAAATAATTAATTATGAATTTTTTATTACAACTTTTAAAAAATATAAAAACTTGTATGTCTGACCACCTTAACTTGGTCAAAACTTCATGAAATTTAATTTTTCTTTTTTAATCCTATAGTATGTGAAGCATAGAATGTGACACATGTTTCGGATTCAAAAAATGTGATACTGTTTGAAAGTTATAGATGTTTTTCAATTAGCCTATCAATTAGGACCTTACTCGTAATTCTAATAGAAAATGAATAATAACTATTTATTAAATTTAAATTCAAATTAAAGAATAATTTATATTGGTGGAAAGCTAAGAATCTCCTCTAAAAACCCTTTTCGTTTCATCAATTTTGGATTAAAAAAATTCGTTAGCCACATACCCTACAAATACCCATAATATTGCCACTTTTTGGCCCATCATGATCTTGCACATACCCCTATATGGAACGACTCTTGATGTAGGGACTCTATTTGGTTGGGATGATCCTGCAATGGTGACTTTTCCACCTCTTGTGGTGACTCCATAATCTTTGACATGGGCGCCCTTGATAGTGATGACGATGCATTCTTCATTTAGCGAGGCAACAATAGATTCATAGACATGATTTACATTGCCTTTCCCTTTATCACCTCTATTTCCTTTGTTTCCATGATTCGACATCAGATTCATGTAGATTTTAAGGTCCTAATTTCCTATAGGTTGTTCCACATTTATGATTTTCTAGTCAATGAGATCTTGGATGATGTTTTTGAGTCTCATGCAATTGTTTTTGGTGTGACCTTTGATTTTGTGAAATTCACAAAGTTGATTCTTGTTGTACCACAGGGGTTTGACATCAGGTTTTTGGTAATTTTTGAATGCAGGAGGCTGGATGAGTTTTTCAGCAATCAACTTTTTCATTATGTCCTCTAAAGGTTCCCCCAAAATGGCATATTTATGTTTTGGATAAGTTTTACATTGGGGTGGTCCTCTTTGGTCAGTGAGGTTATTGATGGTGGGATTATTGGGTTGGTATGTTGTGTGATGAGTGTTTTGGTGTTGTGGTTGGATTTGTGGTGTGGGTGTATTTTGGCATGGACCACTAATGACCACCTTGGCATCAACGACACCATCATTAGTGATGTTCTTGTTTCTCGTCCATGTACGAGGTTTATCATTGTAATTAGATGATGGGAAGTTGTTTTGTGGTTTGTGATATGATGTTGATTTTGTAGGTTGAGTCACAAGGGCTCTTTCGATGCTAAGTGCCTTGGAGATTAATTGCTCATATGTGGTGATTCCCTAAACCTTGAGATGAAATGACAAGCAACTTTCAAGGTTGGCTATGATTGTGCAGACCTGTTGTTCTTCTGGCATGGTCCACTTGCTTCGATTGGCCTTGGATTGCCATCGTTGAAGGAATGAAGCAAAAGATTCATTCTTTCCTTGTTTTAGAGCGTATAATTCTTTGAGACTGACATCCATTGTGATGTTACATGCGTAGTTCCTGATGAATCCATCTCTGATTTCTTGGAATGTTCTAATGCCTGAAGGTAAGCGAGAGAACCATTTTATAGCAGGACCTGCCAAGCTCCTAGGGAATAGCCACATCAGATAAGTATCGTCATATGCGACCTCCATACAATGAACCTGGAATTCCCTGATGCAATCTTCAGGGTTTCCCATCCCTTGATACTTGTCAAATTTAGGGATTTCAAATCCTTTAAGGAATGGTTTCATGTCTAGGCTCCTATCAAATGGATACAGACACAAGTTGCTTTGCATTTTGGTTGTCTACCCTGATTGAAGGTTAAACACTTGTTACAAGAGCAACCTGAGTTGTGTTGTCACATCATTCTATGTATCAGGGGGTGGGATGAAAGTGTTTTGGGGTGTTTGAATTGTGGTTTGGATGGATGGGTTGGTCAGTGCGTTGTTTGATGGTATCTGTATGTTTTGGCAAGTGAAGTAGGCTTCTACTTGCTTTTGTATGAATGATTCCTATTGTTGATCTTGTTGTTGTTGCACTAGGATTTGTGCTTATTGTTGCACTTGTTGCTGCTCCAAAAATGCTTGTTGTTGTGCTTTTTGTTGTTCCCACAACACTTGTTGTTGGGCTGCCAATTCTGCTACTTCTTGTTGCTCTTGGTATTGCTTTAATGCTTGCTGATATGCTTGCAATTGCACTGCTTGTGCAAGAAGTTGTGCTTGTGCTTGTGCTTGCTATGCTTGATATTGAGATTGTGCTTGAGCTTGTGCTTGTGCTTATGCTGCTTGTGCTTGTGTGGCTTGTTGCTATAATAAAATTTGTGCTCGAGCGACTCTTTGTGCTTGCAATGCTTGTGCAGTTTGGGCGGCTTCTTGTTGTTGTTGTTGCAATAAAGCTTGGGCTTGTTGTGCTTGTTGCACTTGTAATGCGGCTTGTGTAGCTTTGGTAGCTTGCACAGCTTGAGAAGCTTGTTGCACAGCTTTTTTTTTTGCACTTGTTGGTATCCTCTTTGAAAAGTAGCTTGTAATTTTGCATCGAATTGGTTTGATGTGGTGAACATTGGTTGTGGTGGAGGTGGTGGTGGATTTGGAATGGTAGTAGATGATAATGTTGTGTTGATGTTTTGCATGTTGGATAATGTTATTGATGTGATTGGTTCTTGTGAGACCATGCTTTGTAATGTTAAGGGTGTGTTTGATGGTGTTTCCATTGCTTGTGTATTTATCATTTGTTGTTGCGATATCAACGATAAATTTTGTGTGTTTGGTACAATGTTTTGATTGATGGTTGGATGTAGGTTTCATTGATACTTGGTAGGGGAGGAAGCCCTAGACCAAGGAGTGGTGTGGATGATAATGGAAATGGCAGAAGAGGTGGAAATGTAAGGGGCATGAGTTGTTGTGAAAATGTTGTGGTGTCGAATAAGCCCCCTAGTCTGAATGTATCTCCCTCTTCTTGTGAATTTGTGAGAAGAGGTGTTTGTGGTGTTGCATGAAAAAATGATGATGACATATCATGATGGAATGTGAGAAGAATATTCTTGTATAATGGGTTTTAGGTATGCTTTGTTCCAAGGTGGTTTTTGCGTCCATGTTATGATTATTAATAAGGGGATGTGATTGAAGAGCATTGATGAATGTGATTCCCTTGTTGACATTGGGTTGAGTTGGAGAAAATGATGTTGAGATTTGTGGAATTTTTTGTGTGACATTTTGGGATGGAGGTGTAGATGAGATGGGGATGGTGGATGAGATTGGTGGAAATGATGTGTCCACAATAGTACTCACATCAAAATATAAAGGCAACTTGGCCCCTTGTTTTGCTAGTTCAAGCATGTATAACAAAGGGTTAAGTCTCATCATGATGTTGATGATTTTGTGATTCTCTGGATTTTGAAGCATTTCTGTCATTTCCTCACGAGACATTCCAAAAGTGAGATCCTCTCCTTGATTTTCATCTTGCGGATTTTGTGATGATGAGAGGGTTAATGGGTTACTTGATTCTGCTGGATTCATTTCTACATTTGTTTGAATAAGATCACTTGAAGCAGGTGTTTCTTTGTTGGCTTCCATGCTCTTCTTGTGTTCAGATCTCATTTGTACCATAAAACAAAGATCAATCTTTGGGAATATGTGAGATGAATCTCTTGATTCTTCTGATCAATCGTTATTTTATGTCCCAAAGTAAAAAGTTTTTAGGATGTTTTGAGAATCAAAGGTGATGATATGATGATGATGTTTTGGATGGATGCTATGGATGTTTTGGCTTTTGATAAATCTTGAATGAGACACTAGGCTTTTAGGACTTTTGGATTTTGATTTTGATTATGGATTTTGAGATTTGAGATTTTGTCCTTGATTTTGATTTTTCTTTTGATTTTGAACAAAAGGACCCTAAGATGTTTGATAATGATCTAAGGGATAGATTTGTTCAAATGATGATAATTTGAATATGTGTGAGGAGAAGGATGCATCTACCCAAACCTATTCAAACAAGATGATTTTTTCACTAAGCATATGGAGAAGGATTCATCTACATACACTAAGTTAGACAAGATGATTTTGATAACTTTGACTAAGCATATGCAAAAGGATGCATTTACACATACCTAGCCAAAGGTGTTTTGATAAGATGTTTTCAAGGATTTTTGTCTCAATGATTTGGATGATTTTGATTTTTCCATAAAGCCTAGTATCAAGGATGATTTCAAGATTTTCCAAAAAAAGGTGATGATGAGATGGATTTTGTTTTGATGTTTTGGATGGATGGATGAAAAATATTTTGATAATATTTTTATCCTAAGATGAACCTAAAAATGACACTTTGTTTACCTAGATCTAGGTATTGAAGAGCATGCATATGCTTCCTAATGACCTTTGTAACCAAGAAATGATTTCATTTGAACATTCATTTTTGGATTTTCAATCAACGATTTGTGTGTTTTGGGATTTGGAGTCTTCAACACATATGAAAGTTCATTTTTCTTAGCTTTGCTTAATGTTTTTATTTTACCAAAAGCACTTTCTTCAATTAGGTTTTCAAACTAAGATGTCCAATGTCTTAATTTCTTCAAACCCCACAAATTATGTGGAAATTTAATGAACTTAAGGCAAAGGGTTTCCCTATTGTTTACTTAAGAAGACAAATTGAGATATAATCCAATGCTTAGAAACCTCTAAGGTTGTGAATCCCAAGGGAAAGCAATAACATATGGATTGAGTCAATGGTATTTGTCTTCAAAAGGGTTTGAAATTTGGATGATGTTAAGTGTTTGTTTCCATGATGTTTTCGATCAAGAAATGCATTTTGTAACTCAAGAATAAGTACAATCCTATGAATGTGTTAGACAATATTTGTTGGATTCTCACTTGAACAAGTCCAGCTATGCTTATCTCTAGCGGATGGTTTGATTCTTGACCCCACTGGCTCCCCTCCACGACACTCACTTATACAGGGCAGCCAAGCATCAACACCTAGGAAACTCCCATGGCATGCTTTCCATCTCTACTAGAAGACCATAAAAATGTGGGGTGGCTTCAGAACGACCGTTCTTGCACCAACAAATAGATTAAGGATTTTGGAAAATTCTAGCACATGGGTTTTAGTAAGGACTTTCTGTGCATAGGAGTTGACCCAACGTGGCAAGAGTCCCCTTTCAGATCCATCTTTTTGGAGTCAACCTTGTGATATTAGTGTTTCTTCCAATATCCACATTTATATCTTGGCTGGAAATACTCTTGGCTTTAGAGTGTTACCAGTTGAGTCGTTCCCTTGGGTGAGTACTTTTTCCCCAAGGCAGGTCCTCTAGGATAAACAAAAGTGAATGAAGAACAATATTCGTAATTCAATCAATCCTTGTTGGCAAAAAGGAGAGAGAATGTACCCAACAAAGTCCCCACTCACACTCGCACAATGGTTTGTTCAATTTTAAGCCCAAATAAAAGTGTGGAGGTGATTGCTTTATCTTAACCCAAAGTCATAAAAAAGGCCTTTTGATTCTCAAGATCACTATAAAGCACGAGAGAAGTGCATACATCCTTTTCTAATGGCTTTAGTCTAAGTAAGCCCTCACGAAAAACATAACTACACTTGTTCTTTTTAGATCCTCAAAGCAATATGTGAGATCATTTTAGATCACGAAATCACAAGTGCGAGAAATTCATTCAATTATTTAATCCATAAATGAAATCTAGTAAGTTGTTGATCCTAAGATTCTTTTCAAACCCTCTTGCAAGAAACAAACAAAAAGAATCCTTTTTAAACCCAAATGAAAGCTAGTGTTCTAAGGAAAAACAAAAAGATGACAAATTCTTGAAGAAGTGTTAAACAAACACTTAAGTGTTAAAATACCTTTCTCCATGAATGCTTCTGACTCTTGAAGGACCACAAAGGTCAATATGTAGCAGTTCCAACAAATTATTTGAATGAAAATGTTTGTGTGCGAACACTTTTCCTAGTACTTGCAAAACAACATGAATAAACGAGTTATACAAGGAATTACAAGATAAAAGAAGGGTTCCCCATGAAATCCATATGCAAACTCAAAATAGGAAAGAAAATAAGCAAGAACACAATGAAATGATAAAAACTAGATTAAATCCTAATTTAAATAGCAAACACTTGATCCCATGGGGGAATTGGTGTCAATTTGATGTGAAAATTGGCCCTTTCCCAATTCCTATGATGCAAGATTCGAATGTTGAAGAGATTGATCCACTTTGTTGATGAAATGTGAAGACTCCAAGCCAAAATATGCAAAACCTAACTATGAATCAATGATAATGGATGAAACTCAAGAGATATTTGAGCATATGGTAACTTTACTTGGATTGCGGATGATAAAATTTGCTAATGATTTGAGCATAGTAAGTTTTCTCAAATTGTGGATGATAAAATGAGGACATGAGCTCTTCATTTATAGGATTTCAAGATGGATGAATGCCAAAATTTGAGCAATGTGGGACTAACATTCATCCAATGATATGGTGCCACTTGTCAAGTTATGAATGGATGATGGTTGTGCAAGATTTGGGGTTTGTGCCAATAAATGCCAATATTTGAAATTCAAATTTGTTGAAATGAGATGTAAGAGGGAAGGGAAAATGCAATAAATGCCACTTGGCTCAAGGCAAAGGACATGTAAGAGGTTTTAAATGTCTTGTTGGATGTACATGTTCACTTGGAATTTTTGAATTCAAATTGAGAGAATATTCCAAAAAGATGCCTTATGAGGAAAATAGAGATTTATTAAATGAATTAAATCTATTTTCATGTGCAACTTGCATTATCTAGAGGATGTGACATGAGATTAGATTAAATTAATCAAGGGTTAGTTAATTTAATAGGATATTAGATGATGTGACTTATTTGACTTAGATTTATGGATTTATTTAAATCAGATAAGGGAGGAATATGATAAGAGGCTAATTAAATAAATATTTTGATTTATTTAATTAAAAGGGATGGTGTTATATTAAATCAAATAAGGTTTTAATTTATTTAATTTAATGGATAGAATTTAGAGATTTAATCAAATAAATTGATTATTTAATTAAATAGGGATAATTAGATCAGATGGATTGATTTAATTAACAAGAGAAATGACTTGATTTAGATAAAGTGATTTATTTAACCAAGAGAGGATATTGATGAATTTAATCAGATAAGTGAATTTGATTAAATGGATAGACTGAGGAATGATTTAGGAAGAAACGATGTTAGTAAGTCAGGATTAGGTGCATGATGTCAATCAATATATTTTCGATGTCTACAGTTTGCTCCGAAAGAGAATATAGTTTTTTTACCCATCTGACATTCCTTGCATATTACATTAGCAGGCTTCACTAATCTAGGCAAATCTCTTACTACTTGGGAATAACTTATCTTGATAATTTTTTCAAAATTTACATGACACAATCTCATATGCCACAACCAACTTTAATCTATCTGAGAAATCAAATAGCTTCCTCTAGCAATATTTAGATGAACAATGTTACCTTGTGTTTGTTTTCCTATTGCAATCAAGTTTCTGGAACTTCCACGTATCACATCTTTTGTCTTTGAATTGTAGATCATATCCCTTGTGAACCATTTGTTCAACAATCAACAGATTGTGCTTCAGACCTTCAACATAGATTAAATCATCAGTGTTGTCCTTACCACCAAGGAAAATGGATCCTCTGCCATTAATTTCACACCAGCATTGTTATCTCCAAATCTTACAACTCCACCATCATACTGTTCTAGACTCACAGATTTGCTTTTCTCACCAGTCATGTGATGTGAGCATCCACTATCAATGACCCACTCATTTTTTTCTTCAACTTGAGCTACAAGAGATTTTTCATCTTTAGTAGATTTAGTAGCCACAAGATTATTTTCAATGGTAGCAATGAAAGCCCAATCATCTTCTTTTCCATTATCTTTATTGGATTCTTCATCAGTCACAGCTTCTTCAGCAAAGTAGCATTTCTTCAAAAATCTAGACTTCTTAAGTTTAGATCTAGGAACTCTTTCAGGACATCTTGATGCAAAATGACCCATTTTATTGCATGGAAAACATTTAATAGGTAATACATCTTCAAACTTACCTTTTCCTCTCCCTTCTTGCTTTTCAATCAGTGCTTCTAGTTCTTCTAATTCTCTTTCTTTATCTTCGAGTTGTTTCAGTTCTTCATCATACTTGGATACCTTCCTAGAACTCTCTCCCAGACTATATCTTTGTCTATTGCTTCCAGATATAGTAGCCTTAAATGCATATTAAGTCTTCAGTGTGGATTCACCAAACTCACTTATCTCAGAAGCAACAATTTTCCCAATCAGTGTATCTCTTTTCAACTTGTTTACTGATCTGAACTCTTCAATAGCATGAACCTTCCTTTTTTAGGAGGGAGGAAAGGATCTAAGTACTTTTACCATAATTTCATCCTCATCCACAGAACCACCGACACATTTAATACCCATCACTATCTCATTAACTCTCTGCATAAAAGAGATGATATTTTCATCTTCACCCATCTTCATATTCTCATATTTTCCTTTCAAGATTTGTAGTGTAGCCATCTTTACATGTGCATCTCCTTCATACAAAGTTTCTAGTTTCATCCACATTTCATGAGCTGTATTCAAACCTACCACATTAGCCATCTCTGAATCTGTCAAGGAACTCACCAAAGCTTCAATAGCCCTGATATTGCTTTCAACATCTTTGATCTCATCAGCAGAAGAGGGACAATCCTGAGGAATGACAATGATTTTTAGTAATCTTCTAGATAGCCTCACCAATACACATTAAGTGACATTGCATCCTAACTTTCCATAGTGAATAGTTAGAGCCATCAAATCTAGGTCTTTCCTTCTTGAATGTTGTTGCCATCTTGGATCTCCTCAAGCTATTAGACTTTCTTCATAGGAACTAGCTCTGATACCAATTTTTGGAAAAACAAGGACACACAACTGAGAGGGGAGGGGTGAATCAATTGTATCAGAAACTAAAATTCTTCTCCTTAATCTTAACTTAATCTCAGATCTGATGAATAAGCAATTAACTATAAACAATCAACACATTAGAGAGACAAATAACACAAAGATTTTTTTGTGTGGAAAAACCATGGTGGATGTTAGTCCACAAGATTATACTCTGCTAGAAGTATAAAAGAAATAATAATTGGAATGCACATGCATTCAAGTACACTGCCTAGAGCTCATTGCTTAATTACAAAAGAGGACTCACTAACAATAGTAGGGTTTGGATGAAAACCATCCAAGATTTGTGAACTGAGAAAATAGCTTCTTCACAAGCTTGATTACAGTTCCAATTAATCTCAACACTTCATCACACTTCACACATTCTTCTTCACATTCTGCTTAGCAATCGAATGATATTCGTAAATACACACATAGGATCACACAAAGCATCATATTCAACAATGAACTAATCGCCCTTATATATCCACTACGTGAAATTCCATCACCACTTCGTCAGCCAAAGAAATAAAATATATTTGTAATGTCAGCCTAGATTTACAAATAAACTTTAAATGTGTATCCACCAAGGTTGGCCACAACATAGTGGAGACCCAAATTAATATCTCCAACACAGGAATACTTTAATTAATTACACTTCGAAGATCCACAATACGCTACCAACAATATGTTGGATAGGAACAAGAAAAATCGAACATGCACACAAAGATCTGATGTCACAAATTCTCTGAATAATGTGGATGTACCACAAAGATAGAGAATGATCTAGAGACACCATAGAACACCAAGAAACAACAAAGAGGTTTCCACAACAACTGAGAAAACAAGAATTATGCAAGCTTCATTCAGGAACACTAACAAAAACCAACAACACACTGTTAGACCACAACATAGTCAAACCTTCACATGGACCTCTGAAACTTCCAATAGATGATCTAGAAATATTCAACATTAAACCCTTAAATCCACAACAACTAATCTTCATTGTACAAAACACAACACCTTCTTGACCTGCACAATTCCACTGGGAACACATAAATACTTTCTTTTACAATTTTCTCAATATCCTCGACATATATAGTCTTCAATGCACCAAATGCTAATAGTATTGACATCAATGAAAACCACATATCAACAACCATATCCACAAAATCCAACATATTGTAGGGAAAAGAGAGTGTAGGAAATATTGTGTAGGTCGTCTAATCTAAAAAAATAAAGGAGAGTACAAGAATGTAATGGATGTTGTCTTTGATGGTTTTTCAAATCATGTGTTGCCATCAATGACAAAGGGGGAGATTGTTGCAAGTATGAATGAGTATGGAGGTGTTGTCATTAATGTTGTCATTGATGTCAACACAATATAGGTTGTTGCAAAGAAAGAATTTAAGTTATTGCAGGTTGCGCATGTAAAGTTGATATGTTGTTGAGATGTTGCAAGTACATGGAGCTATCTTTATGGTGTTGCACATGTGCTGATATGATGAGTTATCAAGTGATTTTGAGAAATAGTGAAGATAGAGTTGTGTGTATGTTCATAATGTTCTCCATTTTGTGCTCTACATTTCTTTTTTGTTGATCCTATGCTTGTGCAGATTTGAAATATTATTTATGGGAATCTATTGGTGATATATCTTGGATTAGAGTTTCTAGTTTGATGGAGAGTGAAAGTTGTGTTTACCGGTGTGTGAACTGGTCTGGCAGAGTTGTTTTTCTGTGGATTGGGAGAAATCTTTCTACTCCGCAATCCTTTATTGGTTTATTTCTGGTCTTATAGATCTGGTAGAAGGCTTGTAATGATGTTATCTATTTTTTGGAAAAAGTGTTCATGGTTGGGTGCTCTGAAAGATGAGTTTCAGGGTTGTTGTGTGTGTCTGTGCAGTCTAGATGGACTGATGGAAGGTGTTCTATGTATGGAAGTTGTTGCATTTTTTGTGGATGAATCTAAAGCCATTTGAAATTTGTTCTAGTTTGTGGTGAAGTGTGTTATGTGGTCTTCATGGGGTGAAGCCACATAAGTGGTTTACACTTTCTAAGAGGAAGGAAATTTTGACTTTTTCCCATTTGTCATACCAAATGGGTTCGGCTGAACCAGTCACCACCCCCATAAAAAATAAATATTTAAGTGGGTTTGGCCAAACCTGGGTTCGGCCGAACCCATTGAATATGACAAACAAAAAAAATGCTTTCATTTTCACATTTTTACTATGAACTTTACTAGTCACTGTCTCCCTATGCGCGGCGAACATAATCCGTAATGGCGACCCAACAAAGTTTCTCTCACCAGCGAAAGCAAATTTCGGTTCCTCTCTTCAAACTTCATCATTCCAATTCGCATATTGACCACTATTGAGCACGAGGTATTTAAAATTCCATTTTTTTAGAGTTCAAAATGCATGTATTTGTTTAATTTTGAAATCCTATATGCAATTTTTTTTAAATTTGTTGAATTCAAATTGCACTTGTTTGAAAGTTTTTAAAGCATTTTCAATATAGTATTTTGCTTCCCTGTTTTGCATAATCCAAGGGTTTGAGAAAGGAAAAACGAGTTTCCTCTGAAAGTTAGTGCAAAAAAAATTTATAATGGCTCTCAACATAGTCTAAAAAATGGAGATAAATAAATTCCTAAAGACTAAAAGTGTAGGGGTCAAGGTCACAAAATAATTTTAAAACTACAAATTTAGGGTCAAACTTGTAGATGAAAATGCAAATTTCATACATGTAGGAGTGAACCATTAAAGTCATAGATTGATTTGTTAAGGTGTTATAATATTAAATCTTATAAAAAATCAAGAATCATATCATTGATTATGTACATTACAATAAAATATCTCCATATAACAAATGAAGCTAAAAACCCTAACCTTCTTTGTGAATTCTATAGTGTGTTTGCTACATGAGTAATTTTTTTTATGAAAACCATGTTTAGGAATGAAAATATCCAATCCCTTATGCTTCTAAACTAAAGTTTGCAATGCTTATGGTTCTTTTGGCCTTATAGATTCTTGAATCATTTTATAATATAAAACCTACATATAACCTACTTTGGCTCTAATAATTGTAAACCCTTTAGGAATTCTAAATTGTTGCATCTTGTCTTGATTTTCCCACCATTGTTATTCCTTTTGAAAATTTTACAAATTAGGCAAAGAATCCTTGCACTTATATACAGGATCCTTATGTATGTTCTTAAAATTATTTAAGGTTAAATGACTTAATCTAAAATAAAGGCATATACGGATCTCTTGCAATTGTAACCTCTTTACTAGTGTTCAAACATATTTGATACCTTGATGGCATGACATAGATGATGTTGCTTGATATTGCTTTATCCATGGATACCCAAGTAAAATATGAGATACATCTAAAGAAGAAAGAATATGATATAGAATAAGAACTTCCCTCATCTTTTAGACCAAAAATTAAGGTAAAATAATGTATCCTATAGTTTCAATCAACATATCATTAGTCAATTTTAAATAAACCCTCAAATATGCATATGCTTGTTGATAAAATGATGATAAAACAAAAATTATTCAATGCATACATTTTATTGGTGAGTAAGATCAATAAACACACCCTTACATGGTTCATGATCCACACAAAACCAAATGACCATTATAATTATTTGGTAATATCTCACAATGTGAAAAAGGTGTCAAAAAAATTAGCATACCTAAATCGTAAATTGACTTGTCATAAAGTGGGTGGGTAGCTTAGTGGTGGAGATTTGCATCCTAACTAGTTCATGGAAATTTCAACATGAGGAGAATTAATAGTAAAATAATAATATCTTTTGACAACATAGGCATCCAAGTACTCATTCCAAGATTGTTGAAGATACAACATTAATACATTAGGATTTCAATTAAATATCACACTTTCCTATAAAAAAATCCCAATTGATCTATCTTTTGGTAGTGCATTTAGTTTGATATATTTTTCTTCCCCATACTTACAAGATTCCTTTATTATCGAAAGCTTATTTACTCTAGTATGTTATCCTTGGTTCTCATATGAACTATATATATATAATTCAATCAAGATCCTCTTATCATTACAAATTTAAACTTAGCTTATTTTTTCTCCCAATTTCTTCTTAATGAACATATGGTCTTTCTTCCTCTATTAGCCTACTCATGCACCATCACCAACCATGAATGAATCTCCATGAAGCTAAATACCCATTTGTACTTGGTTGGTGTAAGTTGGGATTAGTGTTCCATTCACTTAAAATCTTATCTTTAATGTTGCTTTTTTCTAAATTCTTTCTAAAGGGCATAAATTACAGTCTAGAGCTTTGATTTTAATATTTTCTTAAAATTAAAAATATTAATGAGCTTGATGCATTAAGCTAAAAAATATCAATTTGGACACCATTAAAACCCTCGAGAGACTCTCGCAAAGTGAAAATGAGCTCCAAAATTTTATAGTGTGATATGTGAGAAAAAATGAAAAGGTAAGCAATGGGCTCAAGATATTATTATAATAAAATTAAATAAGGAGATCGTGATGATTATTGTACTAGGAGTTACATTGGGAAGAGTGGAGCATCTTTTCATAATAGATGAGACTTATTGTAGTTGACATCTTCATCATAAAGCACTAGTATTGGGAGTGGTTACTATCAAGGTTATGGGATTTAAGGTCCTATATCATTAGTTCATTTATATTTTGTGTACATGTTCCAATGCATAGTGGGGCATGGGTTCTTTTCTTGTGGACCATGATTTTTTTCCACTCATTACATAAATTAATTGATCATTTCTTGTTTCCCTTGCTCTATATATAATTTAATGTATGACATAAGGTTTAAATAGTGTTATGTAGAAATAGCCAAAACATTAGACTAAAGAAGATTGAGTGGATTGGATTGTTATAATCTTGTTATGAATATTAATAAAAGTTTCATATCTCTTTAGTAGTGGGATTTTTTGAAAGGGTTTCTCCATATTATAATTCTAGTGTTCATGAGGTTTGAATATTTATTTATTTTCTCCACTATTTCATTAATATTATTTGGTATATTGTATGTTTGATTAGACTTAAAGTGCCTCACCATTAGTTGATACTCCTACTATATATATTTACCTTGTTTGCAATAGTTTAGTCCATGTCAATAGTTGATTTGCACCCTTAATAACTTGGTGGGAATATCAAGTATTTTTTATTAAATATAATCAATAATCATTGTAAAAGAAATTTTAAATCAAATATTAGTCTAGAATGATTATTTGAGTGCTAGATAAACCATTTAAATTTAACCTTCATAATATTACTCTAAATATGTAGTTTTACCAACAAAAGGAATGATATTTATGTCTATTACATGACAATTACAAAATCATGACTATAATTCTTTAAATTATACTCATAATCTAATTTAATACTCATAAGATATTAAATCATTGTTTTTCTCAAGAGACGTGTAATTAAATATCAAGAATATTCTTTAGTTTATTAGTCCACAAAATAATTTTAATATAGTCCATAACATTCAATTTTAAAATTCATAGAGTTGTTGGGATATTATCATATCACTAGCTATGGAAAAATTTAGGAAAGGGTGGGATATTACACTGCCCCCTATATTTGTGTGTTTTAGAGAAAATTAGCATGGAAGGTTTGCATTTCTCACAAATAAGAAAAAATCCTGAGAATAATGTACAATATTCTACTATATGTTTTCATATTGTTGAGTTATGCCTTGCAAATTAAATGTGTATCTTTTCCTCTACAACAGTCCATTTATACATAGAACTATGGATTAATGGTTTTATTATATTATGATTGAATTATGCCTCATGTTGGAAATTCCTCTATCTCTTCTTTGCTAAAATACTTTGGAACTAATAGGATTCAATTGTGTTTTATGACATAGGTCTATATTACCACAATGATGTATGTATAGGTGTACATTTTAACTTGGTTAGCTTTCCTAGCAAGTTCTTCATTACAACAATCACTCCACCTTGTCACTCAATCAAGCCCACTAGAACATATATTGGAATTTAACCTCTTTCATACTAAAAGAAAAAGTAATCATTAATTATATTTAATTTACCATATAATTTGATCTAAGTAATGCATTTTATAAGATCTAATTGGTGTATTTACAAAAACTATTTTGTGTTTTGGGCATAGGTGGTCCTAGAAAATATGCATAAATAATAAGATAGACTATGGATTATCTTTTAAATATTGTTCACGGTTTTTCATGTCATATTTTTATAGGAGGTCCTCATAATTGGTATTCTTGTATGGTATTAGAGCCAAGCTAGGTGCATTTGACACCTATGTTGTGGCTCAAGGGAGTGTGTTGGAGAAATGATACACACCTAAGCCATAAAAAGACTCATCACAATGTGAGCCATTAGCTCAATAGTAGAGCATCCTAACACCAAATGGGAGGTCCTAAGTTTGAATACTAGTTAGTCCATAGAAATTTCTATAAAAGTCAATCACTAGTACATAAGAAGAAGAATAAGTACCCTTATAATTTTTATTAATACCAACAAATTATCATTCCTCACATACATAGGTGAATCAATGATTTCAAGCTCGTCAACATGTATATGTACCTCAATCTCATGACCCTCATATAAAACCATTTTATTAGATTTATTTAGTGTAAAATATTTAAATTTTCATTAGGAGGAACAATTGAAGGATTGACCCCAATATTAACCCTCAACCTAATTTTTTTTTTATGAATCAAATCCTTAATCAATTATTCCTTAATCCCAAAAATGTTGAGTATAATTACAATTAACTCTACAATTTAATAACAAAATTCTTTCTCATTATATCTTTTGGGAATAAATTTAGATTTATCTAATGGCCTAATAGGAGGAAGTGTAATCATGCAAGCACTAAGTAAATTTTGAAGCACATTTTACAAAGGAAAAAGTTGGAGGCTTTAGAGTCATAATTATATTAGAAACATTTATAATGTATAGTTTGTACAATGGTCATTTCCATTATTTTTTACTATCCTTTTGGAAATAATTTTTCTTTTCAAATTTACAAGGGTAGGATGATGTAGATGAAGCATTAGAAGATCCATAATTAAGTGTGGTAGCCTCTAACAACTTTAGTTCTTAACATTCATCTCACTTGCACATGCAAATGTTAAGAATGTATATACTTTGTAGATCCTTGTTTACAGTCAAAAAATCTAAAATAATAAACTTCAATCTAACATTCCCAATATTTGCATTGGCCAATTTCAATATTAAAAAATAGACCCAAATGGAAGATAATACTATTAAATTTCATGGGAAGAACTTAGCCAATAACTTATCATCATACACAAAATCCAAATATGTAGCACTAAAGAACCTTGAATGTGTCATGGGATCTCCTTTAACATTGTGCATCTCAAATCTAGGATCCAAAAATCCAACAAAAAATGGATATGTAAAATTTTCAATAGAAATTGAATTGTGTTTGATTTTTATATATGTCTTTTTTTTTGTTTCCATTAGGTAAGGAATCAACATTACTTTTCATCTCAACAAGCCTTTAAACATTAATGTCAAGGGTAGATAGAGGCACACTAGGATTAAGGACATGAATGAAAGTGGCAAGATGAGAAATGGAAGGTGGTGTATAAATTTGTCGTGACATAATAAATGAGTGTGGAGTGACAAAGACTTGCGTAGGAATATCACAGTGAGGGGAACATGGGAAGTGTAAACAAAACTAATGAGAACTAATGTGGAGACAAGAGAACTATGTGCATCATAATAAGTAAGCATGAGATGAGATCTAGGAAAAAGGAGAGGATAAATTTGGGGAGATTTGGTGGAAGGAGAAATAAACTGCATAAGATAGATAGGAGTAAAACAATAAGGAGGAATACATGAAGAAGAAGCTTGGGATGGAGGGAAAATGGCACATCACTCAAAGGGATTGTTGAGCTTATCCTTTTACCTATTTAACTTTAAGTACTTTCTTTCCACATGGCTTATTAATCAACATAGTATATGAAGGAGATCAATCATTGTACTAGGATTAATATTACTAGCCAAATTTGCAAGATCCAAAGAAAGGTTGTGTGCATCAAAGCTATATCTTGATTACCATTTTCTCAACAAGGGCCTCATGGTCAAATGATTCTTCTCCATTATGATAAATTTAGTATCATGCATATTCCCAATCATACCAATTTTAGCTTGATTCACAACCATGGTGGGATTGAACTATGACTTCTTATAGTTAGGAAAAGAGGATGATTTTGGTATTAGAAGGAAATAAGGATCAAACAATGTTTAGATTTGATTAAGACATTAGACAATCAGAAAGCACTTAAATCTAAAAACTAAATAAGATTCAAGAAAAGCTTTAGACTACTTGGGTATCAAAGAATGATTTACATAATAAAAAGTTGAAAATCTACAAATAGAAATACCAAGTTACAAAAACAAGAATAATCATTATGGTAATAGAAAGAGAAAATGCTTCCTCTTAAAAAACATAACATTAAGTACCAAAATATGATTCAAGTAACAAAACATTAAGTATGATGATTGGGATGAGAGGATCAACTTGGGGAGGATTATTATAACATCATTAGTTGGAACTTTTTAATTTCATCTCTTTGTGTTCTGTGTTGTTTTTAATGTTTTTAATTAGAGTGCAGATGATGTTAATATACATTTAATGATGCATTTTGAAATTTATTTAGTAAAGGTCTCATTTTGTACATCTTTAGTAATTGTATTCTTATTCTTTCTTTCATCGTTTCATTTAAAATTTGAACCATTTAAGGATGTTATGTTATAGATTATAGTTGTCTTCCAATTCTTTTTAAATCAAGTTAATAGTATAAAAATATTATTGATGAGTAGATGAATTAAATTACAAGTTCTATTTTAGATTTGTATTCTTTTTATCTAGATATATTATTTACCAAAGTCTTATTGTTTTTTTAGGTGTATTGTATATATATAACATGGAAAATGTAGATCATGTTTCACCTGTGCTAGAATCTTTGTTTGCAAATACTAGTAATGAGATAAAAAAATTAAGAGATTCATTAGCACAGGGTGAAAACCTAGGGATATATAGTGAACCATGCATGTTAATATTGCATAGTCTAGAAAAACTAAAAGATGAACTTGAGAGGACTAGTGCATATTCCCCAGAAAGATTGACTGCTATTCTTTCCCGCATGCAGGAAGAAGTGCATGGTGACGTTCCTCTTAAACAAATACAAGATAGTGTCACCAAAGAAATGATAAAAGCCACTTGTTTTCCATTTTATCAAAATGTGCGTAAGGTTAGGGGATACCGGGTCAC